>CM067490.1:9505423-9782949 GCA_034552555.1 Semaprochilodus insignis | reverse complement strand
TATATATATATATATATATATATATATATATATATATATATATATATAATATGATACTATATTCATTGTCAAATTGTTTGTCAGTTTATGGAGATGGTAAAATGTTAATTTTTTTTTTTCTTTCCCCTTTGTTCTAAGAATTTAATCATGTAACAGTGACAACCCCACCAACTATTTGACGTCGACCTAATCATGTGGGTCCAGGATGATGGCCACAGGTTATGTCAGCTAGTTCGTCTGGCCTTGAAAATGGGTTAAGATGACACTAAAAGTAAACAGGCAAACACCCCAGAATGCACTCTGTCGGACGGTCAGAGTCACTTTGTAAAAAGTACCACAGTGAAATTTGATCTGGATACTAATCTTGCTTTAATACGAAGTTGAAATTTTTTATCATGTTACTTTTGCACTGTACCACTACAGTGCAAGTGGTTATTGTTCTGTGGCAACATGTTGACTTTGACTAAACGGTTTCAGTTTTCCTGTTCTGACGCTAGCCTTATTTGGAGGTAAAAAGGTTCAGTGGTTCATCATATTAATACAGTAACATACTGGGAAAAAATATTGGATATATGAATATTGAATAAAAACATTAATGTATAAAAAATAATAATTTCTCTATTTTGGGCACAGTATTATTAGGAGTATAAGAAATGTATGTGCCATCCTGTTGCCTTCCAGCACCAGATTTCAGTGCCAGAGCTGCATTGGTATCAGCTGTCCTTGCACAGTTACGACACACCCATGATAACACTCATTCTTTCAAGCTTATCTGTAATTTAGTCCACAGTGTACACATCCCCTGCGGAAGACCTTGCTGACATCACTAAAGGCATTTGTGTTCTAGTACCCCACCACCTACCCCCATCTTCGGATGGCAGCATGTTTGAACATGTGCGGTAATTCGTTTTTTTTTTTTCCCACCTTGTCTAGGTGAGGTGAAGTCTTCAAGCCCTTCAGAGAGCCCCCTAATGGAGAAGAGGGAGGTGGTGGAAGCACACTGTCCCATCCTCAAACCAGTTCCTGAGGAGCCCATGTCCACATTGGCCTCAAATAACCCCCAACCAGCGCCACCTCCTGAGGAACGCAGGGTCACCTTTGATATCGGGGACTCGGATGATGCTGAAACAAAAGAGACCGAGACCAGCAACAGTAATGGTGAGTCCTTAGGGACAAGAGTGAGAGAGAAGGGAATCACTGAATAGATCATTGAATTGTAAAAAGCACCAGCTGTTATCAAATGTTTTACTTATTTATTTATTTATTTGTCTATTTATTAATTTTCACCAGCTCCAAAGGCTGCACATGTTCATTTCAACACTGGCCCAACGCACATACCCTGCAATGGCTACAGCCAATACCACACAGTCCACAAAGATTCTGGCCTCTACAAAGACCTGCTCCACAAACTGCATCTGGCCAAGGTCGGTGACTGCATGGGTGAGGGTGGAGACCGGCCCATCCGCCGAAATAACAGCTACACCTCCTACACTATGGCCATCATTGGCCTGCATGGTGAGATCAAACCCCGAGATTCTGACTTCCGGGCAAGTGAGGAGGGAGACAAGGACAAGGCAGGCGTGCAGGAAAGGAAGAGGATTCGCATGGACAGCTACACAAGCTACTGTAATGCTGTGGCTGAGCACGGCACCCCTGATGGCCTTGGAGAGGGAGAGGTAACTCTGGAGGTGGGAGAGGAGGACCGAGAGAGCAGCCGAAGCTCATTGGAAGAGGACAGAGCTGAGGCAGATAAGCCAGAGGTTTCCATTCTTTTCCAGTTCCTGCAGATCCTCACTGCTTGCTTTGGATCCTTCGCTCATGGTGGAAACGACGTCAGGTATGATGCAGAGAGCAGGATATTTTAATCATTTTTTATCACTGTATTATTGGTGGTGGTGGTGGTGGTAGTCGTCGTATGTGTAACGTACTACCGAAAAAGTCACTTTTCAGTAACCTAGTATGCTTCCAATAGTTGGGAACACAAAGAAAGTAACAAAAGTTCTAAATTACACTATTTGGCTTTATTGTTACTACTGCCAGTGATTTGCTTTGAAGGTTGTTTGGCGCTCCTTTGAGTAGACACAATATTGCAGCTGTTTCTAATGCAGTCATCCATCAGTAGATGTTTGTTCCCATTCATAAAAGCAGAAATTGTTCAGAGTAACAGAATGTCCTCAGGGGAAATGGCAAGTGCTAACCTGTTTGGGTGGCTGACTATAATCTGGCTTTAAAGGCCTTTCATACACTTAAGGAAGGAAAGAACATTCAGCAGCTCTGACTCACTCCTATTCTGCATCCTTCCTACAGTAACGCAATTGGCCCACTGGTGGCGCTGTGGCTGGTCTATCAGAGTGGATCTGTGGAATCTAATGCTCCGACTCCTATCTGGCTGCTGTTGTATGGAGGAGTGGGTATCTGTGCTGGGCTTTGGGTATGGGGCCGTAGAGTCATCCAGACCATGGGCAAAGACCTGACCCCCATTACTCCTTCTAGGTATGTATGTACCTTGTCATTGCTCCTTTAACTTTGCACAGATTTTATCCCACCTACTTGCACCAAGGTAAACCTTACATTTCAGTTGCCCTAGTAGGTCTGCAGAGTGGGAATTTTAAGGGAATTTCCAAACCATAGGTAGAATACATGTACACTTTAAAGGGAACTACATGAGAAGTGAATAATAATGATGTATCACTTCTCAGGAAAGTGACAAAGTTTACCCATACAATATGACTTGCCCTCAGGATTGCCTGTTTTTATGGAAGGTTCTTAAGGTTTAATCTCAAACTTGTTTTTGTGCTGTTTCACAATGTGTAATGTCACATGGTTTTTCACTATTTCACCATCACTTTCATCATCCACTCTCAGTGTCACTACGCTTTTCCTTCATACCACAATATTTATATTTATGAATATAAATTTATATTTAGGAATATTTATGGCACTGCTCTGTAATGAAGTGCAGTCATTATCAGAAAATTAGACAGTGTACTGGATGAAATGGGATTGCCCACAGAAGGTTCTATTACAGGAAGTTCTGTCTTTCAATAAAAATTTGCATTTGTTGGTAAAGGTACAAGTAGATGGGGAGGAAAAAGTCTTGTGGTGATGTGTGTGTATGTTCTCGTCAGGGTAACTTTTCAAACTTGTCATTTGATACACTATTTTAATTAATAATGGCACTCGATTTGTCAAATGTTACCAGTGATAGCAAATGTTTTTGTGACGTTTCGCTTGGCTTTCAGCTTCATGTTTACAGGACTATCACATTTGAAGAAAACAGGAGCCTGTTCTTGCATGACTAGAAACAACTGCCTGAGGGCATTGTTAAGATTACAGCTGAGTGGACTGGCCTACTAGAACGTTTACTGAGTTCACTGTTGTTGTTGTTCGTTTTTTTACAGTGGGTTCAGCATTGAGTTGGCCTCTGCAGTTACTGTGGTGGTTGCCTCCAACATCGGTCTTCCTGTCTCCACCACCCACTGCAAGGTGCGCAAAGGGCCAAGGCCCCACACTATGCAAAACTGAGCTAAGGCTAATGCAAAGCAGGCCAATGGCAGGACCTATTTGAATGGGGTGGATAACTAACGATTAGTTGGATAAAATAGTAGGCAAACTGGGAATTATTTCTCCTCCTCTAGTGGTAATTTGTGTTGTAATCATCATTACTTAACACTTTTTCACAGTTTATTCTACTCCAACATTTTTTGTGTGTGTACAGTATGAAGAATCAGAAGGCTTTGAAATGACTTAGTAAGTTTAAGATAAATGATGGCCTAATTGCCTTGTGTCTGCTCTTAGGTGGGCTCTGTGGTGGCTGTTGGCTGGATGCGCTCCCGGAAGGCTGTGGATTGGCGCCTGTTCAGGAACATCTTCATGGCCTGGTTTGTGACAGTGCCCATCTCCGGCCTCATCAGTGCCGCCATCATGGCTCTCTTCACCTATGTAATCTTTGTGTGAAACCTCTAAAGCTCGGAGCCTGCTTGCACTCTCTGCCATCTGTAGCTAAGATACTTGAGGGAGGTGGATGCTAGGTGCTGTTCTGCCCTCCCTTGCTGCCTCGCTACATCCGTTTTTTTTTTTTTTTTTTTGTTCTTTTTTTGCCCCAATCTGTAATGGGGCAAATGTGTAAAAATGTTTCTTTTTTCTTTTTTTTTTTAAAGCTAGAGCCTGTGATTTTTGGCTTGCGGCAATTTCAGCTTGCGTTGACAATTGTTGTGTGTATTCTGTGTCTGCACCAGGTCACATGCCTTTGGGAACAGGTTTCTTCTCTTAATTTTCTTTACTGACTAGATGAATCGTTGCCATCTAAATATACTCACCTCTTTGTAAATAGATACAAAAAAAACGAAGAAAACATTTTTTGTTTTTTATTATGTAATTATGTACATAGAAATATTCCAGTTTTTTTTAGGTGACAAGAACAATTACAGTGCAGTATTAGCCGCCTTCTGAAAGAGGTTTCTACACTCTATCCATTACATACCATTCACTGAGTATTTGGTTGCAAACGAGGTTTTTTTTTTTTGTTTTTTTTCCTCACCCCCCTTATACTTTAAAATGACAATGTTAAATGGAGTAAGAAATGTTAGGATGTTTATGTTCAGTTGTAAAAAGTGAATGTGCTTGTCCTACTCTTTCCTCAAACAGTTCACTAGACTTGAGGCAGAAGTTTGGAGTGGCCACAAACTGAGCCTTATGACAGATCTTGTGAGGTCCAGTTTTCAGGAAATTAGTTGTTCACAAAGCCCTCCTTAATACTGTTGAAGTGTTCCTTAGTCTACCCCCCCCCTTTGTTTATTAACACTACAAAAAGGCCAGTTTACTGTTTTTAGCCAGAGTTAAGAACTCCTCCATGGTGTCTGGGACCCTTACCTTTCACCTCTTGTTCTCTTTGTTTCCTCAGTGTAGGTGAAATCCTCATTCCAGTGCTTTTTGGACGTTTTCAGCAGCTCTGTTCTTTTACCAGCTCTGTGTACAGAGACACCAGTGTTGTGTTGCACTGTTGAGTAATTACAATGCATTTGGCCACACTTGGTTTAATGAAACAGTCCCCAAATGTTTGCAGTAGGTAATTGATCACCGTATAGTGGATTATGTACCACTGTTGTTGTGAATACTGATTAACTAGGACAAACTCGTTTGTCCAGACTGCAACAGCCAATTATAATGGGGGCTAGTATGCTTATTTTTATCAAGCATTTTTTTTGGCCAAACATGTAATTATCTAACGGATCCTCTCACTTGTTTATGTTAGCATAAGCTTCACCAGTGGTTTCAGTTAAAGGAGCAGACCAGCCAGAATTGCTGTATGAATAGTGGACCAGTTACTTTCTTCTTTCATTATTGGCTCTTTCAGGTGAGGCAGGCTGCTTGAACAACTAATGGATGCAATAACTTATTAATTTATTGAGGCCCCTCTAGATTGACTCAAGTTGACTAATTCCTTTTCTGGGAATACTTAAGTTAATGTTTTTGTTTTGCTGTGGTAGTTGCTGTGACCACAGGACCAGTACCGAAACACTTACCGAAGTAGAACTTTTTTGAGGAATCAAAGGGTGCAAAGCTTTGTAATGCTGGAAATGAGACCTTAAAACTTTTTTTTGGTTTTTGTTCTCCTGTGAAACTTGAGCGCACTCAGTTAGCCGGTGCAGGGCATCATGCTTCGCTCCAGCCTGCTAAACCCTGACGTTCCTTCTGCTCGCTGTAGATCAGTGTTTTTAACACTTAAGTCTGTATTTCCACCTGCAAAGCACAGGTTTGAGTTGCGCTCTAACGCAACTCAATGTGTATTTACAACCCACCAGTGCTGAGCTAGAATCAGTTTTTGTGGCTGTCAAAGTCAAGAGGAGTCAGAGCCGAGACTAGCCTTGTTTTTGTCATGCTAAAGGGAAACTCCACCAGTTTTTCAAAATTGTTCACTGTGGTGATGGTGGTAACATGTCTGTACATTCAACCACTGCTAAGAGCTACCTTGCAGAGAGCTGTTCTGTATAATTCAGAGTACACCAATATGGGAGTTATGGGCTGATGCCTATATTAATGTTTTTTCATGTACACACAGTGCAACACTTATTTGTATGGGATTGCAAATGTCTGCCCATTTCGATACTGCATTAATTCTGATGTCTTTGTGCGTCCCTACACAAAAGCTTATGAATATTTCCGAGACATTGTTTTGTGATGATTTTGACAACGTTACGGCCTAAAAAGTCCATTAATGATGCCACCATTTCACCACTTTCATCAGACCACTTTGTTTACATCTCTGACTTGAATTGTGCAGAAATGCGCCTTTGAGCCCCAGAAGGACTTTAGCTAATAATGTGATACAGTTGCAGAAGGTGAACTTGTGCATTGCAGGTGGATTGCAGGTGGTCAACAGTGTTGTAGAATGTATGCATCTACACATGCAGCGTAATGTATATAAGGGCATATAGGGTCGCACATGCTAGCACCTCCAGCGAAGTGAATGATTAGGTTAGATAGATGAGAGACCGTTTTTTTGAGAAAGTGTTAACACCGGACATGCTAATGTTTTATCAACAAATGTAAGCTAATATCTACCAGTTATTGGTGTTATACTAATTGGTTAGAAATTAGCTTTCATTTATTGTTGGTACTGTTAGCAATTATTTGGTACTCTCTTTTGTTTAAGTAGTAGTGGTGTGTCACTCTGATCCTGAAGCCTAGCATCTAGACCTTTAGAGTTGCTGTAGTTGCCTTAACGTTTTTCATTTTCTTTTCGTTTTTTTTTTTTTTTTTTTTTTTTTTTTGTAGGTACCAAAGACAAAAATGGTGTGTGTATATTGTAAACATGTACTCTTTTGTCCCTGCTGGGCATTGGAGAGGGGAAAGAAAAAAATAAATAAATACATGCTTTTTTGGGAATTGGCTTGTCTTTGAACTTAATTGACCTTATTCATTTATTCATCTTTTTCCTATTTTGTTTGCCCATCAAACCATACAGCAATGACCACACACATCATAGCTATGGTATTAAATGTATTTATTGAGAAGAGTACGTTCCTCCTTTTCTTCTGTGGCAGGTACATAGGTGTTTCTGTCGTGACACAGCATCTTCTGACTCATTCCTCCAAAGCTGTGGATAAATTTTATTCCATTAATGATGTCCAGCTTTTGCAACACTGTTATCCTCTTACTGTAGATTGTCACCATACACTAAGGCTCTAGCTTTAACCAGGTGAGCCACGTGAGACGATAGCCGGTGCAGTTTGCCAAGATACCTGTTAACATGCTGTTCCGTTGCTGAGCCTGAACAGGCTTGCCTGGCCATGACAATGCATCTTCAGTCCAAAAATAAGCAGGACAAAGCAGACAAGATAAATCAAGGCGTGCGCAGCAGCTGGGGCCGCGTGATTGCGCTGGCCTGGATATCTGGCCCAGATTTGCTGCAAAGGCGCAATAAAAACTGCTTCTCTGAAGTTCTAAAACTACCAGATCAAATGGCTACGGAACTGAAAGTGCTCATTTATGCTCCTGATATAAAACTCGGACAATATGTAACTAGCCGCTTCTGCCAACACACTTTTGTGATATTGAGGGTGGACTACTGAAGTGAAAATGGTTTTGAGGCCAAATTCTGTGAAAAATAATCAAACCGACACAAGCCAGAATACAGGCTTCAAGAATACTGCTTATACTGTATTAGCTTTGCAAAGTGGCCTTGACTGAGTGGAAAACTTGAATTCCCAGGCAAAATATAGAAGATTCATATATGAGCTTACATAGAAGCAATGCAAAGTGACTGAGCTCTTAGGTTATAGGAGTAAGGAAGGTATGGACATTTACTGACCAGTAATGGGATTCCATGTGTACTTTGCAAAATCGCCATACCTAAAGTAGGTCTGACAAAACTAGTGACTCTTCAAACCAGAGGAGCCCAACTATTGCTCATGGAGTCTTTGTGCCATGTAGAGTTCATAAAAAAACCCTTAACACAGTTTTAATATACTCTCATATCTCTGAAGCAGTAACTTTGTAGGAGCAGGAAAAGATTAACACCTGTGAACTCATTTAACAACTGAATGCAGTGAGATAAGAAGAATGCTGCAGAACTTGTTTTGACTGGTCTAAACTGATCAAGTTGTGTTTATTTTCAAATGAACCTCTAACAGTAACCATTCGATTTCATCAGATGTAATGTCCATACTTTTGTTTATAATCAAACCTACATCAGTAGCCCCTGTCTCCAAAAGACTGCACTCTATACACCATATAGTTTAGTTGAAAATACAGATTTCAAAAGACATACAGGCCAAAGTAAGTTAAAAATGCGGACAATAATAGGTTAACGCACCTTGAAAATTAGGTTAAATCATGATGTGACATTAATATTGTCAATTTGGAACAATGGACTTTTCAACATTTCTATTTCGGTTCAATTTGTCAATGACATTTTCATACTATGTAAAGGAGCAGCTAATGTTGCAAATGATGTAGAAACTGTATCTGTATACTGTATATGGACGTATGATATCAGGTGTGTTGGTTATGGTTAGAGCTTTCTTTAAGTGTTACCTCCTTCCTCTTGGGATGTGTCCTCAGATTCTTCATCTGTGGGAAGAGACATAGCTCAGATTAAATATACAGTAGACCTTCAGCTACACTCATAAGAAAATGTTTTTCTTGAATTTGTTCATGAGAAAAAGTCTGCTTTTTGCACCTTCGTGCATATATATAGATAAGTCAAATCAGGCATAAAGTCCATTTTATCAGCTTCACTTATCATACAGGGGCACTCTGTAGTTCTACAGTTTCAGTGCTGCTACAGTTTTTAAATACTTGAGTGTCAAATATCCGGTCTCCAGTTGTAGAACTACAAAGTGTTCCTATATGGCTATATGAATATATACAATTATAATTGTTATTGTAGCACAAAACATTCTTTTCTGCATCATTTGCAAACTCTCAATACTCCAAACATTGTTTATGTTGTGTTAAAATCTCATGATGGATGGATGAAAATCTTGTTAAATTTACTTACAAATCATGTATGTATGTAAACAGTCCAGTCAAATTACGTTTAGTTGAAGTGAAGAACAGAACAGAGAACACACTGAAATACACTCATCATCAAAAAATAGTTGCACCCAGAATCAACCGGAATGAAACGTGGTGGGTAGGTTTCACATCATGAGACATGTGAATGACTGAAGTTTCATGCTCCGCTGCACATGTGATGTAAGCAAAAACGGGCCTTATTGCCGGGCCTGACTAGCTGAATAAGGTCGCCCTGTTGCGCATGCTTTCCATTCTGACTCGTGCTGTTGTGTTGGTAGCATCCTCTGCAAGCGAAGTATGCCTCTGAGAATCGTTCTACCATACTACTATAGCACGCTGTTGGCAGCAGTGGATAGAAGAATGCACGCACCAGCAACATGTAGAATCTGGGAAACCTACACAAACGACGGAGAGAGAGAACTGACGAATTGTCTGACATGGAGTGACCCAACAGCCAGACGTTCAGTGAGCAGTGACGTCGTCAATGAGTCATCCTCTTAGCACCAGCACCAGACCACTCCACGACGTAAGACTACACGCACGCAGACCTTTACGATGACTGCCCTTAACACTACGTCAGCATCGCCAAAGACTGCAATGGTGTCGTGCCAAACTGTCATGGAGTCACTCAGAATGGCATCGCGTCGTCTTCAGTGACGAGTCCCGCTTTTGTCTTGGTGGAGACGACCAACGAATCCGTGTGTGGAGGCACCGTGGTCAGCACCAAGATGAACGCTTTGTTGTCACGCATCACATGTCCAGAAGGCCTGGTGTCACTCCAGCTCCACACCTACCGCACAATCTGCAGGAACTGTGTGAGACACACTGTGAGGACACCATTAGGAGCCTCTACAACTCCATGCCGAGACGTCTGTCATGCTGCATTAACAAACATGGCGGCCCAACACCATACTGAGAGTGTAGCTCAATAAATATTGCCCATATCAGTCTAAATTTATTGTTTCTAGTAACCTTAATCTTCTAGTAATCTTCCTTCCGTATAGCATTGTAATCCTACAATTCCTTTTGGGTGCAACTGTTCTTTTGATGATCAGTATATTTAAATTGTCTGCAAGTTGTGCTGAATAATATCTGTTTATTTGCTGAGTTTAACATGTTGGGGAAAAAAAAAAAAAAAAAAAAAAAATATATATATATATATATATATATATATATATACATATATAACAACAAACAAACTAATTGTGTATTAAAATATGCAAAAGTTGTTCTCTGTAGATGATGTGATCCCTTATTTACACTTAGAAACTCAACAAAAAGTCATGTGACCAGAGCACTCAAACCTTTCCATATGCCTCTACAGTATACAACAGTGTATAACTATATAGTGTACTGCTAAACACTATACTAGATTTAAGCCTAGATGGCCAATCATATGTTGAATAATGGGGTATATGTTGTCCAAGCAGGTCTTTGCAACTTGAATATCTACTCTTTACCCTGATAGTGTCTCTGATAAAAAAAAATATACTGCTAATCTGCATTATGTAGTTAACACACTGGACATACCCAGATTGTTCATCTCCTTTGCTTCGATGAGTTCTGAAATTACAGAAAGAAGTGCAGAGACGCTGAACCAGCCTGCCAGCTCAGACCTACTTATGTAAATAGTAACATTTGATTAGCTAAATTTGGAGCAGACAGAGTAAACTATTAAAATAGCAGCCTGTTTTTCTTTGAGGTTTTTTTTGTTTTTGTTTGGGCCCAGCATTTGTCCCAAACAAAACCGAGATGTAGAGGTTAAGAGATTGAATTTCCACCAGCACATTCTCAACCCAAGTGTGGCCTACTTCATTACTGGTCTTACTTTCTTACTTGGGCCGGCATGCTTGCTTGTTTATTTTAAAGTGGGACTTAAGTGGGACAAAATATAGGCCACTGTTCGGTGTGTACACTGACACACTTCATTTATGCTGACATCTGAAATTAAGAAACAACACACATCCCAGATATATTTATATCAGCCTATATAACCATGGGGAAAGTTTTCCTTTACGGTACATTAGGTGCATCTTCTTGTATCTACACTCGTCCATTTTTTTCACTTCCACTGACCATATAGGAGCACTTTGTAGTTCTACAGTTACAGGCTGTAATCTGATTCTCTGCATACTTTGTTAACGTGTTTGAAGCACTAGAGAATGACCAACACAAACTGTGCAGCGACAGATGAACAATCACCTCTGATTTTACATCCACAAGGTGGACCAGCAAGGCAGCAGTGTGTAATAGAGTGGACAGTGAGTGGACACAGTGTTTAAACACTGTCTGATCCATTCACACCAGCACAACACACACTAACGCACTACCACCACGTCAGTGTCACTGCAGTGCTGAATATTCCACCATCCCAATAGTAACTGCACTGAGGTCGTCCTGCGGGGCTCGTGACCACTGAAGATGTAAAGTCAGACATGATAGCTCCTTCTGTTGCTTCACAGTATGTGTTGGTCATCCTCTAGTCCTTCATCAGTGGTCACAAGACGCCGCCCACAGGATGCTGTTGGCTGGATAGTTTTGGTTGGTGGACTGTTCTCAGTCCAGCAGCACTGCTGTGTCTGATCCACTCACACCAACATATATATCTGAGATAGCGCTCATTGTAATGATAACATAGCTAAGATGTAAACTTGAGATCTTTACACTAGAATAGAGGTTGGTCTTTGCTTAAAGCCTGTTATTTACTGCTGTATTTACTGAGATGTAAAAAGAAAAGAAGCACATTGCTGTGGACGATGCTTAATTCATCCTAGCCCTTTTTTATTGAAGTAGAAATGGAAAATTAGTTAATTAGCATTGACTTGAGGAAATATAATAAGGACATTATAATGGCCATCTAAAGTAAAGTGTGACCATTTCTAAAATGGAATCTCTGCTGATAAAGGGTGAGATTTGAGAAACATGACATCGTTAATAGGGGACAGATTTCGCAGGGTAAAAGGTGTACGCACTCTAAACCTTAACCTTAACTGTGAATACTCACTATAAGTGTCCTCCATGGATTCTTCTTCTGAAAAATATAACGAATAATAAATTAGTTTCATTAATGAATTGTTCACTGCTGACAGGCTTTGGCCTCTTACAGTAATGTCCCGAGCTGCCCTCTAGTGCCACTGAGTGGTAGTATTGTATGTAGCGCTGACTCACCCTCTGCCTCCTGGCTTTCCTCTTCCATCGCTTCTAAAGGAAGAAGTGACTTGGTTACTTTAGACCTGCATAACTTGCTGAACTTGTTTACTAACTTACGGTTAATGATGACCCTTTACCTAGAGTCTCAGCAGCTGCTTCCTCTTTCACCACAGTTTCTTCATCTGTCAAATCTGACACAGTGTGTTAGTTGCTGATCATCAGCTGTGGTGGATTTAAGAGATCTAGGAGTTTTAGGTCATGACTTTTCCGTCTTACCATCAGTATCCTCCTCTCGTGTCATTCCCGCAGCCTCAGCCTCCTCCTCTTGTGTCATTTCCACAACCTCCTCCTCCTCCTCTTCCTGTGTTATTTCTGTATGGGAAATAATATACACATGTTCATGAAAACAGGATAAAGGACCATGACTGCAACAATGAACAAGAAACAACTAAAGTGAGTGATGTGGCGCATCTCACCTTCTATTTCATCTCTTGTAGCCTCTGTAAGAAAGTTATTATACGTAAATAGAGATTATTATCATTAAAATTACTATTATTATTTATTTACATTTTATTCCCTTTCTTTGTTTTATTACATAACAAAATAGGACTGTTCTCACCCATGAAGGTTCCATCCTCTAGATCTCCTTCTGCAAGTCAAAGGAAACAAAGAATCTGAACATTTACTGTGAAGCCAAGCTAATAGCTAATGCTACTCAAATCTGACCCAGAGAGGTTTTAGCTGATGTGTTTTTCCTCACTAAAGTTCTTAAGTACGCTTTCATTGTTACAGTTTTTTCTTTTTACCCCATTTTCTTCCCAATTTAGTCACTACCAATTTCACCTGCTAGCTAGTCTCCCCATCACATAATGCTAACAGGCTAGCATGCGTAGCCACACCATCAGGCTACTTTACTTTTATTTTTCTGATGAACTCTGAGGAACTCATTATAGTAGCAATTCAAATGTTTTATTACATCTTTTCAGGTAACAGTGACAACTCAGCTTTCAACCTGATGAACCATTAGCAGGCTGGCTAACTAGGCCTAATCTCAGCTAAATACCCGGATAGCAAAGAGGATAGGGCACCACTATTGGCCCACTATTGGCAAAACTGGTGATCCAGGCATTTTGCTCAGCGTTTTCTGGCCGGCCCACAGGTGGTTTAGGAGAACATTGTCATTTTTCATCACTTGTTTTCTACTCACAGTCTAACTGACTTATTCTTCCTTAATTTCCTTTAAACTAGTTTAGTCGATTTTTTTCAGTGTCAGTAAGAACATTTGCAACTAAGTCATTTTATATCAGTCCTTGTCCTTATAATTTTTCTCTCTGTTCTTTGTACAGTTTATTTTCTGAAATTAAAAGCTGCACACCTTTAAAATCTGTTGGAGGAGATTTAAAACCTAGTTAGATCTTGTATGCAGGACAGTAATCTGGGTGGTCTGAGAGTGGATCACTATAGTGGCAAAAAATAGTACACAGTGCATCAGCACAGCACTTGATTGTAATGTACATATTGTGAATATGCAAAATAATTTAGTTAATTTTTACACTGAAAAAAATATTTAAGCAGCATGTCATGATAACTTCCTTTTTAATTTTTTATTTATCTTACTTATCAAGTTTTGTGACTTTAACCAGACTTTATGAGTTTTCAGTCCATATGATCTTGAGTACTTAGCTTTGCAAGTTTAAAGTGCAGGCAACTTATTAACATGAGTTTTTGTCACTTTTATCAATTATTGGGTGCAAATTACTTATTAAAGTTGAAGGAAGTATTGACAGATTACTCTTCATCGGCTCCTGGCATTAAGAACTTCCTAGAGGAATTCCAAACAAAAACTCATGTTAATAAGTAATCTGTACCTTAAACTTAAGTTGAAACAACAAGCATATAGTCAAATCAGCCTGCAGAAAATAATTCAAAGCTAAATTAAGTCATAAGTTCAAATAAAAAGAATTCCATTTTTCCAATTTAAGTTAAACTTAAAACTTTAAGGCAGCTTTTAAACTTAAGTTTTAGAGTTGAAGCTGATGAAATGTTTTACAGTGCAGCTAACATTCAAGAAACACCAAGGGGTTAGCTTATATTCCTCTTTCTGTAAATAAACTTTTTTATTGAACTGCTTCAATATCTTTTTAATAAAAACTTCTTTACTCTCTTTTTAAAATGTCTGCATAATTAAATGGTTAAATGTGGACAAATTCATTGAGAGTGGTTCGATATGTGAAATGCTTAATTCTAGAGAAACTTACTTAGCCAGATAACTTGTTTTATGATGGCTTGAGAAGGTTTTTGCCTAAACTGTTCATGGCGGAGAGATACATGCCAGGCATTTCAGGTAAAATAGTCCCCAAATAAAACTTCAGATTTTCAGGTTTTCCACTATTTTCCCATCATCAGCATTAAAAGCTCAAAGGATGTGTAGGTTCACTTGTTGGTTTGGACAGTAAATAAAATGGCTATATTTGACCCCTGGTTCCTATCACCACCACTGTAAAGAAAATCTGTACAGTTAACCGTTTCACATCAAACCGCTCTGCAGGACTTTGCTTACTTAAACAACAAACACATCAGGGGAATATTCTCGTTTAATAGCCTTTTATGTATTCAAGTGAATTATCAGTATGGAAACCAGCTGCTTATAATGTGTGCCGTCTTCCGGATCAGGGGAACACAATTTTTTTATTACCTTCTACTTCTGCTTTTTCAAGCGTGATCTCATCTGAAAAACAAGAACACACCAATCAGCTCCAACCCCTCAGACATGAAAGCTTTGTTAACTGTTTGTGGGGCTGAATTAACTTAGTCAAATGAAAACTGGTGTCAGCATTAAAGCAGCACTTTTGAGTCATTTACATTAAGACAAAGAGAATTCTCTCGTAGGGTGTCATAACCTTCAGGTCCAGACTAAACACTCAACACACTCACTCAAGCAAAACCTCCACACGCCTTTTTATCTTACAGCTGTAATCACTTGTTCAACAAGTAAGATTTATATACTTATAACTGGTTTAGAACCTTTACATTATTGTGGAGGTTCTGTAAACATGAGTTTACATTCTGTTTAATGTTTGTATAAAGAGCTATAATTTAAAAGGTTCTTTAGGGAACCAAAAGTGGCTCTTCTATGGCAGTGGTCACCAACCCTGGTCCTGAAGATCTACCTTCGTGAAGAGTCTAGTTCCAACCATAATCTGCCAGACCTGCTCAGGATGAACTTCTAATTAACTTCTTCTGAAGTCTGAAGTCCAGCATGTTTGATGCAGGTTAGACCAGGAGGAGAGTGACTATTCCTCTATGACACTGACTCAGAGAACACAAACAAGAACAAAACACATGGGCTGGATTCTGGATTATTTGTAGTTCTTTTTCAGTGCTTGTAGATTTGAAATCCTAAACTTGAAGTCAGTGTGAAGCGTGGATGTCGTAACGAGTAAGGAGTCTCTGCAGAGCGGGATTGGGTGTTTTTTCTGTTTGGGTGATTTGCCAATGACCCTAACCTTAACTGTAGTTGGCTGGTTGGAAAACTCCCACACCTTTATGACTAGACAGTTGAAAAGTTGAAATACGCCCACACGCTCTGTTCTGCAGAGACCACTGCTTGTCTCTCTGTGATAGACGTGGAGATAAAACGTGATGTTACTGGTTAATGTTATTTTGCCTCGCCCGCTGGTGGGTGGTAATGTCCTCAAAATTCAAAACAAAATGTTTTAGAGGTGGAACAAAAGTCTTTATATTTAAACAAAAATTATGGGAGAACAGAAATGTCATCTTTTATGTGTTATGATACTATGAATTGTGGTAAATATGATAAATGACATGAACTAAAGAAGGTAAATATTTCAGATTGGCTTAAAAAAATCTTTAAAAAGACTATTTCTCATACAAAGTGTCCTCCCTCAAATTATCTTGCTGTTTTGATGGAGAACTTTAAGAACTCTGGAAGTTAGAATGGGAAGGAAGAGTGAGAACATTCTGTGTCTTCAACTCAGACATAATGCGGCCAGTTATGTCCATGGGGAGCCTCTGTGCCACCCACTTGGACATTTTACCCTTTCTAGTCTATAATTTCTCAATGTCTGGGAAAAGAACAATGAAACTAGGAAGGTCATATAAACTGTATAGCTCTGTATCAGTGACGGGAAGTGTGGAGTGGAAATGATGTACCTCTTTTCTGCAGGTCACTGATCTCGTCTGCTAAGGAAAATATAGTCATTTGGTCAATAGTATGCACCATCATATCTTAATTTAATAATTAATTTAGTATGTGGCCTCACAGATCAAACTGGATGGACTGGAATTAGACAGAAAATTACCTGTTTCATAAAGCAAGTCCTGGCTGCCAGCTGCCTCCAGCGATGCAGACAGCACTACAAAGAACAGTCTGGGGTTAAAGGACTGACGTGCTTTTCACATGCATTTACAAAAGGTGCATCAGATTAAATGAATTCTCAAGGCTTATTAAAGATACTACATGGACTACAGTGCAAACTGAGTTATTCATATACTATAGAAGTGGGGTCTTGGCCATGTTAACATTTTCTAGGCTATAGGTTCTATAATGACACTGTTCAACATAACAAACAAAACCTCATATCTCCATTTTTGTCGTTTATCAGTTTTTGACTTAAAAAAAAATACCTGTTGCCCTTAAATGTAAATTTCATGATGAGTGGACCAAAGAAAATGGCTTTTTGCATGGAAATTCGGATGAAAATGGAAATGACTTGACTTATATTAAAAGTAAAATAGTTTTTGTTCGTTCTTCTGTAAATGTGACATTTTGGAGATACAAGGTTGTGTTCCAACAGCAGTGATATACATTTTTTAATGTATCGGTTCCTGTTTACATACATCTGCAGTGATCAAAGATATTAATAAGTGTTATATGATTTATAGTGACAAAAAACATTAAAAACGAACATTTGTTTAAAAAAAACAAACAAACAATAAATCCAGAGAAATAATGTATGGAGACTGAATGAAACATAGTGGAATTTGGCTAACAATGGATTTGAGCTCAAGCACATCATTTCAGTTCTCTAATTACAATTCTCATATACCAAACAATTCTGCTTTCTACACGCCCATCATCAGCAAGCAAATAACGCACAGCCAGAGATGTAGAGTAGCCTAGCCATAAAGATATTGCTACTGCAATGAACTAAGTCCAGTAGAAGTAAACGCACGGCCACTACAAAATTCCATGTTTTGGTGATTTTCTAAGTGAAGAGAGAGAACAGAGAACAACTTCTACAGAGAACTATATAAGCCTATAGCACACAAGGTAATTACAGGTTTCTGGACTGTTATCGTGACATCATCATTTAATTTACTTGCAATATAATTACAACAAAAGTTGTTTGTCTTGTGATCACACGAAAATTAAGTTGTGATCTCAAGATAACAGTCTGAAAAATTATAACTACCTCATGGCCCCCCTTTTTTACCGAACACATTGCAGGAAACAGAGCAGGTAAAACCCAGCCTATAAGTAGAAAATGTGCACTAAAATTTGTAGGGAAAGTGCCAAATGCCAAAAAATATATAAACCATGCAAAACATATAACTGGAGGTGTTCAAACCTTTCCATATGACTGTATATCACTTCAAACTAAAATTACTGATACTACAATTAATTAATAACGCAAGTAAACACATACACCAGCAGTACAGACTAACTTCTATAAATGCAGAGGAACTTCTTGATCCATCCAGCATCTATCAGCATAGAATTTATGAGAATCTGTTCTTCTCTTGTTTGGTCTAAAATGAAATGCTAAAGCTCCAAAGTGATCAGTAAAGCAGAGCTAAACCCGCACAACAGAGTGATATTAAACCCAAAAAAGAGAAATGGGACCTACATGTTAATGACTAAAACAGAACTGAAATGACTTCTCTTTAGTGTGTTACTGAGTGACTGCTAGTTAAGAAACCACCCCTGTGAATCATCAGTGTGGGTGAATGTTCTTCCTTACCACTCTCAAACCCTGCAAGCGCCACTAAAAGCAGAACAGAGACACCACCTCTCATCCTGGAGTGGTCAGTCAGGCTGTAGTGGAGTGAATTGCTGTGCTGGAAGATGATCCGCACATTGGAGCGTTGTATCGGTCAGCTGGGGCTATTATACTGCAGAGGACATCACATGTTTTGCATGAACAGGCCGGCACTTCCATTCCTACCTGCCAGAAGCTGGGCGGCACATCTCGGGCCGCCGGACAGACGACCATTATCTCAGCGCTGAATGACCACCATTGTGGTCATCCAGGTCAGATGTCCTGTCATTGCGCGTGCCAGTGACTGATGCTGGAGCTGCGTTCGGAGAGGAAACATCAAAGTAAATAAACATGATTTTTAGGGATTTAACAATATGGGAGTGGTGGGCCTATACTGATACATATACAAACATGAATGTAGAACCAGGGGCTGCATTATTGCATCTGTTCCATGCTAATATGATTCAAATATCCTTATGGAACCATAACACTACAAATTGACATATATTTTGTGTTAATGCACCGCACATCTTTAAATCTATTGTGATTATTTTCAAGG
Organism: Semaprochilodus insignis; assembly: GCA_034552555.1. Taxonomy (NCBI): domain Eukaryota; kingdom Metazoa; phylum Chordata; class Actinopteri; order Characiformes; family Prochilodontidae; genus Semaprochilodus; species Semaprochilodus insignis. The sequence goes on along the minus strand of CM067490.1, from coordinate 9,764,217 downwards.
AATTGAATATTGGTGTATTTTTATCATTTCTTAAATACAAACTGAAAAGGATGCTCCTCAAACTGAAAAGGATGCATACTCAACACCACCCTTCATTCATTTTTATTCAAATAAGAATAAGAATAAGAATAAGAATAATATAATGGTAAATATAATAGAATATTAGCTATTTTTTATATACTATATTGCTATTTTTATATATGATAAATCAAAAGCATTTCAATAAGAAGCATTCCACATACATGATAAAACATGGAGATGCCTGAACTAACTACTGTGTCAGAAATGTTCGCAGTGGTGGTGATAGGAACCAGACGTCCATCTCTAAAAGCTCCCTCACAGAAAACAGATGACCTACAGTGTCTGTACATCAGCATACAGAGGGTTTCTAATAAAATGGCTAGAGAGTGATAATCCGACCTACCTTTAAAAGAACTTAGGATCCAGCTAAGATGACCACCACATCACTCATTAACAATACTTTTTGCAAGACTTTTGTTTCAGTAATTACTGTATGATAGAAAGAGAAAGGTCAAAGAAGTGCACTGTTTGGATGTCAGTTTATTCTACAGGCTGCAGCTCTCTCTTCCACACACAATGTGAAGCTCATTATCAGCAATCACAGCATGAAGAAAGCATATCATATCATACCCAACAACACCCTTCATTCAAAGTGCTTTGGTGTGAAATGCTCCATTCTAAAGAAACGTACCATGTCAGAATTGTTCGCAGTGGTGGTGTTAGAAACCAGACGTCCATCTCTAAAAGCTCCCTCACAGATATTTATTACGTGAAATGGTTATGAATGTGCTGCCTGAGGCACTGTTTTATGATAGTTTTGGGAAGATTTTGGCCTTAAAACCCATTCATGGTGGAGGGACACATGCAGAGCATTTTCAGACAAAACAGCCCACAAAGATGTATATTAGTACTCAGATGTACAGCATCACATTTGATCATCATCAGTATTAGAGAAGACATGTGTAGGTTCACTGGTTGTTTTGGATAGTAAATAAAATGTTTATATCTGTGTTGTAGGACATGGTGAGTCCTATCACCACCCATCACCACCACCATCATATACAGATCTGGGTCTTCAAGTTTCTCTACATTTAACCATTTCTTTTACCAACCTCGTGAACCAACCATTTAATTCTCAATTATTAAAGAAAATATCATTCAGACATTTTAGAAAGTGTGTGAAATCCCTCTTTAAGATTGGCAAAGTCAATGTTAAGCAAGACCTTTCAAAGAAAATGAACATTCCATGTTTCCATGATGGTGTTCATTGGTTGGTAGGAAATGTAATATCATGTACATCAGTATTTACTAGCTAAGTCATTATGAATTGTTTGAAGTGCTTACCAAAGACTTAAAGTCAACCTGAAATGTAGTTACCCTGCTAGGTTATGTTGCTTATATTAAACAACTCATGATATTATATCATGCAAAAGTCAGAAATGCTTGTTTTCCTGTAATCTTTGATTGGAGTGTAGTGACTTCAGCCCTGTTACTATCTACCCAGAAACAGAATAAAGAAAATAAAAACAATACAGTAAAAAAAACAGTAAAATTGTAAAGACAAAACTATTTATGTTTACAAACGAGCCCAATCATTTTAATTTAGCCACTGACACCGAGCTGTAAAACAGGAACGGAAATGGCAGTGTTTGCAGCCCATGTGGTCAGTGACACTCAAAGACATGAGGTCACTGCTGGTGCTCATTGTTCTGAACTCTCTTTGTTTTGCAGACTGGATCTGCATGATTCAAGACCAATCATGAGTTACTGGGTTGCATTTCAATCACATTCAGACTATGAGTAAACAGTCCTAATTTAAATGGACATTTCAAGTCAATGACATAGGAGCTTCAATATCTGGCCACTTTATTTGGAACACCTACCCTGTACTATTACTCACTGGCCACTTCACTAGAAACACCTATCCAGTACTTTCACTCAATGGCTGCTGTATTGGAAACACCTACCCTGTACTTTCACTCACTGGCCACTTTATTGGAAATGCCTAACTTGTACTTCCACTAACTGGCCACTTTATTAGAAACTCGTACCCTGTACTTTCACTCAATGGCCACTTTATTGGAACACCTATACTGCACTTCCACTAACTGGCCACATTTTTAGAAACACTTACCTTATAGGTCCACTACAGACCACTACCTAAAAAATCCTGTTGAGAGCTTGAGAACTCTGTAGTCTGACCAGTGATGAAAGGTGAACACAAGCTGCCATCAACAGGTGACCTACAGTGTACATCAGCACACAGAGGGTGTTGAATAAAATGGCTAGTGAGTGATAAAACAGCCAGGTAAGATAACCACCACACCACTCATTAACAATACTTTGTGCAAGACTTTTGTTTCAGTAATTACGGTAAGATAGAGAAAGGTCACAGAAGCGCACTGTTTGGATGTCAGCTTACTCTAAAGGCTTACTCTAAACTCTTCCACACACAATGTGAAGCTCATTATCAGTATTCTATCACAGCATGAAGAAAGCACTTTAAACAGTTCTCGGAGGAGAGTGGGGTTATCTCAGTGCAGCACAGCTATCAGGCTTCTTTAACGGCCACACTAATAGGAACGACTCAAACGCAAACGCTCCTCCAGAAACAGCTACACGTCAATTACCTGCTTCCGCCTCATGTATTTGCATACTTCATGCAGAACATGACACTCTCCAGTGAGTGTGCAGTGAAACATAATGTTGTCACTTTCTTCAGATCATCTAACATCTGATGATAAGAGGGCCTAATTATCCTGATAAATTCCAACACAATGCGCTAATCTAAATGCTTCATTAAAAGAGAGCATTCATCTTATTTAACTGAATTCAGTGCAGCTCAGAATGTAAAGTTTGGATGCCCTGCTTACTTCTGCTTATTTCAACTGCTGAGAGTTTATAGACTGATTTATTTACAGTGGAAGTGGCTCAAATGTAGTCAGTTCATCTACCATCCAAAGCCACCAGTGAATCTACGGCTCTTCTGAGTTTTTATATGTAATGTTGGTGATGGTAAAGTGATAATAGATCTAAAATTAATATGTTTCTTTGAGCGCCATTTTATGTCCTGCATGTATCCATCATGAATGGATTACAAAATATGTTTTGAACCAAAACCTTCTTCAAGTTTTTGTACAATAATGTGTCAGACATGGAGCACCATATGCATAATATCCTAAGTATTACCATTTTATTACTGAAAAAGATCACATTTTTTAGAAGAAAACCATTTTCAAATCTAAGAAATCACTGTTACAAATTTCTATTATGGGCAAAATGAGCACAAATCATATTTGTTATTACCCACATACAAAAAGTATAAACAACTATTGCTTGTGCAGGCCAATCGCCTGGTACAGTGACATTGGTTCACTCATGTAAAAAAGAAAAAAAAAAGGAAAAAAAAAGAAAAAAGTAGTACAAAGGCCTTTTTTAATTATCAGTGCTTAGTACAAACAGGAAATTCAACAAGAGCTGATCATTTCGTACATGAGTAGTGCTGCCTTGATCATGAAAAGTTCTCTGCTATTTTACTCCTTTTAGTCACTAGCAGGGCATAAGCAGACCAGCAGGGGGTGCCAAATCTTCTGCCTCATTAAGAAGCCAAACTGAACACTATAAAAGCTCAAAGGCAACTGATAAATTATTGTTTTTAACTTCCTCCTCTCCTTTCCTTCTGATCAATCTTTGGTCTTTCTGGAAGCGTCCATACATTTATGGTATAATGACCTCCGGACTTCACTAAAGGCACAAACACACAGTGGAGATTTCACAAGATTCTCGTTTCTGAACGCTAATTTAACCGACTTGTTCATGATCTCGTGATTTTCACAAGCTACCCTGAAATGTACAGTGCAATTTTGGGTGCAGATATACAGTCACATGCAAAGGTTTGGACACCCCTGGCCAAATGACAAATGATGTGTTTATTGATATTCTATGTTTGAATAAGTGAACCCCCTCTACAGCAGTGCTTCTCCACCCTGTTGCTGTAAGTACCCTGCCCTACACATCTTAGTGCATTCCTTGCTTTTACACACAACCCCCGCAACTCTGAAAGGGTTTGTTAATGAGCTGATGAGTTGAATCTGGTGTGTTGGGAGCAGGGAAAGCACTAAAACGTGCAGTGCAGGGTGCTTCCAGAACCTGAGTTGAGAAACAGTGCTCTACAGAGAACATACTTTTGCACATATGCAGAATTACTGCATATGCCATAGAAAACATTAAATATAATGTGTGCAAAGGTAATGGCATTACAATTACAATGTGTTCAAATCTTTAAAGGAATTGTGCACAAAGATTTGCAGACATCATAAAGGCAAATAATTCAGTCCTTGTGATGTAAACAGATTCATTCGGAGTGTATAGAAACTTACAGAGCCAGAGTTCTTTACAGTGGTGGTGATGGGAATCAGGGGTCATTGTGTCTACAACACAAAAACAGCCGTATCGGAACTATTTTGTCTCACAACACCCTGCATGTACCCTTCCACCACGAATGGATTAAAATGAATGGATCAAAATGATTTTTAAAGCAAAACCTTACCACAAAACTAACATTAAACAAAGTCTCAGGCATTGGTATTTATATTCATCATCTTTTCATGTAATAACTTTCTGTGAGGGAACTTCTGGAGATGGACGTCTGGTTCCTATTATCAACACAATTCTGGCTGTGGTGCAAGTTTCTCTACAACTGAGCTTTTCTCACCAAATCACCCTGAATGACTCTGTTTACATCTTAACCATTTAAATATGTGGAATTTTTGTTTTCTCTGTACAGGATGTGACACAATATCAACAAATGATGTGATTCCACTTAGGTGTTTCAACCTTGGCATACAAACTGTACCTTTATGTGCAAATTTAAAATCATACTTCAGTTTAAACTGACAATTTGGTTTGCATAAATCATCATCATCATAATAAATCTCTCTTATAAGTATCACAAAAGCGAGGAAACAGTGCAGCAGGTCTGTTCTATTCGTTGGGCGCCAGATGCATAATAGCATTTTGTAAAAAAAAATATCAGGCCTTAGAAATTTGAAAACAACTTTGTAACACAAAACTTATCTCTTATACAAAATGCTACCAAATGTTGTGAAAATTACAGTGTCTTCTCAGTGCCTAAACCTCTTTTTAAAAAATTAATATTAGGTGTACAGAGCCACAATTCTGACAGCAGAAAAAGGGAATAAGATAATTAGCATAGCTGGACACAAAACTAGTATGTAGTAAGTAGGGTAAGCCAAAACATCACTTCACAATCAAAAGAATAAAGGCTGAACACAATGCTAATGTTAATGCTAATATTTCTGAATGAAAGTTTTTACATATTTTTACTTAAAATTTTGGAACTCAACAGTCACCCAAACACACACATCCTAAACCACAGTGACATAGGGACAACCTTATTGAGGACCTGAATGCAGTTTGAGTGGCTTGAGAGAAGGTTAAGGATGCATTTACAGAAAATGTTTGGGTGACTATTGACTTCTAGTGTTTGTAATCAATGTTAGCTATCTTTTTTGCTCCAGCACTAAACTAATGAAAGCAAAATCAGGTCACTGAACTTGTCTGGGCTGATTACTACATCTGTGACAAATGTGGAAACTTGATATTTTGCTGAACCGTTACTTTAACATCCAAATCAGTTATGCTACTTATTGGGGGCTATTGGGCTTCATTCACAGTACCGCTGTTTGATCTGTAGGTAAGCAATCTCTAAAAGGGAGCTCAAATAATCAAGCGATGCTTCTTCACAGGTCTTTAGGAAATTTATACAGCCAGTTTCTTATGAGCTGTTTGAATTAGCACCATAAACCTCTTTTGCTTAAAACCAAAACATCTTCACATGCATGACTCAACAAGGAAGATACAGCATTGACTGATTCACTCACTGAATTTGCTCATCCACCTACATTTCTTTTTAGAAAGACTTCTCCTGACGTACCCCTCAGGTCCTGGAGGACCACAGCTCTGCAGAAATGATACTTTATTAGATGTCCACTTTATTAGAAATGATCACCTTGTATTTCAACTTACTGTCCACTTTATAAGCTCCACCTATGTTGTAGGTCTGCAGTATACAGCTAAGAGACTGCATTCTATCTGTTGCTGAAGAGCCTCTCTCTACCTCTTTCATCAAAGGTCAGTGTCCACAGAGCCATTCTCACAAACGCAGGTGTCACTATATAGTTGAGAGTGGGTCACTACCCAAAAATATTCAGCCGAGTGCTCTGTTGTCAGAAACTGACCACGGATGAAGGATGGCTAGTCTCGCGAGAGTGTTGTGCTGTTTGATGGGGTCAAGGACTCAAAACAAAACTCCTGAATAACAAATTAGGTTATTAAGAAGCCTAATGACCTAATTGTGGCATTCTTGTGTCCTTGCCCCCCACCCCCCCAATAACCTGATAATTCAGAGGATCCAGGAATGTTGTTCAGAGGAAAGATGTATGCAGGAAAACCACGGAGCATTCTGTTAACTACAGGATGTGACAGCAGGGATTTTCCAGAAAAATCCTTACAGCTTACACCTGGAGTTCCTAGGGCTAGTGAATGACTTACAAGCTACGGTCTGATGTATGGTCTATTGATATCAGACTCTCTGCCTGAGGATAATTCCACAGGATGCCTAATAAAACCTGCATATTAACAGATGAATTAGCAGCAAGGTGGAGCATTTGGGGAGGTGTTTCTAATAAAGTGGCCAGACAGTGCAGTGCTCCCTTTTCCATTAGTTAATGAGCTGTTGAGTTGAATTAGGTGAGTTAAATGAAGACGAGTGCTAAACCAAGCTCACTGTGGCCCTCCAGGACTGGACTCTGCCCTGCCCTCCCCTCCTCTATAGCTCTCCACGGATGCGGGTGTGCAGGTCCTCCTGGTCGATTTTGGCCGTCTGGTCATGCCAGCGGTGGTGGGCGAGCAGCGCCAGGTTGCGGGCAGAGATGGCACTCATTTCCATGCAGCTGGCGGCCCATTCGATGGTGTTGAGGTAGAATAAGCGGTCATGGAGGATGAATGATGGCATACGGCGCTGTGGGGGACTGTACGAGGGGTACGCCAGCCAGCGCTTCTCCCACACCCCCTCCCGCGACACAAAAATCTCCCGCAGCTGCTCCTCGGACAGCGGCTTCTGGGAAAATATCTTCCACACTTTGCTCTCGCTGGCCGGTGGCCGGCGGTAATCTAAGGGAATTTGGATTGGGTCTAGTGAGCTCAGGCTGTTGATGGCCAGCACCTCGTTATCGGTGGTCAGAATATCTGAGACGACAAAGTCAGCTGGTTTCTGAGTGGTCCCCAGACATGAGATGTTGAGCTGGCCCAAGACCAGCGTGGCCACAGTCTGGTGGAACTGGCCAGGGAAGTGAGATGGAAGTGGAGGAGAGAAGCCAGAGAAGCTGATGTTAGAGAGGCCTTGGTGAAGTGGTGTGGCAATGATCACAATGTCATAAAGGGAGTGGGCGGGGCCAGAGTCACCGACGTAATTCACCTCGTAAAAGTTCGCTGCAGTGCCTGATTGGTGGGGAGAGTGAGAGATTATAAACATACATTAGAATGATTGCTTGCCGTGCAGTTCAGACTCAGTGGCTTATTTATTGGAACACAAACAACTACACAGCAGGAAGAGCTGTTAAAGATCAATCGATAGTAAGACCTCTAAATAAACAATGCATAAACAAAAATCATGACATTTTGCATTATAGTTCGACATATTGAGGTATTTTATTGTAGAATCTGTTAAAGGATCTCTCAGAGTTCCTTTACACAGCTTCAATTTAGTGGGGGTGTGGCTATGTACAGTAGAACACTGCTGCATTATCATAATAGCACATGGTCACTAGTTTAGTGTTGCTACTTGCGTAAAAAGGTAAGATTTGTGTGAAATTGAAACAAACATACAAAAAGAATATCTTCTGTGATATGAAGCCTGCTGCATAATGTGATATGCTGTCATGAGCTCCCATGATGGAGGGTATAACAGTGTTGCCAGTACTGGTAAATGTCATGATAGCTACAGCAAGAAAATTGCATGGGACATAAACTGTCATGAAATGAAACATTATGGCATCTGTCATAACAACAACCACTAATATGATGTTATTTTACTAAACAAAATCTGTCATGACGACTCAATCTCCAATGACCCAGTTTGGTCAGTTTTGTATGTAGCAATGTTCAGGTAAAGTGTTACCTAGGTTTGTGACCCCCTCATTTGACAGTTAATGTACCCAGCAAATCAGGTTTTCAGGTATAGGGGAACTACAAACTCTAGGCTTCAATGAATGCTTAACAGCCATGGCCTGGACTAACCCTGACATTACAAATAGCCAATAAAGGAATGCATTACCGCTTTTGGATGGCCTCATCTTCATGGAAATAGTCGTGACCTGAGCCTGGATGAGTTCAGCCTTGCTGTGGTACAGAAGCCCTAGGCAAACCCGCTTATTTCCTCCATCCACCGCCCACAGGCCAGAGTCAGCGCCAGCCAGGGACACGGCACCTGCAGTGGAAAAACAAAATCAGTTTTGCTTTTTGAATTATACATGTTTAGAATTAATATAATTCATTCATGCATTATTATATGTGTACATCCAGTAAACATGACTGCAATAGCTTTACAAACTGATTAAAAAAGGAGAATCACCATTATTGGTATAAGCTAGTCCAAGTCTAGACTTAATGCATGTCTAGAACAATAAAGCAGTATGAGTCTATATACACAGTTCTATCTTTAAGATGAAGATATTGTTCTTAATAAATATGAGCTGTATTAAAGAAACCTTCATTTAGGCAAATATGTGCAGCTGGATGTAAACCAGGTACTTAAGAAGAATATGTATATCAATTCGAAACAATTACTGACTGTTGGGTTACGTTTTATTTGCTATGTATTATATGGGTGTTGGATCATTCTCAGTGACACTGTTCTGGTGGTGGTGTGTTAGTGTACGTCGTGCTGGTGTGAGTGGATCAGACACAGCAGTGCTGCTGGAGTTTTTAAACACCTCAGTGTCACCGTAGTGCTGAGAAATGTCCATCAACCCGAAACTAACCAGCCAACAGTTAGGGGCAGTGTCCTGTAACCACTGATGAAGAACTAGAGCATGATTAACACAAACAGTGCCCGAAACTAACCAGCCAACAGCTAGGGGCAGTGTCCTGTAACCACTGATGAAGAACTAGAGCATGATCAACACAAACAGTGCAGCAGCAGATGAGCTCGGACTTTACATCTACAAGGCGGACCAACAAAGTAGGAGTGTCTAATAGAGTGTACCGCGAGTGGACAAAGTGTTTGAACACTCCAGCAGCACTGCTGTATCTGACCCACTCACACCAGCACAACACACACTAACACACCACCACCATGTCAGTGTCTCTGCAGGGCTGAAAATTACACACCACCATGGTGGTCAAACAGTGGTCCTGTGGGGGTCCTGACGACTAAAAAAGAGAGTACAAGGGGGCTTGCAAAGTATGCAGAGAAACAGATGCACAAAGTGCACCTATATTGTAGGTTGAGCTGATGAAATGGACAACGAGTTTAGACAGAAGGAGGTGCATTTAATGAAGCAGCCATTCAGGGTAACTCAGTATAACGGTATAACAACAGCGGTGTAGTAAAAGTAACACTTGAGTAAAGTACAAATCCACTCCTTTTCCACTCAGCTTGTGTCTTTTTCAACTTTCCTTTAAGTTCTGAAGTGCTATCATTACAGCTCACAGTGTACATTAATAAACAGTACTCAGACAACAAACAGTGATCACTGTGTTCATTGTGTCTTCCCTCAGGCTCCTCTGAGAACAAATGCTGTCAGACTGTACATCATTCTGCACTGCCTGAAACTATGGCTGAGTAATCCAGACTTCCTAAAAGTAAAAAGACTTAGTGCCTGACATGCTGTGCTGAGTTCCTCCTCGGTCTGCTGTCCTCTCTCCTTTAACAGTACAACCTCAAAATGTTTAGATCATCCCTTAAGCTAGACAACCAAATCAACTTTACTGATTTTGGGGACTTATTACATTCTAATATTAACAATATTCAATAAAGTATGCATTTTTTTTGGCCAAAATAAAACTGAAAGCGCCAAAATTAAGAGTTGGTGGGCAGAACTATAGAAAAATTGGTATCATATATTCAACTGAGCAGATTTGGTAACAGTAAGAAACACAAAAATACTTCCAAGGCAGGTGGCCGCTTGGTAAGGGGCATCGGGAAAAAGGTAATGTCTACACCACTGTGTATTTCACTACATAACTAACATTTTTTTGTTTCTTTTTTTTTTTTTAACTCATATTTTTCCAATTTTATGTTGTGCCCAATTTAGTTAGCCTTCTCTCCATCACACAGTGCTAACAAAAGTGAGGGTAAAGGTCAGCTCGAGCTTCCTCCAAGACACTAAAGCTCCAACACAAACTGCTCCGCCACGGTCACTGGAACTCAACACGCTTGGAGGAGAACTCAAACTGCTAATTCTGTGACATCTAGTCAAGTCAAGTCAAGTCGTTTAATGTCAAAAAAAAAAAAATACTTGACTAGACTAGACGTCTAGCATCACACAGAGTGATGGGGAAGAGGGAGGACCATCCTGCTCACTAATAATGTGCCATTCATGAACAAGTCGGCTTTTTTGAATAGACTCTTTTTGGTAAACGTTATCTGACTCGCCCTAGTTCCCTCATTAACCCTCATTATCCCAAAACCTGTGCTTGTGATAGTTTGGCTTTGGTGTTTTTCGTCCCGTTTTCCAGGTGATTCTGTGCCATGTTTTCAAGCATGCTTCAATAGACTAATGATTAATTAAAAATTAAATGACAATAAACATTTGATATTGATGATAAACATGTTTTGGAACAAAAAAACTTCAGTTGTTTAGGAATCTAAAGAATCGATTAATATAATCATTCTGAATTCTGAATCAAGGTGAAATGTTTAATTTTCTGATGCACTAAATCATATCCTAAAGCACTGTGACTCAATTGCATCACTGTGCAGTCAGAAATTATCCCCTGTATTAAGCAGGTTATCATGTTTATTTGACATGATTGTGATGTATGCGTGTTAACAAAAGCACTGAGCTATGAAACTTACCTGCAAAAGCACTGAGACGAACACTCTGGCCGTAGTTAACACGTGAGATTGGAGTCACAATGTCATTGATGAAGACCTGAGAAAAGCCGTCAGCCAGCATGGCTTCCTCCAGCGTTTGATTGAGCAGCGTGAGGAAGCTGTCGCCACCCATGGCATGCAGGAGCCGCTCGACACTGGAGAAGGAGTAACCAAACTGCTGGTACTGATAAATCCTGTTGGGAGGAGCAGACTCAGTTCAATCAAACGGTAAGTATAAGCACCACCTGGCAGTGTGTTTTGTGTGGTGAGGTATTAAGAATGAAAGTACCAAGATTATCTGTGAAATAATTATAAGGGTTATAAAGTTAAACTGGATTGTGACTTAAAGATAAAGGACAAAAAAGGGCTACTTAAATCAAGACAAGATGTGAAGCACTGATACAGAACATTCTTGTATATTTAGTACATTTGTATTTTTGTCCTTCTTTCTGTAACTGCTGACCAGAACTGTGGTAGGGTTCACCTCATGAACTTGTCCAGAATGCCCTCCACCCACATGTGCATGCGGAGGGCATTTAAGCCGTAGCGCCACAGCATGCGCAGGAGATTCACGATGTACCAGTCACTTTCCTCGAAGGTCAGCTCCTTCCCGTCAAATATGGCCATCTTTGAGGGAACAACAGCACGGGTGGACAAACCTGATGATGAGAATGAAAATCTGAACATTTACTGTGTCAATATAGTCATATCAAAATCTTGTAGCTCTCAGCCTCTCTTTCAGGACCCCAGCCATTACTTAGTAAACGGGTTTGGCAACCATGCTCTGAACTCCTCATTTGCAGTCACAGTGCAGGGTCTGTCTCAATGGTAGGTTCTGCTTTAGCTCTTGAAGTCTGTTGTTGGGGTTTGAATGGTCAGGGACCAAAGGCATGCCAGGGTACATAATACACACCATCAGGAGACTGAAAATCAGAATAAATTAACCAGAGAAACAGATCATAAATAATTAAAGAGAAACTACTTGTGAACTTAGCAAGGAGCAAACAACACTATCAAAGCACTCCGTAGAGTCTATATAGCTGATATATATATATATATATAGAGTAATTCTTCTCATTTAAATCTACTATCTAGCTCATCTTCTCTACTTCATGTCAAAGCAATTACTTCAGTTACAGCTTATGTGGACTGTGTGCAGAACAGAATAGTAGTGGATCCAGCACCACGACAAATCAGCACAGAAGAGCAAAATACTGACTGCAGAAAGAAACCTAAACGACTTTTTTAAAAGGCTCAGGTTGAAGGTGAAACTGGGAAAAGTAGGATTAGAAATACTGGTCTTGGGAAGGATAACTGTGGTGGATATTACAAAGTTGATCATATACTAGCACCAGACAGAACATTTCAGTGGTTTATCAAGATTTCATGATAAAATCCATGCGATGACTGAAACCAATCTGGTTCCTGAGTTCTTGTTACGTATTTCCTGTATTTATCCTTTAGTTCAGCATTCAACACAATCATTCCCCAGCACCTGATCGGAAAGCTGAACCTACTGGGCATGAACACTTCTCTCTGTAACTGGATCCTGGACTTCCTGACTGGGAACCTCAGTCAGTCCGGATTGGACGAAACACCTCCAGCACCACCACGCTGAGCACTGGGGCCCCCCAAGGCTGTGTGCTCAGTCCTTTGTTGTTCACCTTGCTGACTCACGACTGTGCAGCAATGCACAGCTCGAACCACATCATCAAGTTTGCGGATGATACGACGGTAGTGGGTCTCATCAGCAAGAATGATGAGTCAGCATACAGAGAAGAAGTGCAACGGTTAACAGACTGGTGTAGAACCAACAACCTGTCTCTGAACGTAGACAAAACCATAGAGATGGTTGTTGACTTCAGAAGGACAAGGTGTGACCACTCTCCACTACACATCGACGGCTCCACTGTGGAGATCGTCAAGAGCACCAAGTTCCTTGGAGTTCACCTGGCAGAGGATCTCACCTGGTCCCTCAACACCAGCACCATAACCAAGAAAGCCCAGCAGCGTCTCTACTTCCTGCGGAAGCTGAGGAAGGCAAATCTCCCACCTCCCATCCTCACCACATACAGAGGAACCATCGAGAGCATCCTGAGCAGCTGCATCACTGCCTGGTTTGGGAACTGCACTGTATCGGATCGCAAGTCCCTGCAGCGAGTAGTGAGGACGGCTGAGAAGATCATCGGTATCTCTCTCCCCACCATCACAGACATTTACACTACACGCTGCATCCGCAAAGCAAACAGCATTGTGGATGACCACACACACCCCTCACACACACTTTTCACCCTCCTACCGTCTGGAAAGAGGTACAGAAGCATCCGGGCACTCACATCCAGACTGTGCAACAGCTTCTTTCCCCAAGCCATCAGACTCCTTAACAACCAGAGTCTGGTCTGAATAACTGCACACATTTCTGTGACTGGACTGAACGCACACACACACACACACACAAAATCTCATCTCTTAAATCTGTCTACACAAACCTAAGGAGTAAATGTTTACATTTATACCACATATTGACATAACTGCTGCTAAAAACAATGTTCAATGACATAACTGCTGCTATGTAACTGCTAAAAACAATGTTCAACGTTCAATGTCCATCTTTAAAAAATGGACATAACTGCACTTTACTGCTCCCTCCTTGTATTTATTGTTTGCTGTTTTGTATATTGTAAATTGTCTTGTAAATCTATTGTATTTATTGTTCTGTGTAGCACCTTGGTCCTGGAGGAACGTTGTTTCGTTTCACTGTGTACGGTACACCACTGTATATGGTTGAAATGACAATAAAAAACTACTTGACTTGACTTGACTTATGATTATCTATATTTGTTATACACACACATACATATATATATATATATATATATATATATATATAGTGCTTATACAAGCAAAAAGATGCTTGGGGTTTTAAATAATGCACTCTAAAACATTTGCACAGTACTTTTAAACCATGCTACACTAACTGGTTCATCTGAGATGACCATCTTCACTTCACCTTCACACTCGCTTTCAGTGTAACACTGTTCAGACAGTTCCAGAGCTCAATATGCTGTCTATGAGTCATGTGTTTGTGAACAACTCACCTAGTCTGTCCACAAAGTGCTTCATATGCAAATTAAGCGGGTGTATAATGGACCCTCCGATTTCATAGTTGTGTCCATTTATGTTTTCAGTAGCAAGCCGTCCTCCTACAGCTTCTGCTTCAAACACGTCAATCTTGACAGACGCTCCAAACTCCTGCCTGAGGAAATACGCTGCTGCCGTTCCTCCGATTCCTCCTCCGACGACGGCTAAGAGGGTCAGACCAAAACCATATTCTTTACTTTCGCCACATCAAAACTTCACTACTTTCATTTTGCACACTGTATGAAACTGCCAGCTGCCTATTAAACATTTGATGATGAAAGGCCAACAGACATGGTCCAGAATTACTTGCAAAATAATAATGCAAATGTTTTTCCTTCTCATACAGTAACATTCCGAAGTTTGGAATCTTTTATATTAATACATTTTGTGTACTAAACTGTTTATTAAATACTAACTTATACCATGTAGACTGATTTTTTTTCTATCTATTGAAAGACTGAAGCATTTTAAAATGTTTAATTTAATATTGCCCAAAATTTGGGGGGAAGAAAATAATACACTATTATTATTTATTTATTATTACTATTACTTACAGTATTTTTATCTGATTTTTTATTCTATCAGCCCATACTAAAACCTAACTGTAGATCTGAATTTTATTCAAATTTTAAATTTCATTCTGGACATTAATTTAAACAAAAAACTGAATAGACCTTTAATTTAATTAGAACTTCAAATTGGATATGAATTTTATTAGAATTTCATTAAAGACTGTAATTTTATTAGAATTTTGTTCACCTCAGATTAAGGGTGGTAAATTATTCCAAAATTCTTCCAGTTTTTAAATGCTAATATATAAAGTTTCAGTCCAGAGAAAAACGTTTGAGTTTCCAAATAGCACATCCAAGCATTCCGCTTTTCTTTTAATTTTAGAGCTGGACTGAGCGAAAGTGGTCAGTTCCTCTAAACCTCTACCAACACTTCACACCAGCCTTCTATATCACTGTTTCCCAATCTTGGTCACGGAGTTCCCCTTTAACAGTCAAGTTTTCCGTATCTTAATTCCCAATTAATTACCAAACTTGACATGAGGGTCAAACAGGTGGAAAGTTTTCAGTGCAGCGTTACCAGAGAGAGTTCCTGTGGATTTATCCACTGGTCTGTGAGATTAGATCAGACGTGGAAAGAGAAGAACATCTAGCCAGGCATTACCGATTTTCTTAGGCGGCTCTTTCAGCTCGGGGGCCGAGGCAAGACCCCTACGCCCGACCTGACAAATCCCGAGGAACAGAAGAGCTCTGACTGACAGATTTCTTAGAGACATTGTGGACACTTAGTTCTTCAGAGGTATTGACATCTAGAAAGAAAGAGAGATTGAATAAGCTAAGCAAGTTTAATAGCTTGATTACAGAAACCCTAACAGTCCTGTGTAACCACTCCTGGGAATTACAACACAACCTTTATCTGTATCCGTAGGCAGCAGATCAATACTCCATGCCAAAGGTCAGCTAATAAGGTCTAAACCACAACTTGCTGACTTGAGATCCAGCTGAATAAACAGAATACAATTACTATGTATGGTAAATCAGAGGCTAATTACAAATATCATTTAATTATTTCAAACAACAAATTCAGATCTGTAGTAAAATCTGAGACAGTAAAGTTACTCACCTGTACAGACTCACTAGTTTATTTTACTGTGAAACTTCTATCCCTCTTCTCAAACTACTGTAAAAGCAACAGTTTAAACTTTTGCTTATTTGTTTTTTGTGTATGAAAATTGGGAATAATCTCACCGTTTCCAGAGCTTTTGTAGGAGAAAGCTGTACTTGTGCTTTAACAGTTAGTGAGGTGTTAGCAAGCTGCAGCTAAAACTCCTCCACCCTGTTCAGAACAGCAGTGTGAAGCCTGCAACAACAACACCCACCAGCGTCAGCCAACAACCACCAGCGCCAGTTCCGGAAGGCTTCAGAGATGTTTCTCAAAATAAAAGGTTGAAGAAAACCAAAATATATTGTTAAAACACGTCCATATACTGAACATATGATGTTTTCTGGGGTAAGTGCAAGTACGTCGGGGGACCTGTTAGATTTTAGGTAAAGCAGGAATTACTTTTATTGCACAGGACTAGAACCTAATGGCTAATACTATTATATGCTTACTAAAGCTTTCAAAGAAAACAGTCAAAATTGTTTTGTCTCATTTTCACCAAAATCACAGTTTTTGTATAAGCACTATAGGCATACAACAACATACAACAGCCAGGGTGTGTAATTGCGTGTTAAATGAGACATAATAAGCACATAATACAAAGACATTGTTGTGTCATATTCTTTAATCTCATGGAGAAAATGTGTAAAATATATATCCAGCCTTTCTCAATATAATATTCTGTATACACAGTAGCAAGGAATAGTAAGTGAATTCTATAAAACTACCTTCATTATTACCTTCACTATTCAATTCAAATGGTTTCCATAGTTTTTGTTAAAACTGTAATCCCAAAACATTTTAGCAAAGTGATCAAACTAACGGACGACTGTTCTTTTCTACACTACGTAATACTACATGAGTGAAACTCTGTCTGCATGGACTGCATAGAGAAAAGCAGCATCCAAATTATTATTGTGGCTCTTTGTTGTTGTTGTTACATGTTGTCTTTTATTTTGAATTACAATGGCTGAAGACCTGAACAGGAAGTGGCGTCATGTGGAGGCGGAAGCAGCGTGTTTGTCCGTGTCTCATGCTTTTCCTCGCCTGTGAGAGGGTCACCTTACTGGTTCCGTAGATTCCTGTCATTTACTCTCAGATTAACAGCAGGATTAGCAGCTCTACAGTCTTCTTATTTATTTATGCAGTTTCGCTTTGTGTAATGCCTCAAACCGCGTGTTTATGATGCTGTTTGTCTAGTATGGCCGGGTAGCTGTGTTACAGGCTGACAGAGAAAGAGAGATTTGTAGTCTTTGCATTTCCAGCATTTCCAGTGTTAAGCTGTTGTAGTTGACGTGCAGATGGCCGAGGCGCAGCAGGCCCGCGTGCAGAAGGCGGTGGAGGAGATGGTCCAGAGTCTGGAGAGAGAGCACATCCGCAAAATGCAGGTAAAACCGCTCAAAACAGGAGAATCAGGGGGGTTTATGGGGCAGATTCCACACCACTGACAGAGGTGAGTACTAACGTGTAGTATTGGTGGGTAATAATAAATTAAATCTCATGTTGATATATCAGTATATCTCTGAGTCAGATGGTATTTAAGTTGAAGTTAATGAGTTGCTACTCTGTACTGAATTAAAAAAGAAAAGTGTCTCACTCATCTGTCAGCCTGTCATAGCTTTCAGGGCTTACACTGAAGGGGGTCTCAGTAGATTTACGTAGTGAATAAATGCCTGGAGAACATCAGTGAAGTGCGCAAAATAGAATAATATTCTTTGTAAGGTGATGCCACTATTTTATGGGCATTCATACATGCATTATAATGCTTATTGTATGTATAATATAAATATTGTTCTTGTCATGTCAGTCAAAACCTTTACCTTTTTTGTATACTATGGAAAGTCAAGTCGTTCTTTGCATTGTGTCAAAATTTCATGGTGAATGGACCAACAGGAACGGTCCAAAAGAAAAAACTAATATTGCAAGCTAAGAATGTCTTTTTCTTTTCCTGTGAAGTTGTCTTTTTTGTTACACAAGGTTTCGTTCCTACCGCAGTGATGTCTCTGTATCATGGAATGCAGGTGTAGATAAACTGTAAAAATAAATTGCACACTGTAGTAGTTAGGTGGGCCATTTTTAACTTTGATTACAGTGAACATTTGATGTGCCCTTTTTTGACACATTCAGGAGGTCAGCTAACTTCATTTTATTGGTGCATAATGTTGCTGAGCCTCGACCTGACCAACTGAAGCAACCCCAGATCAAATCACTGCCTCCAGAGGCTTGTACAGCAGACACTATGCATGATGGGTGCTTGTGTTGCCCTTCTTACCTTGACGTGCCCATCACTCTAGAATAGGTTCATTCTGGACACACATATCAGTCAGTCTATGGTCAGTCTGGACTAGGGTCAGTCAGACCACATGACCCTTTTCCATTGCTTCAGAATTCAGTCTTTATGCTCCCTACCAACATGGCTGTTTAAGAAATTAATCACCACAGTAAGAAATTAATCATTAATCACCACAGTATTTATCCAATCAGTTTTTGGCCAGGCAGGGTATATTGTCCTGCGCTATTGTTATGTGTTTAGTACAATTTGTATAAATTGTACAATGCAGTTTAGACTTAAGTCTTAATCAATTCCCATAAAATTGCCCCATAAGAATATTGCCGCTGGTGTACCAAATCAAACAGCGGTGAAACATCAGTGTTATATTCCCACCATTTTTTTTAGTTGTAGGAAAACATTCATGAACTTTGGAATGATTTGAATTGCAGGTTGAATGCCTTCAGAATTGTGACCCTGATGATTAATATCAGTATAGTCACTAAATAAAGAAGACAAGGTTTAGTGGGTATCCACACATATTTTATCCGTATAAATCAACCATCTTTATGCCGGAATGCTAGAAGGAAGAAAATCGAATTTCTGTATAATATTGTTTAATTCAGTGTCTAATTTATTTATTTTTTTAATCTTAATTTTTTAGGGCCGCATGTTCCGATGCAGTGCAGACTGTTGTGAGCGTTCTACCGACTCTATGAGCCAGGTGCACCAATGTATAGAAGTCTGTCATTCACCTCTGGCTAAGGCACAGGGACTGGTTACTAATGAGCTTGAGCAGTTTCAGGTGAGTACAGACCCATCTGTCCATAGTTTGGCATTTCCATGGGAACTTTCAGCTGCGTTTACATTCCAAGCCTAATTGCCCAATTCTGATTTTTCACTCCGATCGGATCTTTCTGCCTTGATCTTTCTTGATTTGTAAGTGACCCATGTGTCTAGACCTGAAGTGAGAAATGTGTACAGTGTTCTAAATGAACAGCATCCTGACCGTAGAGGTTATACAGGACCTGGAAAGAGTGCTCACAATGCTCACTGGCTGGTGGGGCAACAGAGACACTGGAGAACCAACAAATGAATAAAAAGATGAGCTCAGTTGTATGTAAAGTATGAATACAGATAAACAAAATACAGACAAATAAAAAAATTGTGGGAGCTATTCTGTTCTCTTAATGCATGTTCCCTCTTGGGTCCATCTTTCTAAAGTACTAAATCTCTTATTATTGTTACACAGATGACACACAGATTTACCACCCATGTAAACTGGGTGAGAATGGCTCTCTGTGCCTCATTTTGGCTAGTTTGAGAGACATACAGTGCTTAAATTAAACCAAGACAAACAAACATTATTATTGGTACCCAGAGCTATAACTAATGATCTGGGGCCATTGTTGCCTAATGTACATAGCCATGTAAAGAATCTCGCTTTTGTTTTCATTATTTATTTTCATTATTTATTTTCCTTATTTATTTTTTTAACTTTAGGAAGCAAATAAATACTGTTGCAAAGCTTTTTGTTTTGCTTATAGCAAAGCTTAAAAGGATCTTGTCTTTTAAAGACTTGGGAGAGTTGTTCATGCTTTTATTTCCTCACGTATTGATTGTAACTCGCTGTACTTGGGAATTTGTCATTCAAGCTTGTCATGTTTACAGATTGTCCAAAATGCAGCTGTGCGGCTCGTGGCTGGCACTAAGAAAAGGAAGAGCATTACCGCTGTACTTGCGTCAGTGTACTGCTTACCAGTAAAATACAGAGCTTTGCATGAGTCAGCCTCCTCTACTTCTGGTCCACCTCGTGAGCTTTACAGTCTTCCAGCCAGTTGCTCTTAGCATTCCTTGCTCTCGGACACAGTTCAGAGTTGAACAGGCCTTTTCTAAAGTTGTCCCAAGACTCTGGAACGGTCTTCCACTGCAATAAACTTCTACAGTCAATTTTTAGGTCCAATTTAAAAACCTGTTTTTGCCTCAGGCATTTGAGTCCTTTTAAAGAGTACATATTCACTCATCTGTTGTGTCTTGGTTTGTTCTGTCTTGCCATCAGTAGCTTTGTTGGCAGTTTTATTTTTTTTATTTGAATATTTTTTGTGTATTCTACTTGTTGAATTCATTATGCTGTTTTTAGTCTTTTAAATGTGCTGAAATAAAGTTGATATGACTTTTTGTTGATATGTGAAAGAGAACAAATTAAATATTTTTCTGCAATCTAAGCATTTGTTTTGCAAATTGTAGTGCAGAGTGGGGAATAATAAACTAAAACTGACAACTTTTGATGCTCTGCATTTTTTCTCCAGCATGGTAAAGTGATAAACATTAAGGATTTAAAGGTACACTATTTGATTCACAGTAGTGGGTCCATGATTTTGATATTCTTATGAAATTAATTAATTAATTAATTCATTTATTCATTCATTCATTTTCTTAACCCGCTTATCCTCCTGGGTTGTGGAGGGTGCTGGAGTGCTCATTGGGCAGAAGGCAGGAAACAGCCCGGACATGCCACCTCTACTGTTTGTCTAGAACAGAGTGTTTCACCCCAAACCACTTTCAATGACTTTGTGCCCATCTTAACCATTGACTTATTAATAATAATATGAACATGGTAGATTTTAATGCAGCTTGTTGGATTTCTTTCAGGATCGTCTGACACGATGCACCATGCACTGCAACGACAAGGCCAAAGACCTGTTTGATTCTGGAGCGAAGGAGACAGCCGTGCGCTCGCTGATGGAAAAGTGTGTGGGCAGCTGTGTGGACGACCATCTAAGTCTGCTACCCAGCATGACCCGCAAGCTAAAGGAAAGCCTCCAGTCTATAGCTCAGTGAACCTACAGCTTAATTCATTTTGTAATAGTTTTGTGAAGGAAAACTATGAGAATGATCAACTTTCATGATGGACTTGGATGTCTGTTATCCCCACAAAGTCGGGTGTCTTCATCTGTGCCGTACTGTGACTTCATATTCATGTTATGATTGTCTTTGCCGCAACTGCTGTTTCTGTTTTTGTACGGACAATAAAATCATTACAGTGAAATGAAACCTGTTTGAACTGTAATCTAGCAGTGAGGGCTCATATTTAATTAAAGGGGAATTACACAGATATACACTTCTACGTTCTTGATATCTCAACAAAACTTTCGGAGTTGTTTGGTGTGAAATGGTTCATTGCAGCGACTCAAGATTTCTTTACAGTGGTGATGGGGAACGATGTGTCGACATGTCTACACCACAAAGAATAGACTATAGAAACATCCAGAACTACCATGGAACATAAACCTGCCTTCTGAGTGTTTATATGTAATGATGATGGTTGAGAGATTTCTTTTTCCTCATAACGTCCAATGTTCCTCAAATCTCTCAAACAATGGCTCAGAAATTCATTTACATACATCAACGCTAAAGACAGCTACATAAACAGCCTCTATAATTTTGTGGGATCAAAAGAGGCTGGAAAAACGTTCTACGTGAATTAATTATGACTGACGTTGCCCCCACATGGCTGGCTGAGGGTACTCCTTTTGAAAAGTTAATGTTCACGATACCGAAAACTGGACCTTGTAAACAGGTAAGTGTGTGGAAAAGTAAAATTCAAGAAATTATGTATTAATTACAAACAAAGTGAGGCACATCACCGGCGATGTCTCTTCTGTGTCATTTTATTTCCGTACCATGCCATTTTGGTCCAAAATGCAAGTCATCTTTATGATGTATAAATACCCCAAGTATTCTACAGTTATGGAATCATGGAAAACATGAAATGCCCCAAAAACCAATACTGTCAGCTTTACTCCTGAAATGGAGCTGCAGTGACAAACACTGGTAGACAACAAGACGACCTTATAAAAAGCCAGCACCAGTTTTGTTAAAGAACACAAAACACTGAATAAATAGGAATGCAGGACACAAATCCTAACTGTACCGCAAAACATGAATTTACATAAAAGAATTTATGAAATGTTAACTTTCATACAAAACAAAATCTCAAACATGAACAAACGATGACCAAGCACAACCATAAGATACACGCAACTGTTGATTTGTTCTCTGGACAATTACAGCAAAATCATAAAAAAATCTCACCCTATTAATAAATAGAGGAGTAAAATAAAACAATAAAAAACCATACAAATAATATACACTTAAAAAAAACACAAGGTGTAGAAAATGGACGCTAAAAGGAAGGGAGGCTTCTTCAAGGCTGATCAGCTTGGTGGGTTGGTGGGAAGAGATGGTGTCACAGGATGAAGACCGAGGTCATTGGCTGCTGAATCACAACATGCTGCGAGCGCTGCTTTCTGGTTCTCCTGTGTCGGCCCGGCGCTCGGAGGAGGGTGATGTGTACAGGAAGTTACAGCACACATACAGCGGGAAAGACAAGAGACGGCTGTCCAGGTCCATCACCTTGTACTCCTGCAGAAAGACAGATTACTGTTTAAATAACAGTTTTATGAAATTAGAATCCAAATACCATGAGAATATTTACATACAGCCGTATGCAAAAGTTTCAAAAAATAGCTTAACACATCCGTGTGAACATGCTTAAATGATATTTTCGGCTAATTTCAGTGAACAGATTGTGCCCGTTCCCTCATCATGTTAAACTCATCATACAAGCAGTATATCCAAACAGAATGGCGTATCTCCATTTATGTCTTTTTTTTTTTATTTATTATTTTTACATTATTTGAAACTGCTAGCTCCAGTTTACATTGTGTAAAATTATACCCACAGAAATGTTGCAGGTTTACTTGTAATTTCATTAACTTTCATTAAAAATAGTTTATCCTTCTCCTGTGATGTTACCAATTTCAAGATTTCTTAATGACCTCAATTCAGAGGAACGTGGGAGGGGTGGGGCTGTACACAGGACAAAACATTGGCTTTGGATCAGTAAATGTATTTACATGCACTTAACATTTATCTGATTATTCGAGTGGTTATGTAAACAGCACACTCCAATTTTGAAATCTGATAAAGACAGCTTGATTTTAGCTCAGTAAACCTCCTAGCGCATATACGCTGCTTGCTTAGGAGCATTCAAAACAGCAACTGCAAAATGACAATAACTTTGAGCTATGCTGAAACAATTACATTTTATTTAAATACTGAAATATTTAAATATTCTTCATCTTCTAGATGATGCAAGTTCATACTTTCCACCAAACAAAAAAAAAAAAAAAAGCATTAAGTTTGAGAGATTTTGAGTTTTGCCATTATCTAGTACATGCAAACATGTCGATAGGATTATTGATAAAATCCGATTTTCTGCAGTTATTAGACATTTAACATTCACTGTTGATTACCACAGTGGGCCATAAGAAAAAACAGCTTAGACCAAGATTTCCTTAACAAGTTCCTTATTTGGGCACAACAGTGACGATAGAATGACGTGGGTGAACGTGGGAGAACTTCAGTGGGTGCACCCAAATGTAGCTGGAGTCACTAATTCGAAGGGCTGTCTACTTTTGGCCATACACTGTATTTTAGGTTTATCAGTTTTAAAAATGTACAGCCTGTAGTTTCATTTCTTATTGTTTAAGGGCATTTAAAAACTGACGCAGCTACTGAAGGGCTTCAACATGGACTGTTAACTTGAATCAGACACAGTAGAGCAGGAATACTGTTTAAAGTTTAAAGGAGACCAAGTGGAGAACTAAATAAGGCTGCACTATACATTGCTTATTAATCATTACTGAAATATTGGTCTTTGCAACACTGATATCTGAGCATTTGTGTGCATTTAATTCAAAAGATGTATGTGTATTCATGACAAACCTGGTCCTTCTCCAGAGTCAGGAGCTTGTAGCCTGTAGAACGACTACAAATCAATTTACCACTGCTGTCAAAAGAGGCAAGTCGTAACCTGTATAACAAGAGGAGAAAGGCAAAAAAAAAAACATTTTTTAAAGTGAATGAAGGCCTACGCAGTTTACATACAACACCCCAACACTAGTCTTAGAGCAGCCATGATGAAGACGGGTCACCTGAATGCAAGGTGCCGTTGTGGCTGTAGACTGACAGCACCCCCACATGGCTGGCTGAGGGTATTCCTTTTAAAGACAATGAAGCGGTTGGTGTAGGTGACCAGCAGATCAAAACCGTAATTAAAGCCGGTCCATCTCCAGCAGTACTGACGAGACATGAAGAAATGATCACAACCATCACTCAAATTAAGTGAAACAGTGAATCCTAAAAGGAGGGTAGGAAGGTCAGAAAATACAGATATATTTTATATAGCAGTAATAATTCATAGACTTACATCTCCATCTTTGTTCAGTTTTCGGCCGCAGCGCATGCTGTTTCGCTCAAACTCCTCCTTATTGGGCTCTTGTGGCCTAAAAAAAAAAGCCCAGATATAAAGAGACAGATAAGACAGATTAGACATTAAAACGTTATCTAAGCATGTGTATGAATATAAATATGCTACAGTTCAAGAGCTTAATTCTAACTTCAGATGTACATATTTTAAACCAGACACTACAAAGCATTTAAGTTGTTTAATTTAATATTTGAAATTTTTGGGGAAGAGATGTTTTTAACGATAAACAATGCAATGTAATTATCTATGTAATATCTTGTCAATTGTTGAGATATTCTTGACATGAATTTTACTGTAAATGTTTCATTTCTCAAACTTCATTCTAGATGTTAATTGTACTCCTACTATTTTTTTAACCTAGCTGTAAAGATTGTATTTTATACAATAATCTGCCACTAAATGGGTTTAATACTCAATCACAATCAAATTTCACTACACGGTTCACATCAGATTTACTACACGGCTGTAACCAGTTCCGTCTTTTGTGTGATAGACATGCAATTACTACAGGGTCGATTCATACTCACCCAATGTCATTGTCGTGTTCTGTTCGCAGCATGGCAAACCACTGCTGCTTATACATACTGGACAACCAATCTAAAGACAAGAAAGAAAACTGAGAACTGTCCAATAGAAATGCTACTTGTTCGCCTATCAGGCTTGTCAAATGGGAAATCTATTATATTAGTAATTTATTTTAAAGGCTTGATGAACACTGCATTATTTCGACAAAAAATTATTTAAAGATGTAAAAACTGTTGGGTTGCGTGACTGCCCAACACCTGAACACTCACAGAAAGTTTGTAACATACGCACTTGTTTAGAGTGCTCATTTGTTAAAAAGAGCATACTTCAAGGTCTAGTATACAATTGTACGCAAAAGTTACCATGCAAGTATGGGCAAAAGTTTTGTTCAAACCACATTTCGTTGATTTTGTAATTCTAATTATTGTTTATTTGCCAAGTTTACTTTACTGGGAAAAACATGAAAGTGGCCTGTGAAAAAGCTATGGCACATTTTATAGATTTGACTTTTTAATCAACATATTAAACTCAACAAATAAATAGAGGATGCATTATCTCTGTAGAGAATGCATTATCTTTACAAAATAACAAAACATATCCATAGACAAGTGATGCCCGAACTCTGACTGCATCTTATTATTGCATACTAATAAATGTCTAGGATAAAGTCGCATTATAGTGAGACTCCTCTTTATCCTAGTGCAGGGCCCTACCTGGTGGAATGATATTGTCTCGTTCGAGGATGCGGGCAGAGGCCAGGTCGTTGATGATGTACTGCAGGCGAACATGTCTGAAGACAGGGGTGAAGGGCAGCCCTTGCTCTGTACACAAAAATGGCTCATCTTCTCCTAGCTCTATATAACAGAGGGTGCATAACACGTGGGTGAGGAAAAAAAAAATGTACAAACAGCCTGACCAAGTTAGACACTAACGCTAGTTTCAGCCCAAGACCCTTCGGCCACAGATGTAGATGGTGCACCACATATCTATTGCATGCCAAGTTATGACAACATGGATCGATAGGCTATTAGTGGCGGGCTGTGACTATTAGAGCTAGGCCTTACGTTGGAAACAAATATCAAAACACCTTTATGATAATGCTCATTTCTATTGCCCCTACAGGGATTCTCAAAGTAAGTTAATGCTGGAGCCCTTCAAATTTTTTTTGCCCTTCTATATTAACACAGACTAAAGTTTGTGAAAGACATTTTAGATGTTTTATGCGTAACAGACCTTAATATATATGAGCCCGTACGTATCAATTTTACAGTCACTCTTTCAGTAAAGAGTCCTGGCATAGAGCTGCTGAGTTTAAATACAAGTAAGATTGTATGGGATAGATGGGATAAGAACCTAACAGTACTTATCCCAGCCAGAACCAGTACAACGTCAAATGGAGCAGGGAATGGAGGAGCGAGATTACAAACATTCATGCAGCTATAAATATATGTTTGGTCACAATATTATCAACAAGTATGGGCTGCTGCACAGAGATAAAAATCCAAGACTTGTCTATTTGTTCTCTAGTTCAAACACTGCCTCTAATGCACTTGTTCACATTGCATGCAAGCATGTTGGAAGACAACCACAGACATGGCAGAAGTGTTCATATAATATGGCCATAATTCCCCACAGGAAACGTAGGTGATGATACTGCCATTAATGCACCAGCTAAGAATAAAGTGACGGCCAAACAGGCAGACTCGCAGTAACAAGGCAAAGCACTAAAAACATATCCAGTAGGCTTAATTAGTCAAGTAGCTGAAAAAAGGCAGATCAAAAATTAAGAGATTATACAATTAACCATTAGCTGTAGCCCTACAGACGAACAGACATGAATTTGGATGAGAGTAAATACAAAAAACACACCACTTCTTCTTTTACAGAGCCACGAATCCGCATCAACAAGAAGCTGCTTAATGGGGCCATCCCAGGACGGATTAAGCTGCAGAAACATCCACTGCAAGATCAAGAGACAAAAATGAGGCACATGCAGGATATACTACATTAACATTGTATAGGGTTATTTGGTTTGATGATGTCAGGACAGAGTATATATGATTTGATTACAAATCTTATAAATTATTATCCAACTCATTGATAAAAATGAATAGCAGGCCTTTAAACATGCAAAATAAGTATTAAAAAATATAAATCATTTAAAACAGTATTCAAAACCTATTTAACCAAGATCAATGCATTTTCACACCACTACCTTCTTCAGAGCAGTGTAGACATCCATCTCCACTTGCATGACAAACAGGTTGGAAGACTGAATCAGCTGTTCAATTACTTCAACCCTTTAAACAGGAAAAACAAACAAACCAAAATAAATAAATAAATAAAAACAACAACAATTCAACACACACCTTCAATACCGCTGGAAAAACTGCTGGAAAATGGAAGTATAGATACCCCAGTTCCTTCATTAGGTCCACATTCTGATGGGTCATCAGGTTATTGAGAAGCCACTCCAGACACCTGCAACCCCCAAAGAATGTCTCAGGACACGAGTTAAAGGCAGCAACTCGTAACAGAGAGAAGAGAAAACTCAGACAAAACCTACTTCTTCGTGACAGAGTCCAGACCATACATGTTGGCAGCCGCACAGTAGCCACACACAGTTTTAACACTGACATTTTCCTTCATAGTCTCTCCACACTGCTGGATCAGACCGTCCTGTTTTAGGTGTAAGGAATCAAAGTCGACAGAGAAAAGGGAAATAAATTCAGATATGTTTATCATACAAACACTCACCGAGCATTTTTAGGAACACCGTATACCTTCTTATTTATGCAAGAGTCCAATCAATCATGTGGCAGCACTGCAGTGCATAAAATCACGCTGATATGGGTCAGTAGCCTCATGTAATGTTCACATCAACCATCAGAATAGTGGGGGGGGAAATGTGATCTCAGTGATTTTGCGTTCAGTTTTTTTTGCACTCAGTTTTGCAGCAGCAGATTTTTTTTTACTGTTTTCATCCATGCTTGTTTTGAACGGAGAGGTGTGCTGTTAGTGTCTTTACTGACACCCATTAGCCTAAATGTGCTGGTGATGTTTCTTTTTTGAAATTGTAGTCAATGGATTTGATGTAGTCGAAGGATTTGAATGGTTCTGATGTAGTGTTCCTAAAAAGGCCCGGAGAGTGGTTATTATGAACCAAACTTGTAGAAATGTGGTTTCTGCTGCACTGACCAGCTGAAGCATGCAAGCAGCAGCCAGGATACTGACAACTCTGCTGGGTTTGATTAGCACATCATCTCTGTAGAGAGAGCCAAACACCACCTGCAGGGCTACACACACACACACACACACACTTTTACACAAAATTACAACAAAAGCCATATATACATACCATATAAACATCATATGCATATTAGGGCTGGCCCAAATACCATTTTGGGCTCTGAGGACCAATCAGAAGAGAATGTCTGAAGCTTCACTAGGTGGTGTTAGGGTTATCTAATATTAACTTGTTAAGCCGTGACGTATTGACCTTCATGTCCAGGTTATAGTCTCTACTGCACTATCTGAGGCCCTCATTACTACAGAGTAAAAAAAATATATTTATTATCATTCTAGTACGTCTCTTGTGATGGAAAGGTAAAGAGAAAATCGTTGCAGGTGAGTTACAATTCTTCACCCACTGAAGAAAAACAATGTTTGGTGCCAATGGGCTCTACTGTTAGCTAGCTGTAAAGCCACATCTTTGTGTTTCGGTGGTCAGGTATGTCAGTCATTGGAAGGCTGATGAAGACAGCTGGCTATAAAGTTTACATGGGGCTCAGGCTAGCCATCTTGGCTTTAACTGGACAGCACATACAAACAGCTAACAACTGGAACATGAAGATGTGGGTTCACAGCAAGAAAGACCCTGTATCAAGGGTATCTACAAGTTTGACTTTTTGGCATGTTATCTAAATAGCTAACATCTGAGCCCTGTGGTACCAAGCTTTGGTTTTGTTCATTCCTTTAAGAATTGTAAGTCACCTTATCAACTGCAGCCATTTCCTTTTCTCTTTTTCATCATAAAGGTAAGCGCTGGAATGATAATTATGTTTTTTACATATGTTCCAAAAGCACTTAAATACTTTTCCATGCTGTAGTGCAAATGAATTAATAAACACTTGTTAGTTGAGCAGAGAAAACACTACTCAGAGCTCCAGGTCTCCAGGATTGGAGCTGAAACACCCTGGTTGGTCACCCATCAAAGTCTGGGAAAACTGACACAGCATAGTTTTTTTTTTATTTAAACATAAAGCCTTACCTTCTGTATCAATATTCTGGTCTGGGATCTCTAAATCAATGACCATCATGCTGGACTCCTTCCAGGAGCCACTGAACATGCTGGAGAAATACCCTGACTGCACAAAAAATACAAAAAATAAATAAATAAACCAAAAAGGGCATAGATAAATAAATCAACTAATCAATCAGTCAAACAGTGGAATAAACTTTAAAAAGGGCCCTACAGCTGTACAGTTATTATCTTATTTCATGGTCCATGAATGTCATTTCAGTTAAATTGGTATGAGCTGTGGAGCCCTACCTGACACAGGTAAAGTTTGTGCAGGTTCCATTCTTGGCCCAGTGCGCAGATACGGATGTCACTGTTTTCTCCGTTCAGAAACAGGGTCTGGTAGATGTACTTTGAGGTGCTTTTCAGCTTCTTCCTGTAACAGTTCCACCCAGAGCAAGCCAAAGGAAAGGAGGGAATCAGAATCAACAGAGAATGACTTTAATACACGAAATTGAAACAAACCACATGTATCAGACATACTGCAGGTATAATTTACATTAACATATAGTTTTCTTCTCACAGCACATTTGTCATAATCCTGATAGTGCCAGGAAAACTGTATAAATTAGATTTTTTGATGAGCTATTCCTTTAAGAATGGACAAGCATACAGGTATTTGCTCATTTCTATTCACTCTTGCCACTACTGGCAGTTTTGCTTTGGATGAAGCATTGATTTAGGTAACATCAGTTTCTCTACCACCAGGGTATACATTATGTAGTCAAATGTATGTGGACACTTGACCATTGGACCTGTATGAGCTTGCTGGACATCTCCTCCACTAAAATAGCCCTCCTCCACTAAACTTTACTATTGGCACTATGCATTCTGGTAGGCAGCGTTCTACCGGCATCCACCAAATCCAGTTTTGACCTTTAACCTGCCAGATAGCAAAGCATGACTCATTTTTCCAGAAAACATGGTTTTACTGGTTCAGTGGTGAGTCCAGTGGCCGCCTGCTTTACATCACGCCAGGATGGATGTCCACATCTATCGTAGGAATGTTTGCAGCTGCTCGGTCTGTGTGCAGATGTCTATAAATTTTCTGACTCACAGTTCTTGGTGCTCAAAGAAGCAGTGGAACCCTGTAGTACGTAACAGTGGATAGGGATTTTCATTTACCTCTGCACTTCAGCACTAAGCCCACATCCTCAATGAGTTTGCTTTGCAGCTGAGCTGCTGTTATTCCTAGACACTTGCAAGGCACAATAACATCACTTACAGTTGACCAGGGTAGATCTCGGGCGCAGAAATTTCACAAACTGTCTTGTGGTGTCCTATGACAGTGCTGTGTTTAAAGTCACTGAGTTCTTCAGTACAGCTAATTCTAATGCCAATGATTATTGAGAATCCATAGCTATATGTTTGTTTCTGTACACCTGTTAGCAATAGGTGTGTCTGAAACACCGGAACCCAATAATTAAGAGAGGTGTCCACATGCTTATAATATCATGTAACGTATGTGTATGCATATTTCACCTGCGCGGTGTGTCCAGCAGGCTGTCCTCTTCGTCTGGTTCACTGTCACACTCGCAATGTGGCGCTCTTTTCCTTTTTTTACACTCACAGCCATGCCTGTTTGCCACACAGTGGCCTTCCACCACTGGCTCGGGGCTCCGGGGAGCAGCCTGGAAGCGGCTATGGAGGGACCCCATCTCCCTTCAGCTCCACACCCTGATCAAAACAAACAGCTTTTAAAAGGCTTACCAAATGATTTACAGAGTAGGTCAAATGAAACAACAATGAGCAACACTTGTATTTAGGTAGATACCACCAAGTGAGCTCTCCCATTTGTTAGGACCTTACATGTTAGATTAGCTACCAACATAATTAGAAAATGACAGAGGATTTTAATGAATACACCAGTCATTTCTGGAAGTTCTAGAGATGTCTATAACTGAAACTGTTGTCTAAACAAGCCGATGCCACTGTACAACTGATATATACAAGCTCAAATACACGTTAATGTCTGTTACAAGTTTCAAATAAAACATAAAATCTCATATGACTGTCTGCTGAAACTCAACAGCATCAATGCAGTTATTTCACATTTTTCTTAAAAAGCTCCAATGCTTATGGCCTGATGCAAATGTAAGGCTAATTCAAGTGTCAAAGAAACACTCTGAACAACTTTGTGCTCTGGCAGATGGGAGGGATGATAATATAGCCATCAATAGCATATGAGCATATTACTTAGGAATTCATTGCACCAGCAAATGCTACAGCAACTGTGGGCATGGCTTCTGAGCTCCACAACATTTAGGAAGGACAGACTGGAAAGCAGCTTCAGTCTGTGCTACAGTTAAAGGCCCATGTTAAGGAAAATTGGATTTTCCATGTTTTTGTGATGTAGTATAAAAACATACTTCATGTCTTCGTTGCTTTTTGTGATTTACCTAAAACCACATTCATTTACATACTTTCAATTATTCAGTGTACATACCTTTAACCTTGTACAGTCACGATAAAGTTTTTTGTTTAAACTGCCTTTGTATTGTACATCTTAACTATTTCTTAAATGCATATTACTATTGCAGCTTGACTTCTTTTTTCTTCTGTTAGGCACTTTGGAAACTTGGTTTAAATGAGCAATATGTGAAATGACTTAATCAATACATGCGACTTTCAGTTGAAAACATTACAAAAACAAACTTAAATTATTAACAGAATGTGAAGAAATAGATGTTTTTACTGTATGTCAAAGACATCTCTGTATTGTGTTGACAGAAATATCTACTAATGTCAGCATGCTAACAAGCTAGTTCTGGTCCTTCCTGTTTAATAAAACCACTTTGCACCTAAAGAGGTGTAATGAGTCACTGTAGCTGTCTTTAGTTCCCACATGAGCAGATATAGAATAAGCACACCCTCACTCGACTACAAAAAAAGTTTGAAAGCAAAAAGAATAAGTGACAAAAATAACATTAAAACAAGAGTTAGAGTTAGTGGAGACAGCACTTGGTGATTAAAGGGATGAAGTTTGATGCAATGATTCTTCAGACTCATGAGTAAATGGGGAGAAGAAGGAATGTGTGGAGTACAAAACTAAAGGTTTGCATCTTACATATTGCTCCTTTAATAAAAGTGCTATACAAATAAATTATATTATTTCAGCTGAAACAGTTTTTTTTAAGACACCATGCAGCCAATTAGAACTAACAATTTACACACACATATACATACATAAAAGAAATAAAACAAGTAAAATTTATAGCATATGGGCCCTTTAATGAAATTCAAGCCTCTAACAGACAGTAAATGACAGTGGTTCTAGCAAACCAACAGGCTTGAAATGGCAACCTAATTCCAAGTTCAATTAAATTTTAAGTTGGAGATCTACAACATGACAGAAAATATTGTTTACTGACACTAAATACACACCAACCACCTCAATACCTTTAAGTTAGCTTAGCTAGCCAGCTAACGTCTTCAGCCAGGCTCGTTTTCTGATTCCTGAAAGGTTTGGTCACTGTAACTTAGGAGACAGATTTAGGCTGCTGCTGTGTACGACATTTTCACTCTCCCGCTTTAGTATTCAGAAATATTAATATTTGACTTATCCCTCTCTCACAGAATGAACACAAGAACCAAGCTAATGTCCTCCACTAAAGGAACCCAAGCAGCTCTCTCTGACAGCGGGCTTCTGACTGGAATTTTGCATTCCACCTTAAATAGTAGGTACAGACGTTAACTGCCGCACCACTTAAGGTGGAACAGAAAATTCCAATAAAGAAGCCCAACTTCAACTTAGTCCGTGGCTAAGCGCGTGGAGATCCACTACAGATAAAACGTTTAAAGAAACCGATTAATTACATAAACTATGACGACTCTTGAAACATAGAAGACGGTGCTTCCTGCTATTGAGTACTAATAGCATCAACACAAACCTACATTTAGCTTCACAGGAGGCAAAACCTCTTACTATCCAGTGCCGAGCTACATGAGTATATCAGCCAAGTAAGAGCAGGTGTTGTGTTGTGTTCTAGAGTCACCCTCACCTGTTTAATCCACTGCTGTAACAGCCCTCCTGCTTCCCACGGAGGTAGCTAAACAAACCGGCTCTCAGCTAAACTGAGCCAACTAACCAGCTTTGAATTCAATTTCCTTACAAAAGCACGAAGACGCACCCCGTCAGCTGCTGTTTGCTGCAAATTAAACGGATGTACAACCGCCTGCAGTGATATACTACATATTTGCCTTTTTATGTGCTGAAACAAGACAGCTGTGAAAATTCAAAGTAGTAACAGCTTCAACAATAAACAGCAAACGGAACCGTTTTTCACGCTCAGACCAAAAATCTTATTTTCAGGGCGGTTTTCAGGCGCGTGCTGCCCTCTATTGTACTGGAGCCTTGGCCTCCACATTTTCCACATTAGTTATGGCATATACTGTCAGTTTCTGTTTAGCCAACTTTAATTCGCCATAAAAATAGTGTTATGTCATATTGAAATGTTGTAGCTAAGAGGGGCATTTAAAGTTGAAATATACTTTTTTTTAACCGTGCATAATTAAAGGGTAAACATGTAAACAAAGTCATTCAGTGAAGTTTGGTGGGAAACTTTCTGTTATAGAGGATCTTCCTGAGTCAGAATTGTTCAAAGTGGCGGTGATAGTAACCAGACGTCCACCTCTAAAAGCTCCCTCACATGACACGGTAATGAATATACTACCTGACGTCTGAGATATTTATCTCAGTTGTATGTTAGTTTTGTGTTAATGTTTTGGTCTAAAACATGTGCTATATTAATCAATTGATTTTAATCCATGCATGGTGGAAGGCTATGGTAAAACCTTCCATTTGAGATTGCACTGTAGCACTATGTTCATGAAGTGACCGGATCAGTTAATGCACAATCCAACTCATATGTGTGTGTGTGTGTGTGTTTATTTATTTATTTATTTATTTTTTTTGAAAATATCGAATATATGAAAATGTATAAAATTATATACATATATATTAAGTGCAATTTTAATTATAAACATGCAGGCCACATGCAGGTTTCAGCCATTTCTAAAAATGTTTAAAATAACAATAATAGTAATAATTTCTGAAAGAAAAACACAAACACAATATGCATATTGACTATAGAAAATTGCAGAAACTGATAAAAAAAAGTGTTTGTATAATAACGAAATCTTTTTCATAGTAAGATGGTTTCATGTGTGATATTTACCAGACGTCGACCAATAGGAGGCGCTGCTGAGAGAACGTGGGCGTGACGTTGTGGCTGGAATCACCCAATGAGCGTTTAGAAATGGATCCTCTCTACTTCCAGTGTGCTGACTGGAGTCAGTGTGCCAGTGTTTGACACGTATCCATCTGTTTACGTGTCCAGAGCCACCCTATGCGCCCAGACACACTGTGGGGACACTGGTGGTCAAACATCTGGTGTAGAGCTTCATATCTGTGAAGTATGGAAACAGGCTCGTGCGAGACTGCAGCAGGTAAACAGCAGCACACCTAAGCCTCTATTAAATAACGTGTAGTACGTGTGTAGCTGTGTTGTCGTGGAGGAAATACCTGAAATACCTGAACTGCACAGGTTCCACATGAGCTCCCTCTGGCTTTATTCAGGTGATTAAGAGTAAGCTGCAGTGCAGGTGGGCTGTAGAGCTGGAGGTGTATACACTGACTGCGGTAAAGTTGGTTTCACATTGGCATATTCGGATTTCTTTCTTCAATAGTTTTTGAACGGCTCATAGTAAAGGGCTCAAACTTACATATTATTATTGCTGACATCCAGGACATGCAGCTACAGCTTCGTTTATGTCGGAAATGTTTGCCTTTTGAAAACCACGAAACACCTAGATTTATACAGGCTGCCGCGAGCGCCACGAGAGCTAAGGGACCGTCTACATATTACACGACGCAGTAAACACGCAGGTGAAGACCAGTGGAGAAAAGCACCTCACACTTCATTGTACTGGAACTGAGCTTTCTGACCCACAATAGGCTTATTGATATGTTAACAAAAAAGAGCGCTCCATGACATAACTTGTATTTACAAAGCTCACTTGACTGGATTATTTGAGGTACATTGCAGAGTTGTGCACAAAAGTTTGAGTGCCTTGGTTATAAAAGCTTTAAAAAACTAAACAAAATTATACAAAACAAGCATTTGAAATGATTTTAACCACAGTTATATTGGGGCACTAACCCCTTGTTGTGAAAGGTTTTTATGAATAAATTCCAATAACTTTTGAACGTTCAATGATATCGCTTCAAAACAAGTTCTGCTGAATCAAGTAGCACCTACACAACATACTACACCACTTATCCTGGCATGTTTAATCCCTTGTAGTCTGTAGTGAAAGGTTTTTGTGAATAAATTGAAATAGTTTTTGAACATTCAATAATATCGCTTCAAAACAAGTTGTATTGAATCAAGTAGCAAATAGCAACATACTACACCTCTTATCCTGGCATGTTTAACCCCTTGTTTGAAATTGAAATTAATTCACAAAAACCTTTCACTACAGGTAACAAAGGGTTAATGGTACCAATATAACAGGTGTAGTGTGTTGTCTAGGCGCTACTTGATTCAGCAGAACTTGTTTTGAAGCAATATAATTATACATTCAGAAGTTATTGAAATTAATTCACAAAAACCTTTCACAACAGACAACAAGGGATTAATGGTACCAATATAACAGATGTAGTACGTTTACAAGGTGCTACTGGATTCAGTACAACTTGTTTTGAAGTGATATCATTGAACATTCAAAAGCTATTGAAAATAATTCACAATACATAAACATCATATACATAAATGAGCATGTTACAAGTTATGTCATGGAGGGCTCTTTTTGTTAACAGATCAATAAGCCTGTTGTGGCTCAGAAAGCTCAGTTCTAGTACAATGAAGTGTGAGGTGCTTTTCCCCGCTGATCTTCACCTGCGTGTTTTCTACGTCGTGTAGTTTGTAGACGGTCCCTTAGCTCTCGCAGCGCTCTATTTCTGATATAAACGAAGTTGTAGCTGCTTGTCCCGGATGTCAGCAATTTGTAAGTGTTAGTCATTTAGCATGAACTGTTCGAAAGCTATTGAAGAAAGAAATCCGAATATGCCAATATGAAACCAACTTTATCCGCTAGCCAGTCTTTAAAACTGAATTGCTTGAGCTGTTTGTGGATGGGGAGTTTGAAATGTGAATGAAATGAAATTTTTGAGTTACACCCCAGCCAAAATGATCTGTTAAGCATGTCTGTCTGCCTCCTGCAGCAGTGAATTTATGGTCTCTAGTGTGAGATTTTATGGGTTAAATCTAAGAAAATACCCTTCTGATCATGCATATTGAAGTGCTAAGCGTCCACTCATTGAGGCTGTATGACTAATGCCAGCACCAAATATTATTAATATGTATTAACCTCTAGAGCAGTGACTAGATGTCAGGGGTTGGGGGAATACCATATGGTGTGATGCATGCTGGGTATTGTAGGGAGAGAGTTTGACACTGCACTGTAAAATACGACATAACAAATAACATGTCAAATGTTAGTTTTAGGATGAAATGGCCCTTCAGTAGCTTTTAACCTAGTGATAACCTTTCATGTGCCAGCTATGAATGTCATAAGATTATATGTCAAGATGATAATGTCATAAATTAAGAGTTAATCTTTAATAAAAGTCATTTTCCCTCAGTGGTAACTAAGATCTCACCACCATCACAGGTGCTCCATATATTGAGCGTGCCAAAAAGATGAAAGGGGACCATACAGAAGGGAAAACAGCTGCAGACAAACCGCCAGAGTCCAGAATGAAACGCCTTTTTGGTTTTGAGAAAGAGGATCTGACTTCATGGCACCGGTTGGTGTGTCTCCTCAACCGCCCCACAGATCCTGCATCTCTAGGCATCTTCCGCTGCCTGTTTGGTGAGTCGTATGTTGAGTGAAGTGTTGATTGCATGCTCATTGGCCACTTTATTGGAGCCCCCTCACGTTACTTGTTTACAGTTAGAAACTGTGACCCACTGTAAGTGCACAGTTAGTGCAGGTCATTTGTCACTGGTCAGTACCTGAACAATAATCAACAATAATTAGCTGATAAACTATACTGCAACAGAGGAGTTACAGTCTGTTACAGTCTGTAACTGTACACTTACGTAGTGGAGCTATAAGGTGGGTGTTTCTAATAAAGTGGCCCTGTTTAAACCTTTCTGTAAAAATGTCATTTTTGCAAAAAAATAGTTCTATGTGATGGAAAGTTGTTGTTGTTATTATTATTATTATTATTATTATTATGAAAGATGTGTCACCATCACATTAGAGTCCTATTTAAGTTTTCTACAAGGAAAACTAATTTATTGAAGTTTCCTGAAAGTTTTCTTGTTTGTACAGTATTTGCTAAAGTGTTCCTCCAAACCCTTCAGTTTCCTCACAGTTGCTTATCCATGTTAATGAGCGCACTACTCTGTGTTCATAGGCATGTTGATGGCTATAGACATCACTCAGGAGCGTGGGCTCAGCCACCTGGACTATAAATACCTGGACGGAGCACCTGTCTGCCGCTTCCCTCTCTTCAACTTCCTGGAGCCTCTGCCTATGGACTGGATGTATTTTGTCTATCTGGTTATGTTTATTGGTGAGTGAGCTTCTTCACAAGGCAGAATCATATTCTGTTTCAGTCGCCACAACACTGCCCAGTGTGCTATTTCTCTGAGTCAAGTCATGAAGGGCTTTTATTAGTAGCTGATGGGTGAGTCAGACGTGTTGATGAGTTGTAATCAGTGCCATGATTTACTGTACACGTCATTACAGACACCTACCTTGTACTTGCACTTACTGGCCACTTTATTACAAACACCTATGTACTTTTGTACAGGGGGCGGGTGATCTGGTAAACATTAAATTACATGATGCATATGTAAGTATTTAGTTTATTTATTTTTATATTTAGTTTTCATTTCCGAGCTCTGATAAGCTGGAGCAGGCTGTGTGCATAAGTTGAGCCACAATAAAAAAAAATACTGTCAAAAGCTACAATGAGGTCATACATGTGCCTCACTGCTAATTGTTAGATACATGCAATAAAAAATTAAATCTTATCAATCGTGTATTAGCAGAGAATGTAAACATTAAATCCCCATCTATGCATCAACAGGTGGTCTACAGTCTCTAAACAGAGGAGTTTCTGATAAAGTGGATGGTCAGTGTAGTGCCTTGGCCACAGTGTTGGACCTGCATTTTTCTGCTAAGTGAAGGAACTTGCCATTAAAATGGAAATGCCGTTCATGAGACGAATTATCCACCATTGTGCATGTGTTTGCGCAGGTGCTGTTGGCATCATGCTGGGCTGTTTTTACCGCCTCTCTTGCCTTATGTTCATATCCACGTACTGGTACATATTCTTCTTGGACAAAACGACCTGGAACAATCACTCTTATCTTTACGGCCTCATTGGGTTCCAGCTCACCCTGATGGATGCTAACAGATACTGGTGAGATGATGACCAGAGCTTAAGCATTTCTCTTTTGGATGGAAAAGGAGGGTTTGCTTATTTGTGACTGTACGTGCTGTTCTGCAGGTCAATAGATGGTCTCCGTAATCCTAAA
Source organism: Semaprochilodus insignis (assembly GCA_034552555.1). Classification (NCBI taxonomy): domain Eukaryota; kingdom Metazoa; phylum Chordata; class Actinopteri; order Characiformes; family Prochilodontidae; genus Semaprochilodus; species Semaprochilodus insignis. The sequence goes on along the minus strand of CM067490.1, from coordinate 9,725,283 downwards.
AAGAGGAACGCGCATGTACCGCTGTGGAATTACACCCTGCTTAGAGCACAGGTTTGTTATACAAGTTTGTGCTTAAATAGAGCTTTGTCTGTATCTCTCCATATTAGACTATTTTACTATCTGTTGCTTCTGAGTACTTCTGAGTATGCGTGATATCATGTTACACGTTTAATAATGCACACTGTCAGACCAAAAGAAAGTAGCAGTTTGGATTTAAATAAGTACCTAGAAGCTTTTTATTGGATAACTACTGCAGTGATTAATATGTGTCAGCTGGTAACAATTCTTTGAACCCTGACTGATGCAGCAAGTAGCTTCTGATTTCCTTTACAACCATGTGGGTAGATGTATCTTGTTCTAATGGAGGGGATGTCACTGTGTTTCAGAAGGCTTAAATTATTGGTCTGCAGTGGTGAACTGTCAACTTCGCTGAACAAATGTGCTCGGGAAAAAACCTTGAAAATGATTGTAAATGTAGATCAGTTAAGCGTGTAGTAAAGTCAGCATGTAAAAAAACCTCATAGCTATGTTTAATAGTGAAAGTAAGAACATTTCCACATATTCAGTGCCATTAGAACCCACAGTACTGGGACTAAACAGCTGAATGGACATTAGAAAACCACTTCCTAGTGAGCCTGAAAAGACTTCAGTTTCCTTGGGAGCATAAAGATTGGACTCTGGAGATTGAACCATGAAAAAAGATCACATGATCTGATGAGTCCAGATTGACCATGTTCCTGAGCAGTGGGTGGGTCATGGTAAGAAGGGAGGTGCATGAAGGGATGTACCCATCATGCATAGCACCCTGTACAAACTCCGGAGGCAGTGCTGTAATCTAGGGTTGCTTCAGTTGGTCAAGTCTTGGATCAGTAACATTATGTGGCAATAAAATAAAGTCTGCTGACTACTCGAGAAGACTTTATGGCGTGGCATGAATCCGAAATCTTTGCCAACTAAATATTATTATTTATTATAATAAATATTTCTCGACCAAGCAGTGTATCTGTATAGCAGTATATGCAGTATATCTAAAGCCTCAGAGAACCTACACCCTGTCTTATTTAAGTAGGTCAGTTTTGGTCTTGGGGGCACACAATACACATGTACAAAGAATGTACTGTAAATACGTTTCCAGTGCCCACTAATTGGTTGATATATTAAGCAAAATTCTCCCCTATGGACAGTCCTAATCTTGGGTCACGTGTATGTAATTACTGTCCTCACCAATCACAAGGCTACTGTGGTTTGTCCTGCCAACACATCATTACCTATACAATCTCTCTGGGTTTTACTGGGAGAAAGGATGGCAATGAAGGAAAGCAACACTACCAGTCATAAACCTGAGGTAGCAAGCTAGCCCATTTGCCTGTTGACCATCCATTTGTCCATTCGTTTGTCTGTTCAGCAGTCCATGTCTGCATTTCGTTGATGCAGCAGTAAAGTGAATAAGAACCTTTTTTAAGACATCTCCATATAAAAGCAGGAAAATGTTTTAGTGAGTGGACACAACAGTGTCTACAACACCACCTGATTATGTAGATCCCGTTTTTTTCCTATCCAACCTTTGCTGGATGTTCAATATATAAAAAACTTCTAATGTTAGTGCTGTACAAACATGTCTAATATTTCCGACTGTGTTACCTGGGATTTTTGACAGAAGACTCTTAGCTGGCTATAAGAAGAAGCAGGGATACAAGGGGTGTTATTGACCATGCAGGGTGACCAAACCTTTGCTGTGGGACTTTTTTTTTTTTTTTTTTTTTTTTTTCAAATAACAGAAGATACAAATAAAAAGTAGTGTTGCTTAAAATATTAAAGAAATGTATCCTCTTTAACTTTATGCCTTTTGGAAATCAGGTCACCTTTTACTTGCTTAGCTATTCACAGTAACAGACATTTTGACCAGGGCTGCCCAAACTGCCACTGTACCTGTATGATGATATTTCAGTGTTTAAAGATCAAATATTGTAACATTTGTATTTCTGTTGTTCTATTCTGCACACTACGACAGATCTTCATAGTGTACTTCATTGCTGGTGTCAAGAAGCTGGATGCTGATTGGATGGAGGGGTACTCCATGAAATATCTTGCTCATCATTGGCTGTTTGACCCTTTCAAGTGAGTCAGACAACGGGAGCTGTTGAAGAATTTTTGAAGTTTGTTGTAGACGTGCTAATAGTTTTCAAAAGCAGTAAACAGACAGTGACGTATTTAGCTAGTGAACAATAAAATGCAATAGTCTAATAATAGTCTAAAGCTCTCTAAGCTGGGTTGTTCCAGAGAACGTTCTGGTAATGTAATCTAAAGTTCGATGCCCAGATGCTCATGTCAGGGCTTTTTCAGCAAGTTTGGTTAATTACATTAATGTGAAGTTAATTTAAACAGGACTACTGTTACTGAGGGAGCTCTGCCTTCTGGCCAGCTACAGATGAAATCACTCTGCCTGCTGCCAGTTCACTGCATTTATTACTGTCATACTATAAAAGGTGTACACACTGCAGACTCATTCTGGATCACAAACCACAATGTAGGTCTTACTTTTTCTCCAGTTAATCAAGCTCTGTATGATCACATGTGCTCTGGGTTTGTCCCTTGTGCTGATTAGAGTGATCCTGCCAGTGGAGTTGGTCAGTCTGATGGTGGTTCATGGTGGAGGCCTAATCCTGGATCTGACGGCTGGTTATCTGCTGTTTTTCGATGCCACCCGTCCTGTCGCTGCCTTCTTTGTCTGCTACTTTCACTGTATGAACTCGCAGCTCTTCAGTATCGGTAAGAGACTGGACACAGATCTGCATGTTTAGCTTCAGGAAGTAGACTTTTTGATATTTGATAAAGAGCAATGGTGTCAAACTTCAGTCTGAGTGGACCACAGGAGTGTGCAGCTTTTCCTTTAACCCACCTGAGTTACTGCATGAAACATGTCGTTTTAAGGATTGTTTAACACATTTAAATCAAGATTTCCCTCTTTCCACCTCATTAGAAAAAATAGACATGAACATAAATAGAGTAAAATGTAATAAGAATTTTTGAAATACAAAGTTTCTCCCAGATGTCTCCCGCCGTTGCATGAATTTGTTAAATTCCACATTTATTTATTTGTTTGTTTGTTTGTTTGTTTGTTTGTTTGTTACAGGGATGTTTCCCTACACTATGTTGGCCACTACCCCACTGTTCTGCTACGCTGACTGGCCCAGATGCTTTTTTGGCAGTTTCCCAGAGTTTCTCCAGCCCATCCTGCCCTTGGTGTCGCCCACACCCAGCCCCAGTTCCTCATGTGTTTACCCCAGTCCACCTAGCAGATCGACCGAACAGCAACATGCATCTGCACATCCCAAATCCTCCACTCCTCGCTTCAGACATAAGATGGCCACAATCTTCACTGTCCTCTACATCGCAGAACAGCTTTTCCTGCCATACTCTCATTTCATCACACAGGTCTGTCTAATTTACATAATCCCAAATCGTATTAATCAGCCACGGCATATCTGGTGTCTTTTGCCTATATCTACCTATTCTGCCTACAGCAGTTTAGCTGCACCCACGCACAATATGAGTGTTTCAGCTCTGAAGGCTTTTTGAATGAGGCACTATTCAGTACAGTCAATTTAGAACACAGCTCATTTACATATATCAGTCTTAGAGGCCCAGTAACAAAAACAGCAACAATTGCAAAATATTGGGCCTTGACTCAGTGCAGTTGTGAATTAGGAATGGAGTTTGTATGACCTTGGGACCAGAAATTGCCCTTCACTATCTCCAATGACTAGAACAATTTCACAACAACTCTGTCTGAGCAGGTACACGGTACAGTTTACAAACTGCATGCAGATGTGGATGTTGTACAGCCTTTTCTCTGATTTTTAAGGGAGTTGGTTTATAAGACCTTTTTGTTTTAGCTTGTGCCCACCATGGAGCTGCACGTTCTCTTTAAACTGTTTGAACTAGAATGTCTGCAGTTCAGGAGGACACATTGGGTTTCTTTCGCAACGTGAGCAAATATTCCTGTCAGTTCGTCGAGAAACAGCAGCACAAACACGTTTCATCACTGTTGTTGGATAAGCTACAAATACTACCTTTGAAAACAGTGGCTGAACATTGTGTGGACGTTGAATAGCTTCCACACAAACTGGAAGTTTCAAAATGTGAAAAATGCTTCATTTTGAATTCAGTATAATTAAAGGGTTAAACTGTGAACAAGGTTAGAGTAGTTTGGTGTGAAATCCTCAGCTCCAGGGAAACTTGCCATGTCAGAATTGTTCACAATTGTTCATAGAATATATTTTTTCATCAGTTTATTTGAATCCATTAAGGGTGGTGGGACACATGCATAGCACTGTAAAGCAAAATCCACAAAGAAAACTTATTATTTCAAATTCACCACTATTTTACCATCATCAGTCTTACATATAATACTAAGAAGACTCGTGTAGGTTCACTGGTGGTTTTTATAGTAAATAAAATGGCTACATTTGTTTTGTAGACATGGCGACCTCGTTGCCTGTCACCGCTAAAGAAATCTGAGCTCTACAACTAAATCAAGTTCCTCTATAACAAACTGCTTCACATTAAAACACTTAGAATGAATCTGTTTATATCATATGGGTCTGAATTATTCATACATATTTTTTAAATGGCTGAATTCCCCTTTAAGTGATGTACTGTATGTACTTTTATTATTGTTGTCAAAGAATCTGGTATCTTCAAAATGGTGAGGTGTGCTTAAAAGGCCCTCTCACTTATTATTATTCACGTATTTAAATAGATCGGTAGCTAGATGTAAAAACAGTTAAAGTTTAAAAACATACTGCTCAGTCCCCAGTCTACACAATGCCTATATGAAAACTACATGGTAAAAAACATGCTTTTTCAATTTGTTGTTTCCATGATGTCAAAAAAAACAACACATTAATCTTACAGCAGTTTGGTCTGGCCCACTCAGATTGAAGTCATAAAGAGCATTTTTACCCAGACTGCTTTTTGAACAAGGCACAATATCTGGTAGCCAATTGGAACATAATTTACAAGTGACTCATTTACACGTATCAGTCTTTTAAGTACAGTAATGAAAACAGCCTGTTAAATGTTAAAAAAAGAAAAGAAAATTATCATGTAAAAATATGTTATGGCATATAATTCACACAAACACTAAGTGAGGCTCAGGAAATAAAAATATTAAAATAATAAAAACATGGATATTGACCATTGAAGTAAATTTTGGAGCATTTCTATTGGTCTATTCATTATGAAATTATAATAGAATGCAAAGGGCAGCTGGTGTTAATGCTAATTCAGCTGCATGCAGAAGTTTGGGTGCCCTGGTTTAAATTGAATGTTTAGAGGATGTTAACTTATTTACAATTAGAAAATCAACTGATGTCCTATAATGTTCAGATGCTTGTGCTATGTTAAAGTTGTTACGTTGGTTACTATTACTGCCTTCTAAATTATTTTTATGTCGTTCTATACATTAGATTTAAAGTGAATGTTGAGGCCTGTAACTGTTTTCTCCTCAGGGGTACAATAACTGGACTAACGGTCTTTATGGCTACTCGTGGGACATGATGGTCCATTCTCGTTCACACCAGCATGTTAAAATCACCTATAAAGATGGAACGACGGGCGAGGTCGGGTACCTGAACCCAGGGGTGAGTCAGTTTTTGAGTCAAAACTAGACTAGATCAGAAATGCTGATGGAGATTGAACAGAAACATGTGATGTATTGAATTTACTTTATTAAATGATTTATTATGTTTATCATTTCTGTGTGAACAGAATATATTATATCAACACAGTTTCATCTTTCAGTTTGCTTGTTCATGGCAATAAATGTGTTTTATTAAATATTAAAATATATATATTATATTTTAGTCCAGGCACCTAGTTACAGTAAGGCTACCCAGTTTGATCACAATCCTACATAATCAACATCGTTTAATAAGCAGCATTTTTAGATAATTTGATACTTTTTAGATAAATAGACTGTTCCAACCTCATTCCTATATATATATAATTTAAATATACGCTAACAAGTTTTCCAGGGATGCTGGAAGATGTTTTAAGTTGGGGATGCTGAACTTTTAATAACAATATAATAAATAGTTGTGATGTTTTAAACTGTTAGCATAAACATCATTCAAACCATTCTGAATGATGAATATGTCTGATGAATTTTGTAGATTTGAGGAGTTTTTCATTTTGAGATGCGGGGAGGGGGTCCTGCTGCCAGAATAGATTTTTGAAGAGTCCCCCTCTGCTGCTGTTTATTATTTTGCAACTTTATAGAAATGTTAGTATTTTATTGTTTTTGGCAGAACTGAGATCTGCACCGTTTTCGTGAAAATATCTGAATCAGGCATTTACATTGTGTTTTACATGAACACATCTTTAGCGCTAAAGTTACTTTCAGTAGATGTAAATAATGGTACAAAATGTTAATGTGTGTAAATGATCATTATTGGTCTTGGAGTCAGTCAGTTCTGATTTAGTGTTCATGTAAAATGAATTTCTTTTAACCTGGTAAGACACATTGATTTGTGTGGACTGCTGAAAGCGCTGAGACTGCTGAAAAAGGAGCGTCTATAAATTACATCACAAACAGCATCATCAAAGTATGGAAGCATCGAAGCACATAAACTGATATAGAGTTTTAGCAGGTAGAACACAAATGATGATCAGTTCTGTAATATGTGATCAGTAACTGAAGGCTTTTAGAGTGATCTTTTGGTTTGAAAAGAAATCGAATTTTAAGAAATCGTTGCCAGGACTATAGTGTAGATTTAGTGAAACTATATTGACATATTTGTTGAATTTAGTGATCTGAATAATTCTACGGTTTTAGTCTCTGTAAGGACTTTAGAGTCGTATTTAACATTTACTTGCATTTACTCTGTATTGGTAAATGATAATTGAGCATCAAGAGCACTTGTGTACTTGTTCTTAACATTATATCCTTTGATATGCCCCCTGTGTTACTGTGTGTGGAGAACTTCTGCTTTGTCTGTAAAGCTGGAAGGCCACTCAGACATGTAAGAGAGATATATTTAAGGTTTGCGTCCAATGTGAAGGTCAGCTCTGATAGACTAGCAGCCAGGAGATATAGCATGGGACAAGTAGTACCTGTAGATAACGCACGACCTTGCGACTCTTTGAACCTTTACAATGCGTTGACGTATAGCTGGAAAGGTCAGACGGACTCTCATTGGCTGAAGGCCAGGAGCCCCAGGTTATTCTGGTGGCCCCAGGACCATGACTGGAGGCTAGGTTTGTAGGTTTGGAGACAGGATAGCAAGAGCTTCGAGATGCCAACTGCTTAGGAACTATCAACTTAGGAGCAGAAACTTGGAGCCTTCCCGTCTTTGCAAAGGAAAGTGGGTTATTACTTTAATTTACTTTGATTCTGTTTTTTTCTTATCCATTTGGATTTTTGTCCTCATTATTAAAATGAGGATTAAAATATTATGTTTTATTCATTTTATTCTCATATAAAAACCCTTTTGCATGGTTTTATCCTTTCTAAACACTTACATCCAAACTGTCTTTAGCCTAACTAATTCTTTGAAAAAAACTGTGTGCTAAAGCAGCATTGTGAACTCTTGTGCTATTTACAAAAATACCAGGAAAAATCTAAAATCACTTCATCTCAGTGTATCAAATTTTCCTCAGCATTCTACAGGGGTTGGACAATGAAAGTGAAACACCTGTCATTTTAGTGTGGGAGGTTTCATGGCTAAATTGGACCAGCCTGGTGGCCAATCTTCATTAATTGCACATTGCACCAGTAAGAGCAGAGTGTGAAGGTTCAATTAGCAGGTAAGAGCACAGTTTTGCTCAAAATATTGCAATGCACACAACATTATGGGTGACATACCAGAGTTCAAAAGAGGACAAATTGTTGGTGCACGTCTTGCTGGCGCATCTGTGACCAAGACAGCAAGTCTTTGTGATGTATCAAGAGCCACGGTATCCAGGGTAATGTCAGCATACCACCAAGAAGGACGTTTTCCTCCACCAGCATCACGTAGTGACCTGGCCACTATCCTGCAAGAAGAATGGCTTAAAATCCCTCTGACCACTGTGCAGGACTTGTATATGTCATTCCCAAGACGAACTGACGCTGTATTGGCCGCAAAAGGAGGCCCTACACCATACTAATAAATGATTGTGGTCTAAAACCAGGTGTTTCGGTTTCATTGTCCAACCCCTGTATCAGTTTATGTTGCTGCCTTATCTGTTGTTTTAGAATAACAGATTTTCATATAGAACTACAAATGGCAAAGAACAGACAATAAACCTGCCAAAAATCTAGTAAATCCAATACATGACTTTTGCAGTGTTGCTGTGTCCTTTGGCCCTCAAATGCCTTTTCTAGAACCACCTTTTGTTAGCACTATTGCTATTCCTGATCCATTTAAATTCAGGACTGTAAACATGACTGTTATGTGAATTTACATCACCATGACATGTCAAACACAATGGCAAATACAGAGCCAGTAAAATAATTGTCCAAAAAACTATTGGACTGGACTCTAAGTGTTTTCCTTGCTGTAAGCAGGTGTTTACCCAGAGTCGACGGTGGAAGGACCATGGGGACATGCTAAAACAGTATGCGACTTGCCTGAACCGCAACCTCCCCCGCTTCAACATCAGCGACCCACAGATTTACTTTGACATCTGGGTCTCTATTAATGACCGCTTCCAGCAGAGGTGAGGAGCAGTGCTGACCACAGAGCACAGCTATGGTGTTAACCCTTTAGAACTGTCTTTACCCTTTAAATCCGAATTACATGTTGTTTTTATAAACATATTGTCTACAGAGAACAATCTTAAAGGTGCCATAGAATGCATTTATTCAGCATTTTAAACTGTTCTCTGATGTCTACATATAAAATATGTGACTTTGTTTTGGGTGAAAAATGTCCAGATGCGTTTTTACATGCTCATTTACATGCAATGATTTGGTCCTGGAATTAAATGAGCTGTTTTGGCTTTTTTTGGTGAGCTCATGTATAATTTGATGAGCTCTGTTCTGATTGGCTATGTAAATGAGCAAGATCATCATACTATATGGCGGTTGGTGTGGCTCAGTGGATAAGACCACTATCCAGCAGGGAGCTACCACACCATCTGGGAGATGGGGGTTCGATTCCCGGTCTGGGTTACTATGCTGTGCTACACCAATAAGAGTCCTGGGGCAAGACTCCTAACACTACATTGGCCTACCTGTAATATGAATGCCCTTGTAAGTCGCTCTGGATAAGAGCGTCAGCTAAATGCCGTAAATGTCCAATGTACTATATAGTTAACTATGCTAGTTGCTTGGAGCTATCTGGACGTCAACATACAGTTAATTAAAGCTGTTACTCACTATGAAACTTTCAGTTTAAGATGATTTGCTTTAACCAGTAAACAGTTATAAAACCACACAGCATGGCTGCTACTTGCAGGTTGCTGTTGGGGTTGTGATGCTCCTCAGAACTGCTCCTCAGTTCAGTGTTCAGTTACTTCAGTGTTAAACGCTGAGTAAAGCTGCTTGATCTTGACCAAGGTTTGAGAGTGATTTTGAATTAACGTTTTTTCCAGGATCTTGTTAAAGATGTGGGAACTAAAGTAGGCTTCTGTTTCACCTTAAATGGTGTGACAGTTGTACATGCTGTAGCATTTAAAGTGGAATAGAACATTCGATTAAGAAGGTAGTGAATAGGAAGCCAAATTTAGCCTCATTAAAAGATGAACAATAATTATGCCTGCTGACAAGTTAGTTCCTCGGATAGGGTATGAAAAGTGCTGACATCTCCTTCACAGCCTCGAATCGTAGATTTCCCCGGTAGGTCCACCATTTTTGTTGATACCACTCTGTTGTTGTAAATTTTGGGAGTGTCAATGCTATTGAGTTCGGACTTGCGTAGCAGTTCAGGATTTTGAAATCAGGGTGTTTTTCCTGTCCTCTTTTCCAAACACAAGATTTATATTCGAAATAGAAAGAACAGTGTTTAAGGTTCATGGTATGTTCATTCTATGTACTGAACTCTTTTGTCAAAGGATTTCCATTCTATGGCATTTTTTTTTCAAATTTAAGTTCATAGGTTTCTGTTTATTTGCTTTGAATGAAAATAAAAAAGGTCATACCATTTTCAGTTACCAATTCAAGTATATTAAATTCAGCAAATAAACATTAATTGTGTAATTGAATGTACAGAAGAGTGTTCTCGATAGAGGACATATTTTCACCTAGGAAATCAACATGTCATTTGACCAGATGTGCCCAAACTTTTTGCAAAGTGGTGCCCAAACTGATTGTAAAGAGAAAGATATCATCTTATTGTGTTATACAATAAAGGCAGCATGAATGAATGAATCTTCACTTATACAATGATAAGAAGCATGGTAACACACTGAAAGCTCTAGTTCCACATCCATCTATTTCACTGACAACTAACTACTCTTCGGGCAGTAGATCACAGAGTTAGAGTTACAATAAAGTCCCTGAGTTGCATAGTTTGGCTCTGCTTTCACAGCAAGAAGAGGGAGATCACTAGGCTGTGCAGATCAGGGGCGTGCCAGGGATCTGACTCAAAAACCTGTCAGGGCTGTTTTTGAGGTTTTGGTAGGACTGGCCTAAACTTCACTTAAATTTTAGGTTTATGGTTCAGGCATTAAGCTATGATATTATTGTTCAGTACTTGTAAATGATTCTTGTAAATGATTCAGCGCCTACTCCAAAATGAATATAATGTATATTTTCTGAAGTTGAGAGTAAAGAACTCAATTGAGGTCCCATATACATGCCCCTATGGGCTGGTTTCCCTAAGGAATTAAGCCTAGTTTAGGATAGTGTTGGACAAAAACACAAAACAAAACTTCCGAACTTAAGTAAAAGAAAAAGCATCTTTGGTAACATACGCCTTGACTAAAACTACAAGTATTCTGTCCTTTTTTTACTTGGCGTAAGTGCTTAGCAACAGTGCTTTAGTACTTTTTACGTCTGCAGGTCTTCTTAATAGAGCTCTTTCCTCCAAATAATATTACACAAGATCTTTATGAAGTTTTCTTTTGCCTTGCTCCAAGCTCGTTAATGTACTTGAATATCAAAAGTAAAAAAAAAGCGTATTGAGCATATTATTTTAGTTTTAGAAGTTTTAGAAATATAAATTTCAAAAGTGCAAAAGCATTTATGTTTACATTTGATACCTAAAAAAAATAGATACAGTACAGCACTTTTACCCAAGTAATATGTTACCAATAATATTTCTACTTCTAGTTAAACAGTTTTTATTGTATTGTACCTTGTCCATTTCCTTTCATTAGAGAATCTCCTTTCAGAATGCTGTATGGTCTGTGGCTGCTTAACGCTGCCCAAGAGACCAACCCTAAAGGACAATTTAGGCAAAGTTAGTCCAGTCCATAATCAAAAGATCAATTCCTTCACTCTATTATCCTTTTCTTGTAGGATATTTGACCCTCGTGTTGATATCGTAAAAGCAGACTGGTCTCCATTCCGGCCCAATCCTTGGCTCATGCCTCTACTGGTGGATCTGTCCCCATGGAGGATGAAGTTTGAGGAAATCGAAGGGTCTTTAGACAACCAGACTGAAGTGGTCTTTATCGCTGACTTTCCAGGTATATATCAGTCTCCATACCATTCCAGTCATGCATATTTGGAGTTTGTTATCCTTTAGTATTAATAAGGCTTCATGGATGAAAGTGTTTGGTTTTGTACGCCATACCTGAAAATGTGTGGGGAAAAAATGTGACATATGACTATTTGAACATTTAGAGAAAACAAATCCTGGTGCTATTATCATGTAGAAACTGAACATTTATTTTTCTACATGAGGCACATTTGAGTCAAATTACTAGGCTGAAAGGTTTAAACCTTTGACCAGAAGTGGTTATTAGCTACTTGTGCTCAGTTCAGTGTACCTAAGCACATTATGTACAAAGTACTACACATACTTTTAATGGATTTGTACTTTTTTTTCAGGTTTTCTTCAAATAATAATGCTTTTCGTTCTGCTCCTGTGTATTATTAGGAAACGTAATTTATTTTTTGATCATTAGCATGCAGTCGCTAATTCTCATTTTTGGGGTTTAGTTTTATTCTGTGATATTGACTGAGCTTTTTTGGAGCTTTTAAGACAATTTATTTTTAAAAAATAACAGCATTTAGGGACGAGCCTTTCATAAACATATTCTAAAAATATTTGAATAATACCACAAAAAAACCCCCAAAAAAACGAGATATAATACAGGCTACCACATGCCGCCACTGTGCCACCAGAAATGGTGATGTTACTCAGCCTCTCACTATTGCTGTATGAAAACTTAAACTTATAAATTAAACTGATACTAAACAATTGCTTCATGCTTAAAATCTTCTTTAATTAAACGTATACAAGCAGACTGTCAAATGAAATTGAGTTTGTTTATTTCTGCTTTTCTGGGATGCCTCCTGTGTGCTATAGCTGTGCCTTGTTTCCTGTCCGGTGTGCGGTAGTCTTGGGCAGTTCGCAGGGTTTTGGGTTTAGCCTCTCTGTTTGCCTCTGCCTTTTACCTGTGGAACATCCTGTTGACAGGCCTGCATCTGGAGAACTATGTAAGCGAAGATCTGGGGAACACCAGTGTTCAGGTGCTGCAGGGTGAGGTGAAGGTGGAGATGGTGGAGGAGAAGATAAACTACACGCTGGCTCCAGGAGAAAGGATGCAGGTAAAGCAGCTCAAACCTTCTACAGAGAAAAACTAAGGAAGATGATCTTCTGATCAGACCAGTGGTCTCCAGTCTCACCCACAAGTACATTCATTCATGCCAAGTCAATAGAACATGAAGTGTTCACTGTCAGTAGCATTCATATGCCCTGCAACTAGTGGAGCCTAGTGTCTGAACACTGGTTCTTGTCACTCACAGCTTCCCGCTGGAGCATACCATAAGGTCTACACAGTGTCTGATGCACCATCCTGCTACATGTATATCTACGTGAACACCACAGAGGCAGCGCTGCAGAAGAACTTCACCATGCTATTGGAGATTCAGGAGAAAGTCAGAAATGGAACAGGTCAGCACAAATACACTTACACAGCTCAGTTAAACTGCAGTCACAGTGTTAAACTCTGACAGTGCTTTAAACACTCCATTTATTTTATCCTTTAAACAGTAAGGTCTCGAATTTGGGTCCACACTTTAATGCCTGACACTAATACATACTTAGTAATCTAATATCTAGTAGATAAATACATAGTAGGCTCTCAGTAATTCAAAGCGGTTACTGAATACTTCATAGTGGCCACTGAATGATAATGGGTAAGTAATGAATAATGACACTACAGTATAAAAGGTTCAGAGATGAGCAAATTTTTTAAGGAGTAACTGAGCAAAAAAACTCGCAAACATTGCTAATGATGAACTGAGAACAGTTGCCATTATGTAAATGAGATGTAGCTGTCTGGTCCCTCTAGATTCCTGTTCCCTGTTAGTGTTTGTTGTTGAATATACTTGGGATTAAGTTTAGTTAATTACACTCATTCTCTTCAATGATACGAACTGGGTTATGCAAACAACTAAGAAACGATTAACAAAAGAAGTGTGTGAACTGGCTTAATTTCAGGAAAACAACTTGCAAAATGCACACGCAGCATTTTTTCCTGCATCTGAAACCCAATGTCTTTTTTTTTTTTTTTGGTGGTTGGTTTTCCAGAAACAGAGCCTCTGCCCCCAGAGCTGCAGCCACTCATAACTGGTCTTGATGACGAGGGCTCAGAAGTCAACGCCACCGACCCAGTGGTGCGTCTTTTCCTCAAACGTCAGAAGCGCCTGGCAGAAAAGAAGAAGCGGCGCGAGGCGCCCATACACGAAAGGTTCAACAAATTTGTAGCAAAAAAATACTACATGATCCGCCGAGGGTGAGTTTGAGGCTTTGATTGAATCATGTAAACACTTGATGTCCCAGTACAAGTTATATCCCAGTACTCTTTTCTGAGTAAATTAGGAGAACCTACAGTAGGTCTAGCAAAGAGAACAACTGCGTACACCCTAAAAATGACCAATTATAGAGAGCTTACAAACAACAACGACCAGCGTAGAGTGACTACATAGTAACAAGTATTGCAGCTTGATAAATTATGTTCAAAGAATCTAAAGTAAAATCACAGTGTTGACAAATTGATCAAAATAAACAAGAACATATTTTGTCATGATTTGATTTTGAATCTGGTCGATGCAGAATTTAGAGATGATAATACAAAAGATTTAAAGTAATTATATAAATAATTAAACTTAAATAATTATGTATTGCAAATAAGAATAGGAAATCTACCATACTCAGGGTTAAAAACAACACATCTGTGTCCTGTAGATTTCTGATGACTACCATCGCCATGCGGAACCTGGCCTTTGGATTGCCCCCAGCGGAGCAGCTGAGGAGGGAAGTTGACTATGCCAACATGAAGGCACCCGAGGAAGAGGCCAACCAGTACGAGCCCCTCAAAGACGAGACGGGTCACGCAGAGCTGTGAGAGTAGTAAGCCATGGAGAGTTATGGGACTGCTGTCTGCTGCCTGATCCTACCAAAAAGAGTTCTGTGGAACTCTTTTTTTCTTCTTCAAAAAATCAGTTTGAAGGTTCTTTTTGGGACCAAATGTGGTTCTTCTATAACATTGGTCTAAAGCGTATCCCTGGTGAAGCTACTGACCAAAAGGACTTCAAAAGGTCAAAACATCTGGGGACATTTCATATGATAATAGTGAAAAGGTCACTATTGTTAGCTTACGTTCACATTTAATATCCATGGCAAAACTTAGAAAAAAATCCCTTGCCTTGCTTTATTATCTGTGTTCCTTTCTTGAAGTAAAATCAGGTCTGTGTTACTGAATTTAAAAAGGCATTAAGATTTCAGTAGACTTCAGTGGATGTGTGATTGGCATCATGCCTAAACTAGGAATTCCAGGTCTAAGGAGGTTTTTCTCTGTAGGAAAATTTTGGAGTCATTTTGGAAAAGCTTTCACAGCGAGCATGTTTTGTTCCTCTAACATCACCGGATCCTTAGAATGATGAGGTAATTAAAGAGTTGAAATAAGAATATTGCTATATATATGCCAACGCCCATTAACCCATTAACCTCACCAAAAATACCCCCCACAAACCAGAAAGATTTGTCTAGTGTGGTAGTTGAAAGGCTTTGGCAGTTTTAGGCTGTGGTTTCAGTAGCTGATGTTGTTGTGTAATGGTGTTGAAGCACTGAAGTGTGTAATTATAGTAGTAGATTTTCACATGACAAGAGCCAGTTTATAAGCCAGAGCCTGGTCTCTTCCTATTTCTCCTGTTATATCAGGAATTCAACTGCTAACACTAGAGGGTGCCCATGAGTGAGTCCTAACTGAATGGGGTTCAATGACACTAATCAGCTAAAGAAAAGTTAAGCTTGTTTTTAAGCAGTTGTGCAGGACCTTTTATTTAAAGGTATCAGGATGTATTGCAATAAGAAATCTAAGAAAACTCAGCAATATATTTCTGTTTTGTGGGTAATATGACACTAACATGACTATACTGTTAAATATTTCAGCACTGCTGTTCTAATTTTGAATCATTTGAAAGTTTGTTTAAAGGACTCTCTAACAGTGTGTTTGTAGATCCATGACATCAATGATGCTTTACTCAGCCAGTGAGCTAAACTGCTCACCAACCATTTAGCACTAAGTAATGCTAACCAATTGGTACTCAGTAGCGGTAATGCCAACCAGTCAGCACTCAGTAGCAATAACACTAACCAATCAGCACTCAGTAACAGTAATGCTAACCAATCAGCACTCGGTAACAGTAATGCTATCCAATCGGTACTCAGTAACAGTAATGCTAACCAGTTGGTACTCAGTAGTGGTAATGCTTACCAGTTAGCGCTCAGTAGAGGTAATGCTAGTGTCCTACTGCCAAAAACCTGTTCGATATAGGAAAACTGAAAGATACTCATAAACTGTTTTTAAAGTTGCCCCTAAACTGGCACTGACATCATTTTACTGTTTACCCATGTTAGTATAGCAGTGTTAGTTTGCCTATAGCATGTGCATACCCATATTTGTAATTTCATGACCTCATAATTCAGAGGATTCAGCGATATTTAAGGGAAAAATACATGCAGAACAAAATATCAGCTTTGGAGCATTATTATTTACCACAGGGTCCAATGGTGTCAATGTTAAATGTCTTTCATTTGTCCCATAGAGATCACACTGTTACACACTATGCAAAAGTTGAAACGAGGTGAAATGCTTTTTCTTCCTGGACAGATTCAAGAGTCTTGATCTGATTGCGCTGCTGCGTTAGAAGGAACACCCTTTTATTGTTTTTCTTTTCCAGTGAGATGTACTACATTTCAGTCTGATTGCTGTGCTTAAGAATAAGTATTACTTAATCATAAGCTTCTACCTGTTTGGTATGCAGTGAATATGAGCACTACATGAGCAAACAGTTTACTATATGGTCATTATTATTATTATTTTTTAATTAAACTATGAGGAATACCCTTCTGTGCATTCTGCTTTTTTAAACAGTGAATTCTAAAACAAGAAAAAAGGACAGGACATTTTTTAGTGTATAATTGTTTTATTGCTGTCAGTTTGTTTTAATCAAATTTTGCTAGATATTAATGGTTCAATCTTAAGTGTCACTTTCTTTGTGCATCACACAGTGTTCATACATGAAGTCATTAAGTAACTCTGGGCTCCAAGTATCATGGCACATAGTTCATACACATACACACGTACATTCAAAATCATAATGTAAGACATGATCAGTGGCAGTAAAATCACTTCAAATATTACAACAATTTCAAGTCAAAGCCAGTGTTAAAGGGGAATGCCACTGATTCTTCATAAACCCTGTGCAATTAAGAGTTAAGATGTATACAAAGTCATTCGGAATGGTTTGGTGTGAAATGCCCATCAGAACTTTTCACTCCCTCACAGAAAGGTCTTACGAACAACACTTATGAACACACAGCCTGATGTCTAGTACTTTGTGTTACAATATTTTTGAGAATGTATTTGTAAAATCCACTCATGGTGGAGGCGTACATACAGGCTGTTGCAAAGCAAAATAGTGTTCTTGTTAACATTCCATATGAAACCATTTATAGATTCACTGGCTTTGATTGTAGATATGGTTGATGCAGAATTATGCAGAGCATTTGAAGAAGCAGTGGAATTCCAGTTTAAGTCAATATTTAAATAGCTGGTAAAATGCTATAACTGGCATGATTTTAAACAGGATGTCTAAACCCAGTGGCCAACACTTACCAACATAAATGCTTGGACAGCAGCACAACAGCGCTCCTAGTGTTGACACATGTAATCAGCTTCAGTTTCTAAAACACTAGTCTTAAATCTAGCAGTGATGAATAAAGGAACAGTTAAGTCAACAAACACTAATGTTGCTAACAATAAAATTAAGGCAAAAAAGGGAGTCATGATAACTGGCATTCTTGCATTGGCACTCTGCATCGCAATGAAAGCCCGGGTGGTTGCTAATATGTGTGTGTATAAACAACATATACTTTATGTTAATTTGTACGCGAGAGGAGGTGTTTGTGACATCTTTGCTGCAATTATATTTGAATTCTGGGGCGGGTGTTTGGGGGGGGTTGGTTATAGCTTAAAAACTGAAGCCAACTTAATTTATGCAGTGTGTTTGAAAAAGTCACAGAATTCCTGTTTAAATCATCATTAAATATCACGCAGAAACTGTTCACTAGCTAGTACTTCAGAAGTTTAAAGATCACAGACTACGGGGGATGCATCTTTCTTTGAGGCAAATTTTGCCACAATTCAGCACCAAACATTTAGCCAAGATATGCATTACCAAGATTACCTGTGGTCCGTGATAATTGGTGGCTAATACTTTCCTTTTATTGGTACCCATGTTAGCATGTTGGCTTGAGCTGTTCCTTTAAAATCTGGACAGTTTGAAACTGAGCAGAGTCAGTGTGGTTACATACATTTACTTCAGTTCATCACATTACATGAAACTGAATAACTGATATTTTAAATGCATTTTCCTCTAATTCCTCTGCAGTGTCACTATTTGGGTTCAGACACCTGGACTTAAAGGCTGGTAGTAAAATATATTTTGACAAATGTCTCCCTTTCACAGTTTCTAGCAGCTGTCAAGAATAATATTTATTATTATTAAATTTTTTGTTTTTACAATTAAAAAGTTCATGATTAGATTCCCTTTTTTCCATAAACATGACTGGTAATAATTATATTAGAGTTCAGAAAGTTGAGGTAAGTTAGAAGAATATCTAACCTTGCTAGTGAATAGTAACGGCTCAATGAACACTCCTTAGCAGTACATATGCCATCTTTAACAACATTACTGGTCCCAACAGCAATTATGTGGTATATGTAATAAGAGCGATCTTTACAGTGCCAGGAACAGAGCACTACTTTGAGTAGCCCTGTATGACACAGGAAAACACTTCACAGCAGCATGAACTGTGGCTAATGATGAGGTAACCACAGGACAGTTTTTATCTGTTTTAACAAGAATGGATCTGACCATGCTGATATGCTAAATCGGTAAAATTTAGATGAGGCCTCTTCACATGCTCCCAACAAAGTGGGCAAAAGCACTGAGGGAGTGTGGACTGATTATGTTCTGGTAGTGTTAGTAAAATATGCAACTTGATTTAGTGTATAAATGATAAATTCCTTGTTTCTTTGTTCATGAACAGAGGTGCTGTTTTCTTCTTAAGAGGAGCTAGCTTCGGTCTACCTCGGCTGGAGGTCCGGGTAGAAAATTCCATGAATCACACCTTCAATGACGACGTTTGAAAACGTGTCTGAAAAAGACAGAAAGCAGGTTCACTTTTTGAGTGATAGTGTCATTTTTGGAGTAAAAAGATCTTGTTCTAATCTAGCAGTACTACAAACAAACGGACAGCTGTCCTGCTGTTTCATCCACTTTGATGATTTTTTTTGTCACATAGAAGCAAGTGGAGATTTGAACGCATAAAATGGATCAACTCCAGTGTGTGACATCAAGTACCAGCCTACAAGCACCACATTTACATTAAGCATGCCTTAAATCATGCAGGTGTTCCGCCAATAAAACAAAAGCATTCAGCACCTTGTGAGCCAATGGCTTTGCTCGTACATTACAGTAATTGACAGTCTTGTCGCATAAGGACATAGAACCTTAAAATGGTATATAACTTGATTTGTAATCAATCAATTGTTACAATAAAAGGTTCACTTTAATGTCAAGGGCTTTCACATTAATAAATGGGTGCAAAACGAAACTGTCAAAAAGTTTCCTGATGTCCACAGCTTGGTAAAGCCCATAACATTTGTTTTTGCAAGGACAAAAGTCTTATCGTGTCTTTAAATGATTCAACCAATCACAGATTAGAGATTCACCTGGGACAAATAATGTAATTAACACATTCCCAGGTGTGTATAAAAAGAACCCCAGCACACCAGACTTTCATGTGAAGTGCAACCTGACCTCTGACAACATGCCAAAGATTCAACCATAAACCAAAGTGCTGATCATCAAGACCTTGAAGACCAAGTCTGCTGCTGAGGTGGCAGACATCTTTAATGTATCCAAACGTCAAGTGGAGAGGATAAGAAAAAGATTTCAAGAAACTGGTGACGTTCATGACAAGCCCAGGTCAGGCAGACCCCTTAAGACAACTGTTCGAGAGGACTGTTTGTTGCTTCGACAGTCCAGGGCCAGCCCTTTTTCAACTGCAGTGGAGCTACATGAGAACTGGTCACCAGAAAAGGCTGTATCTACAAGAACAGTTTGTCGAATTCTTTCACGCAATGGTCTCCATGGCCGAATTAGTGCTCAGAAACCAGCATTAAACAGAAGACAACAAAAAAATCGTGTCGCATTTGCCAAGGCCCACAGCTTGCAGAAAGGATGGACAGTGGAAAAGTGGCAGAAGGTTCATTTTTTTGATGAATCATCCATTGAACTGCATCCCAATCGCTGCAAATACTGCAGAAGACCAGTTGGAACCCGCATGGACCCAAGATTCATCCAGAAAACAGTCAAGTTTGGTGGAGGAAAAATCATGGTTTGGGGTTACATCCAGTATGGGGGTGTCTGAAAGCTCTGCAGAGTGGATGGCAACATCAACAGCCTGAAGTATCAAGACATTCTTGCTGCCCATTACATTCCAAACCATAAGAGAGGGCAAATTCTGCAGCAGGATGGCGCTCCTTCTCATACTTCAGCCACATCCAAGTTCCTGAAAGCAAAGAAGATCAAGGTGCCCCAGGATTGGCCAGCCCAGTCGCTAGACATGAACATTATTGAGCATGTCTGGGGTAAGATGAAGGAGGAGGCTTGGAAGACGAAACCAAAAAATCTTGATGAACTCTAGGAGTCTGCAAGACTGCTTTCTTGGCCATTCCAGATGACTTCATCAATAAGTTATTTGAGTCATTGCCAAGACGTATGGATGCAGTCCTCCAAGCTCATGGAAGTCATACACAATATTAATTATTTTTTCCAAGGCACCATGACTTTATGTTCTAATGTTATTTTAGCATGTTTGTGTATGCAAAATAAAGTACATGTATAATTTCAACATTATTTTTGTATACGACAAGACTTATGTCCAAGCAATATCTGACCTTTCTGTCTTAATTAAAGGATAAAACTCAATGAATGTTACAAAACTTTCTTTTGGTATAATAAGCATAATCTAGAGGGCTTTGCCTTTCATGTAAGCCATTTCTGATTTCAATTGATCAACTACATAATACACAACTAATACACAACTACAGATTATTTGAATTTATCACATGGGGGGGGATAAAAGATTAATGTGTCAAAACTTTTCACAATTTGTGTTTATGTTGTGCTTTCTTATTTAAAAACAAGTTATACATATTCTTACATTCCATAAACGTTATTATTACTTTTTAGATTTGTTTATTTATTAAAATCAAATAAATAGAACATGTGCAAAGAAAAGCTATATTTAAGTTCCTCTGTAGAGGAAGTGATGAATGTTAATCTTTTAGTCTAGATTTACGACAAAACATGGACAGGCTGGGGCAGGACTGGCCCACGTAGTTGGCAGAAAACACAATATGATTTGGAGGGGTAACACCTACAAATTGGCTGCACCAGTTCCACAGGTAAGACTAGGCTAAGTAAAATGAACAGAAGCTGAAGTTAACTAACAGTAGCTACATATGCAGTACAAAACCAAGCACCTAATGAAAACGAGCACATCTTCCAGTTGCTTTTACCGTCATTCTATTTGTAGTTTTGCTCATGGGGGCCGTTGGGGGCTGTCCGTTCACATTTACAGCACCTATCCAAACACTCAGACACTCCTATCCAAGCGGCCTATACAAAATCGCTGTGCATTTAGAGAATGTGTCATTGCTAATACATTGCTAGTACATTGCTAGTAGGAGGGCATGCGAGAGAACACTGTTAACTTTGGAATAAAATAAAATAATCTGCCTGAGACCCCAACTGATCAGATTCTGTCTATATGCCTGTAGGACCATCCAGAATCTCCGTCCATCAAAAAAAGAGTCTGGATCCAGAAGCATTTTCTCAGAATATACTACTCAGAATAAATGAAGTTTTCCCTTTAGAGGAATGTTAGATTCATATGACTAAAAGAAATCTAGCATCTTTACTTACGGGTACTGATTTCCAAACATACTTGCAAGCTTACGTTCGAGTTCCCACTTTGTATTTTGAAGATGCCTGTTGTGGCCATAACGTGCTAAAAATGACATACATCCCCTACAAGGGAGGATCAGCTCCACAGCAGTGGCTACATAAAAGTTAAGCTAATTATTTAAGACCATCTTGTAATTTGAGGTTAATACAGCTTTGACAATGGTGTAATTAGAGAGCTACAGTGGAAAGACATATTCACACCAATGTGACTTGGTGGAGGCCATTGCTTAAATTAAGAACTCTGCACGCAAGTGTTAGCAGGGGGGTGGGGGTTTCTATAAAAGCCTAAAGTGTGGCTCATTACCCAAATGAGGAAAAAATATTTTATAACCCCAAGATGAAAAGATTAGGTATAATTTTTCTAAATATGCCGACATCATTTTTAGCAACTGCATTTGCCACCATTTCGGTTTAAAAAAATAAAATAAAATAAAATATATATATATATATATACCATTCGTGGCAGGAAGCAGATAGGGGTCTCTCAGGAAGAGCATTGCTGGCTGATGTGTCAGTTTACTGCAAAGAGTAGGGAGAGAGGGAGAGAGAAGAGGAAGGATGGGGAGGAAGGGAGGAAGAGAAGAAGAGAGAAAGGGAGAGAGAAATGAGAGATGTGGAATTAGGGAGAGAAAGAGCGGAACAGCGTGACTCATGAAATGCTTCTCTTTTTTTGCCTACGTGACACAGGCTTACAGCTAACAGTGCAGTTCATCACACAGGAGTGTCCTTTCTGGAAGTGAGAACGCCCAGTAATTTCCACATACATCTGTTTATAAAAGACACGCTTAAAATAAAAGCAGGCCAGCACGAAAATTACATATTGGCCTAAACGAACTCTCTTTTAGATAACAAGCCAGTTTCAATTATGCTTCATGCCAGGGCTGCATGCTGCATGCAAAAAAACAGCAGTTATACTGCTCTATTATTGTAGACTTAATACACCTGCGATTGTATTCAGTTATACTGGTGAACCAAAAGTTCTCTCGCATGATTAAAGTTATTCAAAGCTGCACTATGTACGTTTTGTGGATTTGGAGAACTCTCTGGTGGAAATGTGTAACTGCATGCAACAAGCAGGAGCACAGTTTGTAGTGTGGCTTCCCTGAGCGAATGAATCTTGACGATTGGAAGAGAATTTAAAGAGAATTCAGAGAGAAAACTCGGTCAAAGGTCGGTGAAGGATGTGTCTTCTGAGGATGCGAATGATCTACTACTGTTGTCATGTCTTCATCACTATAACTTCATCACTTCCATTTCCAACCTTTTTTTTGAGGCAGTGCAAGTCAGGATATTAGTAAAGACTTATTGGTGTGGTGTTACAAACTCCTGACACGACGCCTCTGACTCGTAGATGACTATTTCAGGGTTTACAAGGTGACTCGCAGCACCACACTCGCACCATATTCTTGCCTGGTTTTATTCTTTTTTGATTCACCCAAACAGCAACTTTCTGGTAATTTTGCACAAGTTTTACTCTGAAGTGGATGCAGTGAAAGCTGAACCTCTGTGGAATAAAAATACTTAATGCAGAGTTCACTTAGTGCATGGCTGTAGTATCTATCATTTCATTTGGCCACAAAACTTAATCTTGTAAGACCACATAACCACATAATTGTGATGCCACATAAAATTCACTGTCTGGGGTTCACCAACTCACCAGGCACAGGCCTTGCAACTACAATTCGCAATGATTTGTCAACTGAGGCATGCTTGGTATCTGAAGTTAGCTTTTTATCAATAGAAGTAGATTTAAAAAAAGATTCTGGGTGACATAGACTTTCATTACTTGTTGGCTACATTATGGTGTAATGTGTAATGTTGGTTTCATAACTTTGGTGCTAAATAAAAAAGTAACCTTCAGACATTAAACATGGCCTAACAGCCCATATCTGGGGTTTAAAAAAAAAAATCATGAAACTATTCCTTTAACAAATGTCATACAACAGTTAGTACTGACTGCACAATCTGTGTGGTTGAGAAGCGTTGTACAACTGCTAGGCAAAAACCGAAAACACTGAGCTAATCCAGATACTGTAACATTGTAGGATGGTGGAAGGATTTGTCATTTTAATGCAGGTTTGATGCCATGTTCAGGGCTGCTTTGTTTTATTTTTTCCTTTATTTTTGCA
The DNA here is from genome assembly GCA_034552555.1 of Semaprochilodus insignis. NCBI lineage: Eukaryota > Metazoa > Chordata > Actinopteri > Characiformes > Prochilodontidae > Semaprochilodus > Semaprochilodus insignis. The sequence goes on along the minus strand of CM067490.1, from coordinate 9,701,451 downwards.
GAACTGTTGTATACAGTTTTAGCCAAGACATGTTTGATGTCTGGGGTTTGCTTCTTCAGTTTAGCACCAGAGTTACAAGACTAACATACCCAACAAATAATGTAAGCCTGTGTCACCCAGAATCTTTGTCTTAATCTGCTTTTATTGATAAAAAGCTAACTTCAAACACCAACCACTTCTCAACTGACTGATCATGGCTAGTTGTAGTCTCAAGGCCTGTGCCTGGTGATCATTGTGTGATTTGGCCACAGCAAATAACATTGCAGCTGTGATGGCCTACTGGACTTGAACCGCTTACATCCATGATATTATTCACTATAACATGCTCTTGTGTTTTATTACTTAAATGCAGATGCATGCCTTTTTAGATACACGGAAGTACAGAATAACATACCTTGATTCTTCTGATTCTGTTTCAAATGACCTGAAAGCAAAGCAAGAAAAACATCAAGCACAGATAATACTGAATTTTTTTTAAGGCTGCTGAACTCAAGGCTGAGGACAGGCACTGGCCTCTGCAGTACAGCAGTCAGCTTTCTAAGTGCTCTTTCTTCAAATCCCAAATTACACAGCAGCAGCAGTCCTTACCCACAACTCTCGGTTTTTGGCAGAGATGGGAAGTGCCTGATGTTGAGGAAATCCAGGAATATTTTTGGGAGGATCTCGTTTTCCATGATTATAGTCTATGAAAAAAACAACACAAAGCTAAACGGTCATTAGCAGTGGAGGGAAAGCAGTTTTCTACTGTGTAGGTTTAAATGATGCACATGAAAGCACATGAAACACAAGGTGACTAAAGTTTGGGGTCATGCATTAAACCCTTCTCAGGGTAAATTCTAATCTAAGACTAGTTTTTGCTTTTGTTCACTCTAATGGCTGAAAGTATGTGGATGGGTGGAGATGACCCTTAATTAGCACTAAAAGTGTACCATTTTGAATGGAAAAAAAAACAGTCAAATCAAGCACCTCTGAATGAAGGTGAAGCACTAGAGTACTTACTGTATGCTTTTTACTTCCCTTAGTCTACTGAAATAATGTTCGAGCTTGCTTTGCCAAATTAAATAACATATTTCCAATGCCAGCAACAACAAAACAAGAAGCAGCAACTGCCATTTTCCAATCCAAGTGGATGGACAACATGTTATTTGTGTGGGAAAAGTTCTATAGTGCATACAAGTTCATCTAGACTCGAGGTTACAGGACAGTTTGTCTTGAAAATCAAACAGAAAAAAAAAAATTGAAAAGGTTCTAAATTATTACACACTTCATCAGCATCTTTACATATGGAAGTCGCACCTGAAGATAAAGCTCAAGTCCGTGTCGTCTCTGCTCCAGAACCTTGGGGACCCAGTTCCTCACGTGCTTTGATGGAATCTCGGGAGGTTTAATGATCTTCTTCAACTATAAGGATCCCAAATAAAGAATGAACAACAACGTAATGTGTTAGGTTAACTTTGCAGTAACATAGTCTCATAACATCTCCAAGAGCTGATTTTCCAGATCAAGACTAGCCTTGGACCAAACTGCAATGTCAGATGTTTTAACCTTATAAGCTGTAGGCTTAAAGCAGAAAATATGCAATATTGATGATGATAAAATAGTGCTAAAAATATAACTTTTCTTCAGGGACTATTTTAGCCTGTTTACATCATTACCGTTTCATTATGCGGACATTTTCAACAAATAGTGGAGCTCCCCTTTAATCAGTGTGAAACTAGTGTTGAAAAAGTGTTAGAGTGAAGAGGTATAACTATGAATTGTGACATATGAAGAGAGTCACTTGAGGACGTGAACTCTGCACACACAGTGACGCACAACTCCTTAAAAACCAACATGCTGCTACAGTCATAGGACTGCCGAAATGCTCCTTTAGCCTAGATTTAGCCTAGTGTTCCAGCACAGATTAAGACTAATCCTAGATTAAACAAACAGGCTAAAAAAATTATAATAATAATCATATTAAACATAAGAATCCCCAAACACTGTAACTGAATCTAAAGCTTGATAATTGATATTTACATCAAGATAATTACAACAATAAACCCTGATTTCTGCATTGCTGGCCAATAGCATAGCCAAAGCATCTTGTTTCAATTTCTTGGCAAAGATAAAAAAAATACATCATGGAAAAGCCCCCGATACTTCGCCATACCCTATAAACCAACTTGTACATTTAATGTAAAGCAATTCAAAAATTGGAATGATGAAAAATAAACTATTGGGATAACAAAATTATTTACATTACAGTTCTTTTACATTTATACTTATATACAATATAATTCACTCATCTTGAGATTATCTGTGTGACTGCAACGAGACTGTCCTGAACCCATGAAAACTTTGCCTAGACTTTTCTGTCAGACAGGGTAAATATTATTAATATTCACTAAATATTGAGATTAATGAGTAATTACCTACAGCACCCTCCACAAATATTGCCACCTCTAGTACAGATCAGTATAAAAGGGGTTATAAGAGGTTCAGCTTTTGATGAATTAGCTTAATATAACACTAAAAAAGGAGACAAATCCAACCTTTCATTAAAGTAAACTCATTCTGAGAAAAAAATAAACAAAAAAAACCCAATAAATCACTCATCAAGAAATAATTATTTTTAACAAAACCTCATGTGCCACAATTACTGACATCCTTGCATTTAATACTTTGTACCTTTCCAATAAAACAGCACTTAGTCTTCTCTTTCTCCTGGTCTTAGAAGGAAATCTAATGACGATGTTTCTTGGCAGACAGATTTTGACTTAAAATGTTCTGGTCTTTTATGGAGTCCCTGATGTGATATACCCTAACGAGGTTCTCATGGCATTGGAGGGAAAACAGCCCCTTACAGAACATCATTAGACCCTACACCATATTTAGCAGTGGGTATCAAGTTCCCAGACACTCTGATCAACTTAAAAGTAAAATGACTTAAAAGTAAAATAGAAATGGAAGAAAATGATTGCTTGTAAGAACTTCCAGGGGTGCCAACAATTGTGGCACATGTGGTTTTGTTGAATATTAATATTTCTTGATGAGGGATTTATTTTCTCTGAATACATTTCCAACTGAACGCTGGATTTTTCTCGTTTGAGAAACTAAGCTCACCAACCAAACCAAGTAATTCTTATAACCCTGTTTACTCATCTTCATCAGCAGTGCCAATAATTGTGAAGGGGAGTGTATATGAGAGTTTTGCTCACGGATTAGACATTTTACTCCCTGTTTAAAATGATCTGAGCAATCCGGACAGTACGGGGTTTTACATGAAAAGAAATACCCAGAAACTCATCACTGTGGTTAAAAATATTATTTTTTAAAAATTAGCTTTGCAGTTATTTAGATGGTTGGCTAAAGGATGCAATGCCATTGCTAGGTTTTTCAATGTCATCTGTATTTCAGGTAAAAATGGCATATTACTGAAACTCAAAGTAATTTTTTTTGTTTCGAATATAAGAAACCAACAAAGATCATGATTTTATTAATTCCCTTTCTGAATGAGTTTCATCCAATCATGTAACACTATTGGTATTAAATCTATGCATGTTAAGAAGAGCGTGTTTGCATTTGCATTGTTCACCGAAAGGGGAACTGAGATAAATGTGAAAATGCCCTTCTCAGCGATTCCCAAAGCTACTCATATTTCAGTATTTCATGGCCACGGCCTAATTTCTCCAACCCTAGAAATGCAGTGGGTAGCATAGAACAAAGTCATTTTAAAAATCATTTTAAAATTTTAAGGTAATTGCCTTATTGTTTTCATCTCTAAAGTATATAAGTATACTATAGCTCAGACTTATAGTCAGTAACATACAGGATTCACCATCTGCCAGACATATGGGTCTGAACTTCAGATCTTCACAACCAGAGACCAGCAGTTGGGCTTAAAAGGTCAGGAGATGGTCAGTGGTTTAGTGAGTATTCACAACAAAACTATTTCTCTACATTGTCTCCCTGGTCGAAATTCCTGCTCCACCTTAAAAGGAACTGCTGCACCATTTAAGGTGGAACGGAAACGAGCTGATGGCGAATAAGAAGACCAATAGGTGTTTGACGGAAAGTAATATAACGGAAAGTAAACAGGTTAAAGCCGCAAAACTCACCATTTTATGCAGAGCATGAAATTCACTGTATCGTTTCTCCACCGTGTGCTGCCTGCCGCTCATCAGCACCTCGATTTTAAAAACCTTTTGGAGGAAAAAAATAGCCAAAATCTCCTGAATTAAGCTCTCCTGCATATCGATTCAACCAGCTTCAGGAAAAGTAAACTCGTCAAATGTAATGCATTAATGGACATGTAAATGTACAGTCTTAAATTCACATGCATATGGGATTCAACCATTTTGCACCATTTAAATTCATATGCAAACTGAAACAAAAAAGAAATCACTGCTATTGCACGCTGCTGCTATAGGGTTTAATGCAGCACCACCACAAACCTCAAGCTGAAAGGCAGAGAGCTCACCGTGTAGCCTTTTTCCAGCGCGCTGTCCTCTGATCTAAAAGACGGAATGGACACTGATATGGGGTGCATCGTTGTAGGGATTAAATAAATATAGTTTTATAATTTACGTCCTGCTAACTATTTCACAGGCTGTCAAGTTCAGCCTGGTACAAAAACAACTGAATAGTTCAGCAGGATTTGTTCTGTGTTTGTGGTTCTGCGTGTAACAGTAGGGAACACTGACACCTAGCGGACTGGAGATTAGACGTTCGATTCGCTTCACCGAATCGATTCAGTTGATCGTGTCGTTACACGATTTGAACCGGAAATAATACAGGCGCAGCACATGTATGTCATTTCCGGTATCGTTCCAACGTTCTTTTTTCTGCTGTGTTTTTTGAAACACCTTTGCATTTCCACCGTGCTTTTTTATTACCTTAACTGTATTATGGGTGTTATTATTCTTTTCACACTGTGAGTTGAAACATGTCAATAAACAGTCCTGGATATTGAATTAATTTAAACCCTGAACAACCCTCGTCCCATCATCCCTGGTTTTGATATATTTTCCCTGGTTATAATAAACACTCATTCTGATACAAATTGCAGCTCATTTCTCTTTTGGAATGCACTTGAGTGCACTCTGCATTTCTTTGGCTTTTTTTTTTTTTTTTTTTTTTTTTTTTTTTTTTTAGTATTTGGCTATGATGTCTTTCTTTCCATAAGAATAAATTCTCAGTTGTCTGAGATAGCTGTAACATAATTACTGCATTTAAAAAAAAAAAAACAACAACATATTGATAATTTGTTTTTATAGTATTTTTTTTATACTATTTTAATTTTTACTATAATATTTATATTTTTTCTAGACATATCTAATTCAAATAAGTTATAAGCATTTATAATAAGAGATATTTAATGACAAAAAATTATTGGGTTTTCAAAAAATGGCCTCTTTCTCATTTTGTGGTAAATAAATAGGTGCCTAACCCCATACGTTTTGTTCTGTGTACAATTTCTCCTGCACATCACTGGATCCTCAGAATTACAAGCTTGTTAAAGAGTCGAAACATGAATATTGCTACATGCTACTGCACACAATTAATGTCTGCCTCCTTAAAACCATACAAAAAGCACACCTTTGCAGTGTGTGGTAGTGAATTCCCATTTACAGAATGAGGGCATATAAAAAGAAGTAAAAAAAGAAACGGGTTTCCCTGTTATATAATGTGGGTTATGACGCAGTAATCTGTTCTTCATCTGATCCTCACTGAAACACCGCAGATCTTTCCCTTCTGTTCATAGTACACTATGACCAGCCCTACAAGCTCTTGCATTCAGACTAATTCAGTACAGACCCAGCTTAATAATCACTACTGACCCCCAGATAAACTGATTTAGGCTATCAAAACATCCTAATTATTGTTTTAATGGTGGGAACATTTTTCTGATATGGACATTCTCTAGCTTCTTGCTAAGTGCTGGGATGTTCTGGCTTCTGTGGCGTTCAAATTAGGGATGGGCAGATCGATACCTAAATATTACTTAAATATACTTCTGATCCTGATGTTTACTTTGTTCACTTCGATTCTAGTGCATAAGTATTGATACCACTTGTTATTTATTTAGTAGGATGGATGTGTGTTTTATTTCTCAGTGAACATAATAAAAATGCTACTGTAAAAATCTAAATACTCACAAGCAAAACTCCAGGGCTCTTGTAAATAACATGCTACAAACATTGAAAACACCAAGCAGAATATTAGATATTCTTTACTTTTGTCTAGAATAGTTTTGATAATGTTTAACTTTCATTAGATATATAACAAGCTTTTAAATGTAACTATTCAGATATTAATCTAATACATTTTCAATTAACAGTACTAGTTTATAATTGATATTTGTTATTACTGAATTGAATTATGTTATTAATAAAGAAGTATAGATAAAACTCTGATTTCTAAAGGTTTATTTAATATTAATATCAGACTTCTGTTATAATTTTGTTTACATTTACCACTTATCATTGAAAAGCACAAGCTTTAAAGTATCGGTATCAGTATCGGGATATTAGCCTTTTTTTTACTTGGTATTGGATCGAATGTAAAATCAGTAGTATCGCACTTTCCTTAGTGACTGCTGTGCTATTTAAGGTGGAATGGGAAAATTCGATCAAAAAGCTGGCAAGAAAGGCGGCTTCAGCTTCATGGAGAGTAAAAGCCATAAATGAGTGAGGAGGTTGCTCTGTTTCTGCTGGACAGGTGGGTAACATTACAATAAACTATTTTTTGCCGTTACACAGAACCAGTATTTTAGTACTGTCGCAGTCGCATTAGCTTACATGTAACAATATTAGTATTAGAACCCCTAATGACCTCGTAATTCAGAGGCTCCAGTGATATTCAGGAGAAAAGTATCAGGTTCTGAGAATTTATATTTATTGTAGCGATAGAGGAGTTTTTTTTAAAACCCTATTCATTTTTTGCCATTGAAAATGCAGCTTAGACCAGTAGTGTCAAATATGGACATAACACGAACTACAGAATGATGTACGTTCACATTATTATGACAACTTCATACTTTCGGAGGCAGCAGCGTGTAGTTCATGAAAGAAGTCACGATTTAGTGGCATTCTCTGGGACCACTCATCCATGTGGGAGGCACTCTCAACTGATTTGGTTATGAGTCCATCCTTGCAGATCATGTACACCCATACATGCTGATTGTCTTCCCTGGGGTGGATATGGAATCTTCCAGAAAGACAATGTGACATGTCACACAGCTAGAAAGGAACGACATTGGTTGAAAGAGCTGTCCTGGTGCATGTCCTGGTGCAGCAACAACCACCTGTTGCTAAACACAGAAAAGACTGTCGAGATGGTGGTGGACTTCCGATGCAATCCACCCCCCCTTCCTCCCCTCCACATCAACAACACTGCAGTATCCATGGTGGAGTCACTCAAGTTCCTGGGCACCACCATCTCCAGAGACTTGAAATGGGAGAAAAACACCATCTCCATCATCAAGAAGGCTCAACAACGAATGTTCTTCTTGAGACAGCTCAAGAAATTCAACCTGCCACAGACCCTGATGATCCAGTTCTACACAGCGATCATCGAGTCCATTCTCACAGCCTCCATAACTATCTGGTTTGGTTCCTCTACCTCACAAGAAAGAACCAAACTCCAGCGCATCATCAGGACAGCAGAGAGGATCATTGGATGTAACCTGCCATCACTTCAGCAGATCTACACCAGCAGGGTGAGGAAGCGTGCTGGCAAAATTACATCTGACCCCTCACATCCTGGACACCTCCTCTTCCAGACACTCCCCTCTGGTAGAAGACTGCGGTCCATCAAAACCAGCACAATACGTCATGCTAACAGCTTTTTCCCCAGAGCTGTAGCGCTCCTCAACCACAGTGGACACCTTCCACTGTAAACCTTAAAACATACAACTGAACTGTACCAAACCGGACTGAACAGCTATTTGCACTCTGCCTATTTGCACTATGATTATTTGCACACCTGTACAGATGTTCTCTTTCTGTAGATATTCAGGTCATCTGTAACTTTCTATATATAATATTTTCCAACTAAATTTGTTTCACATCTCTCAGCTTCTTCAGCTTTTTATTACTTTTAGTACTTTTTACTTTTTTAATTTATCCTCTTCCCTATTTATTGTTTAGTGTAATTTTCCTTTAGTTTAATACTGTAAATAATCTGTGTTCTGTGTTTTTGTTACTTGTTTTTTGTTACTTGTCATATGTGTTGCTCTCACCAAGACAAATTCCTTGTATGTGTAACATACTTGGTGAAATAAAGAGATTCTGATTCTGACCAAGACTTCCAAGTACTACCCTGGCCCCCTAATTCCCCAGATTTGAACCGAATTGAGCATCTATGGGACCACCTCGATCATTGTGTTCGTTCTATGGATCCTCCCCCACGACACCCCCAGTAGCTGTGGGATGCACTGCAGTTAGCATGGTTCCAGATACCTGTGATAACCTACCAGGACCTTTTGAGTCACTCCCGGCCCGTCTAGCTGCTGTCCGTGCTGCCCATGGCAGTAACTTTGGATGCTGGCTGATGGTCATAATATTGTGACTCGACTGTGTACATAGCACCTTTAAGCAAACACCTTGCCTGTGTTTAGTAACATGCTATTTTGATTTACAAGAGTTCAAGGATCAGTGAGTTAATTTTTTTTGTTTGAACAGGAAAGCTATGCATGCAGAATGAGGCCTGATACAGGACAGCCAACCAAAATAGGGTTTATTTACATATCTACCATAAAGACACAGTAACAAAACAATCAGTTCTAATGGATGAAGAGGGGTTGGAAAAGCATCATTTAAAAAAATGAATTAGGATGGTTTTATCATGTAGGATAAAACGAGGGCACAGTCCCTTTAGGTGCTCACTCAATCCATCAATCCAATCCAAGACTTGCTCACGTAGTCTGTGGTTTTAATCATATGACAGTGTATTAGTGGAGTAGTAATTATGATATGATAAGTGCTGCTTTACTGTTTGTAGAACTCTATCTGAAATGTGTAATAACATGAGTCTAAATTTGTGCAGCTTTATTTCTGCATACGCGTTCACATGGATTTCAGCTGGATGGTGTAGGTCATAGTTAGGCAGCGGTTCTGGCTGTTGCAATGCAGCAGGGTCTGTTTCATATTTCGTGCACATACTTCTTGACCATATATCACTCCTTTGAAAGCACCGTTTAATTTATTACCACGCTTTACCCATAAACAAAAGCTTGACTGAGTGAATGAAATGTGATTTATTCAAGTCATTTTCACATAATACATACAAAAGTGTTGCAGTTATATGAGCTTTCGTTAAATATCGACTCAGAATACACAAATATAGTGACATACATATCTTCGTTGTAGCACACTAGAAGACTTAATTCTGGCTGGATCCACCTTGAAGCAGCTGGAATTTCTACTACCTCACCAACATAAAGGTTTGAGTTGCGAGCTGAGGCAAATATGGTCAGATTGATGAACAGACGGCATCTTTCTGGTCAGTGATGCTTTTCACCAGAGTAACCATTTTATCTTCAGCAGGAAGGTAATCTTAGATACTCTTTTTTTTGTAAACATTTTTTGCTCTATATTAATCATTTTCTAACACAAAATATCAAGTAATCCAACAATAATATGTCAAAATGAATAAAAAGAATTTCATTAAACAAAATTATGCACTACAGAACTGTGCTTAAGCTTCACCTCTGAATAATAACGCAATATTTAGAGTCATTATCAATGTTCCTCTTATGTTATTCATTTTTATTAAGTAAATATATTTCCAGGTTGGTTTTCCTGTTGGCTCACTTTTAAGCTCTTGGTAGCTGAAAGGTCTCTCATGGTCCTGAAGAAGATCTGAACACACTTTAATACCTGGAAGAGAGATCACAACATTACTGATATAATACACACACACACACACACACACACACAAACACACACACACACACAATATATGTTATTGTGGGCCATTCTGTTGGTCCATTCATTGTGGAATTTTGACACAATGCAGAGGTTGCATTAGAATTGGAAGTGGAATTTTCAAAGTATGTGAAAAAATGAAAAAACAGTTTTTGCACAACAGCGACAAAATTTTACAGTACTGGAACAGCTCTAAAGACTGGCAGCGAAAGCAACATCGTGTTGGCTTTGTCAAGCCCAAACAGATTTTAGTTTGGACATTGCTCATCTGGAACTCCTGATGCAGGCTGAACAGACTGAAATGAATAAGTTTGCGTGGAATTTATCTCCTAAAACATCATTACTGGGGAAAGTTCCAGCTTCTCAGACAGCCGATTTTAGATTTTGAGGAGTTTAGCTTACGCCAATGATATGAGTCACACCATTACACTGTCAGAGACAACAGTGTCCTTGTTCATCTAATAGGAGAACAAAAAATTTATCCCATATCAATTTAAAATTTTAATATACAGTTCAAGCTTAAGGCCACTAGGGTACCTACAAAAAGAAGTTAAAGCTAATTTTTCAGTTTGGAAAATGAACCTAAAAATGTTTATCTCTGGTGCAGAATATATACTCTAGCAATTCTCACATTATAATAGAATGTAGGAAATTGATTGATCTTATTATCCTCATCTCACCTTCATAAAAGTGCTGTCCAGATAATTAAATGTAATTTAACCAACAAAAATAAAATTTGATGCGTGTTCTAAGGACAGGTTCATATTTGTACCTTTTTGAAGTTTAGTAAACTAAAAAAAAGAACAATAAACTAAAAGCTATGGAACATAGTTATGTTCCATAAGTAAAGACACCTTGACGATACCACCCAGGTGACAGCGTTTGTAGCCTAAACTGTTTCTCTGAGAGTTTAAGGTGAATTAGACTTACTAAACAAAACTCTGCAGAGTAGATCGTCGATACTGAAGCTTCAATCCACATGACACTCAGAAAGCATGGATGTAATTGAATGAAATCAGACCTAAACGGCACTCACGATGAGACGTGACATCCTGACGCGTAAGCGTAGTTGCCAGTATAGCGAATGTCACACCGCACGACATTGTTGCTGTAGTCAGACTCTTGCACCTGGTAACTAGGATTAACACTGATCTGTAACAACAAGAAGAAAAAACAATTATTATGTTATTATACAATTATACAATTGTTTATTATAATCCAGCAATAATCTTTTTATTGCTGTCAGCCTGTAGATTAGCCTGTAGATTAGCCTTAAATGAAAGCAAACCTAAATAGCTCATAAACTACTGGGTAATTTATAGAACTGCGGTCGAACATCTTAGTCCACCCAACATCCATTAGCACAAAAACTAACATTTACACACTGTTCTTCTGATCAGTGATCAACATTAGGCAAAAGCTGAACAGGAGCTGAACCAACACTCAACCAAACATTAAGAATGGTGATGAACAAGTTCAGAGATCAAATTATGATTTTTCCAGCCAACGTTGTGACTATAAATTAAACTGTGACTGTTTTCTAAAAACTGAGTTCCAGGCCATTTTTTTCTAGCTTGAGGCCTAAATGCTGAATGTAGTGGTAACATTCCTGCTTTGCATTGTCTTTGTTTCTGTCTGTTCCCCTCATGTTTTCTTTCTTCCTCTTGTCTCCGGTCATGTGCTTGTGTTTTTGTTTTGGTCCCCTGCCCCGTCATGTACTCATCTTTTGCACCTCTTATCAGTAGCTGCTCTCATTGTTACTCTGCCCTAGTACACAGTAGGTAAAAATAGTGAACGGCTAAAATCAGTAGATTAATCGCTGTAGCATGTGCAGTGCGGTAGCATGTGGTTTTGGACACAGTCAATGTCTTTGTCCTTTATGCTTGTTTTGGTAAGTGTTGTGTGGCTCTGTGATTCCATGTTACCGTTCGGATTGTGGGTTTTGTTAAATTAGCTTTCAGATTATAATTTATAGTTAGCATGTTTCCTTATTTATTTTTCTTTGTCTAGTCTTTTGTCCGTTTTCTCCTCAGGATTCCTCTTTGTCTCTGGACTACAATTAAATTATGCTGAATGTGCTGCCCCCTCGTCTCCGCCTTTGGTACAGTAGTGCGGCAGACTGACAGTTAGTCGTGGCTGTGTTGGGAGTTGCTTCTGATTGTTTGAACTAATCTACAGGCGGTTCACAAGCTCTGTGATATCAGGTTAAATATGCCCACTTAAACCTTGTTAATATAATAATATAGACTATAATAATAATAGCAACTCTTACAATCTTAATATTTCAAATTTTCATTTAGAAATTTTGATTATTGGTCCACACTTCAGAACATGTTATCTGTCCCATGTAAAGTTACAAGAAATATGCGGTTTTGTTTTATGCCAGTGACTGTATAGAAATATAAATAATGTCACTTCTAGACTTCTGGAATACTTCTGGAACTTCTAGATACGTCAGTGCCTGCGATCACGAGTGGCAGCCTAAGTTGGGTTGTTTGAAATGTGGAGGCCGCTCCACACCAGAGCTCACTGCTGAAGGAATCACTGTGAAACTGCTACAGTGTTAAATATATGACCGTCACATGGAATGCCTACTTGTAGTTTATTTAGTGTATTGTCAAATAATATCTTATAACATAATCCAATAATATTTTCAGTATTTTTACTGGAATTTATTTATGACAGCTGCAAGAAGATAAGAATTTCTAGCACAAATGAAATGACAGATTCTGAATGGGCTTCTAAAGACCCTGGTCTGTTTGTTTACAGGTGTGTTTACCTTGAGGATGTAATTTCCAGGCTTCACGTCAGTGATGTCTATCCATTGGCAGTCGATGTCAGCGTTGTAAGTGTCGTAACATCCTGGACTTAGACCCTGCACACACACACACACACACACATGTGTTGTTTCTGTGAATTGTGGGGACATTACATACATGTCCAGTAATTTCCTGGAGACTTACCCAAGCCTTAACAATAACTACTACTAGTCAACCTTAACCCTAACCCTAACCCTACTCTAACCATAACCCTTACCTTAACCATAATCTTACCTTAACCCTAACTCTCACCTTAACCTTGCATTAACCCTAACTATACCTTACCTTCCCCTAACTCTAACCCTAACCTTAACCTTACTTTAGCCCTAACCTTATCTTAACCCTAACCTAAACCCAAGCCATACCGTAACGCTAACCTTAACCTAACCTTAACCTTAACCTAACGTTAACCTTAACCTTAACCTGACCTTACCTTAAACTTAAGTTAATCCAAACCTTACCTTAACCTTACCCTACCCCTAACTTTGACCTTAACCTTACCCTAACTTTAACATTACCCTTAACCTCAAACCTTACCATAACTTTTTCCTTACCCTCACCCAAATATTAACAATAACTACTACTAGTCAACCCCAATCATAACCTTTACCACAAATTTACCCTAATCTTACCCATACCCTCACCCTAATATAACTACTACTAGGTTATCCCTAACCAGCTTCCCCTCAAAGAAAAAAGGTCCCTGTAATGTGAGCGTATAAACAGGTTTTGGTTTCAACAATGAGACATAAAACTGGTACTCACACACACACACACACACACACACACACACACCCTCAGCATGTATTCTTAAGAGACCCGCCCCCTCATGCACTTTCAACCTGGTGTACTGGACTAAGTGGGTGGGCCATGTGGAGACATGGCTGTGCTGAACATTTACATAAATCTGTGTAGCATGATTTAGAAAAACAACAGGGTCTTTAATGAAGGTGACGGCCCCCCCTTTTACTTCCTTTCCTAAATTTAGCTGAAAACAGAAGTAGCATTGATCTTCAATAAACTAAAATGTTTATTCCAGTGTGTTAGACAGTGTCACACCACATAGTCAAGTCCATTAGAGAACAGTCCCACTCAGTTCGAGGTGAATAATTGTGCATGCATGTGCACCATGCTAATTCATACATACTAGCTTCCATGACTTGTAGCCTGCATTAGCTGCGTAGCTCCAGTGCAAAACGAAATGAGCAAACTTTAGACGTGAATATGTCTTGTTGCATTTTGAGTTAGCAGAAAAACTAGCCACACTATTCCTGAAATAGACATGAGTTAGTGCGAGAGGTGGAGTTGTTTCACCTGCGTGTGAGCAGTGCAAGCGAAACGCCGGTAGTAACCGTAGTCGCAGGAAGTGTCCTCTAGGCAGAAACTGGCCTTGTGGCCCTCAGCCACGCGTCTCTGGGAGCTGGCATCCAGCAGATCATAATGGCTGAACTCGTCCATGCTGTGGTAATGCCTGAAGAAACACAGGAGCCCTCAGTGAGCCTAACATTTGATTTATGCACCACCCACAACTGCATTCTGTCCTGGCAACTATTGCTTGTTTGGTTGGTCAAGCTTGTAACACTTGATATGGAGTCTCTTTTACCCCCCCTCCAATGGAATGGATTATCGCAGGACACCATTAAGAAGCTCTGCAATTTAATGCCGAGACGTATGAATGTTGCATTAGCAAACATGGCGGTCGACGGCATACTGAGAGACACTCTGTAATAAGTACTGCTCATATCCGTGTAAATTTATCATCATTTATTGTTCCTCGTAACCTTTATGTTCCTTCCCAACAGCATCGCAATCAGACACTTCCTTCTGGGTGTAACTTTTCTTTTGACAATGAGTATATATACTCATCAGTATATACTCATTACTCATCAGCTGTATTAATAGTGACAAGCAATATTACAGCACAGCTAGAGATGCTGCTTGCCTTGATTTAGAAGCTTTCCCCTCTAAAGAGTCTACACTCCCGCCTTGATTTAGCCTACAATTTCCCATGCATGATCCTCACAAGACTAATGAAAGCTCAGCAGCAGAATTTGGCTATGACTCAAGAGTTTATGGATTTTGATGGCAGCCAGTTATCTATTGTGCTATTTTATCTAGTAAGCTGCTCCAGAGGGATGAACCGTGCAGTTTATTTATGCTGCTTTGAGCAAAAGTGTCAGCTAAATGTAAACGAAGCTGACTTGAGACCACTCAGATTGCAGAGTTCTCTCAAAAAACACACAAACGCACTTATCGACCTTTCAGACAAAGATTTGGACCGCCCAGAGGGAAAAGAGCCAAGTGTGGAAATTGGTGCTGTTGTATACACATGTGGGCTTCAGTAATAAGTTACATCTCCATTGGCCAGAGTATATGGAGCAAGTTAAACTGAACAGTTCCCAAAAGGAATCAAAAGGAAAGTAATTTCCTTTTTTTTTGTAAGAAAACCAAAAAATGTTCAACTCTGCTGCTTTGGCTTGGTGGAGTGAAACAAAAAAGCTTGGGCCGTGGTGAGCAGCACGTCTTCTCTTGATTATTTTAAGGTTTATGGCAAAACAGATCCAGAAATGTGCCGTTATATGTCACGCAGAATAAACAAAGGTCAGCGCTGAGATCATACAAGCTGTGTGCCTAATTTCACTCCAGCTAACTGCAGACCTCATGTCATTGTGTTAAGTGGAGCTGAGCCACATGTACTCCATACATGGTGGTGAATCGTAGCTGACTTCAGAACAAAACTATGCTCCGAGAGCCATTAGCACGTCTGCCACGGTGGAGTGCAGAGAGCAGGCCTCCACTCTGTTTTCCTTTAGACAAGAACACAGACCGTTTTCCTCTGAAACGTTTCCCTTCACAAGACTCCCATCACATTTATCAGAGATTAAAACATTTCAGATATGCTCACACACAGTTGCCCAATCATGACTCTTAGGAAAAACAGACAGTTAGGCATTTAAACCTCACGTATCTTACATTCTTCTTGTATCCCCCTGTACCCCAGATATACGTGTCTGTACATGTAGCAAAAATACCAAAAATTTAAAATTTGTTCATTTTCGCATGATCATTTTACAAGCATTCCATTAAAATTAAAGGCCCCAGATCATAGAAAATATATATTTTTTCATTCTTTAAATAAACGAGTCATAGCATGTAAACACTGGTGACATTTCTAAGCATACCATTCACTCTCCAGTCCATATGATCCATACATAAACTGCAAAAACAGCCCATTTTTGAATCCATTGTTTTTGTGATGACATAAAAACCAGTCTTTTTACATATGTCGATCCAATTACAATAGAGCTCTTTTACATATATCATTCCTACAGATACAACAACACAGGATTTAATGTTAAAACCACAGACATCATAACTGGACCCCCATAATTGGGGAAATAAATAAGGTACATCACAATTGTGGGATGTGGGCTCTTGAAACAGGCTGTGCCTTTGAAATTGATGTATGCTCATGAGCTCTCTTCTGACTGGTTGCTTTGTATTACTTCTATATTCAAAAACACTCTCTATTACTTCAGGATGAATAGGTCTGAGCTGCTCTAGGCTTAATAGGTACATGCAAATCTGTTGTGACATCACAAAAACAAAGTCATTTAAAACTTTTGCCAATTAGTTTCTGTGTAAGGACTGTTGTGACTGGAGAAGGAATAGTATATTTTGACTGAAGAGTGAGTGGTATGTTGAGTGGACATACATGGAAAAAACACTTATATTAAGAAATGCAAAGAAAATGTGAAATATGAAAATGTGACACAGGCCCTTTAAAGACAGAACATTGTATGCTAGCTAACCTAATATGACACCACATGGGTTAAAATAATGCATTACCATGCAATGAACTGTGTCAGTTAGCATGCCATTTTTGAAAAGGTGTATCTGTATGGTGCTTCAGCTAAACATGTAGCTTTGCCTAAGGCTAAACGGCCTAAGGTTAAAGGGGCAGATGTGCTGTGAGTTGGCACAGAATAACTCACTGGTGGCAGCTGTGCCACTCCCAGGCGTAGCGTGGCCGGCTGGGCAGAAAGTCGGACGTGCCCTGGTTCTTGACCCTCTGAGGGAAGCGCAGCAGCATGCGTGTGTCGTAGTCTCTCACACTCGACCTGTAAGCCGAACTGAAAAGAGCGGTGGTGTGTGAAAAAAGCACACCAAGTACAGAATATCAGACACTGTCGATATTTGGACGCAGCGTCCAAATGCCTTTCGTGGTGTGTTTCTTGGCAAGGTGAGTGCATTTCAAGTGCAGGAACAAATATTTTTGCAAGTTTTCCCAAATTTTTCTCTCCCTCTCCTCAGACGAAGTGTGGTTTAGTCACTAATGGGTTTAGCAGTCTGTCTGGTGATGATTTTTCCATGTAAACTGTCTTCCACTGAAACCTCCACAGCAAAATATCCTCTCTCCTCCCCTTCCCATCATAGCACGACGCTCACTAGAGGCATTTTTTCCTTTTTGTTTTTTACAGAACTGGCTTAAATTATAGGAGGATCCTTCAGTTAGAGGAATCTTTTCACTGACTCATCCCCTTCAGATAATCTGCTCTCCCTCTCTCCGCCCTTTTGACATAACATAATTAATTGCATTGTTTTTTTCCCATTCAGTCATACCTTGCCAAGCAGTTTTCTTCCGCGGCACATCTGAGGTTGTACATCGGAACCCTCTGGACGTAGGTGGAGGCCTGAATGTAGTAGGGATCTGCCACAAGGTCAGGCAAACCTGCAGAACACTGAGACGTCTCACTGGGCTAGAACTATTCAGAACCCTGAGAAGAAACTAAAGTAGGACTAAAGTAACAATCAAATCAAACTCCTATAAATATTGAGGCCACAAAGGCTTCTGTGAGCAAAGATCTCTTCTGGTTCCCTAAAGAACCCTGTTTACCATTCATGTAAAGGTGCTATACCAATTGCAGTGTTCTGGCATTATGAGGTTCTTCAAACTTTATGAAGTCTTCACAATCTAAGAAACCATCCATTGAAAGAATCTTTAGGGAACCAATAGTGGTTCTTCTACGACTTGGCACAAAGAACCCTTAAAATAAGTGCCACACAATGTTCTTTCAGTGATGCCATACAATAACCATGTTTCCTTAAAAACCTTGTTTGAAAGAGATTTGTGAAAACGTAGAACCTTTCAAAGGTTTAAAGGACTTTCACAAAACATAAAGATCCTATACCAAGTTCAACTTTACAAAGATTCTTCACGCCAAAAACATTCTCTGAAGAACCATCCATTGAAAGGTTCTATAGGGAGTGGTTTTACTGTAACACGCACAAAGAACCTTAAGAAAAGGTGTTCTTTAAGAAATGCCATAGAATAACCACTTTTGGTTCTCTGAAGAACCTTGTTTGAAAGAGATTTGTGAATGAGAAGAAGCTTTTAAAGGTTTAAAGAGCGTTCGAGCAATGTAAAGGTTCTATACCAACTCCTAAGAGGAGGTTCTTTCAACTTTATGAAGCTTCTACACACTCAAACAAAAATGGTTCTCTAAAGAACCATCCATTGAAAGCTTCTTTAAGGAACCAAAAGTAGTTATTTTATGACATTTTAAGTGTGTAGTTAAAAATAGATGCTGTTATCTCTGGCATGTTCCAGGGCCTATGTCTAGCTCTAGGTTCCTTGAATTACTCAGGGCATTTGCACCCTCCTGACACCTCTGAAAGGCAGACGTGATGACAATAATTCTATATGCCACACTTTAAATAAAGGGTTCCTAAATGGTTCTCAGTTTCTGGGTAAAATCTTTTTATAAAATAAAGGTGCCTCAAGGGGTTCCTTCAGCAATATCGTTAAAGAACCACTTTTGGTCTGAAGGTTCTACACACAATCTATATGAATATAAGGGTTCTTGTGGAGGTTCTTTAAACTGTAAAAAGGTTCTTCTCCCTCTAACTCTCATTTACAGAATTGCCACTCTAAAGAAAAGCTTGTGCACTAAGAAAACAAGTCAGTTCTTATATGGCATTGTGTAAAAAGAACCTTAAACTTTAAAAGGTCCTTAATGGATTTACATTTTTTTTAAAAAAACTTCCATTGGTTCTGTAGGGAACCAAAATGGTTCCTTTATAGCATCACACTTTCTGACACTTTTTGTTTTGAATTTATGGAATCTTTACATCATGAGAAGGTCAAATTTTAAGAAAGTTTCTTATGTGTACACATTTCATTTACAAATATGGTTCTTTAAAGAACCATCCACTAAAAACGTTCCTAAGGGAACCAAAGTCAGTTCATCAATGGTTTTACTATAACCCTGTTTCCCATCTTTATTTGGATCTAACATTGCCCAGTGCATCATGCTCAGTAAGAACAGAGTACACATTTTGAAAAGATGGTTCTTCAAGGGTTCTTTAGCAAAAAAGTGTTTCTATATAGAACCATGAACATTCAAAGAACCCTTTGCATGATTAAAAAGTTCTTTGCATCATGATAGGGTTCTTCAGATTGTACAAGTGTAAAATGGGTTCTGCTATGGTCTGCTTGTAACAATAGAAGAACCCTTTTTGTTTTTGGTGTTATGTAGAACATTTATCAAGGAGGTTCCATATGGAACCATATACAACACATTCTCCATCAATCTGACGAACCCTTTCACAATGCAAATAAACCTTTAATCATGCAGAGGGTTCCTTCTACGCTAAAGAACCCTTGAAGAACCATCTTTTTAAGTGCAGCTTAGAGCATTCAATGCGCAAGTAACATTAACCCTTACCGTACTGAAAGTACCTTGTGCCGTATCCGGGTCTTTGTCTCGGGCTCGGTCTCTCGTACGTGTCGTAGTAGTTGTAGTAAGGGTTGTCCGGATCAGTGGACTTGTACGGGTTGTAAGGGTCATCCCCCACCATGGCTTCCTCACGCGCGCTCTCGTTGCGCTTGTTTTCCCACTCGGTGCCATTCGTGCGCCTTGGCGTTCCCGTGGCCCGTTCTCGAGCGCCACTCCGCGAGCGCGCGCGAGCACCCCCGCGACCTCGTGCGTTCTGGGAAGAACCGGACGGGTCACCGTCGACCCTCGTGGGCCTGCTGATGACGGCGACCGGTCTCCTGGCCTCGGCCTGCTCGCCCTCTGCGTCCCTCCTCAGCGGCGGCTGGTACTCGGATCCCTGGCTGAGCAGGCTAAAGAGCTTTCCGTTGTGCTGCCATTGGATGGTCTGTCTGAGAGCCGCGTTATTGCTCGCGGGTCTCGGCTCGCGCTGGGACTGCGCGCTCTGGAGCACGCATCCCAACAAACATATGTGCGCACATGCGTAAAAGACGGTGCCAAAATTGCGCGCAGCCATCATGAAGCGCTTTCTTGTCCCCCCTAGAGATGCTCCTCCGGTTCCCCCTGATTAGAACGGCTCTATATACCGAGCAGAAAAAGACTGCGTTGATTATAAATAAAGAGCAGCTTACATGGCGGAGAGGGAAGCCTCTTGTTGCTGTGCGCCACGGCGAGCTGGTGCGCAAAGAGTGAGCAGCAGCAGCAGCAGCGGGAGGAGGAGGAGATTGTCAACGTTTGTGATTCCGTGTTATACAAAAGCTCCGCTTCTTATGCAGCTGTAAACGTGAGCTACATGACCTTCGAAAAAAGGAAAAGAAGGGGGGGGGCACTTTTTTTTCTTTCAGGAGATCACTGGACTCGAATACAGAGAGTGTTTGTCTTTTATCTCTTGTAAACGTGTTGGAACATCTGGGCTGTATGAAGTCAGACTGTTAATAAAGGCACTCAGCTCAAGCCACGTCATATACACCTGCAGTGCAGCAGTATTAATCTATATGTCACATTACCTACGATGAATGTTATCCGAGCTAAGAAACATTATTATTCATGTATGCTCATAAATCATCACAGCAGCTCAGCCAGCTCCCCACCTACCAGGCAGATTTAAACCTGCAGTGTGGAGTTAAATCAACAGCTGAACAGCTGCACACCAATGAACTAGTTCAACACTGCAGACCTTGCTGGGGAATCCTAGAAAGAACAGCCAAATGATTGAATATGGGTACATTAAAGGGCTCATATCCTGAGAAACCAAATGTTCCTCTTTTTATGGGAATGCAAGAGTGTAATGTAATAAATAAACAGACCAATCACTCCACAGTGCAAGTGTGATGTCTAAACAAAAAAACCAAAAAAAAACCCAGCCTGGTCTGCATACAATGTTTTTGTGAAGTCACTAAAACCATCATATTTACTCACACCTCCCATTTTTAGCCTTTTTGGGCCACCCACTTTCAGCCCCGTATCAGTAGTGCTTCAGCCCAGACCACTATTTCACTGAGCCACAATACAGGCCAACCAGTTAAAACAGACGTTCATGTATATACACATATACTCTCATCGACCGACAAGAATGAGAGTAGGTCGGTAGGATGAAATTGTGAGACATGCGAATGATTCAAGTTTCACGCTTAGCCGTGCATGTGACGTAAGCAAGTAACTGACTGAACAAACAGCCATGACTGCAGACAGCAAGTGGAGATGCCCTTCATGAGTCATCCTGTTAGTACCAGCATCACAGGCAGACGGCTGCACGACGCAGGACTACATGCACACAGACCGATAAATTGACTGCTCTTAACACCACATCAATGTCGCCAAAGACTGCAATGGTGCCATACCAGACTATAATGGAGTGACTCAGAATGGCAGTGGATCATCTTCAGTGAAGAGTCCCGCTTTTGACTTGGTGGAGATGACCAACAAATCCATGTGTGGAGGCACCATGGTCAGCGCCAAGATGAATGGTTTGTTGCCAGGCGTCACACGTCCAGAAGACATGGTGTCACTTTACCTCCACCCTTACTGCAAAACCTGCAGGAACTGTGAGAGAATATTCAAGCTGCGTGGGATGGATTATCACAGGGCACCATTAGGAACCTCTACAACTCCATGTCGAAATGTCTGACATGTTGCATTAGCAAACATGGTGGCCCGACTGAAAGAAAGAAAGACACTACTTCTGTATGTGTAGCTCAATAAATATTACCCATATCAGTCTAAATGTATCATCATTTATTGTTCCTGGTAACTTTTATCTTCCTTCCGAATAGCACCAACACTTCCTTATGGGGGCAACTGTTCTTCTGATGATGAGTGTATATACAGTATATATTGGTCTTAAAGCTGCAGTAACAAAAACAGCCATTTAATTCTAAGGGTGTTTTCAACTTTTTTCCAGATCCAGGACCAGTTGCTCTGCTTGTTTGATACATTTGGTGTGAAAGGTGTTTTCAAGCCTGACAGCAGTCCAGAGAACTGATCTCTGGTCATCCTGAAATCAGTGGTCTGGAGTTTGCCTCCAGCTTCCAGCTTCCTTCTTTTTTTCGTCCACTGTACAGGTGGAAACTGTCTGTTGTCTGTATGTATTTCCACTCCCAAATTCAGGAAGTACATATATGGAAACTGTGCTGTAAAAACAGACTGTTTTTAATTCATTGTTTTTGTGATGTCATCATAAGCATGTGATGTCAAGGCATAAGCATGTATTCTCCTATTTGTCTTACAGCAGTTTAACGCTGTCCATTTAGATATAAAGAGCATTTCAATGCATTTTCTTAAATACAGGGCAGCGAATCAGAACAGAAGTCATTTACATATATCAGATTTGAAGGCCCAGTAACAAAAGCACATTTCTTAATTGTAAAAGATAAATAGAGATTAGAAAAATGGTCATGGAAAAACAAACAATGATCATTTTTGGTAGATGAACCAACACAGTTGGAACTCAGGAGGGAAAACAAAATACAAGACAAACTTGGAATATGGGCCCTTTGACCAGGCTGCTTTAGTTACTGTGCTTCGAGAACTGATATACAATCATCGTCAAAAGATAGTTGTACCCAGAAGGCAGCGACGGATTGCAATGCTATTCAGAAGGAAGATAAAGGTTACCAGGAACAATAAATGATGATACATTTAGACTGATATGGGCAATATTTACTGAGCTACACATACAGAAGTAGTGCATCTCAGTATGGTGCTGGGCCGTCATCTTTGCTAATGCAACATGCCAGACAAGTTGTAGAGGTTCCTAATGGTGTCCTGTGATAATCCATCCCATGCAGCTTGAATATTCTCACACAGTTCCTGCAGGTTTTGCGGTAGGGGTGGAGGTAAAGTGACACCAGGCCTTCTGGACCTGTGACGCCTGGCAACAAACCATTCATCTTGCCGCTGACCACGGTGCCTCCACACACAGATTTGTTGGTCATCTCCACCAAGTCAAAAGCGGGACTTGTCACTGAAGATGATCCACTGCCATTCTGAGTCACTCCATGACAGTCTGCCATGACACCATTGAAGTCTATGGCATCATTAACATGATGTTAAGGGCACTCGTTGTAACGGTCTGCGTGCATGTAGTCCTGTGTCGTGCAGTCGTCTGCCAATTTCATTCCTGTCGGTTGATTCCTTCTGGGTGCAACTATTCTTTTGCCGATGAGTATATGTAAATGAGCTCTGTTCTGATTGTCAGTCCTGTACTGTGCCTGAGTCTTTTGTTAAAACACTCCTTGTAACTTCTGCATGAGTGGGTGAGGCTAAACTGGTAAAGACTGAATAGATGGATGTATGTAAATGTTTTTGTGACTTCAAAAGCAGTTGTTTTGTAGCTTGATTTCTGTATATACAAACTTCAGTCTTTACATGCTAACTCAAGCTCTTCTTCTAAAAAGAGACTGTGAGAGATTTAATGAGTGAAATCAGATGAGATCCAAATGAACATTACCTCAAAGCATTCATTTACTTTTAAAGGTTTTTGACGTGAGTTTAATGATCATCTTTCCAGGATTGTTATGACAAATGGCGATCACTTTCACTGTTGGATGAACTCTGAAAGTCAGTCTCCACTAAAAGAAAGTGAGATTTGAAGTTTTCACAGGCCAGCATGTAAACAAAATTGCATGATAGGCTGTACACTGTGCCATTTAACCGCCCATAACACAAACACTATGTTTTTTTCCACACCATTCTCCAAACCGCCTACATCTGGCTCGGTCCTGTCACAGTAGTGCCAGAGTCATGTGCAGGCTTTGTTTTGTAGTTTTATAAGGTGATTTAGACAGGCTACTTGTTTCACATTGTAAAACACACCACATACCCTTAGATTAACCCAGTTCTGTGCCTTGGTGATGGCAACCATCTCGTGATGGAAGGCTTATTGCCCAGAATTGCCCCTGACGTGGCCACACAGGGCTGAGGGGTGTCTTTTTCCTCCTTCACCGATCCGTGACACCTTTCCCTTTAAATGCACCACTGCCCTGCTTTTTCCCCCATAAACACCACAGTCCTATGGCTACCACTAGCCTATATATAATTGTTAGTTACCCAAACTTAATCAGCGGTCTCGAAAACTTTGTCTAGTCTCGCTGAAACTCTCATGACCAGCGACAAACCACAAGGGCCAACATCCCAGAGTTGAATCACAGGTTTCTCAGAACATTAGAGTAGCAAATCCTTCTGATGTGTCTGAGTAGAAGACCATCTTTCCAGATCCATTTCTTTCTTAGCAGAAGTCCCATGTTTTCCAGAACTGAATTCTCCAGCCCTCAATAAAAGGAAATAAAGTATATATTTATTTATATAGGAAATAACAGTATTTACAGCAACAGAGTGTAACAAAGGAACAACAGAAGGCTATTTAATTCTAAAGAATGATGTAAGATTGGAAAATTGTATTTTAAAAATGAATTAAAACACAGAAATGTCACAAGTGCATAAAAATAATAAAACACATAGATAGATAGATAGATAGATAGATAGATAGATAGACAGACAGACAGGCAGATAAATAGATAAATAGATAGATAGATAGATAGATAGATAGATAGATAGATAGATAGATAGATAGATAGACAGACTCTGAAATAAAGTGCAAAAATGTATAACATTGGCCCTTTAATGTGAGCCACAGCATTTTGCTAGCTGCAATGCCGCTATTTGCAGTGTGCGGCTTTAGGGGAGGGCTGGATTACGTCCTCCCTGATCAGTAATACATATCCACTTCATTCATACTAAGTATGTTTTACTTTTAGTGTTATAACTGAAATGGAGCCATGTTAAAGATTTTTGGCTGTGTTTTTTGAATATGCGATGATAGCTTTGCGCTGACATTAGCTGGTAGGTTTACTTTGCTTGCTGCTATTTCTACTATTGTCAGCATTTCATTTGTAGCTTAGTTAAGTTAAGTTTTGTCTTGGGATCCTGTTTTCCCTGCAGTAATAAATATGAATTATATGTGTGCAATGCTTTTATTAATATTCTGCTTTCATCCCACCACGCATATTATAGAGCAAAAGATTTTGTTCCTCATGCCAATGATTTGAGAGTGCAAAACATTTTTTTCATATGATTGTTTATATGAAGTGTGGAGTAACAGGAAACATATGCCTGCTGTAGCAGAAGTGTAGCATATTTCATTGCATCAGTTCTCTGGTATTTAGACAGCATTAAAGTTTCAAGGTGTGCACTGAAGAACTGGTCCCTACTGAGGGTAATTTTAAGCAGCTAGCTGCTGTTTCTGATATTCTTTTTAGTGTGGATTATTCAAAGCACGTCTTGTCCAAAATCACGCCTACTCTCTTGGAGAAGCTGTCTGCCGCGATCCACAATGCACTGCTCCATAGATTCAGAGGATTCTACAAGACTGTGGCAAATTCTTGGCTTCTCTAGTTCACATCCGATGACAAGTCTGACTGGCTCAAAACCTCCTCTCTCTGACCTGTAAGACAAATCTGTGACATCTACTCCAGGGCAGCTTTTTAATGCCACGTTCAAAGGTATATTTGAATGCTGCATGCTAGCACCTCAGTCCATATCTAAAAGGGTTTTTTACACTGCTATAATTGTTCAGAAACTAAACACTCTTTTAACAGTTATGTATCTATTGCCCTTGACCACAAACGGTCCTTTTGGTTTGACTGTCTGAGACGGTTTGACTTCCATTTCAAAGTGGTGCTTTTAGTGGCCTCTCTCTAATTGGTGTGACCAGTTAATGTGGTCAGAGTAGTGTTCTGTGCTTGTGGTGCTATTGTTACTATGGCCTTCATCTTTGCACATACTCAGGAGGTCACTGGGATTTTTATCCTTTGTCTTAGGTTTAATGTGTGAGCCACCAACACAACCAGGCTGAAGTTTGCCTTTTACCTGGTGAATACCTCGGCAACCAAGTGCTATAATGCTTGTGATGGTGGCTGGATGGCCCTGGTATCACAGTATGAGTGATCCATCAATTCACTTTTATCCCCACAGTAGATAATCAAGTATTGGATTAAATTTAGAAGCTTATGTTCTATATAATACCTTCTTAGGTATAGGGTGGTGCTGGGACAGTGAGATCTGCCATCTCAGAAGGGTATTTGTATTACTGTCTGTGTCACGCAGACAAGTCAGCTTGTGTATTGGCTCTCAAGTTACACATGATCTTTGCGCTGCCTATAGAGTTCATAACAGATGTTTTGTTGAGTGCATTTTTTTTTTTTTAGTGAGTCTGTGATGGAATATCACATCAGCAGTATTTCATTTTATCAACATCATAGTGAACCCTGACCAATTATTTATAAAACTGTACTCAGACTTATACAGAGAGTTACTGAACTCATGTGTCCAGATTTAATAATACGTTTTACCATGTTAGAAAATGCCTCATAGTTAGACACTAGAGGGCATATTTTAGCAAAACCAAAGTGCATATGTCTTTTGTACAAAGTATTTGTTAACATGTAAAGCATGTAAACTACATCTGTTCTGTGTGAAGGTGTATTACTAATGCTACCAATGTGTCCTGATGTGTTACTGACGCGTCGTATTAAATGTGCAGCAAGACCCACAGACTAAATGTGTAAACTCACACTTGTTCAACAGGGGTTTGTTGGTAAAAGCAATGGCTCTATTTAGAAGCTTAAGTTCTATATAATATCTTTTCAGGCTTTACTATTTCATGCTTAAATTGAACCATTTCACCATGCAAAAAACAAAGCTTAATGATTTAAAGAACCCTTGAAGAACCATCTGTTTAAAGTATGTAGTAAAGACTAAATTCAGTCTTACCCACTCTATGTAAGAAACTGAAAAACATCCGTGAGTTCATTCAGGGTGTTGTGTGCAGATGGATAGTTTGGTCTGCAACTGAGACAAACAAAGTTATTAATATCAACTGCATATTCCTAAATGCATTAAGCTCAGAGGCCTGCAGCAACGACATGGTGAGAAGTGAGAGCATTCTCCTTTACTGGAGGAGACAACCAGCATTATAAAACAGTCTGCAACATGTTTCAAAAAAAAAATCACGTGATCCAATCGACTGCTTTTGTAAGGCAGGATCTGGCCAGGGAGCATGACTTTACACTGCAAAAATGCGCCTTTCTTCCAAACGTTCTTGGGTAACAGAGTCTTTTATAAATTTCAGACATTTTAACCCACTATGCTAAAATAGTCATTGGCTCTCTGTCAAGACTATGAAGTGTGTGCCATATTTAATTCTGGTAAACAAAGCCACACTGAAAAGGTACTGTCCAGCTTTTCTGGCTGTCACCAAAAACAGGAAACAAAAAAATGATGTGAAACGGAAAGAACACCGTGACCAAAGGACATAGTAACACAATTTAATGTTCTGCTCATAAATTTAGTCTTTTTCCATCTGTTTTAGCCTTTAGTGGGATCATTTAAAAGTGTTTTCCTTCACCAGGACTAGCCATCTTGAGCTTCTCTGCTCATGCAGCCCAGAATATATGCCACTATCCACAAAGCCAGATTCAAATATCTCAATAAAATATTAATGCAAACATCTTTAAAACAATACTGATTTTGACCTCGGGACTCTACTAAAATGGGGGGAAATACATTCTGCAACTAGTACCAGCTGAGGAGAAGCATCTGTACTGGGTCATTGTTGTTTTTCATATTTTGATGGAGTTTGCTGCTCAATGTCGGGCTCCCCTTGCGTTGGCGGAAACAAACCACTCGAGTGGTGGAACCACATCTGCAAGCGATTAACCTAGATCCTCAGTCCACGTTGCTGGAATTCTCCTCTTGTGACACACCAGCAGCAATGCCTGGGTAAGCATGCAGAGGGTTCTGTGAAGGCACTGCAGTAGAAGATCTACAGACTTGGTTAGCATGCCACAACATCTGGCAGAGGCATAGGCCAGAAGGGCACTCAGGGTGATTCAGAAGAGAGAGTAACTTATTTCAGGGGTGTCTTATAGTGAAATGCAAAGTGTTCTCTGGAGATGTTCTGCGTGTTCTGCAAAGATGGAAAGGAGCATAGAATACCATCAGTTTTTCCACCCATGATCTTGCCTTTGTAGTACACTCTGCCAAATGCCTTAGGCAAGACATATTGGCCACCCAGCTAGAAGGCAATTCAAAACATTATTCCCATGCATTGTTCCAGGGGCTGAAGCTGCCTCATTGTTCAGCATTTCACATAGTTAATATTCAGAAGGGTCTGAGTGGCCACTTGGAGATTTTTTTTTGCTTGTTGCAGTTTTCCATTTAAACAACAAATAACAAACCACCAGACCATCTGAAGTTTTACGTATTCACAAACGTCCACCACTAATAGGAGACAACTAAACTCAGATGTTTGCCAACTTATTTTTAGAATTCATAGCCTCAGTTAAAAGACTTTAAATATGCTTTACTGCCAGTAGCAGCGCTCACAATAAAAATGACTGTGTAACAATGATCACTGCAGGACAAAATCTTGACAGAAGGTTCAGAGTTGAGAGAAAAGAGAGAATGTGTAGTAAAGTCTTGAAAAGAAAGAACTGTTCTGTTGAGCTTGTCTTCAGGTTCCATGGCAGCTTTAAACACAAGCTATTATCATCATAAAGATATTTAGCAAACCCACAAGACTGCCTGATCAAAGGTTGATGGAGGTGGGTCAGCAGGGTTGAATACATTTTTTATTTTGGTTCAATCTATCACGAAAAACAAGGATCCCATCCCTGGTTTCACTAATATACAGTAATGATGAACACTGGCGTGTACGTGGGGGAGTCGTTGGCAAAGAGCTGGCAAAGATGGTTTTTGGGTGCTGCAGCATGCCTGCTAATTGAAAATACAATCCAATGAAGAGTTTTCTTACAGCCCTCCAGTAATTCATATAACCAGTTTTTACTATGCCTGCCTGTTAATCCTTTTCGTGTTCAGAGTTGCTTGTATGATACTTTGGACACATACAAATCTAAGCAGCAAGAATAATTGATGAGCTGTAACTTCCCAGACGCTTAGACATGCTTCTTGTCTTGTTCTATACCACATAGAATTCTAGTGAAACGGGAGCTCGGCGCAGACCAGTTCAGCTGATTTTTCCTGCACAAACAGCAGGTTTCCATTACTCAGAGTCTAAGAGCGAAGCCTCAACACACACACACATACACAGTGGCCTACGTGGCACTCTGTGCGCGTATGCTGAATTCAGTGAGAAATCACAGAGAAAAAGAGGGGTGGAGCCTAGGTGATCCAGAGCAGGAACTTCCTTGTCTAACGCAATGCAAGTGCATTGCTGGAATTCCATTTGAGGCATTTTTCGGTTACCTCATTATAAATCCTGCTCTAGGATTGCTTTCTATGGACAAATGTAAACCGGTGTGTCATCACTGTATTGTGACAAGGGCTGGTTTTAACAGAACTGCTGACTGAAAACTAAACATTACATGTGGCACAGAGCACTTCAGAAAGCCTATGCAGCTTTGCAAAGCAGCCCTGTTTGAGGATGCCTGCCAGAATGGGGTGATAGCGAATGTTATTTGACCCAGTGATGCAGCTAAGGTGGACTGTATACAGCTATAGCTGAGGACAAAAAGTGGAATTTAGGTTAACAGTAACGGGGGAGATAACCATATAAAAGGTAGCGAAATCCACACAGAAGACGCAGTTTTGGAATAACTCTGTGAGACATAACAGTGTGAAACACTTAGTATTAAACAAGTATAATAAGGTTGATATATCAGATTGCAGTACAGAGGTAAGAGATTTTGTACTATTCAGCACAGATGAACATGGGTCTCAGATCTGCCTTTACACATGTCCATGAAGCAGGCAGTATTACTGCCTCCATCTGCTGGCAATAGATAGGACAGCATCCAACCTGCTCTAAGTGTGACTATGTATCCAGCTACAGTCCTGGAGAAAAGAAGTCCAGCAGTTTGGTGACTTCCCTAAAAGGTTGAGAGACATATGTTCTGCATTAGCTTGACTGTTGATGCAGTATTGTACGGTAACTCTAATTTTTGGAGATTTAAAGTTAATACAAATCTTGACTGAAAATGACAAAGTATTTATTTATTTATTTATGTATGTAAAAAAAAAACATGCTCCATTTCTCCATTTTTGATGATTTTGACTTTTCTACATCATTTGAGCACAGCAGCAGTTCTTCACATTGTGTGAACATTTCATAATGATTAGACCAACAGAAATGGTCAAACTTTGCTCATAATAAAAACTCTTTATGTTAACTTACACTGAAAATAAATGTTTTTGCCTGCTCCCATAAAGTTACTATTTTGGAGATATTTGTTTTGTCTTTGGACAGCCACAATATGTTTGTTAGAAAAAGGAATGGCCCCGAAAAACCCTACCATTTCCAGGCAACAGGAAAAGCCTTGAATTCCAGGCAATATGGTATCCGCTGCAGACAGATCATCTTTCAATATCCTTTTAAAACTTGTCGCCAGTATCTGAATATTTATGTGCTGATCGTGTTCTGGTTGCTGCTTGAAAACATATTGGAAACACATTGTTCTACAGTAGCCGTGCAGCAACAAAAATGTTGTAGCTGTATTTATAACCACAACCTTCATTCTTACACTTTTTGTGATTTCCAGTATTCAGAATCCACAAGCAAAGAATGCGGAAGGTGCAGTTTGCTCTTTTATATGTAAGTTAGTAATTAATAAATAAAGGTAAGTATCAACACCACTCCTATGAATTATATGTCAGGGCTGTGTGTTTGGGATCATCACTAAATGTGTTTGGGATTACTTGCTACCAATTACTTGCAAATACAACCACTTTCTAAACCGAAGCTTTAGTAATGGAAAAGGGTAATAAGCTAGATGACAGAACTGAATGGTCTAAGTGACAAATGTTATATTTTCTTGTTTAAGTTAAATTGAATTCAGCATTGATTTTAATTTTACATTTAACTTTCTTCTTAAACATTAAGCTCCATCAGAACTGCTCCTACAGTCCCATCTTTCAGCTTCATTCTCTTCATCACTTCCTGTGTTAAATAATGCATTGTTTTATTTAACTCATATTTACAAAAATTCAAGGAAGTAATGAGAGATCATTCAGTTCATTTTTTGTTGTTTTAACTGGTAAAAATCGTTTGACAGAGCTGTCGTCTCTTAAGTTTCCATCTGTGGGTTGAGAAACTGAGGGACATAAAATTTGGTTACTATCTTCCTATAATTAACAGTATATAGCAAATATTGGTGTCATTGTTTGGTCAGGCTAATATGACGCAGCAAAAGACACTGCTCAATTGAGTAGTGCACAGCAAAAGACACTGCTTTTTGCCTAAGTGAGAAGCTTGAGACCAGTTGTACCAAAAGTCAAACTATAGTCAAACTGATGTCAGAGGTCTAACATTTGGTTAAAGAAAGACTAACAAATTAAAGTTCATTTAATGCAGGGAGTTGATAAATATTAAAATTTTAAATGGTGAAATAAGCAGAGAACTGCCATCAGAAGTGTCTACAGATATGGGCTAACAAGAGTTAATGCCTGCAACAGAGCATGCAAGATACTGTAGAGCCAAAATCAGTGATCACATTTATTTAGCAAAGGTGAAAAAATCTAACAAGTACAATGTGTGATTGAAATCAAAGACTAGTGGCCAGTGCTTTCCCTTATTAAACAGATAAGAATTACAAGAAAACAGAATCCTCTGAGGACTTGAATTTGATCTGGGTTGCCCAAAAAGTTGGCATTTTGCAGAGTAAGCATATTATGCTTGTGGTCAGTACTGTAAATAGTTCCGTAGTTCCCTTCAGCCAATATCACAACTATTCTAA
Source organism: Semaprochilodus insignis (assembly GCA_034552555.1). Taxonomy (NCBI): domain Eukaryota; kingdom Metazoa; phylum Chordata; class Actinopteri; order Characiformes; family Prochilodontidae; genus Semaprochilodus; species Semaprochilodus insignis. The sequence goes on along the minus strand of CM067490.1, from coordinate 9,669,697 downwards.
CTTAGGGGTGCTCGATAATAGTCCTGATGATTTACCGCCCATCAACAGGATGAGTTTGGCCCCAAGTCTAAAAGAACACACTTGTTTCAATTAGTCAAAGTCTTCAGGAGAGTCTGAATATTAGAACCAGGTGTGTTGGAATCAGTAGAGTCACGGTAGATCCAGCTGCACACATCCTTTTCGTGATGTAAAAATATGCAGAGAGGACATCTTATCTAGCATCGCTACTTCCACAGACTTTGATGCATTGCACTAAGCTAAGATGCTACATCAGACTATTTCTAGTGATGAGAAGTGCCACTCAGTAATGTCTTCTGGGTTGGTCAGCCACTAGAGGACACTCCTGAGTGAGTCCAAAAGCGCATAGATTGCTATTAGGCTTTCATGCAAAATCATGCACAATCATTCTAAATTGGATTTTAGATAAAAAATGCACTTGTTTTCTGAACACATAACAGCACTTTTAAGTATATTTTAAAGCACTTTTAACTATGCTTAAAGGACTTTCTAACAGTGTTTTATGCACATTCATGTCAGTAAACACTTTACTCGAACCAGCTCAGCAGCCAGTCAGGACAGGAATCCCAACCAATCAGCATCCTAGTACCCAAAACCTGTTTGCTGTTGATAATGTGAAAGATAATGGTAATAATGATTTTTTAAATTAAATACATCCTTCTACTTGCCATGATTCCAAGGAGTAATATTTAATAAATGGCTAGAAATATGTTAAATGTTATAGTAGTTATATAGTAAAGTAGTAGTTATATAGTTTAAACTATAGCTTAAAGTAATTTAGCTCCATTCCCTGCCATTTATTAAGTCCCCTTTAGCATTTTGCAGTCATGCTTTTAATATGATGCAACAAAAAATAAGAAATGGCTGTGCTCCACTTAAAAGTAATACAGTTCCCAAATAACCAGGTTGTGCGCAGTGAAATTAAAGGGGTTTACAATCTCGCAAATTTTCATTATTTTCTCTAAATAATGACCCTTTCTTAGAGAAAATAAGTCAGTATTTTGACTTACTGTCTCACAGTTTGAACCAGAGATAGAAAGTGAAAAAAATTATTACCTGGCAAAAAGACTTTCACACAAAAAGTATGTGAGCTAATGTAAATACTAAGTTACCTGTGTTTATTTACATGGAGGATTTTAGTAGGTAAACCATCAAATTGCCTTCTCCCGCTGGTGCAAAGAGTGTGTAGACTGTCTATAATCAGTGCATTTTGATGAGCCTGTCCCTTAATAATGGACCTGGACATGGAGATACACGGAAGAGGGGACCATATTCCAAATCACAATCCAAGATGGGTTTGAACAAGTTTGAATAGCCACGCAGGAATGAACCTCAGAAATGCTCACAAAACATTGGCAAGACGTCCCAAAAAGACATGAGAAATAACATGATCCTAATACCGCTGATGTCCTATAGATTTTAGTTTCATTTCAATGAGGTTTATTATAAGGAGATTTAATTAAATTAGAAACTAAGAAACCTCTTCATCGGCAAGATGTTCCATTACTATAGAACGATGATGGAGCACATATAATATGTCAGCCATGTTTCTGAACACTTCTGTTTTAAACTTTAGACTAACTTTTACACTTTTTGTGGTAACATACTGTTTGGAAACCTATTAAACATCTCTAAAACTAAACATAATGCATTGATACACTCTCTAAAGAAACCAGAGTTCTGTTTAATTGTACTGTTTACATAAAGTAACATGATTTACTTGAACATTTACTCAACATTCTGATAATTGTTGTTATTATTATTATTATTAGTAGTAGTAGTAATAGTAGTAGTAGTTGTAGTAATAGTAGTAGTAGTATTGTTATTGTTATTTGTAGTAGTAGTATTATCAGTAGTAGCATTCGGAGTAATAGTAATAATAATTAGTTATTATTAATTGTGTGATAGAAACACAGTCAAGCAAAAAAGTTTTCCAAACAGTTTTCCGTATCAACATTTGTATTCTAATATACAGAATAAACAAGCAAAATGTTTAAATAGCTCAAACTGAGCATCAGGTTTTTTTGTACAACACATGAACATGCATGGAACAGTGTATTGTGGTGACAGTTGTTGAAGCTTTATTGTATCAGAGGATGTAGAGACTTCAGAGAAAAGCAGTGAAAGCCATACAGGGATGACCAGTATTAAGATGGCTATGTGCAGGAGTATGGGTGTGTGTGTGTATGTATTAAAGTTTATACAATGAGTTTAAACCAGCGACCTCTTCAGGAACTAAAGATCAGATGTCCATTGAAGGAGCTATCAGAAGAGAGACCATTGCTGCCCAGAGTGGCTTCTAGATGTATACTGTCCCCCAGATGTAACTCCAGGACTGTTTGCCCATTGTATGTAAGTCTGCCAGGCGTTTGCTGAGACGCCATGCTGCTCAATACCATAGTGCGGTTGCGCCACAGTGTCACGGTGCCCACGCTCCGAACTGATGTTAGGAAGAAGACAAACTCATACACACCAGCCACTCTGCAGGTGAATTTGCCAGTCTGGGTGCTGTATTCATTCAGATCGTTAAAGATAGTCTCACGGAAAATGATAACCCTGTTTAGAGCAGAGGAGACAGGGACAGGACCGAGTTTCATAGAGAAGGCAGACTGTTTGGATTCGGTGATAGCAACAGGGCCAGGGGGACCTGAAGTGTGTGGGAGAGAGAAAGAAATTAGAAAATCTAAGCGAGCTCCAAGGAAAATTTCATATATTGTGGAATCAAACCTTGGTGAGCTAGGGATATGTATTTCTATCACTGAGGCTGACATCTCAGTGTATTGGCAATGCACTATGAAACGATTTAACCCTACTGTGATGCAGTGTGATTCAACACTATTTGATTCAACACCATGCAATTCAATGCGATATGATGCATGCAAAAGAATATGATGCTTTGCAATTCAGTAATATAACAGAGGTAGTTAGATTTTATTTCTTTGGTTCTTCCTAAGCAAACAGCAAATCACACATGAATGAAAATTGTTTTTGTCTGACGTATTTGTTTCTCTATTAACTCAGTAAGCATCTAATTTATAAAAAAAATAACACTTGTTCCTCTTACAAACAGGCCTTTTTACGAGTTCTTTGTGGAGCAAAAAAGTGGCAGGCCAAAGATAAAACCCAAAAGTAGAATGTGCACTTCATGCATGGCCTTATAAGAATGTATACAGAATAAAGGGAAGGTAAAACAGAAAAACACAGACCATAAAAATGGTTCATCAGACATACATTTGAGTTTACTGAAATCAAGTGATAAAAGACAATCAGGGTTCCAAACTAGAGGTTTCACACATGCGGCTAATGTGTGTTGAACAAATACACACATATAAATATTCACAGTTAAAAGACCAAAGAAGGAACAAGCATTACATTGGTCTGATTTTGTCCTAAGTTTGCATGGACAGAGGCTCTCAACTGGCCTTACCAGCCTCGATCCAGGGAGTGAGGTCTATATCTGGGATGTCGTTGCAGTCAACAAATTCAGCTCTGTTGGGCTTAAATAGGAAGGGGTCTGCAGGAACTCTCCTGATGTTTGTGTTGTCACAGATGATCCGTGCCAGAGACACAGAGGCTAGAGACTGTCTCTGACTTGGGGTGAATATCCCTGGATTTTCCCACCAGAGCCTGGGTGGAAAAAGACTCAAATTACAACCTTTCACAAGAGTATTGACTCCAACCTAGACTGAAAACTACTGCTCTAGACATTAAAACTTTAATCATACATAATTAATTTGGTCTCACGCAATACCTGTCGCCTTGACGGATCTTCTGGAACTGGGTTGCAATGAGACAGGAGAAGAGAGGCCCAACTCGGCCTCTAGGGACAAAAGGTTCAGCTATACCCCCCAACCAGATATCAATGTTGTCAGGATGTCCATAGAGCTCGATCAGTCTGCGTGCTAGGTCAGTATTGTTCAGAACTGTCGCCAGTTCAGCTTCACTCTGGGGCATGGAGAGGTTGCAGAACTTCCGCCATGTATTATAACCTAATGGAAAAAGATTACAAGAAGGTTCTGAAGATTGGACTTAAGAATGCATTAGGGTGTCCAAAATGAGCCGTTGTTTGTGGTAACATCTATGTGAAATGTTTGTTAAAGAAGAGCTGGTCAGTTCTAGAACTGATCTCTAGGGGAAGTGCTTGTGAGGAAGCTTGGCTTGCAGGTATTCTCTCAGGTACAGCCAGAGCCAGAACTCTTTGTGTATAGTGCATATAGTGTATATTTGTGTATAGTGGCTGCTCTACAGTCACCATATCTGTGCACTAACAGGATGTACTTAATCAAATCTTTGTCAAAGTGCAGAGAATGAAAATCCTTTTTTATGTGTACACAGGTGCAAGTGTACCTGGCAGGCCATGGTCACGGCTTCTTTGCATGTTGAGGGATGCAAGGTCCATGGCAATGCGGCTGGTGAAAGCAAACAACTTCTCCCTCAGTGCATTCACCAGGAAGTGATCCTGTTGATTTAGCTTGGCTGGCCTGCCAATCAGGCCACGGATCAGAGGATCAATACCACCTAGATAGGCAGGAATTTAAATCAGATTCAGGTGAAATGGAGGTCACCTGATTTTACTCATCAATGGGCTATCAATGGGGTTGTTCTTACCTTCAAAGACAACTCTCCAGGGTGTAAAGAAGGCCTCAAAGAGAGGAACACTGGGGAACTGTGTATGGTTTTCGAAGTTTTCATCCAGACGGAAGACGAGAGGCTGGATGGTCGCATGTGCGAAACGGTAGGCAGCGGTGGCAAAAACATTAGCGATGCTTGGATCAATGTTGGGGTCATACCCAGGGTAGGGACCAAGCTGCTTCTGCATGGCATCTGGACCCACAATTGGTCCCAGGTAGTTCCTAAACACTAGGATCTATGAAAACCATCAAGGTTATTATTTTTGTTCCACTTGATTATTATATGAATTTGACAAAAAGAACAAAGTCAAGTTTATAGGAATTCAAATTAGTATTGCATTTTACTCAGTTGCATTTGTCTGGACTGTGCAATGTGTGTGTGTGTGTGTGTTTGAACATGTAAAGATATAATACCTGGTGATAGGCACCCATGATTTTGCGAGCCTCCTGGTAAAGTGTTTCACTGCTCCACTCGGGGTTGAGTAGTCGCAGGGCACGGGCCAGCCGATTGTGTTCCCTCAGAAACAGCGTGTGCAGAGATGTTAGAGCAGTGTTCTCATCCACACGGGAATCACCTGCAGAGCCAACAAGGGCAGAACTTTGAAAATGACATTTTACAAAAAGTATAAGTTCTTTTCTTATTCTCTTTCCTGTCTTGCAGTTTTTTTGTATAATGCTGTGTCTGTTCCTTTATTAATCATTTTTCCAAACAAGTGAAATATATCGTCGCTGTCTAAAGAAAAACAGGTACCTCCAAAATGGCAACTTTACAGGAGAGGCCAAAAACCTCATTCATTTGAATGGAAGTCAATGGAACCAGATGTCTTTCCAAGCAGTTTTGGGCCATTTCTGTTGGTACATTCTTTATGAAATTTCCACACAGTGTAAACAGCAGCTCATGTGATCAAATGAAGCATAAAAGTAAAAATCAACAAAAATGGAGATACATGTTTTTTCTTTGGACAGTGACGATATAAAAAATGCTGTTTAAATAATCTGTTACTATTCACTGTTCTGCACCTCAGAAGCAATGAGCAAGATCAGACTCTCATCTAAGTCCCTATAAAATTTGAAAACCAAAACTGACCTGCAGTGAAACATGGAACTTCCTCCAGGCCTGTGGTGTTGAGGATATGATTGCGTGTCCTGCACATGTTGCTGTCCATCTTAGTGAAGGGCAGCAGCTCTCGGCCATTGTCTTGGAAACGGTTATTGACCAGCAAGAGGCCAAAGTCATTGGAGAGGTCTCTGAGTTCTCGTGCAAGCCCCTCATCAGAGCCGTACAGCTGGCCCACATCCAGGAATGCTGTCAAGGAGTTGATCTGCTGCCTTACTTTGGGCATGCCACCGAAAATGTAGGCGTTGTTACCGGAACCACAGGCAGGTGCAGAACGGAACACAGGGAGGCAGCTGTTTGGAGTAGGTGTGGGCTGGCGTGTGTCTCCAGAAGGAAACTAAGCAAAATGTAAAACATTGGGCCATATTCAATTTCCAATTGTAAAGGATTTATGTAAATCTTATTCCTTAAAACATATGTTACCAGTCAAGATAATTGTATTAGGACTACAGTAACTGGTTACTTGGTTATGTTTCTCAGTTCCAGTTTCAGCATTTTTAGTAGAAGGATTCCTTTAAGAGGAAGAACACCAGATGTTCACCTCCAAGACAGGTTACTGAATGTAGTTTAACTTGAAGGTTTCTTTAAGCCTATGCTAGATGTTGATTAAACATTGGATTTGATGCAGAAAAGAAAACATGAGGAGGTGCAGAAATGCAGCAGGGATCCCTGACCTGGATGGGGAAGCAGGGCTCTGTGCGTTCACAGCTCTCGTCACAGTTAATGCCACTGCTGAAGGATCGGATGCTGGGTGACACGGGTGTGAGGGTCAGGTCATGGTCAATCCACTGGCCAAAGAAGGTGACCATGTGTGTTAACTCGCTGTCGCCCTGAACATCAGCATCTGCTGTGCTCAAAATGCGGTTAGACACCAGCCTGACCTGGAGAAGCAGGCATGGAAAAGAGATCTTACTTAAGTCTGGACTCACCTGGCTGGCAATGTAAAGCTCATGGAAATGAAAGACTGCTGCCATACCAGAGGTAGCAGAACCCCATTATAGAGTCTGCTTGGATCCCATCCTACAGGCTGGGAGATACCATCTTCATAAATAGCAGGGAGCCAGCGAGCCAAGGGTGTGTTTGCAGCACCAAGAAGTGGATTCTTCCTAAAGATACAAAGTAAGACAGTTGGCTGTTTTTCCTTTTAAGAGAGACAGGCTCTTTTGTCTATGGCCTAAAATTGCAGCAATGCAAGCAGGGATGAAGCTAATTGGCTATCCAATACATTTACATCCACAACAATAACATAATCAAGGTAACAAACAATCTCTCTGGCGATATATTTAGAGATTTGAGACACATACACCCGGTCACTTCATGTGTCTTGAGTATCAGGATTATATCTGGAGAAGACCGAAAAATGCAAGTGTAAATGCACCCAAGACACATTGAAAACTGATCATCACTTCAGGAGGTGGTCTGAGCTGCATTTGACCTGCACGACACAGCAGTGCATGTGTTTCTGAAACACACTGGGCAACCAAAACCCGTCCCAGTTCCTCTGCGAAGAAGATAATCTTGGAGGATGCTCACGGTTGGGGACTGGACATAATGAAATTCTTAATAGCAATATGTACAGACACTGCTGTGCAAGACTTAAGATCATAGAGGCTGAACGGATAAATGGTTTGTAATTGGCTGATGCTTAATGAGCAGATTTGCATATTCTAACCCACACAGCAATTGGGATTTCAGTACGACTAAATTGTGACGCATTTTACTACCAAGTATGAATTCAGATCAAGATACAATCCAGATGCTAGTCATATGAAGTGACCAGGTGTAAAAGGTGTCTAGCTCATCAGTTAAATGGCATTTCATCGTCATTAACCTGACCCACACTTTACAGGTATATAGGCAAGTTTTTTTTACAAGTGCAACACCACCATGTCCCTGCTCAGAGCCCTGCTCACCGGTTGTTGCAGGCGCTGTTGGCGGTGCGGTACTTGTTGATGAGGGGCGTCGTCCTGCAGGAAGGGGGCTGGACTTGAGCAGCACAGCCCGTTAGGCGCTCAATAGTTTGGAGCTCTTCAGGAGTAATTAGCGCTGAGAGAGAGAACAGGCATGTGAGGGTAAATACACAGTACCAGCTTTAAAACGGCATTCATCATTTATTTATTGATGTACAGGTTTGAGGGTCGAGAAGTATTCATTTATGCTATAACACATATGCTATAACAAATGCTATAACACATTTTGCTGTAATAGTTATTACATATTCCATAGTATATTTACACAATAAGCTACAGTATTAACTCTTGTTCGCATTCCATATCGACAGGTTTGGAGTCTGTACTGCAGGAATCTGCAGGAAGTGATCGCATGAATAACTTTCCAGCAAATTTGAATCTTATTTCCTCTTCTACTTTTAAACACAAAGGTGGTGTGGATCAAATGTAATTGAGGAGCAATTCATCTAAAGTGATACCATGCTTTTGGTACAGTCAGCAAGAACTGATCTAAACGGGCAAGAGCAAACGGCTGAGTGTGTATGTCAGACCTGTTGCATTAATGGATCTCTTGTGGGCGTGGTGTGTTTTCTCCGCGATGATCCTGAGGGTCTGCTGCAGGTAGTCTGCAGCTCTCACGGCATCACGTGTCTTTCGAGCCGGCTGCTTCATCAGACGCAACTTATCAGACGACTTGATGAAGGTGTTCTTGCGCACCCTTGCCAGACTCCTGTAAATTTCCACCACGGACATATAATATAGTATAATAAAAAATGAAAAATCTTAATATGTTTTTAATAAAAGTTATGGAAATGCTGACTCACTCCTGACGAGAGTACAAGTAAGCATCATCTACAAGTCTTTTGGCCTCCTCAATGGATTCCAGAATGAAAGGCCTTCCTAAGCCCTCCTGTGCAGATTCTACACAAACAGAAGATTTGACAGTAGTCAGCCTCATAGACACACTAACAGCCATACTAACAGCCATTAACACAGTACAATTAACTCCCCCTGAGTTTCATAACGATTCTAGATTAGCTTTGAGAGAAGGTGCATTATAACTCCCTTTAGTCTGGGGTTATCTGTCGGTATCTGAGAAACAACAACTAACCAAAGCAGCTATATATCATATAATCTGAATTTTCTGGTGAATGTTTCTTGCCATGTGTTAACTCACCGGACACAGTCGGATAATTGAATATGTGGCACAAGCCCAGCACCACAATGGCTATTAAGAGATTCATATCTGAAATAGTAAGAGAGAGACATACTGAGCCCACAGGATTGTACTCTGCATCTTACACCAGCATCATGAGGAAACTCTTTAAGGCTGAATTGATCAATCAGAATTTTTGATTTTCCCAAAACACAAAGCAAGGCGCAAAGCGTCACTGATGTGAAGCACCACTCTTGTGAAGCACCACTCTTGTGAAGCACCAAAAGCTTGTGATAATAGCTTCTTGTGGAAAAGACTGAGTGACTGACAGCCAGCCATGAGGTCCTTCACATCTAAAATACAACACAATAATGAACAACCATTTATATCCTGCATGGGTCGCTTTTATTTATTCTGTCAACAATAATACAGTTGAAGCATTCAGTGTCCCACAGTTTTACACATTAGTTCTCCTAAAGCAGAGACGAAACAGCATAGATGCCAGCATCTACCAGGAGACTCTTGGAAAGTCTTTGAATTTTGCATGTATGTAGAGTGTATATCAACAGTACACGGTACCCAAGACATTTGTGTGCTGTGAGAATGTGTGTCAAATAACAGTCCAGAAGACCACAAGAGTGCCAGAGATATGAGAAATGAGAAATGCATACAAATGGAAGAATCCAAGGAGAAGTCTAAAAGGTGTGCCATTTCTTACCTGTGTACTTGCTTCCGCTTCTCAGGATAAATCAGAGTGTGCTGTGTGATCCTGCTGTGCTGCAGGACTTTTATACTTGGCCAGTTGCCTCACCCCATCTTCATCTCACAGATGGAGTCTGATGTTTTACAGTAGAATGTTTCCTGCTTCCTTTTACCTAGCATCTTACTTGACTCAAGAGTTGATAAGAGTTTAGTAGGGTATTAAAGATAAAGATGTACAGTCCCTGGGAAAGTCTTTAATTGGTAAAGAACCTTACCATTATGTAGAGGTTCTTTAAACTCTCTTTGCACTCACAGATCTCACCGACAACAACCAGTGGTCCTCAGGGGAAACAACACTGGATTTTGGCCTCGCTTGGCCTCTAATAGTGGCATTCTAATACCTAGAGTGAAAATAAATGGCTACACTTGAGAGGTGTGTGGTTTTCAGGACTTTGGGGATATTACATGCTGGTGTTTTGCCATAAGTGACACTTTGTGTCATTGTTTTTGAAGTGCAGTGCAAGTTGTGCAAACATCATTGAGGAACCACACATGCAAACAGCGCTGGCATTTGCCCTTAATCTGCCTGCAGTGACTTACTTTTCCATTATTAACTGACATCCCACGCCTTAACTGACATTAATGCAGATAATGACATATCACCTGTTTATTTTCAAATTTATTACAGAATGATTTCAGTATGACCCACACAGGTGGTGTCCACATAGGTAACTGCCTTCCCTATAAACAAATATGATATGCATTTTGTTCTGGTGAGCTGGCATTTGGGCACACTTTGCACATGCACCATTACTGCTTGTTTACAATGTAAGAGGACGACAGAAAGCTGTATATTAGCTGAGCCTAAACCATGACATGATCATCAAGGAACTGTCTAGACCACTCAAAGATAATAACATTTTTACTATTACGTTTCTTTTATTATGCTATAGAAAAAAGAAAGAAGGAAAAGAAAAAAAATAGTGATATTGTAAATCATCACTGTCCAACAGGAAAGCCAAGCCTCTTTTTCTATTGGACAGGCTAATATTTTAGCATTAGCAGTCCATCTGTCTAAGAAATCCTAGTTGGTGAAAGAGATCACCATCTTTGCATTAAACACAGTTTATCAGCTTTAGCTAATGTATTATTGTTTAAATCTCAATCAAGGTCGAAGGTTGTAGCTTTTCCATGTGCCTGGAATAAGGAAACGTTTTTGAGGGTAAAGATATAGAGTATAGTGTGATTCACATGTTTGAACAAGACATGCATCACTGGAGCACTGTTCATTTAACAGGGAACAGTAGGCTTTAAGTACTCTCTGGAAAAGAGTTGTGTAGGACATGGCTAGATGTAGATTTACATGTATATATATTTTTGATGCTTACAGGTTGTAGTAGGATCAGCAGATGGGATACATCAACATTGCTTGAAGTAGATGAAAAATCTTAGCATGTTCCTAAATAACAATGACATAATCTAATATTAGCGCAACTACATACTTACTAGGTGTAAATACATGTACTGACTTAAAGGTGTTCTAAAGTGCATTTTCTACAGCATTTTAAATGATTCTGGAAAAGAGCATTGCATGTCTAGTCTGCCATCGTTGTTGCTCCATTTTCACAATTAGTAATAAGTAAATTTACGTAACAATCTTGGATTTTGGAATTGACCTGTTTTACCGCCCTCTTTTGCAAACGGAGAATTTGTAATTGAAGGCGGCGACAGCGGTGTTTGAGGTTTATGGTATGTCAGCTCAATGTGCCGAACTGTCTTTCATCTTCAGCTCTGCTAATGTAAGTACAGTTTAAGGTGAATGGTAGAGTGCAGGTTTCTTCATGTTGACAGTTTTCTTATACGTACTTGCAAAAAAGAAAAATAAAAGGATACATAGGTAGCTGTAGTGCATGGTCTGTTTTTCTCTTATAAATGAGAATGTGTCTGGACTGTCAAACTTCACTCTGCAGCTCATATCAAAGACTTAGATTATGGTCTGGTACAAACACATTCAGATCAGCAAACCCATCTATCACATATAGGACATACAGAATAGAGATTCCACTGTATTGTGAACATGCCAGATTGACTGGTATGGGTTGAGTGACAGTCCATTTTTCAAAAGCAATCGCTGTAAAAAGTTTAAATATAGTTCATGTCAAGTAAGTATGCAACTTTCCAAGTGCTGTGTTGTTTTAATAGTACAATTTTGGACAGCACCGTTCTTAAACTGCTAAACTGTAGGTGTACAGACCAGCAGCAGTATTGACCGCCCAAAGATGTCGGTGCCATTTATGTGTCTGGCTGAACCAAAACACTGTTTTGCATACCGTTAAACCAAAACACTGTTTGCACACTGTTAAAGTATGTTTCTGAAGCATACTTTATGTACTAGGTACACTTACATCAATGTACTGGTAGTATACTTGTAAGTGAGCTATCTCAACACTTCTTGGAACTAAACTGGCCCACTTTTTATAATTTAAGTATACTATAGTAGTAAAGTTTGAGTACACAACTAGTTTACATTTAAGTTTTGTTCTGTATTGCAACTATACTAAACGTTTACTGTTAGTTTACTAGTTCATCAATTTATTAATCTCCTAAGCTGCTTATTTTTCTGGGTCACAGGGGGTATTGGAGCCTATTCCCAGAAACTGGAGCACACCGACACAGACACGGGGATAACTTGCAAACTCCACACAGAAAGGACCCCGGTTACCCTGGTCGGGGCTCAAACCCAGGCCCTTCTTGCTGTCAGGTGACATCACTACCCACTCTGCCACCATGCTGCCCTCAGTTTACTGGCTATTTACTTCTATCCCACTTTTTAGTTTATTAAATTATACTTTTAGGTACACTTACAGTCTACTCTCAACTACTAGTATAGTAGCTTTTAAACTGCAAGTACACTCAGTGCACTTAACATAATACTCATAGTTTACTACTTACATATCATCTTTGCACTTTACAACTGGCCTTCAATTTAGGTATTATTTCTTTAAAATATACCTTTAACTGTACTTTAAGTAGACGTAGCAGTGGACTACACAGATGAAACAATAAACAATAAGACATACTCAGGATTAAAAATATTTTTTATAAATCAAAATTTCCAAACAAATATTGTACTGGATGCATTTATGTTACTAATGTTCTTAAGTATATCTCCATTAAAATATTAGATAAAAGTATAGGCCAAATATACTTTTTTGTATACTTATAAGAATAAGCCAAATATACTTAGGTATAACTGTGTTTAGTGTATCACTGATGGGTACATAAAACCTAAACTGAAAGCATACTCACACATTTTAGTTGAAAAGAAGTAATAGCTAATAGCACACTTCAATAAACCTTTTTTATTTGTAAGGGGAGGCAAAATAGTCACCAAAGAAAAATGTTACACTTTTTAAGCGCCTTAGTTTAAGCGAAAACAAGTTTATTTGTCCTTATTTGGCCATATTTGAGCCTAAATTTCTGATGCTGCTGCAAGCGAACATTACAACAATTACAAGGAAGTTCTCTGAGATGGAAGTGGTTCTTTGGTACTGCCAAAGCACAACAAAAAATGACAACGCAACTTTCGTTCACAGCCTATCATGTCAAAAATTCCACATCACTCTCTGTTGTAAAACCTCACAAGAACTTGCCCCCCAAAAATGACTTAATCATGAGGTACTTGTGTGGTGTGGTCAAACAATGTTTAGATTTTACTTGCTGGACTTTAGTTTTTTGCTTGCTGGACTATGATACTTTGGTACATTATTACAGGAGTGTGTCTGAAGTCATCTTTAAACAATTTACCTAAAACTCCTTTTCATTTATCATTATTGAAGAATGTCATAATCAGTCAGACTATCACATCATTGCTAATTTGCAGAAAATGTGATATGCTTTTTGATCTACATTTGTATTTGTTTATGGAACTAGATCGGTTGGCCCGTAAGGACGTTTGGATTAGTTTGGAATGTTTAACCCCTTAGTCATTGTTATATATAGCTTAATTAAATTAAATTATTCTTTCTTTCTTTTCAAATGTATTCTTCAAATATTTTAACATGTTATAGTTCTAAATTTCTAAATATATCTAAATCTGTAACTCTAAACATATCTTTGTATATTCTTTCGTCTTTTTGGCCCTTTGCCCACCACAGATATTATACTTTCCAAGACAAATGGTTTGAGCACTCCTGCTTTTTCGTGTTTTATATTTGACAGATTCTTGAATTATCTCCAGGTACTCGGTTTTAAACATGTACAATAGTAAACAAGTATGTTTTATTATTTGTTAGGATTTTGTGTAAATGTGCAGCTTTGTACAAATTTTGTTGTATTAATTCATTTTCAGTGATGTTGTTATTGCTGTAATACAGTAATAGAAAAGAGCAGAATGATTAGGGAAGGAAACACTAAGAACACCCTCCTCGTGGTCTGAATTCAGAGAAATCAGCCTGTTCAGAAGTGAACAGCCTTCATCTTGTATCTTGACCTGAAATTGTCTAAAATCAAAACAGCAGTAGGTAGCCTCAATAAAAAAACAACTTCAGCAAAACAATAGAAAGAGATACTGAAGCCCTGTGTAAAATCCTTATCTTTGTCACAGGAAAATGTGCTGATATACTTGGAATCATCTTACTAATACAGTGGCCAATATTAACGCTCAATTCTCTATACTAATACTAATTATTTCTACAGAATGAATGACCCTTAAATTTGTCATCAGAAATTCTATTGATAGCTCTCTACTGATATTGTTCAATTCTATTGATAGATACTCTACCTCTTCATAAATCACTCACATGATCACCTGAAGAGCACCTGAGAAGGAATTGACACAAATTGATAATCATTAAACTGGCTATCAAACAGAAGGTCTGTAGGAACTTCATGACGTGTTGTCGTATGATACCTAGGAAGCGAAGGAAGTTTCTTCTGAAATGGCCTGAATTGGACAACCCATCTGTCTCAGCCCATATTTACCCACCATACCTGGGCGATCCTGGTGACTTGGTCAACCAGTAAAGTAGAAGATTAATGAATTACTGATTTATTTCCAGATCTCTCTGATAAACTGACCATGTTGACCATGTTTCTCAGACCAGATAAAGGCTCATAGGGAACCAGGATACAGGGAAATCCTGAACGTGCGGTGCCCTAGACACCAAATTGTTACTCATTGTCCATGGAATGATTCATTATTCACTTCAGGAAGAAAAGCAAAGAAAAACACCAATTCCATGTAAAAAAGACCATTTCCCTCCTGAATTCTTCCCCCCTCTAATTTCTTCACTTATTCATTTCTAGACCTTCCTGGAAAGAACAAAAGAGTGCCCCCCCCCAATATTTCTAACCTAACTGTATCATTTTTAAGAATATAACAATATGCACTGAAATGATTTGCATTAATTATAGATATGAAAAAGTTTGTTTTTAGACTTCCATCCCCACTTTATACACCTTACAGTGGCTTAGTCCACTGCCACTTTGTGTTTAGCGACCATGTTGGTGTGGTCAACATAGCTGCTGGACTGTAGTTACCATCAGTACAGAGTGGCACTGTCTAAAATGATACTGTTCAAGAATATCGCACTCACCAAAGTGAGGTAAGACTATACAATAGAAGGAATGCAGATCCTAACACTTCACTTAAGCTAGAGAACAACAGGCAGTGCGGTATCTATGTATCTATGTATTTACAGTATATCCATGCCCTGAACCCTATTTGCTGTCCCCTTCAGGAATTGCTCCCAAGATTTTTTCCTGTTTATTGTCCTGCTAAGTAAATGATTATCCGTCTATGATCTTGTTGAAGGTGTTGCTCCTGGCTAGGACATTTAAGGACAGGTAGCTAATGAAAAGAACAGTAAATGCAGCGAGGGCTGAATCCAGTTTCAACAGCAAACTAATAAACTGATAGAAGTATAGAATAGAAGTAAAACAAGAGTCAATATTGGTGTTGCCTTTACCTAGAGATGCTTTTGATGGGTAAAGAGATGAAACTCTATGCTGAAATGACATCATTATTTCTAGACAGGTAAGGAATGAAGAAAGGGGGAGGAGGAGGGACTGTGCATGTTCTGCTAATATGTTGCCCCCTATTGTTTGGAGTATAAAATTGTTCCTTTAAGTACAGTCAAATCATACTAACATATCTCCTGCTTTAATAACCTAGAAGAAACTATTCTTTAAAACTAAACCTACTCTCCAGAGAAACTAAAGCTACCAGCTGTACTTGGCAAGAAAAGGAAAGTGGCAAGTCAAAGTCATGCCAGATTAACTCTGGGCTGGCAGGTCATCTTAAGGATTTTCATGGACATTAAAAAAACCAAAAAAAAAACCTTTAGTCTGCAGACGCTGTTGAGAATGTTATGCCGCCTGCAACATCATTCAGCATGACTGATTTGGTGGTGGAAGGACACACAGACCTCTACAGGCTAGACAACGACACCCTGACTGCTATTAGGCATCGAGATGAAATCGTTGGACCCATTGTCAGACCTGGGTTCCTCCTGGTGCACGACAATGCCCGGCCTCATGTGGCGAGAGTGTGCAGGCAGTTCTTGGAGGATGAAGGAACTGATACCATTGACTGGCCCCCTGCTCGCCTGACCTAAATCCAATAGATCACGTCTGGGACATTATGTTTTGGCCCATCTGACGCCGACAGGTTGCACTTCAGACTGCCCAGGAGCTCAGTGATGTCCTTGTCCAGATCTGGGAGTAGATCCCCCAGGACACCATCCGTCGTCTCATTAGGAGCATGCCCCGACGTTGTCAGGCATGCATACAAGCACTTGGAGGCCATACAAACTACTGAGTACCATTTTGAGTTGCTGCAATGGAATTTCGGTTAAATGGACTAGCCTGCTGCATCACTTTTTCGCTTTCATTTTTCGTCTTTGATCATTTTCGTTTCCATCAAATGAGGTGGCATCCTTTCGTTCCTAGCACATTACCCAGTCCATATGAGGACAGATATTCTGCATGATTTTTTCCCCCATTGAGATCTGATGTGTTTTTAAGTGTTCCTTAAATGTTTTTGAGCAGTGTATATATAAATTTCACTGTTTCTGAAAAGGGTTCCTTCAAGAGACATTCAGGAGACATACATTGAGTTATTTTTTTATTTGCATTAATACCTAACAAGGATGAAATATCAGCACAGCACAAAAAAATAGACATTTTAAATCACATAATAAAAGACCTCGTACATCCCTAAACAGTATGCACATAAAATGCTGATTCTTTTTATGTCATTCTTGTTTTGCTATAACATAAAAATATCAGTAGGCCTGTAAAAAATGCAAATGAGCACTTTTTATGTTTACATAAAACAATAAGAAAACATAAACAGTAATTCTGCAGCTGTAACAGAACCAGCAAAACAGTGCTATATGATAAACTGATGATGCTGATAAACAATATGCAAGACGTTTTACTTAATCAGTGCACAGAGAGAAAAAGGCAGACAGGTCTGTATGCGTGTTTAACCCTTAGAAGGCTATAGATATTACTGTCGTTTTCCGAAATGATAAGCTTCCATTCCATTAAATAATGATTTCCATATATTATTAAGGTTATTATGTCATTAGGTAATTAAGGGATTTCTATTTCAACATTATCAACACTCCTGACTTTTTTCAGTTTGTTACAAAGTCAAAAAGTGACAATAAGATGGCAAAAGTGGTAAAGCAATGGGAAACCTTTTAAGCAACAATGATTTTAAGCACTTTTATGCAACAATGATTCCTTTTTCCAACCTCTATTTATCTTTTCAAGTTTAACAGGCTGTACCTTATAGACTGATGTATTTAAACAATCTCTGTTCTAATGTGTGGCTGTCCCAGAGAAATGAATTCAAAGCTGTTTATGGACTGCAGAGTAAACAGTATGCTTTGAAACTTTACGAATGTTTACATATCACATTAAGAAGGAATGAGGAATGAGGAAAGAATACAAAATACAATACGACTTCTCTGTTATTGCGATCACTAACTGCAATTTCTAAAGGTTAAACAAAACGCTCTTTCAGTTTGTGAAGATCAGATGTCCACTGAAGTAGCTATCAGAGGAGAGGCCACCGCTGCCCAGACTGGCTTCTAGCCTTATACGGTCTCCCGGGTTTAACTGCATTACTATCTGCCCACTGTATGAAAGTCTGGCAGGCGATTGCTGAGACGCCACGCTGCTTATGACCACAGAGCTGTTGTACTTCAGTGTCACGATGCCCACACTCCGAGCTGATGTTAGGAAGAAGACAAACTCATACACACCAGCCACTCTGCAGGTGAACTCGCCGGTTTGGGTGCTGTAGTCATTCAAATCGTTATAGATGGAGTTGCGGAAAGTGATAAGTCGGACTGGGATGGGAGAGTTGGGTGAGGTGCCAAGCTGCATAGAGAAGGCAGACCGTTGTGTTGTGATGTTAGCAGCAGAGCCGGGGGGACCAGGTGGTCCACTTATCCCAGGTGGTCCTGGGAGACCTGGAATTCAAGAGAGTGAGAATTAGGATAGAGAAAGCAAGTCAGAAGGAGAACCACAGCACTTGAATACTGGATATAGCACTGGAATACTGGAACCAGTATTGGATAATTATTTTAACAAATGTTCACATAGGCTTGGACTGTTTTAAATGCTGACCTACATTTATTCTGAACATAGAGAATGAGAACTGTACCCAAAAGTCACAGAAAACAAATGGGATTATAGTTAAAACCTTACCCGGTTCGCCTGGAGGTCCTCTAGGTCCTGGGGGTCCTGGTATTGGCCCTGAATCGGGATCTGAATATGGTTAAAACAGGTTTATTTTATTTCTTGGGGTTTCTGTGATACATAAAAGGAAAAACTTCAAGTAAAAGCAGAATTAGAAAATCTGCAACCCAAGCGAACAGGATGAAAAGAGAATAATACACTGCAAAGGCCTTGTGCAGTTCATAAACTGTGCGTTTTAGCACATCACGATTTAACCAATGTGTCGCTGCAGAAGGCCTTTGTATGTACAGCACATGCAGGAAAGATTCCCCCAGATTGATCCCAGTGTAATAAGCTCATTCCCTTCATAAGTGTTCATAAAAATAGTGATTGTCTAACCTCATTTCCATGGTGTGAACTGTGGCTGTTAGCCTCTCCTAGAAGGTCAAACAGCAAAGGTAAGCCAACACTACCACAGAGACTTGGACTGTACTCCATGCATATATATGGCAGCATATTTAAACAGAAATTTAGGTGGGATATGTTCAGCACACCACTCAGCCACAAGTAAAGTAGTGCAAAGCTAAATCAGAAATATTCAGCAAGGTGCAATAAATGTGATTATTTGTTTAACACTCCTGTAGTTTCACTTTCAGTGTCAGAACTTCAATCTGCCATTCAGTAGAAAGGGTCTTGGTTAGTCTTTTTAGGTCTGTAGTGCAGCACTGTAAACGTTTTTGCTCTCTTTCACACAGAGCAAGAAATCCATGAAAGTTAAACTGGCTGTACTTGGTCAGTATTCAGATTACACAGTAATGCTAGCCAAACAAGGGTGTATATTAGCCCTCTTGTACAAGACATGCAGTGAGCACTAATTTCCAAGGGCATGTAGCTGTAAAATTACCTCAGGGCAGATAAAAAAGATGCTAGTGGCTGGGTAATTGTGAACAAGGATTTATCTTTACCCAGGTTGTTAGCCATTGTGCCCTGGGGATTATTCTTTCAATAACAGTGGGGCACCACTAACAGTGATAACACTCAACGATAAAATCTGTTAAACAAATATTCACATTTTAATGACCCGAACCGAAAAAGCATTGCTCTTGTAGTGGACTGCGTAAGTTTGCATGTTTGCTCTTTATACTTACCAGCTTCAAACCAGGGAGTGAGGTCTAGCTGCACAATGTCGTTACAGTTAACGAAGTCTGCTTTGTTGGTCTTTAAGCGGAAAGGGTCGGCGGGAACTGCTCGGATGCCCGTGTTGTCACAGATGATGCGAGCCAGAGACATAGAAGCTAGAGAGGCTCTCTGACTTTTGGTGAAAACCCCGCTATTCTCCCACCAGAGCCTGTATAGAAGGATACCAAAAATGACCACTGTGCAGTCACACTTTTATTTTTTCTTTGGTGAGATTTTTGCCTGTAACCACACCAACACACACGCACAATACCTGTCGCCTTGACGGATCTTCTGGAACTGGGTTGCAATCAGACAGGAGAAGAGAGGTCCGACTCTGCCTCCAGGGACAAAAGGCTCTGCTACACCCCCCAGCCAGACATCGATGTTGGCGGGATGTCCATAGAGAGCCATGAGTTTCTTTGCCAGATCACTGTTGTTCAGCACTATGGCCAGTTGAGCTTCATTCTGAGGTATGGAGAGGTTGCAGAACCTGCGCCAATCGTTATAACCTAAGGGGGTAAAAGGGGGTACATGAACTTTATATCCGTATTTGGGAATAAAGATTGTTCACAGTGAACCTTTGTGTGTGATTCAAGCAGAAGTCTGGGCCTTTTGAGCAACATGTAGTAGTAATCTTTATGTGTAGGTATGTGTGTACCTGGCAGAGCATGGTCACGGCTCCTCTGCATGTTAAGGGATGCCAGGTCCATAGCAATGTGACTGGTGAAGGCAAACAGCTTCTCTCTCAGAGCATTTACCAGCATGTGGTCCTGTTGGTTCAGCTTAGCTGGTCGGCTAATCAGGCCACGGATGAGAGGATCAACTCCACCTGGATGTGGGGAATCAGATGAGATTCGGATAAGATACAAGTTTATGAGCTGAATTGGGTATGCTATATGAGCGAACGCAGAAAAACGTGAAAGTGTGAAGTTCATAGGAATGTGAGTGGGAAGCTTCAAGGGTTTCTTCTGAGTAACAAAGAATTTAGCCTCCAATAGCGTTATCACATGAACTGACCTTCAAAGATGACTCTCCAGGGTGCGAAGAAGGACTCAAACAGAGGGACGCTGGGGAACTGAGGATGGTTCTGGAAATTCTCATCCAAACGGAAGACGAGGGGCTGTATAGTCAAATGGGCGAATCGATAGGCAGCGGTGGCAAAGATATTAGAGATACTGGGGTCAACGTTGGCATCGTACCCAGGATAGGGCCCAAGCAACCTCTTTATGGCATCTGGACCCACGATGTGTGGAAGGTAATCCCTGAAAACCACAATCTGTGTGGCAGAGACACCATTACAGTCAATTTTCCCTAAGCCTGCTTGTTATGTAAATCAGACATGAAGAAGAAAAAAATGGCAAGGCCACAAAACTAGTTTTGTTTTTTAGAAGCAGAATCCATATTACAAATTACTTTTTTACACTGGCCAGAAATGTGTGAGTGTGTATGAGTGAACATGTGTGTGCAAAAGCACGTGGGTGTGTAGTACCTGGTGATAGGCACCCATGATTTTGCGAGCCTCCTGGTAAAGTGTTTCACTGCTCCAGCGGGGGTTGAGTAAACGCAGGGCACGGGCCAGCCGATTGTGTTCTCTCAAGAAGAGAGTGTGCAGGGAAGTTAGAGCAATGTTCTCATCCACACGAGCGTCACCTGCAGTCAGGAAGAGGTGTTTTTGTTTTCTTCAGTTTCATTGATTCTATAATGTGTTTTTTTGTCTTGTATTTTTTCAAGCTACTGTTGAAAGTTTCTCTGAAGTGGAACTTGAAAAATACTGTAGAAAGCTACTGGGTAAGATCTGAATCTCCTGTTCCTATAGGCTTCTGTGGTTTGAAGCAATATTCACATCTTTGAAAGGATTAAATGACTTCAGTTGGAGCAGCGTAACAACAAGGAAGGCTGAAACTGACCTGCAATGAAACATGGAACCTCCTGTAGGCCTGTAGTGTTGAGGATGTGATTGCGTGTGCTGCACATGTTGCTGGCCATCTTAGTGAAGGGCAGCAGCTCTCGGCCATTGTCTTGGAAGCGGTCATTGACCAGGAGGAGGCCAAAGTCGTTGGAGAGGTCTCGGAGGTCTCGCGCAAGCCCCTCATCAGAGCCATACAGCTGGCCCACATCGAGGAAAGATGTCAGGGAGTTGATCTGCTGCCTTTCTTTGGGAATGCCACCAAAAATGTAGGCGCTGTTACCGGAACCACAGGCAGGTGCAGAACGGAAGAAAGGGAGGCAGCTGTTTGGAGCAGGTGGGGGCCGGCGTGTGTCTCCAGGAGGAAACTAAGCAAAAAAGTTTTGTTTTCAAATAAATATTGTATAGAAATCAGTTGTTTTGTTGTGGTGACATTTTGAATACTTCTAAACAGAAAAGGAGTAGAAGTTGTGTGCAGGGAAACCACACTCATCTGGTTTTCCTGTAGACTAACCTGGATGGGGAAGCAGGGCTCGGAGCGCTCACAGCTCTCGTCACAGTTGATACCGTTGCTGAAGGATCGGATGCTGGGTGAATGGGGAGTGAAGGACAGGTCGTGGTCATTCCACTGGCCAAAGAAAGTGACCAAGTGCGTGAACTCACTGTCACCCTGAACTTCAGCGTCTGCTGTGCTCAGAATGCGGTTAGATACCAGCCTTACCTGGAAAAGAGATCTCAGTTGAGCTTGGACTCATCATTTTGACATAGTCACATATATATATATATATATATATATATATATNGTTGCAGACGCTGTTGGCGGTGCGGTACTTGTTGATGAGGGGTGTGGTCCTGCAGGAAGGGGGCCGGACTTGAGCAGCACAGCCAGTCAGGCGCTCAATAGTGCGCAGCTCTTCAGGAGTAATCAGCGCTGAGAGAGAGAGAGAGAACAGACAGCTTTAAAGCAGATTTTATATTTGTGTTTTATTAATCAGATTTGCTTCAGTATTTGTCACTGGTATTATAAAACAGGGGGAAATGAGATCATTTGGAAAAAATGAAGTGCTCTATGTATGTCCTGTGCCTGTATGTATGAAGGAGTGTGGGTTTGTATGTCAGACCTGTTGCGTTAATGGATCTCTTGTGGGCGTGGTGTGTTTTCTCCGCGATGATCCTGAGGGTCTGCTGCAGGTAGTCTGCAGCTCTCACGGCATCACGTGTCTTTCGAGCCGGCTGCTTCATCAGACGCAGCTTATCAGACGGCTTGATGAAAGTGTTGTTCTTGCGCACCCTTGCCAGACTCCTGTAAACATATCGTAAAAATTGAATATATGTTTTCAGCATATTAAAAACATATATATTCCTGAATATATCAATTAGTATGAATATACATGAATTAGCATCAGAAATATAAAAATAACCTATATAATAAAGGAAGAAGCTGTTCAAGCACGCTGCAGATTTAAAGAAATGTTGACTCACTCTTGACGGGAGTATAAGTAAGCATCGTCTACAAGTCTTTTGGCCTCCTCGATGGATTCTAGGATGAAAGGTCTACCCAACCCCTCCTGAACAGACCCTACGCAAACAGACATTACAGCAGAGTCAGGGTACAGGGATGGATACAGATCACTGCCAGAAGAATTCTGTTGAGATTCATTAAAGCAGTGTGAATAGTAAGCGCCTCCTCTACAATCCCATCGCCCATTTTCATTTCACTAACAAGGGGACTGTATTTTTGCAAGGTATCACTGATCCACACACAGAGATATGGCCCTGTTCTATGATATTACCGATACTAATCAAAGCAAGGCTGTGAATTGCTTGGTTGGCA
Organism: Semaprochilodus insignis; assembly: GCA_034552555.1. Taxonomy (NCBI): domain Eukaryota; kingdom Metazoa; phylum Chordata; class Actinopteri; order Characiformes; family Prochilodontidae; genus Semaprochilodus; species Semaprochilodus insignis. The sequence continues at coordinate 9,646,511 of CM067490.1, read as the reverse complement.
CATATTGGTTGGCACATATTTCATTTTCATAGCATTAACACAGAACAAGTACTACCTGTTAGATACGGTCAAGCTGGTTATTAAGTACTTCTGAGACTTTTTGGAAGCCACAGTATGAAACGTATGAAGAAGACTACATGTCATGATGAATTTGATAAACCTGTGGCTAGGCTTTTGATATTGTGTGCAATTTATGCTCTAGCCGATACTTTGCACGTCACTTTAACCGAAACATTTCGGATGACCAGTGCATGCTTTCAGTGCACATAGAAAAATTGCATAGCCCATTTCAACACAGCTGGCTGTAACAATGTGTTGCCTGGCATGCTTTAAAAAACAGGGAAAGTACATTACACTTTAAAAACTCATCACGACACAAATATCACTTCTGAGCAACTTAAAGCTCTGGACAGCAAGTTTTGTTCCCTTTCAGTCTGCAATTTGTTGTTCACAAGATTATCTGAAAGTTTAAGTTAGACTGCAACTTGTTCAAAATACCGTAGCCAGAGAACTAACCTACACAGTAAAAGTGATCACGTCGCACCAGTTTCAGCATCATTGCAAAACTGATTTTCATCAACTGCTGAATTACAACTTTCTCTTACTGCACAGAGACTTGGAACACTTCACCTATAAATATTTTTAGACACCAACCATTTGTCATTTTTTTCATTTTTGCATATATTTTACTTATCTAATTCATTGCACATTTAAAGAAAGTTCTGATTGCATTTTATTTTTTCCATTTTAACACTTTCCTGATTTATTTTTTTAGTCATGTTGTTCTACTGGTTTATTTAAATACATGGTGTAGCTTTTGTCATCTGCATTTACATTTATGAAAGTCCTTTATATTGTGACTATCAAATTGTTTTTTTCATGTGTTAACTCACCAGATGCAGTTGGGTAGCTCAGCATGTGGCACAAACCCAGCACCACAATGGGTATGAGGAGATTCATGTCTGAAACTGTGATAGAGGAACAAAAGCAGCTCATTGAAAAATATACTGCATTCTGTATCTTTTGTTATGCTATATCAGGCACAAATGAACATTCTAGAGTTTTCTCTGACGAATATATTACACATTTCCAGGTTTTTGAACATCATATAGTGGGAAAAAAGTAGTTTAAATGTTCATCCTTGTCTGCGTTGTATCCTGAATATAATAAGCATTTCTATCAAAAGCAGAATGGATGTAATATAGCATAACATCAATCAGTGCAGAAGTCTTTAGGCATCATTTTATGCAGCATTGACACAACAAAGTGTGAACATCTAAACTAATTAAAACTCATGTAAAAGCAAAACCATTTGGGAAAGCAAGCAAAAAATTGAGCCCGAAGAGGGATGTCATTTCTCACCCGTGTATTTGTTTCCGCTTCTCTTGAGATCAACTGGAGAAAGCAGTGTGCAGTCCTGCTGTGCAGCAGTACTTTTATACACAGCCTGATGCCTCAGCCCATCTTCATCTCACAGGTGGGGCCTGAAGTTTTACAACAGTGCATTTCCTGCTTCCTCTTACCTGCAGAAAACAATTATTTCTGTTTAGTATTTGTCTCTGCCCAGACTGATGCTGGACAAAGTTCAGCAAGTTTGTCCAAAAAAGGGCTACAAACTATATGCTGTATTTCTGTTCTGTTGTTTGACTATTTGAACACCCTGTTAATTACAATACATTACAGAAAAGAGGCTGACAATTAGTTTTTATGGTACCGACAGCTAAGGCCAAGGCCAAGGTCTATTTGAGGTATGATCGATTAACTCTCATGAGGAAGCCAGGAATCCCCTCGTCTGATGAATAAAACTCTGAATTTCCTGTTGTCTTTCCGGGAGATAATAAGCTTCGTTTTCCCAGAAATCCTGGATAGTGTTTCTTGGTGTGTTGAGGGGATTTTAATCCCTCTTTCTAACACGCTTTTCTAAAATGCTTCCTTAATTTTAAGTTTTGCCTGCCTTTTCAACTGCTGCTCATTCATCCGCAAAACAGCAATGCCGAAGAGGACGCATGGAGTCGCTAGTTACAGTATTATACGACCAAAGCCTATGAGTACAGACGTTGTAAACACAATATGAATTAGTTATTATTTAAAAAAAACACTGATGATTTTTGCTATTCAGCAGTGTACTTTGCCCCACATCCTACCTGTTAGTCCACAGCTTCTGCCAACTAACTAATCCATTATGAAAACTGTCGTTAGTTGCAGCACTAACACGGACAATGATGCAATTAGATGCCTAATAGTGTAAAATAAACACAATAAGCTGTGCTCTTACTGCACATTTGATGCAATAATAAAAAGTACACATCTCATATCCATCATGGAACAATCTCGATGTTCACCAATATCGACTAACATCAGATAAAGTAAAGAATTTGTTATGCATTCTGATGCCCTGAGCTGGCCTTGGGTTACATGCACCCAAGTAGTTGCTTCACGTAGGCAGTTAAAGAGGACGAAGGAAGTTCCTTTTGTTTTTCTTGTGTAATTTTTGGCAACGGCTTTTTTGACTACATTTTTAAAAGACACTTCTCTAACATTATGCTTACTTTTGCTATCATCTCTTAGATACTTTTAGTCACAGGGCGCTCATTGTTTAAAGCTTGCAGGTTTCCACATACCAGATGTACTCTACATGCCTAAAAGTATCCGGACACCTCTTCTATTGAATGAATTCAGCTACTTTAAGATGCACGCCTTGCTGACAAAGGTGCTTGTTTGTGCACACACAGCTTGTACAGTCTCCATAGAAAAGCCTCTTGACGAGCCCTGATTTTGTAAACTATGAAAATTATTATTATATAATTATTATTATGCCCAAAGTACAACCCCTGTTTCTAAAAGAAGTCATGATGCTGTGCAAGGTATCACTGGATTCAGAACAAGTCAAATGACAATCACATATTTTCAAAATAAATATAATTAAAACTTCACTTGCTATGTTTACTCTTCCAGTTCTGCTGAAATTACATTGTTTGAAGTTGATATTTAGTTTGCTTACGCTTCTTTAATTATGGAATGACCACTGGTTCTGAGTGGTATTTGCTTAAATGTCTTGCTCGATACTGCTCGCGTTGACCATCAGAATGTAAATTATATGAACCCATAATGGAATTCACCCAGTAATACATATAAAGGAAATTCCACAAAAAAAACTGTCATAAAGATGCTGGGCTACTTGGCTTTTTTCCAGGTGGTAACATTTCCTTGTGGTTTGAACAAAGAAATGTTTATGAGTGGAATGATTTTGCTTATGCTGTGATGAAGTGATTCAGAGTTCCATGGTAGTAATGGTTCACTGAAAACCATTTCAGGTAACACAGATTTGAACAGGTTTAGATCATTATATTCAAAATATTGCTGTTTTGAATGAGAACAAGAGAAAGAGGAAACACTATTTGGCTTAGTGAGTTTGAATATCAATTATTTTCAGGTTTTCTGCAAAATCTGCTGTAGTTTGAAGTTGTTTTTTTTAGTTTAGTTGCAGGAGGATTGTATACCTCTGTATAACCCTGGCTATTGGCTACTACATTAGCTGTGCTTGTTCGACCTTTGTGAGCAAAAAGTTTGAGACTTTTAGCATCGTCTTGTATGTTTACTGAGCCATGTGTCAGTGGTGCTTTCAAATCAGCCACTGTGCTACATTTAAAACAATACTTATAGCTCTGAAAGAATGCGTAGTAATGTGTAGGAAAGGTGTAGCTTTGAAAATGAGATGGAGTTTAACCCTATCAAGCCAAAAGATCCATTCTGCCAATCAATTCAGAGAGTTTGGCAGTGACCCCTTTTGATGTAAGTGAGAATGGGTATTTGTTTTACTCTTGGCGTCCTCCTACAGTTCCAGATTGTAATTGGAGTGTAATTGCTACACATTTTTTGGATGTTTCTATGTGTAAATAACTAAAATTGCAAGTGTAATCTGACACTTCCCTATGCCTGCGTGATGTGCCCGCATATGCAGGAGATTCTGCATAACACCAGCAAAGACAACATCTGAACAGGAAGATCCATGTTGATTACCAAAGGTAGAGTAATATTACAGGATTGTATTACAGGAGGTTCAATCTTTCAAGGCTTATTTCAGGACTGACCGAACATTCTGGCGTGAGTTGAATTGATTAGTGAACCTGAAACGGGACTGAGGTTAGATGACTTTTGGCATCTGGAAAAACTACAAAACTTTGTGTGACAGAGATGACACAGATAGGGTTACAGCCTTCATCACAATCTTTCCTAAATAACATTGGGAGGGATGAACACTCTGCTGTTGGATTTTCCATGTTGTCCTGTTAGGCTGTGAGAATGTTTTACAGTCTTTACTTTTATCTCTTTTAACTCTCGGGAATGAGTAAAGGCCAGTCTAAGATTTACTTTTGTCTGGGCTCTTGTCCAGTCACTCTCTTTTACTCTTCCTTGTTTCTGCCTTAAAATCCATGCTGGGAATTCCAAGCTAGCTTCTTCTTATAGCTAGCTAAAGACCCATAGGTTTTGGTGGGTGACGTGGTGCCGTAAAGCATTACACCGTTCCTGTGTGTCTCACACGCGCTTGTAAAAAACTTACATAGTGCTATAGCAGGTGCTCTGGGCCTGGAGTGGCAATAGTAAGGTAACAATGTCCCATCTGTGATCCATCATGTTTTCTCTCATGGCATAAAAGATGCACAAGCCCTTCTGTATTGCCTGTGACTTTGTCCAGGGCAGATGCTGTACGTACAAATGCAAGCTGTTGCAATGGCTGAGATGCAAGCTGAAGGTTTTTCACTCCAGTGTCTTTTGCTCCATGAAGCCTCTGCTGTCTGCAGAGCAAGTGACTGTTTGCTTCTGCTAACCGGTCATCAGGTGGACCATGCTTTCACAAAACACTCAGTTTCTGTTGAATTGGATCCGTCATTAAAGCACAGCATGAATTTTTCATGCACATACCAGACTGTTCATTGACATTTTCAAGAAAAGCCTAGAGCCCCTGACCCCGCACCCAGTTTCCAAATTGCTCTTACACTCTTGATGCTTATTGTTCTTTTATTTCATCAGAGCAAATATAAAACATGGCTGATGTGTGACTTGCATTCCTATTCATGTTGTTTATTTCAAAATTGTAGTTTATGACACACTGACAACTAAATCCACTAGCTGTTGAGTTTGTCAGATCACGTTCATTACTTATCAAGTAAGTGCAACAACAGTGTTGAAAATGCCGTTATTGTCAGAGAAGAGCAGACTGAAGAGCAGATGTAGCTGCTGCTTTTTGAGCCTGCCTTAAATGGTTTGGGGTTAAGCAAAAACGCTTGAGCAAGTTCCCACAGAGTTTGTTAGAGGGCTTCCTCTTTCTGCTGGCCTTCCTTTCTATCTTAGGCTAATTTTTAACACTTGCAGTGTTCGGGAAATTGTCAGATTACAGCTTTCATGGCAATAAGTGTACCCAGTTAATCAGAACCTTTCCAAAGGTTAGTCAAACTGTGTCAAATCAATAGCAGTGCTGCCGGCTTGATATTCCTAAAGAAAATTCCCTCAGGCTAAGTCTTGACTGTGTCCCACTTAACCGCAAATACAAATTTTCCGCTGGAGTACTTGTTGTGCCTACTAAAATGCATCAGCATGTGGAATTTGAGCTTTTGGTGTTCAGGCTCGATTATTGATGCCCGCACCCATCCAATTCAACGAGTAATCAGGTCTGACTGCACTTGCAAAATGTAGTGTGATTCTTCTCCCACTCCCACCCACAAAAGCTAGCACCCTTATCTCCCATACTAGTTTTAACCATACGTCATGCCCACTAGCCCCCTCCAACTTTTGTCTATGCATGTGGTTCTCATCAGCTCCTGCCGGGGTTTGCTGAAAACCGCACTGCTGGCGTGGGACATGTCAATGCAAACACTTTAACACAGCCTCCAGACTCACCATACCTCCCAGTTGCACAAGTAAATATTTTAATAATAAATAAAAGTAAATATGATGTGTCTTTTTAGGCTAAACAAAGCCATGTGAAGTTGCATATGGCACCAAATCATGATCGAAGGGTACAAAATCAGCAAGGTGTTGTGCATACATGTTTACTGGACGTAATGTAGATGCTGATTATTACTAACATGCTTTCCTCTGCAGCAATTGTTTAGCTTATTTGTTTCTTGTTTGCTGCTACAAACATCTGATAAACCAACCCCCCCCAGCTAGCCATAATGTTTGTCCATGTGAACCCTAAAACTTGCAATGACTGTGGTGCCTCAAAATGAATCCCCCCACAGTAGAACCTGCCTTTGTGCAGGCTTTTGCTGTACCTGATTTAATACATCTATATCAATTTAGCCAGGAGTCAAAGCACAAGTGTGAGAACAAAAAAAGCTTAGTCTTAAGCAATGCCACACTTGAAGAAGTTCCCATCAAATCGTTGCTAGACCACTTCCTCCCTCTGTGCATGTTGTGTTAGTTGGTAATACTGCTGTGTTTATTTGCATTTTGGACAAGCCTTGCTGTCACATTCAAAACTTAATTCATCCCTGTGCAGTACTAAAAGTCCAAAAGTGTCCAGACAGTCCTTTGAATAAGTGAATTCAGCTACTTTATGATGCACACATTGCTTCATTGGGTTGTGATGCAGTGTGTATTCTGGCAAGATGAAGCTTCATTTAGTACCCTTGGGTTAAGTTGGAACAATCCAGAACTGATCATCCAACATCAACATGTGAGCTCACGAATGCTCTTCTGGTTGAATACAATCAAATGTTCACAGCAATGTTTCAACACCTAGTGTAAAGCCTTCCCAGAAGACATGAGACAGTTACTGCAGAAGGCAAATTATAAAAAAAAATAATGTTTGTTATGACCCAAGAGGAAAAAAAATCCACCGAAGTATACTTAATTTAAGTGTTCTTAGTATACTTCCTTGAACTTATGATTATTGTACTGAAAGTGTGCTATTTTCATTACAAACTTTAAATATATTATATAAATATAATCTTTAGTGATATTAAACATATTTCTAGTACATTAACCTGGGGAACCATAAGTTCATCATGTTTATGTACGGCATGAATATTGTATGTAAAAGTTTCAGAACTCTTGGAAATTTCATCATGTAATAACAAACACAGTTTTATGTCCAAACGACAAATGCTTCTCCTTTTTCTACTTCTAGTCTCTGCAGCCTCTGTCCAGGAAATCTCTGTGGAAGACCTTGAAGGTCCCTGGTATACATGAGGTTCACACAAAGTTCATCCTTTCTGGAAACTTCTGCTAAGCTGTTAAGCACAATAGGCCACTATACCAAAAGCTTTAAATATATTTCTTTTAATTTATCAAGTTGGAATTTTGGGAATTTGAAACAAACCTTCACAAATCCACCTTATTTTAATGTCCACCCCGATTACGTATTACAAAGACTACAAACCCAATGTTAAAAAATTGGTACAGCAAATAAAGACAAAAGAGATTTTACATGGAGGTGAGTCTGGAGGCTGTGTCGCAGTGGTTGTGGGGACATGTCCTACACCAGCAGTGCAGATTACAGCAAACACAGGCGAGGGTTACAAGGACCACATGCATAGACCAAAGTTGGTGGTGGCAGGGTCATCTGAAAGTGCCTTACAGAACCCTAAACATAATTAGTTAGTTATCTGTCTAGTTCAGAGTGCTCTCTCAGACGGCCTTTTCCAAACTTCTGCTTCAGATGTTTTAAGACAGTAGGCCACTGTTATGCAGAACCTTCCAGCAATGTTATTGTTTGCACACCATTCTGTCTGACAAGACAAGAGTCTTAAGGTCAAGACTTAAGGTCTTGTGAAACATTGTAGTTCCTTACAGTCACTGATAATATGCGTGTGCTGTGCATTTATGGCCATGGCCACTCCTCACGTCCTTTGAGACATTATGTCCAAAAGTTTGCAGACGCCTGCTTCCCCATAGTTTCTTGTGAAATCAAGGATATTCAATTCCCTGTTCCAAACATCCAGTTTACTGAACAGGTCTCCATAGATGCAGGTAAATCATCACACTCACTATTTTGGGTTTTTATTTGATCATAAACAAAAACAAACAAACAACCAAAAAAAAAGAGACATTTTCCACCTCCGAGACCAAATGAAAATTATCCTGTATTTATTTCAGAATTGTTTTGTCTGTATGACCTTCTAAAAGAGCTCTCTTGTTAAAGGTAAAAAAGACGGTAGATATTTATTTCTACATACACAAATTGTATGTCCAGTAATCTGATAATGCTTTCATTAGCATAATTACACACAGGTATTTTCAGCCCTTTAGACAGCACTGCATTAATCACATGGCGTTCACAAATACAAGTTAGGCTTGTACTATGTACCGGGAAAGTCATGTGTCAACAGCATCCGGAGACTTCTCTGGAGTCGATCTCACCTGAAAGGGACTGATGGACAGTGGAAACGCGTATTGCCGGCCTGATGAGCCTTTCAGATTATTTATGTAAATAATGGATGTTGTGTTCGCCAGGCCAAAGAAGCAAAGGAGCATCACGGTTGTTACCATTTCAACATGAGAGCACCAAGAAACATTCTCTACATGCTGGGTAATCAGAAAGTACAGGTGGTAGACTAGCTTGCCTGACCTGCAGAACTGTCTTGCACTAAAAATGTGGGTTTTATTATTCTCAAAATATGACAACAAAGGCTCTGTGAACTGAGGATAATAGAACAAAAATATAACAGAACAAAAATGTATGCTTTCAAAACAAAAATCATTTGTAGAATAGAATTTAGTAGAATTTACTAACCACTGCTTTCTGTTTTATTGCCTTTTCACAGAGTGTCCCAACTTATTATGAAATTGGGGTCATATATCGGAACCAAAATCTATACATTAGCTTTGATAGATATGAATAGATAAAAATCACATTTCTGTATGTCAGTAATAACATGGACATGCTCAGTTGTTTGTTTAGGTCTGTTATCCTGACAATAATGAGTATGTTCATTTTTCAAGATCATGCAGATTTCATGTGCCTAAATCATAATGGTCAGTAAACTGGACAGTGAAATCCATTGAAATCAGTTTGTATAAAAGACAATATATTCACCAAATTTAAAAAGCCTCAATCTGCTGTCACTCCTAAATAAACAGAAGATTCTTAATGTAATACACCAAATCTTGAATGATAAGATTTTGTAATTGTTAAGTCTGTAATATTAATAAATGCTTTATCAAATTACAAATGACATTAAAGTTCATCTCAAAATGTGCGTATGTAGAAATAAATATCTACTATTTACTTTTTTACCTTTAAACAGAGACAAAACTGAAATAAATAGAGCATCATTTTCATTTGGTCCTGTTTGTTTTTGGCGATGATAGGAATAAAACACACAAAAGTTAGTGTGGTGATGTACCTGCATCTACAGAGTGAAAACTGAACAGACCTTTAGACTTATGGTGTATCAAGTCGACTGAGTCTTAATCACTGACCAACAAATCTCTCGAAGGAAGTAAGAAGTGGCAATGCCAATAGCATACACATATGATCAGTGACCATAAGGAACAACACTGTTTCACAATGCCGTAAACATATCACACCTTATCAAGGAACAGGAAGTATGGGACAGTTACCTTTCTTGGAAAATCTTGCCAGACAGAACAGTATGCTGACAATAGCATTGCTGGGAGGTTCTACATAACAGTAACCTACTGTCATAAAAAGTATGAAACAAAAGCCTGGAAAAGGCAATCAGAGAGAGCACCCTGAACTAGATAGATAACTGAGCAACTATGTTTACTTTTAGTCACTCGCAAGGTAAGGTTTCCGAAAACCACCTTAAGACAAAGATTATGGTAAGCAAGGTGTAAGTTTATGACAACACCTCTTTGAGAAAAGGAACTTCAGCATTTCCCAAATACAAAAAAAACCCCAAAAAACATGTTTAGCACAATTTATGTCTTATCATCCTCTAAAACAAGGAACAGATATAATCACATCTGCTGATATTTTACGGCATCTATTGTTCAGGCATATAATGCAACAGACCCTCAACCAAATGACAAACAACCCTAGACTGGAACATAATGATCAATGAAAAACAAGGAACAAAATGGACACTACTAGCTATATTTGTACTGCTTTGGCCAGGCAATTTCCACATACTCCATAGTAATCTCCACTTTGTCCCTTGTTTTTTGTTACTCCAATATCGTATTCCACGTCACCTAACTAGTCAAGCAGAGGATAAACTTTACCTGCAAAGTGCAGCACAATTTATCATGACTGTACGTTTCATTTAGATTCATGAATTAGTTTCACCTGTTTCTGCAGATGCTACTGCAGGATCCCCATGTTTAAGTCTTTATTGAGCAGTCAGTCACAGACGTGCTTTCAAGGGAAAATACATTAGCAGAACCATTAATGTCAATAAAAACGTAACTTTCAATTAGCATGATGTGGTAGCAAGGACATGCACAAGACTGGGCTACAGCCTATTTGCCCTCTTTGGCTGAGTTTCCCCTCTGGGAATCTGGAAAATAAATGAATGAATGAATGAATAAATAAATAAATAAATAAATAAATAAATAAATAAACAAACTTGCCTTTTAGCTGTTGTGAGTGAATACAAGTCCATAAATGCTGAAGATAAGTCCAGATTAGGTCATCATATCATCCAAACCTTGGTCACTTTTTGATAGGCACACAGAGATGGGGCGGCTTAGAGCCAGAAGAGAACCATGTGACACTGTAACATCCAAACTTATTGTTGACATTGTGTGAGGAAACTGAAATTGTTAAAATGGCAAATGTCAGGTGGTATAAACTACAGGATTCCCTGGGTATAAAAATCTACCATATGGATATGCCAATATGCACAGGGCTGCTGGAACCATGGGGGCAAGCAGGCATTCGATGCACCATTCCCCACAAGTACTGGGGAAAAGACACTCCACTCTCAGAATACTCACATCAAGAAGAGTGCTGACCAACAGACATGCACAGAGAGAATCACTAATCTGGCAAAAAAGCTGTACTTTGATGCATTACAAGTGCTACTACTACTAGTACTACTACTAGCACTGGGCCATGGTTCAAAATTACTATGTCAGTTTTAATATTTCTTAATATTTCAGCACAGAGATGAACAGTTTGCTGTCACGCGTAACATGTCAAGAAGGCCACCTCACTCCACCTCCACCCCTACCACAAAATCTGCATGAACTGTGTGAGAATATTCAAGATGCACAGGATGGATTATCGCAGGACACCATTAGGACCCTCTACAACTCCATGCCGAGATGTATGCATGTTACATTAGCAAACATGGTGGGTCGACACCATACCGAGAGACACTACTTCTGTATGTGTAGCTCAATAAATATTGCCCATATCAGTCCAAATTTATCATAAATTATTGTTCCTGGTAACCTTTATCTTCCTTCCCAATAGCACTGCAATCCCACACTTCCTTCTGGGCGCACCTCTTTTTATGATGACTGTATGTAAATTATTAATGATTATTTTTTAATGGCGCAGATAATGTGAGAGCTTTCCATTGCTGGTTTCTCATAATAGTATGAGCAAATACTATATGGGAAACTGGTACGTGAGCTGCTCATAATGTTTATTGATGTTATCATTATTAAGTGAACATGTTTTTCATTTAAAAGCTGCCTTTGCGCGCATGTTGACAGGTCAGTACTTTCACAGAGGCAGCTAAGCCTCCCAGACCCGCACTGAAGAACATGCTGTTCAGAGAATAGATAAGGAGCCAGGAGAGTCACACCACAATACACTGAAATAAGTAATTGGTATAAATAAAAATGAAACAGAAAACCACAATGAAATTTTTAAAAAGGCAAATTCTGTCATTAATGGGCATCATTAAATGAATATTTAACACGGCTTGGTCCACCAGGCCCAAGCATAAGTCAGAAAGCTGTCAAGAGTAAACAAAGCTACTGCACTCTTTTAAAAGAATTTTTATTGAATTTTATTAAGCGGCTGATTTGACTGTTTATCCGTTTAGTAAAAGGATTTCTGTATAACTTTCATGCTCATTTACATTTTAGGCATTTAGCTGACGCTCTTATCCAGAGCGACTTACAAGGTTATTCGTATTACAGGTAGGCCAGTGCAGTGTCAGGAGTCTTGCCCAAGGACTCTTATTGGTGTAGCTCAGCATTTGCTACCTAGACTGGGATTCGAACCCCCGTCTTCCACATGGGATGGCAGTTCCCTGATGGGTAGTGGTGTTAACCGCTGAGCCACACCAACCACTACGTGTGAAAGGACCTCCACATTTGAGCTAGAACAGTCACAAGCAGCACAGAGTGAAAAAGCACAGGGGAAAGTTTGGTTAAAATTGACCAAAAGCTAAAACTGCTACAAAATTTGTCCAGAAGTGAACGCCGGAAATAGACTGTAAAAACTCAAGAAATCTTGTATAAACTCCTATGACTCATAAACGTTCTTACTGTCCTTGTAAAACAGCCTTTTCATTAGTTGACAGTGTCCAGTTTCTCCTTACAGAGATCTGTCTGAGCAATGTTAAGTGCATGAAGGCGCTGCGCCCTTCTGCCACTTGTCTTACTCTGTGTGTCTACGTGTGTGTAGTTTTCATATTCGAACCTTCCTCTGCTCCACGGCCACAGTACATTTAGTTTCACTCCAGTGGCTTTTCTCCAGAACCAGCCCTTTAGAATATGTAGAACAGCCAGAAAGGACCTGACAACAGACAATAAGAAGGTTTAATTATCATAACAAGGAAGTGAATTAAGGTCACTGAACTAATACATAAAGAATGTTTCCTGTACAAGTTCAATCTTTAGGGCTGATGGAAAAATCACTGGATGTGCTCATCTTCATTTCTCAGTGCTGTTGTTGCACGCAGGCCAGTCTAGCACCCACACCCTCTTTTACCACCACCACCACTACACCTTTAATGTGGCAAAATGTGATTTTGCATTGTCTCATTTAAATATGCAGGCTGAGCCAGGAATAGATGATGTCTTGACAGCAGCAAATGTTGCTCCAAGATATCTCTGTACCTTTCAGCATTAATGGTGCATCACAGAACTGAAAGTTACTTGTGTGAAGGGTACTGACACACTGACCCCTTTCCATCACAGACCCCATCTTTTGGACTGGGTGCTGGTAACACCAGGTATGGCCTTTTCATTCCACAGTGTCTATTTGTTTTTTCAAAAAAAAAGACCTGAAGAACTGATTTGTCTAACTCCATTACAGGTTTCCACTGTGAGATGGTCCATTGCAGATGCCTCCTGAGAAGATGACACAGTTTCTGTGTAAATGGTTAGCCCAAGGCTTCCATTTCACACTCTAAACTGGCATTTGCTGATGTACTGTTTATAGTAGTGCTTGACGAAGGTTTAATCCTAAGCCCATGTGGTTATATACACAGTTAGTCAGCTCAGACCCTTTATGCACTGGAACTTCTTCAGATCCCTTGAAACTTTTAATTATGTTATGCACTGTAGGGGGTGAAGTACCCAAATCCCTTCCTATCTTCCCTTAAAGAACATTGCTTTTAAACATTTCAATCATTTCTCATGCTTTTGTTGGCAAACTGACCACCCTAGGTCCATCTTTTGCCTGCCTTTCCTGGACCCTTTCCTGGCTTTTGTACCAAATCAAGATCACAGTCACATGTTGACATCAGATCTTTCACAGAAGCTCAAAGTACAGCCTATAAATAGAAAAAAGATTTTATGTTTTGCAACAATTGAAGACGTCAAGTGTCAAAGACTGTGATGATTCAGTTTTATGTTCTGACAAGCTAGTTAATATGTAATACTTCTGCATTTTGAGCTGACTGGAAAGGAAGCACCTGGAGTGAATTGTCTATATGTGAACTCCAATTAATCAGAAGGCCCTGAAGATCACACATGATCTTCTCTTGCTGTATCATCTTCTGTATGCCTGCTGTTAATAATCACTCTCACTGTTTTTCTCTCTTCCATTGTTTCAAACATCTTTGTAGCCTGTTTTAGAAAACACATTTTCTCTTTGAAGCCTAAGAATTATATCATTATATGTTAGACTGCTGCACCACTGCTATTACTACAGGTGCGCAGATAAAACTTTGCTGCTTCTGATACAGATATCAGTACCTATACTAACTCTATACTACCTATATTAACTGATATTTATAAAATGACTTTTTAAAAATATTTTATTTTGGTAAAATCTGGTCACAAATAAAAAAAAAACTTACTCAGCTTGACAAATGAACATACCTAGCTTGCATGAGTGTCATTAACTTGTATATACATATATACATATGTACATATCTATGCAACACTAACTTAAAGCTGTTCTAAATTAGTACACTCTGTTTTTTTCAGAAATAATGTTTAGTAACCCTCTAAAATACAAAACTAGCAAGAACACTGTTGTAATACAGCCTGCATTGTAACTGCTCAGAATTCTAATTGAATTCTTAAAGTTCTACCAAAAAAGGGGGGCAATGCTAATAGCATCAGTACTTAAGTTCTCCCGCACTGAAGCTGCTTTTCCAATGGTGATGTGGAAAGTAGACAATTTAAACCACTTACTGTAGAAAATAGAGCACTAAACATGTGAATGGCACAAACATGAAGTGCAATATCTCCAACACAATTTACTAGTTAACAAACCAACCAGTTCATTTTTCCAGCGATGGAAAAAGTATGCAAAAATATTCAAAAGACACACAATAACAAGAATGAGGTGGCCTCTTTCTTATAGGCTTAGGCAGAGAGGAAACACCAGTTTCACTCGCACATGCCACACAGGCACAACCTGTCGCACACGTAGGTTTGAACATTGTGGTGGTTCAGGATTAGCCACTTTGACTCAATAAGGAGCAAACAATGTTATTTACTCCACAAGCCCTAACCTTGATAGGAAAGTAAATGCAGGATGTCTTTGCTGTCTTCACCATGAACTCAGGCTGAACCACTGCAATCTACTTTTCTTTTCCAGTTTTTGAAGTGCATGTGTGTGTGGCATGTGTGCTTGTGTTTGTAGCTAGTTCCATTTGCAAGAACCAGATGTCGATAACCAGTCACATGCAACCCATTTCCAGCTGAACCCTTCAAGTCTTATTTTAGTAAATACAATTTTTATACTGTTATACACGTTATACTCCTCACATTTGATCCATATTTCACAGTATTACTTGTTTCACAGTCTAAACCAACTCTCAACTCTCTTTTAATGTTTGTTATGTTGAAACAGAAAACTGACGTCTTTGTCTAAAGCGTGTGACAGACATACTACACCTGTAACCTTTGTCAGACAAATAAAGACTTTAAGGGCACTAATGTGGGACTTCCTGAGATAGTATTCTACATTTCTTCTGCTGTAAACCCCCCAAGCTGGGTGTGCTTGTTCTAGGACTGGCAGTTTTACTTAGAATCATGTTTAGTTTCACTTTTGATGCATAGTTGTCTGTGGCATGTGAAGTAGATCTATTTTGAGTACTGTAATATCTTGTGTAAACTGTCACAACAGGATGCAGTCATCCTCAAGTTACTTTGGAAGGGCTCACATTTTTCTTTTAATTTCTGGCCCACTTATTACATTTTTGTGGTTTTGTGTACCAAGAAAGTAATTTATAATTCATTACTACCTCACCACTTTTTGAACTGCACATTTAGGGCTGATATATGTAAATGAGCACTGTTCTGTTTGCCTGTCTGGCCTGAAACTTCTTATAACTTCAGCACAAACACATTTGTAAAAGATTTTTTACGTCACAACGACAAAGAATGCAAAATTAGACTATGGACTTTTTAGAGCGAACAGTGAGTTTGGAGACAGTGTTTTATACTTACTATCAACTATAATTTCCTATTATATGATATTTAATAGTCACGCAACCATTTTGAGTTGAAACTGAAATCATCAGTCTGGCAGTCTGGCAGTTCAGCAGCCTGCAGACTGGCTCACGATGCACATCCCATATCCAGAACGGCCAGTTTGAGTGACTGTTCCTATAAATGAGCCATTGTTCACCCACCCCCTTCTTCCAAGGGGTGTGTCTTGATGCCAGTACACATTCTCTCATGCTGTTTTCACGTATTTCGTTTGTTGTACAGATGAAGTTCTTTATACACAAATTCATCTCCATTATTCTCCATTAATATTAACTAGCTGGCATTTAACTGCAAAAATAACACAGAGCATAAATATGTTTAAAATACTCACATATCCTTCATCTGCACTTTAGCCACTGCTGGGACAGACCCCTCTTTTGGGGAAACGTTTTGTTGCTAGTGCTGCGTTGTAGTGACCCAAGTTGGAAAACAGTCAGACACACGAGGCTGAAGCTGCTTGTGGAATTCTCTCTTTTCACCCTAAATGTTAACAGCAGCTGCCTGATGTGCCAAAATGCAATTGCTGCACCATTTAAAGTGGAACAGTGAAATTCAAATAAGAAACTGGCGAATAAGAAGCTTCATGTCATATACAAAGTCAGTGGTGGACGAAGTACACAAACCATGTACTTGAGTTAAAGTACCCAGGTAAAAATTATATATATATATATATATATATATATATATATATATATATATATATATATATATTAATGTACTAGAAATGTACTTTAATACCAGCAAATGCATTTCAAGCACATTACTGTTTTGCTAAATACAAGTACAAAATATATATATTACAAATGTAATAATTACTAACACATTTTATTTCAGCAGTACTTTAGTGTACTTAATAGGTGTACTAAGCAAGTATATAGATAAGTATAATTCAATGTACTATAAATGTACTTAAGTATCTCTAAATAATTCTAAGAGGTGTCTCTTAGAACACTTAAGTACAANTGGAATTTGGGACACATGTTTCCAGTAGTGTATAGAATAAAACAAAACTGCTCATTTTGGTCAAACACAAACCCAAAAACTGTAAATCTAGAGAAAGCTGTGTGTGTATATATATATATATATATATATATATGAATATAGAGACTATTACATAACAGTCCAGGATTTTGGTATTGGCTTGTTTTACTGTGTTCTTTGCTTCTTTGTATAATGAACAATAGTGTGTAAGGTTCCCTGTACGTTAGTTCTATGTACCAAACTCACCTTGTCCACTGCCAGACCCAATACCACACACAGTTTAAAACTGTATTTGTTCATATGCTTATTAGCAAGCTGTGAGCAAGAAGTAAGAAAATGTCAATACAATAGACAAAACAACTAACTAAACATGAAAAAACAAAAATACATAAGGTTAACCCTTGTGTCCCTGCTTGAATAAAACAGGCGAAAATGTAACCAAACAAAATGGGACCCGTCCACTACGTTCCACCGTTACATTTTACAAGGGCAGTGAGACAAAGAGTAGTGAAGAGTGTGGGGCTGGTCTGGACAGCTCTCCTCCAGGTTATATCTGGAGGGATAAACGTCTCCATAGAAGGTGCCTTGATGTCCTTTTATACTCAAAGGTGCCCCCGTATGGCCAATCACATACCTGCACAAAATGAAACAAATGCCCAGCTAGAAAAGATCTGTTCTAAAAACGTTCTGAGAATATGCAGTGTAATGTTACAGTAATGTTTTCAGCAGGACTTTTTCTTTTGGTTCCCAGAATGTTCTTTCTAAAGGTAGGAGAACGTTCTCTAAAAAAAAAAAAAAGTTCTGTCATCTCAGGTCTTGGTAACATCCATTAAACATTTGCCAAATGTTGTGCTAAGAAAGAATTCTTCTTTTGTTATCATGTAATGTAATCTGTGGCACTGACAACATCCTCTGAACGTTGTAGTTAAGACGTTATGTCTATATAGGAATATTATCTGAAATTCGAAACATCTTTATAACGTTCTTTGAACATTAGATCAAAACGTTTTTTTCAAACTTGTAGGTAACGTTAGCCAAAGTTCAGGGAGCGTTCCCTGCTAGCTGGGCGAGGGAAGACACAACAAATGGCTTCAGACAGACACACATGGACAGGCTATTACGGCCAGGGGTCATAACACAATGTAAATACAGTATGTAAGTCTATTTACAGTATGTGTTCTATGGAAACATATCTGGTACAGTAAACAGTCAGTCTTATGCTATTTATGCATTTATAATTTTCTGAACGCACTAGTTGTCCGAGTAAGCAAGGTACTTAACTTGAGTGATATTAGTAAAGCAAACTACATGCAGTATTCTTCTTCCCTCCAAAATGTTCACTGTCAGCAGTTCTGCAAAACTGAATAAATCAGATATTTTCACTGTTCTGTAAAACTGTCGGTCGTGGAGAAGAGAAAGATTCGGTCACTGTCGTTCCTTTCTGCTTAGAAAGAAAGATATGTTTGCCATTCTTGAAGAAGAGCGGTTTGCTCCACATGGGAGTCGCATGGTGGTGCAGTGGGTAGCACTGTCACCTCACAATAAGGAGAACCTAAGTTCAATTCACTGGCTGGGTGACCTGGGCCCTTTCTCTGTGTTATCTGCATGGGCTTCCTCTGGGTGCTCAGAAGGGAAGAAAATGGAGTCAGACGAGTTGGAGATTTTAAATTGCCTTTTGTGTGTGTGCGTGTGTGATCGGATATACGTACAGGAATATGACCTGTCCAGGGTGTTTCCTGCCCTCTGCCCAAATAAGCGCTGGGATAAGAGTTCTCCTTAGATTTGTAATTTGCAATGACAATACACCAACTACAGAAAACCTGTCTGCATCCTACAGCGTAAAACCTCACTTACAATTTGAAACTTATTAAGGCTTTGTTAAATGTAATTCAGGTAATTACCTTATAAGGGCCTGCAGACACCCTGCGCAACATGTAAATTCCCCTGTGTGAGAAATCGAGAAGTGGCAGCAGTACTATCAAGCAACCACAAGGTAGCACTGAAAGCTAAAGACACAAACCGCTGGTACAAGGAAGCTCTCAAAGTCAAAAACACAAACTGGTGGAGGGATTGCACAACGCTGCTGCTGTAAATCTCCAAAGCTGAGCGGCAAAGTTCTAAGACTATGTGACACATAGCAAACAGCATTGGTCATATCAGTTTCTCATTCAGAATACATCTGCTTTCTGAGATAAGCCAGCATGTAATCATTTGCTGAAGTTATCAGAACAACCAGTGTTAACACCTAGTATATGTTAAACTGACCTCCGAGTTATGATGATATTCTTCTCCTCAAAAACATGCTGTAATAACAGGGTCCGAAAGGGGACTGAACAAACTTGATTTTGTTGTTGACAGTTAGACTTCAAAGGAAAATATGACAATACATTTCTGAAACGTGGAAAAAGTTCATGTTTGATTACATGTCTTTACATAGGGCCACGGTAGAGAGAGCCCCCCGCCCCACCGCGCTTAGCCTTAGAATGACCATCGGAAAACGACCAGAATTCACACAAAAGCCTATTAACAAATGAACTTTTTCATAATACACAAAACCCTTCCAAAAAGGGAACTTTACAGGACAAGAAAAATCTTCTTAACATATAACGGAAGGTAATGGAAGAAGATCTTATTCAGTGTTGCTTTGGATGATTTTTATTGGTTCACTCTTCAGGAACAGCATCATTATGCTAGAAACAATTATGCTAAACAATTTAAACTGAAGGAGTCTTGAAGGTCCTCAGGAAAAGCACACCTCTCCAAAGCTTCATATTAATTCACATAACTTCACATAACTTCACTTATTACAGTTGCATTAATTTACTGTAACATTTCCTCCTTTTCAGCATTATCTTCATGTGCTGAATGGGTTACACTGAACTGAGCTGTCTAACAACTAAAGCTAACAGTTCAAAACTGAAATCTTGCGATGTCTATGATAGGCTGCAAAACAAAGCACTTGAGGAAACATTTTAAAGACTTTTCCAAAAACAGAATTTTTATTTGAAATCTTTTATCCAGCTTATTATTCATGTGACCACTGTGTTTCAAGATTGGTTAAAACATCTGATTAGGTAATGGAAGTGTCATTTGTTATCGCTTTTAGCTAATTTGAAGAAAGTGAAGTTTGTGGCTTTGACAGTGTAGTGTTTTGATATCTGGTAAGTGCTCTCCTTTGAAACTGTATAGCTGCCTCTTGCCTTGTTGTTCAATATACCACAGTTAAATTTGTGATGATGAGGAGAAAAGTTAGAAGATAGTTTGTACGATGATATGATCTACAGGTGAATTCACTCTGAACATTCTTTACAGCTAGCCATCTTGCTAAGCGTGATGGGGGCTGCTCTGGCTTGCTAAGAAAATAAGTGCAACTGCAAAAACCAAAATACAAGAGTTATAAAGACATTGTGGATACAGCAGTGTTTCCATTCAAATGTTACACAGATGTTATGTGCACTTACAAATTTTTCCAGAAAAGTAATAGAAATTAACTCATTGATAAATGAGTTTCCATCTACTACAGTTATGCAGAGAAACCTTAGATGATGAAAATGAAACCTTAGATGGCTGCATAAAAGTTGCATAAGCTGCATGGAAACAAGCAACTCAGTACAGTGCCAGCATTGTGTCATAAGTTGAAGCTGAGTTAGACCAACTGGCCAAGACCAACATAATTTCACCAGTGAAACACAATGAATGGCCAGCTCCACCTGTACCAGTGAAAAGTACAATGCTATCCAGTTATGTGAAGAATACGAATTAACACAAAATCTTCTACAATTGAATTGGCTGCTGCAAGACCCCAGGTTCCATGGAGTTTGATAAGTGCAAAGACACGCTGACAAGTTAATGCACCCTTATGCACAATGACTACTTATCCTTGCTTGTGATGCATGCATCAGCACACCTTGCCTAACATGAGAGGAGCATCCAGTTGCATATGCATCATAGAGACATTACCCCCTGCAGAGAAAAAGTATTCTCAAATGAGTAAGAGGAGTTGCCACTTATTTTTGGACTTTGCCAGTACCAGCATGGAAAGAAATTCATGCTTGTAACAGACTGTATGGAGAACAGAAACCCCAAAATGGCTGCAGCCATTCCAAATCCAGAGGTGGATTCTGCATATTACTATCTGCATATTACTGTCGTACTGAATATTGTCCATTAGGTAAGCTTGGCTGTTGGCTGTACAAATTGAATGAGCTCCTTTAAAGGCTAACCAGGTAGCAAGCCCAGGATACCTTATTGGTGTCAGATTATTTATAGCATAGTGGTGATGAATGCTGGTTCCCCATACTCTAGAATCACTACTGCTCACTCCAGATTGGAGTTGATTAGGATGGGATAGGTATAATTTGTGTTTTAAATTATTTATCTGAAATGTGCACATAGGCTGTTGTAAACAATACTTTTTCCTGTGTTAAAATGTCTT
The DNA here is from genome assembly GCA_034552555.1 of Semaprochilodus insignis. Classification (NCBI taxonomy): domain Eukaryota; kingdom Metazoa; phylum Chordata; class Actinopteri; order Characiformes; family Prochilodontidae; genus Semaprochilodus; species Semaprochilodus insignis. The sequence goes on along the minus strand of CM067490.1, from coordinate 9,625,276 downwards.
TAAACTTTACTTTACATACAGGTTTGTAAATTGGATTACCCAAATTCACCATTCGTCATTGTCAGTCATGGCACTGTTATCCTACCAGCAAATGTTTAAATGTATAACAGGTCTATGATGATAATGGGGCCTGTGGCCCTATACCAGATCTATTACACTAATTAGGGCCTGTGGAGCTATAACATATCTATGAAGCTAATCAGGACCTGTGGCACTGTAACACATAACACACATAACCAATAGCACATATGGTGATAACAGATCTATGACATTAATGGGACCTGTGGCACTATGGCAGTTTTAGGATGCTAATTAGGGCCTGTGGTGCAATAACAGATCTATGACATTAAAGGGGCCTGTGGCACTATGGCAGTTCTAGGATGCTAATTAGGGCCTGTGGTGCTATGACAGTTCTATGACGCTAAATAGTGCCTGTTATGCTATGATAGTTCTATGACGTTTAATAGTGCCTGTGGTGCTATGACAGTTCTATGAAGCTAATAGAGTTTGTGCCACTATAACAGATCTGTGATGCTACTAAGCTCTGTGTGGCTATGATGGATGTATGACGCTAAAAGAGCTTGTGGTGCTATAACAAATCTGTGATACTAATGGGACCTGTGGTGCTATGAGGAATCTATGTTGCTAACGGTGCCTGTGGCTCTATAACAGATCTATAATGCATATTAAGGGTTCCTGATGCAAATAAAAATTTCCCCCCAATATCTCAGTGTTGAAATCATTAAAAATGTACTATGAAAATGTGCCCACCAGCAATGAAACATTGCTGAATCTTGTGCAATGTTTGTCAAATAGAGGGTTTCAGCGGTGCCTTTTGTTAAATCTGAACAATGTGTGCTTATCACTGGCTGAGTTTGTGGTTTTGAGTTCAGAGCAGATCTTTTTTTAGGTAGTTCCTGTTTTGAAAGACCCTTTCAGACCCTAAGTCTATATAATGGCCCTAGAGAGTAGTTCTTCAAACTGAAATCGAGACTGCAGACATGACCTCCTTCAAGCTCATGATCCTCATCTTCCTTGCACTGCTTGGCACTGGTAAATATGATTTGCTTAAATGAAAATAATACACTGTTATTTTCTGCTAGTTGTTGGTTTTACTTGCCCACCGCTTTTGGAGGTGACTGGGGTAAAAAAAAGCAGGACTGAAACTATGCATATTTTATTGACATTACTAAAACTCATGGATATCCACTGTAACTCAACAGATTATAAAGAATCAACAAGAAAATGCATGGTGCAACATAATTAGAGTATATGACAATACATTTGAAATATAAATTTGACTTAATGTTTGATTTTATTTTTTACAGCCAAAGGAAGATCTCTGGTTGCAGAAAACATACAGGTGCATCTGACGCACACTAATGATGTTACGGTGAGACACTGATTTACACTGATTTAGCTCAGTTCAAGGGTGTATACTATCTGAGACCACTGGTGAATAGGGTTGCCACTGGTCTGGGATTTCCCTGTATTGTCCAGGTTTCTGGTTTCTGTCCAGGTAAAAATAAATTCCACAAAATGTCCAAGGATTTTAGGATAAGATAATATGAAAAAACCTTTGTGTCTATCTGACACATGCATACATAGATACATATGCTGGCATAGAGACCTTAAGTCTCCTCCCAGTAGGTGAAATGATGAATGAAGGGGGTGGGTAGGGTCATTGTAGACCTGAATTGCCCTTTTGGTCATAGATTGGATGTACATATAAGTCCTAGAGAGACAGTGCCTGGTTAACTACCTGGGCCAGCTTATTCCTGGGCTTAAATCAGAGGTTCCCACACCAGGACACGATGTTGAACCTCAGAACACTCTCAGTAAGTGACTTGTAGCCCATGATCAAAGTTTATTTGCTAGTTTGCTGGTGCTCCTGAGGAGAGAGCCTCTGCCTTGCCTTTTTTATAGAAATAGTCCACAGTGGTCTGAAGAGTGAATCCATTGTCCCTGATTGTTCCCAAATATGGTGTTTATATTTGCAAGTTAATATAAGTGATTAAGTTGTGCCCTTCATAGTAATTGGTTTGAAGACAGACCCCTTGCTCACTGCTACCATCCTCCCTCTGAAGCAATGCTCCTTTGTCTTAGTGGCATTAAGATCAGTGAAGTTCCCATTAGACCTGGTGGTTAGATGGTTGATGCACTGAGGCTAGGAGGGGCAGGCAGCAATCTGCAAGCAGACAAAATGATCCATATTATCAGCATATTTTACAAAAGAAATGGCTTTGCTCTTATATTATGACCTCATTTGTGTATATGGAAAATAATACGGGAGATAAAACACACCCCTGTAAAACATCTGTGTTCAGAACAAGGCAGTTAGAAATGGGGTAGAATGTTGTACTAACATTCAGGTCACACAAGCGTCGCAGAAGAAGATGAGGCTTTCCATATTTTAATATTTCATGTGAAGTTTATACAGCTCCTTTTTTCAAATAAAACCATTTCTATACAACAAATGGGCTTCACTAGCTCAAAATCGCCTCAGCAATGGACCGCTGGGAAATTTGCTCAGCTGGTAATGTTTACACAATAGGCATCGCTTCAACATGATAACTGAGAAGATTAGAGTTTGTTGCAGAGCTGACATGTATTCACTAAATCTACTACAAAATCAAGCCACTGATCAAGTGTGCTGGACTTTTACAGGGGTAGAGTGGCAACCATGCTGGTGAAAATGTTTCTGCTTTCAACTTCTATATATCAGCATATTTGCATTTGGTCATGTATGACCAAGTTTGCACTAATGACAGTGTGCACTCAAGTTGGCATGAACTCCATAAGTTTGCGCAAAAGTTTCTGATCTCAAACCGAGCTTCACCAGAAAAGATACAGCTAAAAAACAAATCTGAACTTATATGAAGGCCTCAAAATGGCCAGTTTAGTGATCTAGAAATAATGTAGAATTTCTTCTTCTTCATTTTACTAGTCATAATTGTCATTGCTTCCAATTTCTCAGGGCCTTAAAACTTTCTGTTGTTCATTTCTAGGACTAAATGAAACAGCCAGATTTCCAATGTTGTCTCTAACTTTTGGACTCCATATTATATCACATACAGTATTTATAACATATATAAGTGATGCATATAATAAGTTTGAATATGTTCTTTAATATTTTAGATAAAGACTTTTCATTTTAATAGAGTGGGACTACATCAATGTATTCCTGCTTTTACTTAAAAGGACATATAGAGTGCTGGAATGTTGAGTTTACGTGCTCGTGATTTTACAGGACAGTGTTCATGTATGTCTACATAAGAATAAGAATAAGAAATGAAGAATATCTCTGTTTGAAACTGATACTTTTCAGTGTTTCGAAGATTGTAGTATTATAGGCACAGGTCCAATATGACCCAAGACATCTTGAGCATTTAGAAGTGTTGCTTTGGGTAGTTTGGTTTATATTGCACAAATGAAGAAATAACAGCTCTCGGCCCTTCACACCTCACTGTACTGTGCCTGAAATATACCAAGCACGCTTTATCAAGAAATGCACTAATCTCACTTCTCCTTTACCTCTGCAGGCCCTGCATACTTTCAGATTTGACAAACGAAACTTTGATAAGACATTTACACACTTTCCTAATCCCTCCAAGTTTATTTAACCTTTTTAATTCATTTTATTCTGTAAAATCTAGAAATTCTAAAGTAAAACCTTTACTATGAATTATTCAACATTCAGTTTCTACTATGGATAATTTAGCAACTACTATGAATTACTCAGTATTTTCCAATAATTATTCAGTATGTACTATGCACTATTTAGTATCTATTCTACTAACTAGTGTGAGGCCAGATTTTCTTGGAAAAGAAACTAAGGGTAGAAAGCCATGAGGTAACTGCCTCTTTCTGTTTGTCTTTCTGTAGGATGATGATGCATGTCAAGATTGTATCCAGATTATAGAGCTCCTGAAACACCTGATGTCAGATGAACAGTTCCAGGTAAGAAGAAAATGTTCACTCACCCAAATGTCCCTGTTCATCACAATGACTTTAACCTAGTTAGAAGCATAGACATGCAGCTATGGAGTCACTGTAAGGCACAGCCTCGAATAGATAATTAAAACAGAGACAAAATACAATATGACATAATAAATCATTCTAATATTTGTCCAACAAGAACTATAGCTTGTTATTATTAGTCTTATACCACCCAGTAACTTGGTAGGTATATTGTTTGACTGTTTGATGTCTATATAAACGTTTTAAACCTACTTTACGACTGTTTGCCAGCAGGAAGACATTCAGGTGAGAACATTACTGTTATTCTGAGGGAAAATTGGGGAATTGAATCTGATTATGTGATTAAACATTTCTAATGCAATCTAAACATCAGACTAAAACCCTGTTGTGCAATGTGGTGGTGGTGATGGTCTCTCTAGTTTGCATGGCCCTGGTGAAGGGATGAAAAGAGATTCCAGAAGGGCAAAGTGACTGGCATTGCCCTGGTTTACGGTTCATGTGATTCATCTCTCTGACTCCCATTCCCCCAGGTCAAACCAATAATTTGGTGATTTATCTCTTTCACTCTCTTGCACAACCAAAGTCAATACATAGCTGGATGTTTTTTATTAATAGTTTCACAATGTAAATAACCTCTTTTATCTTATCTCTGTGCTATAGAGAAATAAAAACAGGAATAGAGGGTGATAGTTCTCACTCACTGTATCTAAACCTTAACCGGTTCTGCCCTGTTATCCAGTATGACATATTCAGTAACCACTATGAATAATTCACTAACCAAAATGAATTATTTACTAAGCACGATGTATTATTCAGAATCTACTATAAATTGTTCAATAATCACTAATACCTGTCTGGTAAGTACATAGGTTCTGCAGTTATGAGATTGGGGAACAGACCTGTGGACTCACACTCAGAGATTATTTAGTGAAAATGGTTCTTCTATGGCATTGTTCCAAAGAGCCCTTTTTGGCACCTTTATTTTTAAGAATGCATGTGAAATGCCTGAAGTGAAACGTGTGGTTTTACCCAGGCAAATCTGAAAACCACTCTGGAGGAAATGTGCAACTCACTGCCTGAAGAATTCTCAAAGATATGCCGTGAGCAGGTGGAGAACAAGCTTCCTCTGGCCCTCACCTTTATCACCAGCCTGATGGTGAGTAAAGCGCGGATGCAGCCAAAGGAAACACTTTACATTAGGGTTAACACATTTATAATTCATAGTCAACAATTCCTCCCAAGTTTAGCAGAAGATCTTTCATGCAGCATCAATTAAATATGTGTCACGCTTCCGGGTTTCCCCCTCTGATTCCGAGTTCCCGAACTCCAACTCCCAGAATCCACCACCCGATGACGTCACGGTCACATGTCCGCCATCGCCCAATCACACCCCGTTTCCTCGTTCGACGTCACCAGAATATTGATTGAATGTTGATTGTGGGCACCTGTCACTCATTTAGTCTGCCTATACGTAAGCCCCTAGTTCACACGCATTCTTTGCAAAGTATTGTGGCATTGTGTCTTTACTGAGTGGTCTTCCTAGTGATCCCTGACTGTTACTCTGATTCTGACCTTGCTTGTTTCTTGTGTACTCTTTCGTCTTTTGCCCTCTTGTTTTGGTTGCCCTTCTTATTGTCCATCTTGGTTGTGACTCTTGCCTGTCCGTTTGGTGACTCATCCTCCTCCTTTTGATATGTTTGCTTGGATTCTCTTGTTCAACTACACTGCTGCATTGTTAATAATAAATCCTTGCTTTGCCTTCAGCTCAGCGCGCATCAATGCTAGTTTGTCAAACCTGACAACATGCAAGAATGTTAGCTTGCTTGTAGCGTGTAGCAATATTTGTATTTCATCTCCTTCAACATTATAATTTAGAGGAATCATAATTCAGTGTACACAGGACAAAACAAATATGACTTGGAATGGTTTTTGTTAAACACAGGGCGTGTGCATTTCTCTCATAGAGGAAAATGGCTGCGTTCCTTATTTGGGTGTGCCACTGACTATGAAATGATGATTTGAGAGGTCTGTAGGTAAGAAGCATTAACCAGAGAGCAAAATGTGAAAACGTATCCTTGAGCACATTAAGGCTACTCAATTTGGAGGTGAAAAAAAAAAGAAAATCGTGATCCATATAGAGCATAAATATCGCTCGGTGTGGAAGAGGGATGACTGGAACATTTATTACCAAAATCATATACGTTTAGTGGACACAAAGCTAGCTGAACAGTACTAGCAGCCTTGCTTCAGACAATAAACATTCCAGCACCCACAGGTTTTCTTCTTTTCTCTCTCTTTGCAGAACCCCCATGATGTGTGTTCTTATTTTGGCCTGTGTGATGGCCCGTTGAGGGGGCAGGTGCATGACCTGCTAATAAATCACATGCAGAAGACCATCGGGGTCCCCACTATTATGGTAAGGAGGAAGTGATAAGTTGAGGTTTCTTAATACTACACCAGGGATGGGTTACTAACTGACTCTCTGAACACATTGACAGTGGTTCTGAACAGCACAGATGTATTACAGAATGACCAGTATGTTTTCATGTCTCGCAAGACCTCCATAATGAGCTAATATGACGCCAGGGAAAGTATAGTCATGGAATTCGGAATGTTACTGTTTTCACAAAATAATGTAACTAAGTGTTCAGTTAGCTGTTCAAAGGAAACCATTGTAAACTGATTGTAAATTACTGGCTACTAGTTTACTGACCCATATTAACAGTAAATAACAGTAAATTAATGGCTTCATACTGTGACTCCACAGTCACCTGCACCGCAAGATTGATGGACCTATGATATAGCTGCATTCTGCTGCAGTGCGTACAGTAATAAAGTGAAATTATAATCTCTTTGATTTTACATAACAACTGTACAAGTAATGCAACTCACTAGCAGAAGTAATTCATAAATGATTTACCAAACTTATGCTGTTTGAAAGATTTGGCTCGGATATTTTTAATACATTTAATCACATAAAATATTTGTTATAATATAGTAAAATAATTAGGATGGTGTCGGTTCTTTGTATGAGAAATATCATGATTTTATGGGGGCCTTCATTACCTGGATCAGGTGTGTTGGATTAGGGTTGGAGCTGATTTCTGCGGGGTGTTGCATCTAAACGACCAGAACTAGGCCCAAACTGTACTATGCATATCAAGCAAAGAACTCCTTTTGGCTCCTTTGTCTTTAAGAGTGCAGCTGTGGTTGATTCAGTTCTTCTTTTTGCTTCCACCTGCAGCTGAACTCCTCTATTCCATGCACTCTCTGCACGTATGTAGCAGATGTACTGGAATGTCTCATCCCCAAAACAGAGGTGAGACCATAAACACATAAACATATGGTTTGTCACACTGTATGATATACTGTATGATATACATGTTTCTATATATATATATGTACATGTATGATGTATTTGAGTTGAACTGAGTGTAGGTGCGGTGTCAAAACTCTTTTGCTGTTCTGTTCTCTTTCTGTCTTTCTCAGACTCTAATAACCACCCTGCTTGGGGATATGTGCAAGATCCTCCCTCCGCTGTTACGGGGCCAGTGTACAGGGATAGTTAATAAATATGTAAAAATGCTGATTAACATCCTGATGGACTTTGCTTCCCCCGACTCCCTCTGCTCTGTCCTGCGTTTGTGTCCAACCATGGAAACATCTGAAAGAGGTTTGAGGTTGAAGTTTTTGTTCATGTTAAACTTTGTATGTACACTACACTGGTTTAAACAGGTATTTTGTGGGGTAAGCCTGTGAAAAATTACACAGTCTGACTTTTCCATTTAGATATGTACCACAATGTTGTGACATCAGGCTATAGCCTGTTCCTTTCAGCAGTGCAGTCATTATGCCTTTGCAACCCCTCTGTCTTCATACAAAACAGCAGCAAGGCTGTGTGCACATCTACCAGAATAATGGGTTCACATAAATCCAACCAACAGCATCAATCACTATAAAGCTTGCATCCACAGAGCAGGGCCACAACTTTTGGCCAGTGAAGACGACATTATTATTAAGTTAAAATCAGACAGCGAAGATGTACGAAGATGAGGAACAACAACACAGCAAAACTAAAAACCATAAACCTTGCATACAAATATTAGGATAAACAAACTAAACTTAACATAACATGAATGGCAACAAACATTTTTTGAGCATTTCAAAATTGTATGACAACTTGCGATTGATTATACAATAAATAAATAAATAAATAAATAAATAAATAAAGGTCTTTAAAACTGTCTTTTGATGAGGTAAAAAATTGAAATAAATAAATAAATAAATAAACAACAGTGCTTCTCTGCATTACCTTTACTGGCCACCAGAGGGCACTAAAGCCTTCATTTATATAACAAACAGCTGATGCATCTTTTATATTGAGTTAAGTGTATTCACGCTCAGAACTGAATTTAGTTGGTGAGTTAATTGCAAGTTATTGTTTCTACTTTTGTTCAGCATTACAGACTTTGAGCAGGTGAGACTCGTCATTTTTTAACTTGAAATTGGAAGAAAAATGCACAGTTCTCTGTGAATGTGTTTATAACAACTTGCAAGCTTCACCACTCACCAAAAATTGATCAAATGAAAAATCTATGAAAATATTGCGATATTGGCTTTCTGGCCTAATATCCAGCCTTGTAGTCTCAGTTCAAATGTGCATCCCTTCACCTAAGCTGTACATAAATTCACATGACTGGATTAACAGTAACACAGGACTACTACAGATGCCAGCATGGCTCATCTTTATGTCTGCCCTGAAATACTATTGTTTATTTTAAAGGCTCCAGTTTTGCTACAGAAGTTTTGCTCAGTTTGTTGGGCCCGGCTGTTGACGACTCTCGAGATTTCCTATTAAATGTTCATTTTTGGCTGAAATTCCCCTTTAAGATTTAGTTTTTGGCTTGTAAAGTGTCCAGTTCTGAGATGTGAGCTTTCATTATAACAGTGATGATACAATTGTGTGTAAAGGTTTGGGCACCTCCAGAGAACATTACACGTTGTTGATGATGTTCTGGGTATAAATAAGGGAACATGTTCTGAATTTAACACACAGGAAGGGACTAAGCATGAAATGTGACCTGTGCATTTTTGAATAAAGTGAAATGCAGTAAAATGGAATATTTAAGGGCGTTTTCTGTAGAGGATGTGTTAACTTCAGCAATATGTAATGTCGACCAGGAACACCCAAACTATTGCAGCAGATTTCACAGATCTAGACTCTGTTCTCAAAACAGTTTCCATTATCCTTAAAAACTCATTCGGACACTTTTTCTCTTATTCTCTCTCTCTCTCTCTCTCTCTCTCTCTCTCTCTCTCTTTCTCTCTCTCTCCTCCTGCAGCAGTGTTCACTCTCTCTGACTGTGACTCATGTCTGACTCTGGCTGTTCTGACCCATCTGCGTTTGGGCTCCAATGCCACAGAGCTCCAGGCAGCCTCCTTCCTCCGCACCGTCTGTCAGTCTCACCCTGATGCTCTACCGAAGGTCAGTCACAGTCCTCCACCTCTGACCTGTCCTCCTTGTATGAACTCTGCTCATGAGACATTTCTCTGGGTCTTCTCCAGTGCGAGAGCTTCACTCAGCGCCATGGCATCCAGCTTCTGGGACTTCTGGGTAAAGAGATGACAGCCATGGAAACATGTGAGGTAGTAAACAAACAGTTTACTGGCTTTTTATTTCAGAGGTAATTAATGAAAACCCTGCAGTGTGTCTCAGTATTACCTATACTGGCCACCAGAGGTCACTAAAGTCTTACATAATAAAAACAACAGTGGTTTTGCTTAAAGGACCTACAGCTTCCAGTTTTTTCCTGGGGTCCACTTCTAATTATTATGCAGGGCTAAACCGCTGTATCATAAACAGATGGACATGAAGTAGCTTAATTTCATGACATCACAAGAATTTATTTTTGCTGCTTAGGGTGTCCCACTTGTCCCAAATACTTGATTCTGCTTCCAAGACCCATTGTGGGCTTGTTTGAGGAGGGGGGCTCATTATTGCTGGTTTCCTTTACGCACAAGAACTCTATGTGAATCGTGGATTGATTCCATACATTCCATACATCCTGCGATAATTCATCCCATGCAGCTTGAATATTCCCATGCAGTTCCTGCAGGTTTTGCGGTAGGTGGAGGTGGAGTCACACCAGGACTTCTGATCATGTGATGTGTGACAACAAACTGTTCAGCTTGGTGCTGATCATGGTGCCTCCACACACTGATTTATTGGTCGTCTCCACCAGGACAAAAGCGGGGCACGTCACTGAAGATGACCCGCTACCATTCTGAGGCACTCCATGACAGTCATGACACCATTGCAGTCTTTGGTGACGTTGACACGGTGTTAAGGGCAGTCGTTGTAACTGTCTATTTGCATAGAGTCCTGCATGTAGCCATCTGCTAATGGTAGGGGGCTAACAGAATGACTCATGGAGGGCATCACTGCTCGCTGAATGTCCGCAATAGTGGCTGTTGGGTCAGTCGGGTACAGTGATAAGGCCAGGTCTTGGTTACGTCACATGAGCGGCTGAGCGTGAAACTTGAATCATTCGCATTTCTCACAATGTCAAACCTACCCACCAAGTTTCATTCCTTCTTTCTGGGTGCAACTATTCCTTTTATAATGAGTGTAACAGGCATTAGCTTCATCTGTTTAGTGTTTTTTGTTGTTGTTTGTTTTCCTTGGATATAAGCACTCAAGCAGCACAGAACAGCACTTTTAATAATCATTCTCCCACCTTCATGAAACTTTAAAAGGAAGTAACGCGATAAGTCAAAGCTGTTATGTTACAAAGTGAACCAATTATGTAACCCCACACGTGGCCCCGGGAGTAGATAGCTTCCACACATGCAACCAGAGTTCACTGGAAGCGGCCACCAGACCACCTATTTCCAGAGGACCAGAGAACGGTTCACATTCAACCAAATGTTTCACAGAGCAAGTGTTCCTGGGTCCGGAAAAAGGTCAAGTGTGAAAACGGCCTTAATTACTCTATATGTACTAGAAAGTGAACAGTACAGACTGAAACTTTAACAATGTTTACATACTAATACCAGACTCTTTGTCTATGGACCCTTTAACTAGTACTGGATAATGCACTCACAAGGCTAACCTAATGATATCTTTCTGCATCCTGTGGTTCTCAGAGAGCAGATCTATGTGTGAGCAGGAACAAGAGTGATTCGGTCGCTGCAGGTGACCCCTGCACTTTGGGCCCCAGCTACACTTGCAAAGATCAGCAGACTGCGGAGGAGTGTGGGGTGAGTGAGTGCTGCAGTACAGACACAGAATAACACAGAATAACATTAGTTACAATAGCATCCCTGGCATATTCTAGCTCGGGGTCCCTGAATTATTCCCCACATCCCCCGCATCACATTATTACCTACTTCATGCATCATAAAGTCACTGCTTACTTCCACCAGTGTGTGTGTATGTAATTCAGTTGTTGAAATGTAAGTAATTCAGAGTGGTTTGGTGTGAAAAGGTTGATTGTCCGGAAACAAATGTTTTCTTTTGCCTCACAATATCCTGCACATATTCTCTGTTTTACATTATAGAAACAATGAAATTTAAAGTCTTTCCCTGATCATGTTTCAGAGTTTAACTTATTTAAAAACTCATGTTAATATCCATTAGAAAAGCAGCCCTGTTAGTGGACAGAGTTGGCCCGTGTCCCACTTCCTACAAGTAAGGGTTCTAAGCTGTGCCTATAGAGAGGGGTAATGAAATTAGAGCAGGAAGGACTGAGTTACTGTAGTTCAAAGGTATTTTAAGTTGTAAATGTCATGTGTTTGATGTATTTCTCTCAGGTGGTTGTCTTCTGTCAGAAGAACGTGTGGAACTAACTGTAAGTTTTAGAAGTACATCTTAACTCACTTGACATAGGGACAGCCTAAGAGCACTACAAAAAGGGGCCAACATGAATAACACAGGTTTTAATTAAGAATGAATAGAGTGGAAACCTGCATGTATATATACTGTACCTCTGCTCGACCGTTTAGCATACATTATCTCAGGGCAGACCCCCAAGGATGAATTAAATGTTGGTCTGACTCGTTGTTTGTCTTTTTTTTCCTCCATCCCTCGTTTTTTTTTTTCCATGGAGTCCCATTCATGTTTAACCCTACCCCAAACCCTATTGTTTCCTTTAACCAACAGACACCAAACTGCGTGCACTCACTCAGGGCAGATTTCCAAATTCTAATCCACAGGCATACTGACCATACTGTTTATTTATCCCTCCTTTATCACTCCTTCCGCCCTTAGATTCCCATTCATTTTCAGTGATGCCTTAGCAACCAGCTAGCAACAAGCATAAACTGTGCCATCACTCTGCATTTTCTAGTTATTACAGCTGTTGTTGTTGTAATCAATATGTATGGTGCGTACAGTTTGCAATACTACGTTTCTCAATGAACAGTGTTATATCAGTGTTATATCAGTACATTCATATATAGCCTGAACTGTGTTTTTCTTTGCTTTCCTTTATCACAGGCCTAGCTGGACTCTGCACAGCGGAATATTAGCTTTTCTCATGGCAAGCTGTGTGTCAGCCACTTAAAGCCTGATGGTCTTACGAAAGCTCTGGCCAGCGCTTCACCTTTTCACAAAACTTATATCGTTATATTTGCTTTTTTAATCTGGGATACAAGTTCAACCCGCGCCGTCATGACCTGTACCACAAGTCGTTGTGGTCTCCGCTATTGCTAAGACAAATAAGATAGAGCGGCTTTGAATTTGTATGTAAACACGTTCTGTGGGATGAGGCAGCAGAGTTTACTATGACCTGACCACTGTTATTGATCTTAATGGCATTCACGTGATCAGGGTTTTTCCCCTTTAACAATAACTTGCACAATGACCATTCACACCACTCAAGTCAAAGTCCTGACATATGACTACACCTGGCATGTTCAGCCAAGCCAATGGCAGGCCTCAGAAATTCTAACCACCGGACGCCACTGCCACCAGCAATAGGTTTCATTGTAGTCTGCAGGATTAAGGCCTACTGGGGGATGTTTCTAGGTTTCTGGCTTTTTTCATCTTCTTAAACTTTGAAAACTTACATTGATGTGTAGCAAAGGTACAATTAAGTTTTCCAGTAGCTACTCGGTGATAATTAAGAATGATCTGATTTTGTATGTGATTTAAGACGTGATTGTCAATAGCAACAATAAAATACCTTCACTAGTATGAACTAACTGAGTGATTCTTGGTGGAAACTTTGCATCATGTGTGTTTGACAGAATGATATACATGAGTTTCGGATTAACTTTGCACTTTGTAGGTGTACATTTACAGACTGAAGTGCATCTTATATTACCCACCCTGACACATTCATCAGTGGACCACCACAGGACCACTACTGCCCAGATATTATTGGGGTGGTGGATCATTCTCTGCACAGCAGTGATACTGATAGGGTAGTGCGTGTTGTGCTGCTACGAGTGTATCAGACGCAGCAGGGCTGCTGCTGTTGTTGTGTATGTTTGGCTCAGGTAACTATGGAATTCAGCCCTTAGAGACAAACACGCTTTCAACAACCTATTGTGTAACCGGATCATATGACATCATTCAGATAAAGTCATTAATAGGCAACATGGACAGTGGCCTAATGATTCTTCTGACTCAATAGGGCCTTTCGAGTTTGACCAGGTTTGGTTCAGTGTTATGTGAGCTCGCTCCGAGTCCTGTAATAAGTTGTGTCCCTCTCTGTATTTATATTTCTCTTTCCCGCTGAGGCAGCCTGACTAAATCCAACAGCTGAGCCCCCACCTGACACCCGCCACCCACCCCTAAATATGGCACGTGTTACTGTGAGGTAAATTACACCTTCTCTAGTTACAGGCTGGCTTCCGCCTGCTGCTGTCTTCACATGTCCTATAGGTCACCACACCATAAGCCAGCAGGCTGTATGCTACAGTAAAAATATTACTACTACAGTAAAATTGCAGGCAAAATAAAAGCTAATGCTCAAATACAGTTCGAGCAGAAGTACAAAGTAGCTCAAAAAAACTTCAAGCAAGATTTCACCAAGTTTTCAGTATTTCTACATACAGCAGTGCTTGAATGTTTGTAAACCCTTTAGAACTTTCTGTATTTCTATATAAATATGACTTAAAAGTAGTCAACGTTTCACACAAGTCCAAGGTAAAAGCCACTGTTATCAAAAAAAAAAAAAACATAGCTGCTCATCTGTGGTTTGCTAAAGAGCATGAGAACAAGCCAGAAGGCTATTGGCAAAACGTTCTGTAGGTGGACGAGACCAAAATAGAGCTTTGGTGGGAAGTGTTGTGTCTGGAGAAAAGAAAACATTCCAGCATAAGAACCTGATCCCATCTGTGAAACATGGTGGTGGTAGTATCATGGTTTGGGTCTGTTTGGCTGCATCTGGCCAAGGATGGCTTGCCATCATTGATGGAACAATATATTCTGAATTATACCAGCAAAGTCTAAAGGAAAATGTTGGGACATCTATCTGTGAGCTGAATCCTAAAAAAACAGGGGTCATGCAGTAAGACGACGCCCTTGAGCACACAAGTCGTTAAAGCAAAGAATTATTAAAGAAGAATAAAGTTAATGTTTTAGAATGGCCAAGTCAAAGCCCTGACCTTAATGCTACAGCAATGTTGGGTAAGGATGTTCATATGCAAGCAGTTCATATGAATAAACCTGCTAACCTTTCAGAGAAGAAGCTGTTCAGTACAGAAGAATAGGTTAAAGTTCCTCCAAGCTGATGTGCAGGTCTAATTAACAGTTGCTGGAAACATTTAGTTGCAGTCCTTGCTGCCCCAGGGGTACACACCACATACTTTTACCACTCACAGATATGTAATATTAGATCATTTCCCAAATAAATACATGACCAAATTTAATATTTTGTCTCATTAGTTAAACTAAGTTCTCTTTCTCTAATTTAAGACTTGAAAATCTGAGTATGCTTTACGTCACAGTTATGCAGAAATATAGAAAATTCTAAGTGGTTCACAAATTTACCACTATTACTGCACACATTTAAACTACACCCATTACTAAACACTGACTGCACACAGATCAGTCTCTGCTTTTCATGGTGTTTTTCCTGCTTTGACACACAGGATGCAGCTCAAGGCACTAACCTAATATATGGGTTTAAACAAGTGAGTGGAAGTGTGTAGTTTAGGCTTTCATTGTAGTGGACTTAAGAAGCTGTGATGTAAGGAAAAGAGTCATTACATGAACGTGAATGTAGATTTACTTGTCAGTTTCAAGGCAATGGGGAAAAATAACAAACCAACAGTTAATAGCTGTTACATAAGAACGCACCTAACACCTTTTAGCCTGAGGCGTGACTTATAAAAGATGTGACTTATAAAAAAGGTCTAAATTTGTGTTACAAAACGTGTTTAGGTTTGTCTTGTGCAACACCATCCATTCTGTTTTTACGTAACTTTCGACGGAGGGCCTCACACAGAAACTAGTTTTGTACACCTTTCCATTGTAATTGACAGCATTAGACACGCCAAGACAAACTCCATGAAGGCTACTGCTGAATAGAACTGATTCTTATTTAGCTTAGGCTGAAGGTGCTACAGTGAGATTAAACTCCACCAAGGTCCAAATGACAACAGATATATTTATACATCTGTATGACAGTGAAAATGGTGGTGTCTACAGTGATTCCAGAAGTGACCACATGGTGATTTACATGCAAGTACTGACAACATGGGCAAGCACTGTCCTTTGTGATTATGCAGTTAAAACTTGTTGTAATTTGTTGCTGAGAGCTACAAAGTATCCGCATAAACTGCACTGATGCAGCGTTGACATCTATTGATAAGAAATGTATATTCCTTTAAATACAGCATCAAGAGACAAAGCTTTATTATTAAATTTCCAATTTAAACAGTCAGCATTCATTTTTCAGCAGATGTTTATATATTTAACAGAAAATTACTCAGACACTTCCTTTTTCTGCACCTTCAAAGTTTCCCCCCACTTGTTTCCTTCCTTATCCTTATATCTTATCTCCTCAGAAGTATCTCCAGAAAAGTTAAAAACATTTACTTGTAGGTTGTTTTGCCTGGGGGACTAACACATTGAAAAGTGGTTTCTGACTTTTGGTGTATTGTATTTTGCTATTATAAAAAATCTGAATCTTACTAAAGGAATCACATTGAACTGAATCATTATGAAATAATTTCCTAAAGAATCCTAACTGAACAGAATCACAGTCAGATCACTGATATCTAACTGTACTACAAATTACACCTTAAAGTTTGAGGCTCATTCATGAACTCTAGATTCTAGAAACCATACTCTAAATTCTAATACATTTATTTAACATAACTAGAAAGTGCAAGCAATTCACAGGTGGCTCCTAGGACCAAATGGAGAGTATATTTTAGGTGCTTGCCACTGTGTTACTAAGTTGTCACTATACTAGTGGTTTTTAAGTCATTGCTAGCTGGTTGCGATGTGTTCCACACAGTAGACAGGGCGTTCTCAGGTGGCTGCTATGAATCTATGCCTGATTAAAAATCTGTACACAAGCAAACCATTCCCAACCAGACTAAACATTCCAGAGGTGGAATATATTAAGAACTGTTAGACAATTTAGTGTACAGAAATCTGGAAAAAAGATGACAGTGTTTGCACTTTGCAACTAATTATTATTTAAAGAAAGTGAAGAAATCTAAATAAGCCAATAGTCCAGTAGGAACTGGAAGCAAATAAGGCCACTTGTGGGCTATGCTGTTATACCTCCCTAACTGAAGTCTCTCACTTCCCTTCATTGCAGAAATATTCTCCACTCAGCCCCAGGACTAGGCAGCTGAGGCATGCGTTTTCTATCGCGTCTATGTTCAAAGCCATTATTTATCAGTTTGAAACGGGTCCAAACGAGATTTCTGTGGACGTAAAGGTTACATTCCACACGTCTGCATTAAACATCCGACTCAGCATTTGCGTTATCTCCTGGTGATACTAGGAAAAATCTGCCACCTCCAGGAACAAGTGCTACAGACCACGCATTCCTACATGCAGCAGTAACAGTCTGATCATTTTAACCTCTTGAACTCTTAACGGTTTGTTTCCCAGGCATGGGTTAAGCCTAGTTTCAGACTAAACTGCAGTGCTGACGGTAAATCACCATTCAAAATTCTTTTTAGTCTAGGATGAGGATTAATCTGGGTCTGCATGTCAATGTGATGACTACATGACATTGTTTATAAACTGCCATCTTTTTTTTTTATAGGAAATTAAAAGAATTTCAAGTTAAACAAAATTTAGAAATGGTACATAAATTCAGAAATTTCATATTTTCTATGAAACTGAAAGTAAGCCCAGTGGCTTTGTAAGGATTGTCAGAGTTTTTAAACACCTCAGTCTCACTGCTGGACTGAGAATAGTCCACCAACTCAAACTATCCAGCCAACAGCATCCTGTGACCACTGATGAAGGACTAGAGGATGACCAACACAAACTGTGCAACATCATAAGAGCTATAGCCTCTGACTTTACATCTACAAGGTGGACCAACAAGGTTGGAGTGTCTAATAGAGTGGACAGTGAATGGACACTGCATAAGTACCAGAACAACACACACTAACACAACCACCATTGTTAGGGGGCCCAGAGCCACTAGGGAGCATGTGAGTATGTAGTCTATATTAACAGGCCCTGATTAACAGGTCAACAAACTAAAGGTGCAACGTTCATTAGCCAGAGAAGACATTCCTGCTGACATTCTGATCAGACACAGAACGCTGCAAAAACATTAAAGGGCCCATATCACGGAAAAACACATTTTTTGAAACAGTCTGATATAACATGCAAATGTTCTTAAAGGTTTAAACCTTATCATCTCAGTACTCTAGACCCCAGAATATATATGGAAATTAAGCTACAAAAAACACTGATAAACATACATAGATGCTACACCAGGTTCAGCAAGGTACATCAACGTCACTGTCCGAGTGCACTACGTACAATTAAGGAGCACGTTTAAGAAAGGTATCGCCCAAGATGTATGACAACATAACATTATGGTTGGTGAAGCACAGACCTCATTGATGTTATCATTCTGCTAGTTTTGTATTAAGCTTATTTCTTTTATTAATCCAAACAGGGTGTCTTTACTCAACATGAACTGCAGTTACAGTATTCACTTTGCATTGATTGTTAGTTTTCAGGAAATGTGCAATGTAACCCCAGCCGTACATCCCTCATCCAATTTGGAATCCTCACATTAGATTACAGTGTTTTGGTACATTTGTATGTGCATGAAGTAATTCACAGATTGAGTTTGCTCTCATTTATAAAATGGTAATAAAATGGTACAAAACACATGCAAACCAGCTACCAGCAATGTATTATTTGTACGTACTCTCCCCCGCCTCCCCTGACAGATTTTATTTTTTATGACAATTTTAAATCTTGGTTAAATTATGCAATTATACATAGCTATTCCGCATAGACTGCTTTATTGGTATAAAGGGGTACAATAAATAGCAGCCAACCGGAGGAGTTTATATACATACCATCCTAAAGACATTAACAAAATTCAGGCTGTTTATTTGGAAGGAATGAAGAGGTTAAAAAACAGTAATGTAGAACAATTCATTATGGCTGGGCATTACTAACGTGGGCTCTATCGGCCCTTTATTATTGAAGCTAGTCTAAACTTTGCTTATTCCTCACTGGAGCCATGAGGCTAATGTAGCTAACTAGTAGCAAAGGTTTAGTCGCCAGTTGAGCATGATGGTGAATTGCTGCCTATGAGCTTCTATTTATTAGCTTTCAAATCTTCCCGGAACAGTCATTCAGCACCATACTGGCACAGATGACAAATCTCCTCCTCATTATATCTACAGGACATATACTGAACTACCATGGTTTGAAAGAGTTACAGGAGTAAACATTACCTTACCCAGTCCAGAGGGTCATTTACCCTCTACCAAGGGTAAACAAAAACAGCTTTTCCCCCCTGAACCTGTTTCTTTCAAATGTGATGTCATGCTAGTCACATGTAACATTTCAAGTCAAACCACTTATGTAACAGCTCTGCTCCTAAACAAATGATTACTACACGCCGAGTGTACCAACACTCAGCAGTGAATTTTGTAATACCTATCCACCCAAAGTGCTACCTGTAAAGCAGAAGCAAACTCAAGTTCAGACTGAAACGTCTTATACTGTTCAGACATCACATTTTCATAAAACAGGAAAATCAAATGAATCTGTAAACAGCTGGGTTGTTTCTGTCTACTGTTGCTGGACTAAAATATTTAAAGATAATTATCAAAAAACAATCATCACTTTGCCATTTTTTCACTTGGGGACCCCTGTGGTGAAATCATTTAACTGCACACAAGCAGTTTAGGCATGCGGGTCATGCCTTAGACCCCTTCCCCAAGGGGATGAATCTGGTAACTAGGAAAGCGTCAAAAACAAATTAAAAGAAAACTGACAAAACTTCCAAGGATGCAAGGGAATTATCTATTGCCATCTTCATTTGTATACAGTCGATTACACATTTGAAACCTAATCAAGCTGGATCTTTATGACTTGGAAAATTGACTCATCAAATCCAACTTGCATGTACACTGTTTACCTGCAAGACCACCATGACACTCCACTATGGACATTTAAGACACTTCCTTCAGAACGGCCCACTTTCATTTTCATTTTCATTTAAACAAAGGTTACTGTGACAATCCTGCCAAATTCAGGACATTAAAAGCATATAGACACAAACTTGGGACTTGAGGGCAGAATTTTTATTGAAGTCACTGACATGAGGGACAGAACAGTAAAGGAAGGAAGAGGGGCATGAGGATTTCAGTTGGTACACATCATAGCGGAAAGTCTGGTGGACATAGCGGGGCGGGTTGGTCAGGGAAAGAGAAAAATAATAGAAAAGGCACTTTTACTCCTTCAGTAACCAGTCTGTCGGACCACTCTGTCATTTAATGAAGTTAAAAAAGAGATCGGATGAAAAACGAAGGTGAGCTAAAAGACGGTCTCTGCACAGGCACCGGGCAGAGCACGTAAACAAGGCCGGTTTCTCTGTACAACACCAGCCAAACTGTTGCTTCTACCTCAGATGCCGCACAGGTCGTCTAAAACAATATGTGCGTGTGAATGGTCAGTCTCACCAAATCTGCCGTCATTCTGGTAAAAATAAAAACAATAAAATAGGTAACAATGGTCACAGCTTCCAGCACCACCTAGTGGCAGGGCCCCAAAGCTTTTCTGTAGGACACTCTGGGGGTGTCAAAAGGCAGGTGCATGGGACATACACCAAAAATGGTGTTCAGGCAAATGAAAAAATACTCATTTATTAGTTTTCCTTAAAAAGATTCAGCTTTACACGTGTACAAAAGGAACTTTTAAAGAGAGGCCTTCCCGAAGACCACTGGCTTTTCTGTATTGACGCCAGGGCTCGAAGAAGACCGTCACGCAATACAAGTTTTAGCAATTTTCAAGTATGAAGCAATTCAAGTGGACGAAGGCTGCCCCTCTGCAGTGAAGAGGGAGCAGGGCTTCTCTGTAGCTACGCCCCACTGTCAGTCACACACAGAAGGGGAAGTGCAGTGCCTTCGCTGTGGTCTAGTAGAACAACACCTAACAGAGCTACCACCATGAGGTTGGATCCGGAATCACCATTGAAAGTTACACGGAGGGGAGGAGCGGGGAGTGGTAAGCATCATAGCCTGTCAGTGCCACACGGGTTGCTAGCAGCTTCTGACTTCTCTGTAACACGTCAGAAAATGTATGGCCTGCAGGAACTATGACAATAAACATCTGAAAAATAAAACCCTTTGCATTGTCTAATAAAAATATACAAGTTTCCCCATAAAAATTTTGCTTGGAGTCATACCAAATATAACCAATTACCCATTAGTCTCATTTCCAACCAAAAGCAGGTTTTTTTAACATTCGCCTGACCCTTTAAGAGGTTTTGATCCCATTAATGATGGAAATACTTCTCTAAAAATGGTCAACCTGGCATAAATGGTAAGCATTGGTACTCGTATGTAATCAAAATAAGAAAAAAGGTTTGAGGGTCTAGTGCTTCATCCAGCAATGCATAGCAATCTCAAAACTTTGACCTCGATTTGTGCCATTATTAATTCATTGAGCAGGACGCAGGGGATGATGGGGAGAAAAGAGAGAAAGACGAGACAGGAGGAAGAAGCATACAAATGTGGAGAGAGAGGGGGAAGAAGGGTCCAGACAGCCATCCAACAGAATTTTCGAGAAACAGTAAAAAGGAACAGGGTTTAAGGTCAGCAAACGTGTGCGTGTTGGAGAGGAGACAGGAAAGATAGGATAGATTTGTTTACCTTCGGGACTGGGAGCTGAAAAAAGGGATGGGGGATTGGGGGATTGGAGCATGAAGGGTTTTGGTACTTCATCCCTCTCCTCAAGGCAGCAAGGTTTCTCTGTAGTGTACACCTGCTGACCAAGAGTGGAAGGAGTTACAGATTTAGTATTTAAGCTTTTTGGGCACCTCCCAAGGGAAAGACTCACGGCCAAAGTGGCCATAGGCGGCGGTGCGCTGGTAGATTGGCTTCTTCAGGTCCAGATCTCTGGAATTGCACAGGAGAACGAGTGAGAGACCATTGCAAATCACAGAGCATGACGATGCAGGCGCCACACTATTTCTAAATCAGGGGCCAACACCAGTTATCCAAGACACCTTTAAATAAGAACTTGACAGCAACTACATTAACTATGACTGCAATCTTTTAACAGTTTTATACATTAACTACAATAAAAACTCTGTAGCATTTAAACCTTGCAAAGTGACTTCAGTATACATTAGCAAGGAGCATTTTAATGTACAACCTCACTTTTCATTAAAATATCTTGTAAAGGGACTCTAGCCTATATAGACAGAAGTGCACAATGCCAATAATACTGCAAAAACAAGAAGCCCTGTAGACTGGAGTCAGTAAACTAAGCTATGCATGTTCTGCCCACCTGCTGTGTGCAACACCTGCTTTCTCATGACAGGTCACATGACAGCCTGCGGGCCATCCCACAGGAGTGTACTTTACCTGACGATGACCCCAGGGCGGAGGTCGAAGTTCTTCTTCACAATGTCAAGAAGCTCCTTCTCACTCCTCTGAGAGGTGCCGTAGTGGAAGATTGAGATGGACAGAGGATGGGCCACTCCGATGGCATACGACACCTACAGGACAGGGAATTATGCTTGTGTTACTGATGTATTTTGTCCAAGTAAAAAAAAAAAAAAAAAAAACCCCACACACCCCAGTGTATAATGCAAACAAACATACTACAACTGCTGACAAACCACTAACTAAGGATAATATTAATAATATAATAAATAAATAAAAATCTTTAAAAATTCTTGCCTGGACCAGAACTCGTTTACACAGTCCTGCCTTCACCAAAGACTTGGCCACCCAGCGGGCAGCATAGGCAGCAGAGCGGTCCACCTTTGTGTAGTCCTTCCCAGAGAAAGCCCCACCACCATGGGCACCCCAGCCTCCATATGTGTCCACAATGATCTTGCGTCCAGTCAAACCAGCATCACCCTGCACAAAAACAGCAAGTTTTAGTTTAAAAGGAGGAAGCATTGGAGCAATACAGCCATGACCTGGAGCTGAAAAGACTTCGGGCTATTTATTTATTTATTTATTTTTTTTAAACTAGGTAGGCCACTAAAAATTAACACAGGCATCACAAGAACATCATAATGGTTTTTAAATAAATAAAAACTGGCAGTGTATTCTCATTGCTTAAGTTCTCTCTCTATTCCTGTTCTTGTCGACCATCCAGCGGAAAAGCTGGTCAAGTTTAATATAAAGGCTGAGTAGAATTACAACCCAGCGGCATTACAACACCAATTTATACAATGTTTAACCTTCATAATTTTGCACATTACATTAAAAACCATCAACTCTTACCTGAGGCCCACCAATAACGAAACGTCCACTAGGCTGCAGGTGGTAAATGGTGTCATCATCCAGGTAGACACTGGGCACCACAGCCTTCACCACCTTCTCCTTCAGTGCATCCCTCATCTCATCCAGACAAATACCCTCATCATGCTGCACAGACACCACCACTGTGTGCACACGTACAGGCAGCATGGCTCCACGATCTTGACGGTACTGAACAGTCACCTGGAAAGACAGATGGACATAACCAAGAGCCATTACTAATATGCCTGAAGCAAGGAGATGTTAAGGGCCTTGGTTATTGGCCCAACAGTGGCATATTACCAGACCTGTGAACTGAACCTACAACTCTGGGAGCAACTGCTCATAACTAACCGCTAAGCCACCCCTGCCCTATCTTAGGTTGCTTAGTTACCTCATGTTGAGTGTATACAGGGTTTGTTAAACTAATCTACAAAAGAGAGCAAAATCTAAACCTGGATCAGATTCACACAGACATCTATGCTTGTCTATTAAAATACACTTCCCACCCTCTAGCTGTTGACAAGGCTTTACCTGGGTCTTAGAGTCCGGCCTCAGCCAAGGCAGAGTTCCATTACGGCGCAGCTCAGCCATTTTAGCATTCAGCTTGTGGGCCAGGACAATGGTAAGGGGCATGCACTCTTCTGTCTCATCAGTTGCATAGCCAAACATCAGACCCTGTGAACAGCAAAAAAAGCATGAACATGCACACAACCTCAAATATATAGAGGATGAGGAGAAATAACAAGCAACAGTCCTCACCTGGTCTCCAGCCCCAATGTCTTCCTCATTACGGTCAAGGTGCACACCCTGTGCAATGTCAGGGGATTGTTGCTCCAGAGCCACAAGAACGTTGCAGGTCTTGTAGTCAAATCCTGGACAAAAAGAGATGCATGCAAAATACCTCAGAATACAGCATGTACCAAGTAAAACAACTTGAGCATGACAAAAAGAATGTTCCAGTGTTTCTCAACCCAAGCTTCATCTGCTGACTATGTATCTCACAGTTGACCATCACTGTCATAATGTGCTCCCCTGGACTAAGAAAAGAACAGAACACATCTGTAATGGAAAGCAATGGATAGTTGCTTTTAAACTTCAACAATGAAACCTCCCTTACTGTATCACTGCAGTTCTCTGGAGCATAAATTTGCTCATTTTTTATAAAATGAGCAAACAATTACATAGTATACTGCATGTTTCAGTGGTCTTCATGCACATTTATCTTCACGTTACTTGCACAACTTAATTCTTTATTTTATTTACTCCACTCATTTTATTTTCTCTCATGTGCTGCCTTTTCTTAATCTTTTGTTAATCTGTGTGCTTGTCTGGTCAGCTAGTATGACGTCCAACTATTCAGTTTGGTGAGCACTCACCAAGACAAATTGTTTGCATGTGTGACATACTAATAGAACAAAGAAACTTGGGCTGAAAAACAAAAAGGTGTGTACATAACCATGCTGACAATAAGCTATACAAATGGGAAACTGGAATGACTGACTTTTCTTTCACATGCAATCAAATGACCTCTGTACCTTTGGAAGAGTCATCATAACCAATATGCTTGATTGTGTCCCTGACGACCTTCTGGTAGTCCACACAAGCACGAGAGGTCACCTCACCAGCCAGCAAGATCATCCCAGTCTTAGCAACGGTTTCTGTGGGAGAATGGATTTAGTATGGACACACACTTCAGGAAAGCAGAATTTACAGAACTCACTGTGTCCTTATCATCGTCTGTTCACACTGTAATGCACAGTTAATTTCTTAGCCATTTCTACAGGTTTCTGTTATTTTTCTGCTATTGCAAGCAAAGTTAGAACAGTTTCTCCTCACATGAATTAAGCCAAGTATTTGTCTGCAAAACAGCATCGTTCTAAAGCCAAGGCTTATTCTGGGTGCCCTTAGCATTTACAATGCGACACCAACTCCAAGTATGGAGTTCACAAAAAAGTGCTTTGTAACAAGACACTCACCACATGCAACCTTAGCATCAGGGTCCTGCTTGAGGTGGGCGTCCAACACAGCATCACTGATCTGGTCGCAAATCTTATCTGCAAAAGGGCAACAGTGCACACATAGTATTAATAATATGACTCCAAGAAGGAAAAAAAAAAAAAAAGATCATAAGATCTGCACCAAGACAAATTAGATGTATATGAAAGTAATTCACTGCAACACACCCATTAACGATGATTTGGATAATGATTTGGATAATGATTTGGATATTCCACTTCATTATTCAGACAGGCTTAGGTAAGGGCTCTTAAACATTTTAGACTGTAGAGGGAGAGAAGAAAGGGGCCAAAGGGGAATGCTCATTAAGACTTTGCTAATGCAAGCCTTGCACAACAGCCTGTGGGAGAAGCCTGTCAGACAACCTTCCAAAAAACATGGGCAACATTCCACATTCCTCCTGCTAGGTTCAAAACACTACAGGGAGGGCCTCTTTTACATTCGCTCCAACGGCACTGCAGAAGGAAGGGGATTCACCTTAGTAAAACCACTGCAGTAACAGATTGGCAGAGGCCCGTTTGGGGCTCCTGTGTCGATTACTGTACTGCAGCCCCCAGAGACATCTATATTTAGGGCAGAGGGTAAGCCAAGCTAATCAGCTGCAGTAGAGCCGTTGCCTTCTCCACACCGTGGCACTGTACTTCGGCCTCTAGCCACAAGCTCGCTGCTGTAAGTCAGACCAGCACTGCCAGGTGTATGGCGTCATACTCTTACAATAACCCCCCCCACTGATTTATGTAATCAGCAGATACATGAGACATGGCTGGCGTGCAAATCTGTGGACATTTACGACCTCCATTCGACAGCCTACTCACTCAGGTTAGGCATAGTACACAAAGCATTGTGGAAAAACTGATCACAAAATTAGCCTTGACCTATTCAGTGCAACGTGGCAACAAAATTACTCAACCTAACAAAAATGAGCCTGGGCAAGCCATAAAATTAAATCATTTATTGTTCAAGTTAATTAACAAGGATCTAAGGCTGAATCTCAAAACACCCCTTACTTCCTATATAGTGCGCACTGCAAAGGTCATAAAATGATGGCTTCTACCGCCACATGGTGATGCTCTACATGTTAGCAAGACTACTTACATATGGTCCATATACACGGCCTTATAGTAGACATTCAAAGCACCATTTCGGTGCAGAAGCAGTTATTTTATGACCTACATAGTGCACTGCATGGGGACTGCGGAGCCATTGGAGACTCAGTCTATGCGCCAATGGCTCAATATAACATTACGCATCTGCTATCAAGATTAAAACGTATGTTAAATTAAGATCGTGCTGGAGTTGTAGGCTCCTTAACGTCTATTGGAGCCGCAATTTAATAAAAGGAAAGGTTTCAAACTCGCTTTAAAATATAGATGATGTAGGATATTTGCGCAATAAGCGTAAGCATCCCTACGTTACGCCATTAACGTAAGAGAAGCCGAAGAAAAGGAATATAGCGTAGGAGCCGCATCCACATCCCGTAAAATAGGCCTCTTTACAGAGGACTTGTATACAGTTCGGAGCTGAAAATCATTCCGAGTTCAGCTGTGCTGATTCGGGCCACATGGAATACACGCGGTTTTCCGCGGCTGACGCAACATGCCGGATGAGCTACACAAGCCCTATAAGGGGAGGGATGTCATTATATATTCACGCATTTGATCCAGTTTAGCCGTACGCCTTTCATAAACAGACACAAACAATTAAGTCTCTATAGCGTTTTTTTCCCTTAAAAGGAAAATGTAGGGCTAAGGCTTTTCTCTGGACGCATGGAGACCACATGTGGGGCTGGGGGGAGACACGTGGTGATAGCTTAATCATTTTCCCCAACAAGAAAGAAAGCTGACCCACGACTACAGCGGTGACTTCACGAGTAAGGCGGTGATCACGCCTCTGGCACGCTCATGTTTTTGCATGCTTACTTGTGCTACATAAGATGGTTTCAGTCACGTTGTTGAGGCCTTAAGTCAAGCCACAGACGTCAAGACCACCGGCATTGGTCTCAAAAAGTACTTAGCCCGAAGATTTCACCAAGCCCTGATATTCCGGTCCTCTGTGACATGCTGCCAGCCAGGAAAACAAACAGCGAAACCTGTAAACCTCCCTAAACACGCGAGCGGCCGCAAGCCCGCCATAGTGCGCGCCAACAGCGACATCCTTTTTACAGCTACCGACGAAAAATGGCCCCAAATAAACAGTTCTAACATATATGCCGCATAATCTGTCTCGAAATGAGTGGTTTTAAGAATGTCACTGAAGTAAAACAGTTTAAAGTGCTTAAAATGTGGTTTTACAACGAGGACGCGCCGTCTGTCATGGCCGGCTCGGGGCCTGGCAGCGTGGCGCTAACCGGCCTCAGGCGAAGTAACGTTCAATTACCCCGAGAACACAGGCCTATCACGTGAAAACGAATACCACATTCTTCTGTGAAGTATTATATGATAATTTCTTCCTTCCTATATTATAACTACCCGCGTATACAGCCTAACAAGCTCACCGTCTTCACAAAAATCCTAACGTTACTTATTGTCCGTAGTCATGCTAACTGCGCATAGGGGAGCTAAGCTAGCTACTTCTGCTAGCCATATCACTGTGGCCGACTGAACATAGGTTAAAGAGAGAAGTCGGATTTAAAAAAAATAAGTCAATAAAATTCAAGCTTATTATGAGCTACCTACCTGGGTGTCCTTCACCGACAGACTCGGACGTGAACAGAAAACAGTCTTCCTCGATGATGGAGTTATGGAAGCCGTTCATTTGCCCGTTCATTTTGCAATTTGAAGAAGATTCAGTGGTTTTTAAGTCTGCCGTGTGTGACAAAGCGCACAAATTAAAGTTACGATTGTTGTCTCCTTAAAAGGCCTTCCAACGCCCCCTTTTTGATTCTGAACAGGGAATGTTCTTGGGCTGATCCGCCGTGTAGACTTGACCTCAAATGCGCGCAGTAAACCGCTGTCGAGGTTTTTATCCCTCCCCTCTGGGACGAAGCTCAAGCGTCACTGCCGCGCAATGTTGTCAATCATCATGCTCAGCCAATCAGTAAAGGGCTGCTGAACGGGTGATCAGACTTGGACGAGACGGTGCAAAATGAATAAATAAATAAATAAATAAGTAAACAAACAAACAAATAAAGAATGAAAGAATAAATACGCTCAGATAATTTATGAATGAAACGAATGTGAATAATAATAGCGTGGAATTTTTACATACAAATGAGGACTTTACTTCAACGGCTTTCTTTTTTGTAATTAATAATAGCATATTAAAAATATCTGAATAATAATTGTATTTAAAACTGGAATCAGATGATCCCAAAATGATGCCCCTTTTGTAATCCCAAACAATTCCACAGGACTGAATTATTATTGCAATTATTGTCCTTTTTAATGCTGGTTGACTGATATTGCAGAAGTATGCACTATGCACTAATCATTTTATTGTGTCCTGTGACCACCCTCGCCAACTTGTAAGCCTGGTGAGATTGTGGGCATTCACATGATGGTCAAAATAACATAGGGTTATTCTTTTGTCCATAGTGTTTTGCCCCAGTTTTAGGGTCAAATATTTCTGTTCATTCAGACACAGTGAGATATGAGGTATTATAGGTCAGGCAAGGGAGACTTTATGTAATTGTGCCTGCACTTTGTTCATGGGACCTGCAAGGTCATTCAGGCTGCTTAAGAAGGCCCATTAGTTATTTTACCTCTGTGCTACTGAATTAGTGAGCTAAAGGACCTAGGGCTAGCCAATAAGCTCCTTGCACTGCTCTCTGCTGATTGCTGTGACCATAATGCATCAGACATACAGTTCAAGGACTTGTCCAGAAGAATCCAGGGGCTAGGTGTGATGAGCTAGCTCACACAAACACATCAATTAAATACAAAACAGGATGTGCGAGTACAGCGCGATTAAAGGATTGGTGTTAAATTGTTTTGGCCAGAAATTCAGTCTTGAATTGTGTACTGACCAATTGAAATGTCAAATATAAAAAGAAAATGGACTCAGAAAACACCACATGCATTAAAGGACCCACACCTTACATTTTTGTTGTATTTTGTTCTCCACCTCAGGACCCCTTAATAACATTTGTGTGAATAGATGTACCAAAAACAGTTAAAATGTAGTGTTAAATGTCCATTTTCAACTACTTGTAAACCATTTTAAATGAAATGGGCAGTTTTTGTTACTGTGCCTTTGAGATTCATATATGTAAATTAACTCTATTCTATTTTGCTGTCCTGTATGTGCCTCATTCAAAGGGAAAACTTCAGAGCAAATGGATGGAGCTAAACAGCTGTAGGCTGTTTAGGGCCCATATGGAAATGAGTTGGGTTTTGTGACATCACAATAACAGTCATTAAAAACTGTTTTTTTGGAGTTTTTTGCAGCTTAATTTCCATATATTGACTGGTGAGTGACTGGTATGCTTTTAAAGTTTACAAATATTTACATAGCACATCAAGCTCTTATTTAAAAAAGCTGATATGGGCCCTTTAATGTACATTAAAGTTAAATTGTAATGTAAGTATGGCAGATTCATTTGTATTTAAAAACCTCACAGATCACATATTTCAAATTTCAGGTAGATTTCAGTGAAATCTAGAAAATGTGTTCAAAATGCAGACAAATAAAGGCAACTGAAATGTAAAAAAAACCTGGAAGAGACTCAAGCTTACATAATACGGAACTACAGATCTCATAATCTTTAATTTTACGCAACTTCATTATTATGCATATGATTCAGCCCAAGGGAAATGCCCTTTGGACTCAACGTCAACAGGCAACAACTTGTTAATATGCACACAGATGTGTGCTTGGCTTGCACGCATACAGTCCATTGTTAAAATTCAAGCACATTTTCCCAGATAACCTATCATGATAGCTCCATAGCATGATCATTCCTTCACAATCTGCTGACAGTTCCACCAGGTACAGGGAGTCTTTGGGTTCAGTGCTATTTATGAGAATGATGATTGCTCAAGCTCTTGCATTAATCTTTTTTTGTGAATTAAAATTACAACAGACTACAACTACCAACCTCCTGTGCCCACAATCATTTTCAAAATGTCTGTATAATTATATCAGAATTGTTCACAGAATGCTATTACTTGAAATAATAATGAAGGCAAAATAGCCCCCAAAGAAAACATATGTTTGACATTTTACACTAGTTTGCCATTATCAACATTACATATCAAACTCGGATGGTTCTCTGGTGGTTTCGGATAGTAAATACGGAAAATGGCGATATTTGGGTTGTAGACATGGTGACCCCTGGTTCTTATCATCACCACTTAGCTTCTTTAACCAGTCAGTAGCTTCTTTACAAAGAACCACTTCACACCAAAGCACTCTGAATGACTTTAGATTTAAGATTCAAGATTTTATTGTTAGCTGTACAGAGAAACAAGCAGTTACACTGTACAGTGAAATTCTTAATCTGCACTACCTCCCTGACTACAAGTACTAACTGTGTATATAAATTAAGATAAATGTACAATACAAATGTTGTGTATGATCTGTGTGCATCTGTATCTAATGCAAGTCTGAAAGGCATAGGAGCAGAACATATGTACAGTATGCAGTATTAGTGTAAATTACAGTACTGTGCACTAGCATCCAATTATTACTATAATTATTGAACCCAATTATCCTTAATAAGTATACATGTTATACTATACACATAATATACATAATGCAGTATAATAATTATCCTATATAGAAGTGATACAATGAATCACCAGTGTATGTGCAAAATGTGCAATCTGTGCAGTTAAACATTGTAATGTTTTAGTGGTCATCTCTTAGGAGAGAGGACTGAGCATGAACTACATTACTGGTTAGATGGCAGAGAAGCATGAGGTGAAATGGTGGTTGGAGGAAGTGAGGTGTTCAGAGCCTTTAGTTACTCTTTGATCTGTACCATTGAATTATGCAGAAATGTTGAGCAATTCCCCATTTCATGTCTAAAGTTACTCAAAGCGGTAACTTCACAGACGAAGGCAAAAACTTTATTTGCTTTTAGTATAAATTAATGAATTTATTCCGAACAATTTTACAGTATACCTGTTGGCTCATTCATCATGAAATTTTCACACAAAAGCTACTGTGTTCGAACGATGAAGAAAAATGAAATCAAAAGACATATATAATATTGATATGCTGGTGACTAGCCATATTGATTTTCCTAGCAGGAAATTATCAAGAGTAAAAATTAAAATATATTTTATTCACCTATCTATATATGTCTATATTACAATTGTGATGAAAATGTGCAAAAAGTGTTTCATACATTTCTATATTTTAAATTTATGGGGTGGAAATGGGCACCTGTCATTGTTTACACTGGGTTATGTAATTGCAACGGTTCTTGCCCACTTGCAATTTCACCATGACACATCCTATTCATTTTATCAAAGAGCTCTACTGCATCACACAGTGCGTCCTAGTTTCTGGTGCAGCTAAATTTGCCTCACCTCACATAAAATGTTCAGCAGAATTCAACTTTAGGTAAATTGTTGTTGTCGCTGCTTTGCGTTTAGCCGATGAAGCAAATGGCAAACAGATAGTTGTGTTAAAACTAACCTTGGCATGTGGAGGCTGTGCATTAGCCTGGTTAGCCTTCACTGTAGAATGACCAGATGTCCCTGTTTTCCATAGACAGTCCCCATTTTTGGTTGCCTGCCCCCACAAATGTTCCCACTTCTAACATAAAATTTTAACACCTGCCCCTTGGGCCACAGGTCTCTTTTTCTGTAGTCACGGGTCTCTTTTCACTGCTAAAATATTTAATATGAATATGAATTATGGGCTCATACATCCACTGAATGTTTCATGGTAAATGCATACCTGCATTATCCCTGCCTATGCTGATAGAGTGCATTTTTACTTAGCGACTCTAAAAAGTGACAAGTGACAAATCTTGTGAGAAGGAAAGCAAGAAAAATCCTTTATAGGAATATTGAAATATATTCCCATGCAGGCTGCCCAGAATAACGTTAACATCAGACTAAGTCAGCAGCTCCTCTGGAGGAAACGTCTTTCTCTCTCTCTTTTCTCTCTTCTTTTTTTACGCAGTTTCATAGATTGCCCTAGCTTCTCTCACCATAGTAGGCAACCAAATGATTTGCTGACATGGTTTACAAAGTTACTTTGTACCCAGTATTATGAGTTGGCCTACACCATAGATTATTACAGTACAACAGTTACAACGGTCAAAATACATGAGACTGGAACTGACTGCCTTTTATTTTATAGGCAAAAACATTACGTATTTCAATGATAGATTGACCACAGAACTTCATTTCAGAAATGTGGTCACCTTATTTCACTGTGAGTTATTTACATGCTCCATGTCACCCAGAGATATAGAAATATAAACAACTGGGTAAATGAAAAACAGGATTTTCAGGGTGAAGCTCCAAAAATATCTGTACTATGAGAACATGACTAAAAGCAGACTCTCTAAAAGCACACATACTTTAAAAACAAAAAAACATCCATGTTCCATTTTCCTCCACATTAGTACATGCCCAGCTCCCTTCTTCAGTCAGCTACCAAGAGCGGATCATTCACACAAGTTCAGTGTGTTGTGTGTGCAGCTTCTTCAGTAGGCTTAGAGCTTTCCCTCAACATAAGCAGCTTTAGACACAGGCCCTTCTGCACTGCAGCCTCCATATACTTTCTGCTTTAGCTTTTAATTAAATTCAAAATAAACTGTCCTATCCAGGTTTCAGCCACAGATACAGGTTTCAGCCATCACGGTACATAATACTGTTACAGAATGTGTGTTCCATTAATTAATGCAAAACACACACAAATACAAAATCACATACATATCATAAAAAAGATTCATAGTCAAAGGTATATGGACAATTGACCATTACACTTATTTGTGCTTCTTGGACATTGAATGGAGTGCAGTGCCCAACCCTGCCTGTTCAGGATGTAATCAACATTCTAGGTCATCCCAAAGGTGAAGTCAGGCCGCTGTGCCACAGAGTTAGAAGCATATAGTTGTCTAAAATGTCTTTGCATGTTGTACTATCAACATTACCCTTAACTGAACTAAGGGGCCCAATTCCTGATAAATAGCCCCAGACTGTTATCCCTCCTTCATCAAACTTTACTGCTGGCGCTATGCATTGCAGTAGGTCATGTTCTCCTGGTATCCGCCAAACCAAGATTCGTCAGTCACACTGCCAGATATTGAAGGGTGGTTAATCACTCCAGAGGACACGTTTCCACTGCTCCAAAGTCCAGTGCTGATGTGCCTTAGACCACTCCGGTCAACACTTAGCATTGAGCTTAAAAAAAATGATAAAGCTCCCAATGAACAGCTGTTGTGATAATGTTGCTTCCAGAGGCTGTCTGGAAGAGAGTATAGGCGAGTTTTATGTGCTGCATGATTCAGCATTTTGGTGGCCTGGCATAGTTTGCGTGGCCTACCTCTTTGTGACTGAACAGCACAAGCAGGACGGAAATTTCATGTACTTGATTTTATGCACTTGTTTGCGATGGATGCGATTAAAACACCTGAACTCATTAATAAGGAGAGGTGTCCACATACCTTTGACCATATAGTGTACAATGACAGCCTAAATGATATCTATAGTGTTATATAATACTAGAATAATTTATAAAATTTTCACCTCTGTATTACATTCCTGTGCTATCTTATTGCTATCTTAGAGTAAACATGTTTATATACTATCCTTTAGCAAACCATATCAATTGACAAAATATAAACTTCCTGTTGTACTACTATAGACATTTTTAATAATGGACTGAATGCCGTCCTGCCAAATACCTAAACCCGCAAACTCACTCTTAGCATGCACCTGTCAAAACAAGCCTCCAGCACACCTCTGCTTGATTAAATTAGAATTAGGGGCGTATACCAGCACGGCCAATCAAAACGCAGCTTCAGAGCCAACGCCCATGGGAACACTACACCTAACAAAGCACACAAACATTAGTGCACAGATAATGTAGCATTAGGCCTTTTCAGACTGTGATACATATAGTTATACATTATATGCTACTGAGTAAAAACTGCAACACAGACTAGTTCCTGTGCTCAGAATCTAATCATGCTGCGCTTTCTTAATACCTCAGGCAATAATAGTGCTAACACATATGATTTAACAAAGGGGCACTGCGTACATTTATGTAAGGAACGTTGTTCAAACTGGGTGAAAAGGCACAATGTGAAGCTCAGCTGCTCCAGGAATCTGGACTTTAATGCTCTGTTTATGTATTGCACAGTATTAGCTGCTTGAGCGTAAGCTGGAAAGGCAAAAGAACGCCTTGTGACTAAGTGACACAGCAAAATGTTTTCATTTCTGAGAATGCAGACAGCATTACAGCTTGCTTGGCTCAGACGTTACATATATATTGGATATGAGGAAAGATGCACATGTATTTAACCCATCTCCTGTCGTCCAAATCAGTTCAGAGTGTAGTCTATCTGTTTCTCTGTATGCTTTGTTTATTCCTTTTTACCCTGTTCTTCAGTTGTAAGAACCCCCAGGACCACAACAGGGCAGGTATTATCAGGGTGGTGGATCATTCTGAGCACTGCAGTGACACTGACGTGGTGGCAGTGTGTTAAAGTGGGTTGCGCTAGTACAGTGGCTCAGACACAGCAGCGCTGTTTCTAAGTGTGGATACAAGGAAGTGTGCATGGAGTATTTATTGCATCAGATATATTGACATATATAGCACACATACCTCAGATATGAGAAAATGTACGTATATTCCTTTTGAATGGAATACTAGAAATTGTAGCGTTAAGGTAACACATACATTGGCATTTAATGCACGTATATTTTGGATATGAGGCCATATGTACATACATATTTCTTTCAGTTGGCACTTTATTTGGATTTGTAATTGTCTGGCATCACAAATATTGATGTATATTGCATGTATATTTTGGATATGTATGTACATATTCTCTCTTGGATATATTGCATTTGCAACTGCATCTTTACTCCCATATGGTAGATTTTGAATTTTAGTGCTAAGGCATTGCATACTATGACATATAATGTATCTTAGATATTTAAATAATCTATTAATAATAATCATAGCTTATATGATATTTTTGTGGATATATGACCTATATAAGACCTATATTAACTCATACTGTACATATTGGATATATTGGATATGTATATTTTACATATACTATCCTTCTTCCATATATATTTGAAATTTCAGTGCTAAGGCATCGCATACCTGAACATTTATTGCACATGTGTTTTGGAAATGATAAAATATATGCAGGATGTGTATTATCCTTCTGTAGTTTGATATATCACCATAATATATGACCATACATGAGATCCCGATAGAGTTATACTGTAATCAGCACAAGGAAATGGTTAATGTGCTGTTATTGTGCTCTCCAAAACCCTGAGGCGAATACTGTTCAAGTTGGTCCATAAGTATGTCTTCTGATGTCTGCTGCTTCAAAACCGACAGGTTTCATTCCTTCTGCTGCTGTTATGTGAATAATGCAGCGACAATAAGCTTAAAATCCCCGAGGACACAGAGGCACCTGCACTTAAATTGTCGGGCAGAAGAAATGAGCGATCACTTGTTACAACTTGCTTTCTGGTTTACTTCGGGGAAGTCACTGAACTGGGAACTTATTCACAATTACCACCCTGTCTGCCTCCAAAAACAACTTTTTATTACTTCATAACAAGCAAGTTACTGACATACATTCAGGGAAAATTTATCCTGTGTACCACACTGACGATCAAAAAGACTACTTTAGACTGTCTACTAGAACAGACTCAGGTTTCAAAACATTCAAAGCTTCCTCCAAATTTTTAACGAGCCAACAGCCGCACATTTCCAAACTTGTTTTGTGAATTCTCTGTTGTGGTTTCGAAATTATAATGCAGGCACATCTTCATGGTATCGGTTTTATTTTGCACTGTAAATATCTGTTAAAGCCCTTACATTGCACAACATTCAACACAAAGATGTAAAGGCAACCTTCACACAATTTACAAGAACCACCAAACACAGCAGATGACCAGAAGAGTTTTGGCTGGACTTCTTGCTTCAGACACAGTTGCTTGGATACAGTAGATATTATGACAAATCAATTTTAGCAGCGGGTGAACGCCTAACGTACTGTAGACATTTTGATAGTAGTCTTAAGCATATACCACAGATCTATGAATATGTATGTGTACAGACAGAGAAACATACACAGAAAGTCTAGAAGAACTGAACCCCCATTCACCACAATAACACTGCACCTGTGGGCTTAGCAGTAAGACTGGAGATGCGTTATGGCTTTTGGGTTTTTCCTACATAAACAACAACATTAAATGAATTGTTCAGTTGCATTATGTGGGCGGTCATTCAGGAAGAGGATTCTTCACCAAATCTCCAGCTGCAGACCATTTCTTAGAACTGAAAGACCATCAACAGCCAGGTGAAAGGTCACTCACTACTTCTGAGATGAAGGTGCAGGTTAATATGTGCCCACTAGCACAGAGAATGAACTGTCAGCTTGACTTCAGAGACAGTGAGAGGTCAGAACAGCGTGGGGACGAGGTCATGACACTCCAACACACACATTATTATCAGTTACGTATCAAGTACTGGAGCTTACGTTGAAAAAAGTGATGTGTTGAATTTACTTGATTCAAATGCGTACATCATTTCCATGTTAATAAAATAAAGAATTTTTTCAAGGGTTCTCTAGTAAAAGCTGTGGTTATATATAAAACACAAAGATCCATATGAATGTTTAACTGCTACTCGCACTGATCCTTCTATTTGTACCATTTTAATGACGCTATAGTTTCCTCCAAAAGTTAAAGTATTTATTATTGTGTATAATACACTACATGGACAAAAGTATTGGGACACCCACAGGAGCTTTTATGACAACCTAATCTAAACCCATAGGCGTTAATATAAAGCTCCCCATTTGCAGTGATTGCAGTGTCCACTCTTCTGGAAATGGAAAAGCTTTCTACAAGATTTTAGAGTGTATCTGTTTTTTGTGAAGAGCATTTGTGAGACTCTGATGTTAGACGAGAGGGTCTCCGTTCTAGTTCATCCCAAAGGTGTTGGATGGGGTTGAAGTCAGGTCCCTCTGCAGGTCAGTCAAGTTCTTCCACACCAGACTCACCCAAACATGCCTTTATGGGCCTTGCTTTGTGCACTGGGGCACAGTCATGCTGGAACAAAAAATGGCCATTTCCAAACTGCTCCCACAAAATTGGAAGCAAGATTAAGACTTCCCTTCAACAGAACTAAGCGGTCTAGACCAGCCCCTGAAAAACAACCTCACAGCAGTATCCCTCCTACACCAAGTCAGCACAATGCAGTCATGCAGGTAATGTTTTCCTGGCATTTGCCAAATTTGCCAGTGTTATTCATCAGACTGCCAGACAGAGAAATGTGATTCGTCATTCCACCGAACACATTTCCACTGCTCCAGAGACCAGTGGTGGCTTGCTCTACACCAATCCATCTGAAGCTTGGAATTGTGCTTAGCGATGTAAGGCTTGCTGTGAAGCTCCCGGTGCACAGTTTTTGTGCTGATGTTAATGTCAGAGAAGGTTTGGAATTCTGCTGTTACTGAGTCAGCAGAGCGTTGGCATCTTTTACACACTATGCGCCTCTGCTCCGCAGTGGTCTGCCACTTTGTAGCTGATGTGGTTCCTGAACACTTGCACTTTTCCATAATACCACTCAGAGTTGATCGTGGTATATCTAAGAGGGAAGAAGCTTCACAAACTTTTGCAATGGTAGCACCAATTACAGTACTGCACTCAAATTCAGGCAACTCTTTATGATGACCCATTCTTGCACAAACCTTTGTAAAGGCAGACAGCAGGTATTTGATTGCATACACCTGAAGCAATGGGATTAAGAGGTTTGTCCCAATACATCTATCCATACAGTTCTCCATGAACATGCTGTATGGACAGTACTGTACACAGATGAGAGACCACTTTCAATTATTTTTTTAGTCAAAACAGCCATTTGTATTACATTAATCACGTTTCAGAAAATAATAAAACATATTGAACAGAAATAAAATCCTCATTACATAAAATCCTCCAACTCTAAATATTATATTAAATCTATCAGTGCACCCACTGTCACTTTAACTGTGCCATCCTTCCAATCTTCAACCAGTTTCAGCTGGTTACTCCCAAAGGGGTCACTGATGTTATGGTCCCAACAGACACTAATACACAAACAACCACCCATACTCACCTCAGCTGCCTCATACATTTCTCTCTCATTAGCAAATGAAATTAATAAAGAAGATACGTCTGATGGGATTTGATGTAAGATCATATACTTGCATAAAGTCAAAGAAAAATAAGTGAAAAATTTTTTTTTTTTTCGAAAAGATACCGAAAAATGGAATTCCTTATAATCACCTGGACCTCCGAATCTGTCCTCATCAGATAACATTTAACTTTCATCTTGGATAGAGAGAAGAAAATCAAGCTCCACTCTTGCTTCAGATCTGAAAACATTCACAGACACCTTCTGTCCATCTTCCCACTGTGAGAGGACAACTCAACACTATGGGTCTAAAAGGATGTGTAGCTGTCTAAAAGCTGATAAAAGGAGATAAACGTTTGCAACAAAGACAAAGGAAAACGCTTGCACTGGAATACCAAAAGTGGACATCTGAGATGCAGAAAATACAGCCAACTTCCAAGATTATCCTTTGGATGTGTGTAAATATATTACTGCAGATTTCTTTGAAAAAACTGAATTCAAGAAAAAAAAATCGAAGCTGTAATAAAAGGTGAACTGAAACGGTAAATATGACAGTATATTTAGTTGTTGGGGCTCTTGTGCAATTTTGACTGTTTGTCTGGAAATTAAATACATGAAAGGTTGGTCTCTGACTTTTGCACAGTACTGAAAATTCTAAATACCAAAAAATAATAGATTCATTAAAGGGTTCTGCTATTGCATTAGAACTTTGTCTGGTACTATGTACTGAACCCTTTCAGCTAACAACTTTGTGTTTACTTACTTTTGGTGAAAAATATTTTTAACATAAATGAATGTGTAATACATGTAATGTGTTTTATTTTAGTGGAAATTTTTAACACATTTGAAATCAGGAAATTCAATGTATTACTGTTTTTCAGTGCAGTAACGGGGTCAAAGGTTTACATCACCATCTTTAGCTGGAGGACCAGCCCCAAGAATCAGCCCCTGAGGTGGCCGGTGCTCTCCCAGGATGGCTACAACCAACGCCTCTGGGGCACTGACCCCGTTCCTGGGTGAGATAGGGCTGCGGGGGCTCAGGGGGCTGAGTGAGGGGGAGGTAAGAGTGTCTGGGGACACGAGACGCTCCTTCTTGGCATTAGCAGTTGGTCGAGGTGAAGTGCTGCGGGTGTTTCCGTCACGGGGCCGCAGGCTGAGGGACTGCAGGGATGGAAGCGGGGTGGAGGACAGGGCAGGGACGGCTGGGCTGCGGCTGCGTTGGCGCCGCGGGTTATGGTGGTGGTGGTGGTGGTGTTGGTGGTGTTTGCTGGAACGTGTTCCGGGACTGGGGCTGCGTGAGCTGGGGCCCAGCAGGACCAGAGTGCTGTCATCCTCCGAACTGACATCCGAACTGTCTGAGCCTGAGGGACACCCCGGAGCCGGAGGAGTGCACACAGGCAGCTGAACCTGGAGGAAAATGAAGAAGATGAGAGAAAAAAAGAGAAAAAGTGTGTAGAAGTGAGAGAAAATGCAAGAAAGGGAGACCACATAGTCCAGTAGTTTTGGATAATTTCTAATGAACTATTTGTCATTAAGCGTTTTTGAAATACGCAACAATTAAAAAGTAAAAGCAAAAAAGAGAAGTAACACTGTACTGAAGCATATGACATCTGCATAAATCTTTCAAACATGAGTTTTTATAAAGGCATATCCCAACAAGCGTCATGTATCAGCTGCTTTTGTTAGCTCTGATGTCATTTCACTTCAGCCAATATGACAGGTGGCACTTGTTGGAATAAGCTTTATGTAGGTGTCCTGTAGACTTATGAAACTTAGGCTCATGCACTCAAGCTACGTGACAACCTACGATAATGTCAAATCCAGAGTGACGGAAGTGCTGGGATATGCTACGTAGTAACTGACGCATATGCCACTCCCACAGCAACCCATCCAGGCTGGTAATGTGTGGACTCACAAAATTGATCTGATCACTTGCAAATGAGGGTGTGGACAGTCGTCTCAAAAGATCTGATTTGAGAAACAAATTTGATTTGCCTGCGGTCTGAACAAAACCAAACACTGATCCTCACAAACATGATAATGCATGTCAAAGCGAGTGTACAACAATTGTATGACAATTATCTATAACACTGATTCTTAAAAGGGGTTCTCAGGGCGCCATAAACAATCCACATTTGTCAACATTTGTCTTCTGTGGGTTGGGAGCTGCAATAGAGCAAAATGTGGGCCGTCTTCTTCAAAGTTTTGTCTGTACTTAAGTCTATGTTTCTAAATAAGAACATGTCATAGTGTTAGTCTATTTGAAACTACTTAACAGCTCAACACAGTCTGAGGTGAGTGGTGATTTATCCTTCCAGTTATACAACGCAAAATTGAAATCAACGACAAAAACTTTTCAAGGTTGAAAAATTGTCATGCAAAAAGTGTGTTTGGCACATAAAGCCACTGGAATTGGCCGTTTAAATGCACAAACCTCCAGTCCTGTCAAGCCACAATATTATCCCGTTTGGCACTGGAGAGTACTGAGCATCACCTTTCTGGCATCATATGCATAATTACACTCCAACTGTCTGTCTATTAAACATACGATCATGAGTCATTTATTTGGTCAAACCAAAACGTTTAAAATGTGACCTTTGCTGACTGACACATCCTATTTACATCCTGTTTGACTCACTGTGTTGGCAGATTTGGCTTGTCCAGTCTTAGAGAGATTACCAAATAGAACCTACTCCCAATAATTTTGATATTTATTGTGATAGCCCAAACGAAGCTGAGCCACCAACAACGGCCTACATTCCATGGTAATATTTATACAAATGAGTAAGCATTTTTCGCACACATTTGAGTTTAAAGAAGGGTCTGAACCTTGACTAAGCTACATTCCTCAATGCCGCTCATTTGGCAAATGTTTTCTCCCATAGTCTACTTGTAACCTACGACCTGTACGACCAGTTGGGCCATAGTTATTGCACTTGCCACTGGACTAATATCAAATATTAGTACTTAACCTGTGCATGCTCATAGAAAGTGTCACTTGTTTTTTCAAGCTTAACAGAATGGTGTTCAAAAATGTATTAAAAGCTACAGAGAAAAATGAGACTCATAACAACCACCTACAAGACCTGGTATACCACCAAAATGGTACAAATCATCTTTAATATTTGAGCAAGAGGAAAAAAACTAATTCCACTATTGAAAAAAAAACACAAGTGTTTCTGTCCATCCCTCCTCAACTTGAAGACAGCTCAACACTATGGGGTCTCAAGGACTTGTAGCTGTCAAGACCCTTCACTGAGAAAAGGAGAAGCTGCTGGGATTCTTATAACAATGGACTGACCACTACAGACCTCAACATAATTTAACATGCTTGGAATTACTTGGATTGTGAGAGGCAAGAAATGTAAAACCAACTTCTGAAACTGAACTTTGGAGGTGTGGCAGAAGAATTTTTTGAGAAACTGAAAGCGAGAATGAAAGTTGTAGTAAAGGTAAAGAGTAGATATATGTTCATATGCTGGGATGGAAGTTAAGTAAACAAGGGGTGGTCTCTGACTTTTGCACTCTACGGTACATTTTTGAAATGTCTGCATAATGTAAGTTGTTGATTTTAAAATTCGATTTATTTTGTATTCATTTTTTTGTTACAATATTTTTTTGCTGTTATTGTGATTGTTCTGTAGTCAGCCTAACATTGGCAAAGTAATTGTTTCCAACGTGTTTAGTTTTGATGCGCTACAACAACACAGTCTTGTTCTGTAGTGAAGCATTTTAAACTGTTATGTCAACAAAATGTAGCAGGTCTAAAATTTAACCTAAACTCATTTGATTCATTAGGCCAGAGTCCTTTACATTTTGTCCAACATCACAACAGTTGCTTAGAAACAAGTTATTTGTTGATGAATAATTGGACAACTAAAGCCTAAAGTCTTTGACTTGTTAACATGGTTAACATGATGCTTAACCTGGAACGGCTCTGTAATTCCCACAATGCTGTTCATATTGTTGCTGTAGTAGCCCAGGATGTACTCTCCTGCATCTCTAGGCAAATCCTCTTCTGGAAATGTCACCTGAAGGCAAAAAATAAGAATGATTAAAGGATAGAACAAAATCAGTGGGATTAATGGAGCTTGGTGGTTCCAGCATCATAAGGTCTTTAGAGTAGGCTCAACAAAGAAAGCTGTTTGTTTGGGTGCATTTTGGACTTATTGTACAATATGTCCCACCTGAGTCGAATGCTCCGATTTGGCCCATACATAGGCTGCATAATCCTTGTGGTGTTTAAATCCCACCTGATCAAAAGCCATACAATCATTATTTACATCAACAAAAAGAAATATAATAACACATACAATAATAATGGCCTTTTTAAGACCTAAAATGTCTCACCACATAGCCTTACCTTGTACAGCCCCACCCAGTCCCATGAGCTTCTCTGGAAGCCAGATGTTGTGGTGAATCTGGCTGTGGCATCGGACACTTTGGTCCACTCCTTCTCGACCTCCAGCTGAACTAAGGGCACATCGACTTTAAAGGGAAACTGCAATGAAAGAAAGAGGCTTTAGAGGTGCTACAAACATCTGGCTTTAACATTTTTTTCAAATAGCCATCAAAGTCTGAAGCTCTGTTTTAAAGGGCCAAAGACTTACATGCAGAGAGAAAAGGGCAGACACAGGCTTGTGGTCGCTGACGGTGAAGCCCATGTGACTGCGGTAAAAGTGCTGTGTCACTTTCGTAGCTCCACCAAGCCATGAGGTTAGGCCCCGCTGCAGTGCTGCACTGTGGGATGGAACAGGGGAACCCGTCCTACGGAGACGCCACAGAATACGGTCTGTCCAAGCAGGCTTCCTCTTCTTAGCACTAAAGGGAGAGACATGTAAAGAAAAAATAAACTACACGACTTGAAACATGCATCATATAGCGTAGACAGGACTTTTTAAAACTAAATGCAAAACGACATATATCATTACCTTAGTAAAATGACCACACCCGTTTTCCATCCCTCTTAAATGTCATGCCACATCACATTCCATCACAAAATTTCTGCATCAGTCATTCAGAGTGGTCAGTTGTGAAATGTGTTATTTGCAAAAAAACTCAGTCTCAGATTTACTCACAGTGCTGGTGACAGAAAATAAGTCCCAACGTCTAAACAGCAGATATACCCATTTTTATTTATTATCCAAAACCACCAGTGAACCGTGTCTCCTTTTTAGCATTTTTTATGGAAATAATAAAAAAAGATTGTTTAAAATATACTTTAGACCTTGTAACAAAACCACCATAATCCAGTGTTTTAGACATGGCAGAGTATTCATTACCTTTTTATGTAATTTTATGCAATGTTTCTGTGACTGAGCTTTTAGAGGCCTTAAACAGTCTGGTTCAGAATTCTGACTTTGTGAGTTTCTCTAGAATGAAGCATTTTTCACCAAATTACTCATGTTACCATTGAATTGTTGACATGTTAACCATTTAATTCTGCAAAAAATGATGCAGTTCCTCTTTAAGACATCTACTGTTAAGACTTAAATTTCTAAATCAAATTATACACAATTTACCCTAGATGTAGCCAAGCCAAGTTTGGGGACGAGATTTTTTTTTTTTTGTTTAAAACTGGAGCTACAAGGGTAATATTGCTAACAAACACTATAACTCAACAGTTACCAAAATAGTCCAAACTGTTTCCATTAAAATACATTACCAAAACTTTTCTTGACCCGCTCAAATTGCCCAGGTCTTCAATAAGGTCAATAAAGACACTGCATGACAGTATATGAACTATAAAAATGAATCCTAATGTGGCAGGGGGGAAGGGGAGTCACTGTCCTCCAAAACAGGTCACATGTTTCCCCACTGATCACACATAGGTGTGTGGGATCAGAGGGGGCAGCACAGACTCCTTAAAAAACAGGCTCCCTCCCCAGTGCGAGGAGGAGGATGCTGGCCTACATGCTGCATGCTACAAACCACACACTGGAGAGAACATGGACCCAGAGAGGAAAAAGGAACCCTGAAAATGAAGCTTGAGTAAGCTATGCTTAGTTTGATTTTTGGTTTGGTTCACATTGTAATGTGTAAATAAAGCATTCTGGTTCACTCACGCTGGTTGTGTGTGTGTGTGTGTGTATGTGTGTGTGTCTTTAGGTTTTATCAGGTTTCCCAGTCAGTATCCTCTGCCTCGCTGCCAGCTGGGCCACACTACGAAAACCAAAACTTCACTGTTTAGCTTAACACTGAAAGTAGTGTTTCATAAACACAAAAATGTCTGATCCAAGACCACTTCTCTAATTTACATCTGCTTTGCTGGTGTTGTCTGAAACAGCATTCCGTAGCAGTGAAGTTTTATAGCTTTCCTTAAATAAGACTTATATGAGAGATGTTTTGAGAATGTACATACAGAAAAGATCTGGGTGAATACTGTCG
This sequence comes from Semaprochilodus insignis, assembly GCA_034552555.1. Taxonomy (NCBI): domain Eukaryota; kingdom Metazoa; phylum Chordata; class Actinopteri; order Characiformes; family Prochilodontidae; genus Semaprochilodus; species Semaprochilodus insignis. The sequence continues at coordinate 9,580,678 of CM067490.1, read as the reverse complement.
TCTTGTGTTTGGTAGCAACGCTAGCCTCATAACTCCAATTTCTTTTTCACCCGACTATTCCTTTAATTCCATCTATATACGAGATACAAGGTTTTGTTTGAACAACAAAGGCATGTAAAACAGTAGATGCATGTAAAGGGGGGGCACCCGCAACCTCGTGAATTACTTACACATGCAACATTCTATAAATCTGAAAATGTGCAGTTTGACTGCTTTGGCAAAGTGGCTGCTGAACCTCTGCAGTCTCCTGGCTCTGATGCTGATAAGGTATCATTTTTTTAAATAAAAATAAGTCTGCAGTTATTAACACAGGATGCAATCAGCATTCATTTAAGCACTTCTAATGTTCTTAAATAATCTCATGGACAAACAGGAGCCACACCTTTGTCAGTTGATAGCTGAAGTCAGACACCAAAGTTCAACCCATTCTCCATTGGAATAACAGCAGAACGTTACATGGCTGTCTCCAGGTTCACCGTGAAAGATTTACAGCCATCATTACAGTGGAATTCAGTTAGTTTACGTATACTCTGTAGCCAATGGCCAGCACAGCATAAATTGCTAACTTCTAGGTAACAGTATATTTGAGTAAGATCTGTCCTGAAACCGGGCATTCTTGTACTTCCTATGGTTATCAGCATGCTGTTATTGTTACAGTTGCTATATAATATTATATATATGTTAATATTTTCAACTGTTTGAAGATGACCACACTTCTTAACCCTAGTGAACACCTTTTAAAACATCATCATACCTTCCTGGTAAGAAGCTGAGAAGAAAACCAGTGTGTTAAAAGTAGCCATAACAACTAATGGTTGGAGAAGTATCACACCGAATCACTATATCATTGTCCCAATCCACTATGTAAATGAAGGCCAGTTGAGATGGAAAGTCCTGAAGACTAAGGCAGTGTTTAAGTCCTGGAAGGGTCTTGTTGTGGCTGAGGGGATTGGACAAGACCTTGCAGAATTTGGTGTTACAGACAAAGTTGTAGCCATAACAGTAGATAATGCTGCAAATATGGACGTGACTGTATGGCAGCTTTAAATCTTGGAGACTGGATGCTCTTTGAATACTCTCAACCTAGGAGAACATTAATTGCACAGAGTAGTTTTAGTAAGAGCACTGATAAAGATCAGTTTCAATATCAGTATCAATAAAATCTTAACAATAGCCATCCCCAGTTATGACACAAAGACAAAAAGGAGTGGTTAGGCTGCAATTAGTGGGCATGCGGCAAACATCTTTAGTTTGCAGTTTTAAAAAGCATCTTAAAACATATCTTTTGGCTTTAGTTTTATTTTTTTCATATGTTATATTTATTATTATTATTATCATTATTATTATTATTATTATTATTATTATTATTACTACTATTTTTCATTTTGTAATTTAAAGCTGCCATATAACAGAAAACTGGAAATACTGTATAGATTAGCATAGTTGAATAAGGAGTGTTCAGTACATTAAACTGATATACAGTGAACTTCAAACACTGTTGTTCCTCCTTCAAAGAGGGCAGAAAAAGGGCCAATTCCAAAATACTAAACTGTTATGTAACAGTCTTTACTCCAACTAAGCATCTTACGAGTTTTTACGCCACCTAAATTTACACGTGACAACGGAGCAACAGCAACAAAAATGGAAGGCTATGTAAAGAAATCTACCATTTGAGCTGTGAAGGCAATTTTGACACTTTTCCTCCCAAGAAACAAAGTTGTCAATGAGCATGGCTGATGTTTTCCTATTATGTTCAGTTCCTCCTTAAATGCTACAGCTATACTACATGCTACTACTGTTGACTAATGACGAAACACACCAACCTTGTGTCATATGTGTGTGTTCCCACATCAAACTTGTAGGTTGGAGGAAAATTAAGAGGTCCTTCCATGAATCCATCCAGAATAGACTCACTGTTCTTCGCCATGTTGAGCTAAACATGGAAAAACAGTTATAATATAATATAATATAATATAATAATAAACTATATATATTAATATATGTAATATAATAATAAACTGAACTTCAACTTATTAGAACTCATGTTGTACATCCCATTGATCACATGAAAATTTGAATTGAAAGCCCCCAAAAAGTGTTGATATTGCAGCCTCTTGTGGCTGTAGCGGGAATTGCAATGACTATTTTAATAAAGACAGACAAGTCCTGCATTATTTGGTAGATTGCAACATGGCCAAAACCTTCCAGGTCAAACCTGGAAGGTTAACTTCCCTGGGTCTACAAAGAAACACCTGTAACTATATACTCTTCTGATCTAAAACAGGCTCCTACTGAAACCCGAGGCCCATGAAAGACTCACCTGATCCCTCTCCCAGAGCAGGGGCAGTTTATTGTTTTCTATAGCGCTCTTCACCACATGGATATCGTAGTCCTCAATGCGAAAGTTCAGGTCACCAAACCAGAACACTACACTACAGAAACAACAACACAGTATGAGCCAAATGCCATTGTTCCTGTCAGAGCATCATTCTGATATAAATTTAAAAATAATAATTATCAACTTTAAGATGAATGAAAAAATACATTACAGTGTAATTGACTGAGGACATTTAAAAAAGAGATCACAATGTCAACAGCTAAAAAAATATCTGTACATCATCTGTATTATGTGTTATTTTAATAAATTTTATGTCATAAGTAATGTTTAATGGATTTAAAAGTGCATCTTCGAGAAAAGTTTATTTAAAAAGGCTGATTTAAGTCATGTGCAGTGACATCATGACTGATTTGACTGATAATCTGCAAATGACATCATTTTGTTTGTACTTTTCACAGGACAAAACAATAGTGACCTACTGGTTCTGTGTAGCAGCAAAGATAAGTTAATCTTGCCTCACATGTCCAGGAGAAACTTTCTCATTCCTTCATATCCCTTTCAGCATGTAGGCCCTCCTCCCCCCCCATCCCGTGTATGAACATCCCTTGTTGCTGAGTGACTGGAAGAGTGTTGTGTGGCTCTACCCAAGCCACTTTGTTTATTTCCTGGCTGTGAACCAGCATCAGATTTTTTTCGGGCCATGAGGAGATACTCTGCACCTTTAACTTAACCACTGCCATTTTTCACACTGTTAATGGCTCTAGCTGTTTAGTATGCACTGCTAGTCTACCTAGCTTGCAAACTAATGGCTTCCACAGAAATCCACAGTAGGCCATGATTATACTAATGATTTCTCTGCTGGTGGACTAAAACTTTTTTGTCATGAATTTGGAAATTCAGTAGTTTATAAACATTGGGTTGCCTAAAGATGATTGAAAGTGTCAAGACTGCCTTGAATCGGAAGGCCATTGTTTTATGCCTCACTAATGTTCAGTCAAAATAAGTTTTTCAAATACGTTTTCAAAGTGCAGCCAATGAGATAAACCACTGTGTGTACATCCTCATGCTGTAGTACCGTTTCAGCCTTGCACTGAGTGAAGCAAAAATGCTTATCATCTATAGGCAGCATGACATCATGCCATACAGTTCTGCTCCACCCTCCCAGGTACCCACTCATGGTCTAGCACACCCACTGCTGCTCCACCCTCAAACTGCTGCTGCTGCAGGATGCTCTCAAAATCCTCCACACGTTGCTCCAGGTTCCGCATATGGGCAGGTAGGTGGCAGTTCAGAAAACACACAGGGTGACCGAACACCATCATCCGTGCACTCACGCCACCCTTATTCCCCTGAGAGAGAGACAGAGAGAGAGAGACAGAGAGAGAGAGGGAGAGAAAGATATAAAGAGAGATAAAGACAGAGCAAGAGAGTGAGGGTGTGAATGATACAGACAGAGAGAGGGTGAGAGCACCTCTAATAGAGAGGTTAAAGTCTAATGGCTTGTTTTTAATAATACAGGAGCTGTTGTGGTGGCAGGAGTGATGTGGCAGCACTAATGCAGCAAAGCAGGAAAGAAAACAAATGTATTCCCTCAGGCATGCTAGCTCAACACAGCCAATGCCAGTCACGCTCAGCTGAACAGGGCTGCCCTTTATTGTTTCCTAAACAGAGCATGTTTATCATTTAAACTTAATAAGTCTTGTAATAGGGTACTATCCAACTATCATCACTGTTGCAATAAAACCTCATATCTCTGAAAAGGTGGCTTTACAGAGGTAAAAATGTCTAGAAATGATTTGTTTATTACAGCAGTAAGTGTGATTTAGCCAATAAAAACTCTGTATAACATTAGAACAAATACAAGCAAAGTTCAGTAATAATGTTTTGTTTTTTAAAAAGTTATTAATATGTTGGTTAGAAGAGTGCAGGTTTGATTTGTGATATGCAAAATGACAATGTTAATATTTTTTTTTTCTAAGCATATTGTGGATACTGGTAATACTTAAAGAACTGTAAACATCTGCAAGTTTCATTATGAAAACTCATCCGGTTTACTAAATTTAGTGCAGTTGTTATTTTTCAACAGGAACCCTGACTATTAAGACATATAGGCCCCAATATAGTGTACATATACTGTAGCATTCAAATAAGCTGTATAAACCAAGAAATATTTATTATTAAAAATAGATAAAATCATTTTATTAGTAGGCTGCTGTTTTTGTTGTCATCTTAAATAATTGACCATTTTTAATTGATGATTTTTTTCATTTAATTCTAATACCATCATTCAACCTTTTCCACTTTAGCTAGAGGGTGACATTACTCAAAAGAAAAACTTTTATATGTCTTATTTTCCTGTAGAATTGAGTTCAGTGCAATCATATGGCATCACAGTGCGACAATGGTAGCCTACAGGTAGCCTACAGGCTGTGTCAAAACTGAAGAAAGCTCTCTCAATGCCTTGCTGACTAATAATTTAGTGCCTTAGAGGGCAGTGTTGTCCCGTGTCAGTGCTGGTGTTTTCTGTTATTTATTGGGATACATCTGCACTGCCCTCATAAAACAACTGAACAGAGGAACCTCAGCAGGTAGTGTTTTATATGGACATTAGATTTGGACATGACTGGGCACCTTGCTGACTCCCAATACTGTATAAGCAGGCTGCATTTATTACATTTCAGACACAGGCATAGAGGAATTTTACCTATTTGTAATTTTTAATAATTAAAATAACATTCCCATTTGTTTTATATGCCATATTTTAATGTTTATGGGTACACGGTTTTAAAGCATCAATAGTCAGGGTTTTCTTTAATAAATAAATGCTTACTAGTCAAATAATGACCTAAAACCTTTTGCATGGTGCTCATGGTAATGTAGCAAGATTTTATTCAAGGTCCAGGTCATTTCTATAAACCCATTCATCAATTTTTAACGACAATATGTCAGTCATAACTAAAGAGCCACAACCAGTAATCACCTACAGGCCACATGTTGTCTTCTAGCTAATAATGCTGTATAAGGGTCATCTCATTGCAGGTTCTATCTGTAGCTGCCCTCTAGCAATCCAGCTGATCCAAAATCAGCACAGTGTTCCACTGTAGTGACAGTCCCTGCTGCTCCAGCACATTCTACAGCTCTGCAGTGTACCAAGCTGAGTTAGATTCAGATATCTGTGTGTTAAGCCCGGTATAACAGAAGTGAAAATGAGAGGAATATAAATGGAACATACATGCCTTTATCAATGTGGATGCTTGTGCAGGAAAAAGGCCATTCTCTAATTCCATATATATATATATATATATATATATATATATATAATATTTTTATATTGGTGACCAAATGCAAATGTTCATTCCTACGACCTCGGACAGGAAAAAAGTACTGTAGCTGCTGCATGTGTGCAGACAGAACTGCTGTGTCCTACTGCAGCCAGACCAAAGGAGACTTCAGTACAATTCTAAAGCCATGATCATTTACATATGGCAGGCACTCTTATCCAGAGTGAATTTGATAATTCCTTACACAGGTAGGTGAAAGTAAGGACTGCCCTCTTAGGACTCTTATGGGGTGTAGTGTAGGGTGCTATCTCAGGTAGGTGATCCAACCCCAGTGTACAGTGTGGGAGAATTTGGCATTGTTGGATAAATTTGGTGTAGAAGAACTTGACTGGCCTGCACAGAGCCCTGACCTCAACCCCAATGAACACTTTTGGGATGAATTAGAACGGAGATTGACACTTACAAACGACAAATGCCCTCCTGCATGAAAGGCAGCATGGCAAAAGCCTTCCCAGAAAAGTGTGAGCTGTTACAGTTGGAAAAGTAGGATCAATTTCACATTGATGCCTATAGACCTAGAATGGGACATGGTCAAAACTCCTGTAGGTGTTACATGTAGTCAATGTGTCCCAATGATTTTGTCTATGTAGTGTATTATATGAAAGAATCTAAATAAAAGAGAGTATGGCCCAATCCCATTGCACCACCCCTAACCCTCAGCATTCACGTCTAGGGGTAGGGTTGTCCCGATTGTTGTTGAGATGGAGGGGTAGGGCGAAGTGTTAGGGCTACATGGCCCTTCGAACAGAGATTTTTCAGAGGCTTCTCTGTTAAATTTTCTTCTCTGTTGAGATTTTCTCTGTTAAAAAGGCATTGTATTGTAAGATAACCATTGTAATGGCGTTTTATGGTAATTTTCTTCATAACACATGTAAAAATCGCTAATAATACGCTGATGTCTCGTCGTTACCTAGAGAAATTTCCTGTTCCACCTTAAATGGTGCAGCTGTTACGTTCTGGTACCTGAGGTTGCTGCACCATTTAAGGTGGAACAGTGAAATTCAATCATGAACCTGGTGATTAAAGAGCTAAGTCCAGCTTCGTATCACCGAAGAATTCTTGGTGGCAAAATAATTGTCACTCTCTTATTGAAGGCATATGATGCCCTAAATGTATTTAGGCAGTGAAGAGCTGAACTTTACCCTCCTCTGCTATCACTGCAGACTGGCAGGGTCGCCTACAGAGCACCGCTAGCAGCCTGTTAATGAAGTCATGTACCTTTTTGTTTGTGCTCTTTTTTATTGGGTGACTCGTTAGATTGATTGAAGTGTAAAACTGAAGTCCGTGCTTTTCGTCTGTTTACATAAAAGCTGCTGACGACAACTGATGGTGTATCCGGTTCTTGAAGGGTTGTCCCATTTCAACCCTTCCAGGGGGAAGATTTCAACCACTACGCCTTCTAACTCAGTTTCAAAGTGGAGGGTTACACTCAAAAAGAAGGGGTAGGTGTAAAAATAAGAAATGGGAATGGGCCTATGTATATGTGAATTCTAAATATGTTCCTAACACTAATCTCAGAAAAAAGGCACTTTATAAAAAAAATCCTTTTTGTCCTAAACAATGTACAAAACAACAGCTTTCTCCACCCCCAGACACATAGATAAACGCACACCCTGTGTAACCCTCTCTTGTTTTTTGATTCCCCTTTTTCATCTGATCATCAAAGAACCCCCTAAACCCAGCCAATGCCGCCTTACGCACATCTCTGATGTTAAACATCAAAAGTGTCAGTGAAGCGTAGCCACTAGCGGAGGAGTAATGATTGAATTTAAGCGGGCTGATCTCCATCCCACCCACCGTGCAGTCTGCTGCTGACTCACCCAGTATCCACCGAGACCCGTGCGAGTGCTCTGTGTTTGGACACCACGCAGGAATGGCAGGTGGCAGAACTTGGAGAACACCAGCAGCAGAACCCCCTGCATCCTCTGTGATGCCACCTGAAGGTCAGAGCAGGAACTTGACTTACAGACCAATTACAAAGCCAGCTGCAGCTACAGCAATGATCATAAACTTTCATGCAACAGAGCTTGCAGAGTTTACTTCCAACCTACATCTAAACAGAAGGAGCATGAAGATAACATAGAAATAAGATAAGAAGTAACACAATTTATCAAATTCTGTGTTATTCAAAGGTTGACATGTAAACAAAGTTATTCAGAGTGGTTTGCTGGAGAACCTCCCTGACTTCTTTACAGTGGTGGTGATAGGAACCGGGAGTAGGAATGTCTACAACTGAAATATAGCCATTTTATCTACTATACAAAAAGACCCTGAACCTACGTGTGTTTTTGTTTTTTTTATGTTATGTGATGGTAAAGTAATGATAAATCTGTTTTCGGGACTATTTTGCATTACACAGCTTGCATGTACCTCTACACCATTAATATATTTTTTAAAAATATGTTGGTAACATTTTACCAGAACATATCCAAACCGACTAAGAGTGTCCATGCACAGTTCACTCCACTGGTCTGTAAAGAGGACATCTTTAAGCCTCTTATTGATCATGGAGTTTACCTCCTGGAACCTGTGGGAGTACAGAGGAAGACAAAAAAACAACAGAGACAGAAGGGATTTAAAGAAAGGCAAAAGATAAACAAAGGAAGAAAGTAGATGGCATTACCAGTTCCATCGGCAGGTGTGCCCAAACCACCCTGAGGGCTCTTTCAGTCTGGAAATTTTTGTTCCAGCCTTTCTAAATAATGCACCTGCTCCATCCAATTAAGCTCTTTAAGAACACCTTACAATTAGAGCTATGTTAAATTAGTACTGGAGCATTTCCACATGGATCAGAGATTTCCAGGTGCAGGTTTGGACATGCCTGCTGTACTACAGCATCACGCTGTAGGAAAAAGTATGCATCTTACCCAATGATAAACATGTCAGCGGTCCCATCACTGACTCGAGGGCCGAATAAGCCACTGATGTCATCGGGTGGCATTGCTGAGCCAACATTCCACGTGACAATGTACACCCTGGCGATCAGAACGATCAAATCATTAACAATCAAATTATTAACAAAAAAAACATGTTAGTAGCATGAGAGCCACATCATTAATAGGAAAAAGAGAACTCTGTCATTAATATTCAAAATAAAATAGAAAACAAAATAACTGATAGTCCAAAGATGCATTCATCAGCACATGTTTGTTTAGGGGCTTAGTTAGCAAACCATGTCATTATTGCAAAAGTAACAACATTAAATGGAAAGCCACATAATTAACAAGAACCATTTGATTATCGAGAGAACCATGCTTTTGCCAAAACAACCACGTCATTAATCAGAGAGACTTTAACAAGAAAACCATGGCATTAATAAGGGGATCATGTCATTAATAAAAGCCATGCCATTACCTAGAGAACCTCATCATGACTAAGAATCATGCCATTAACTGGAGAACCTCATCATTAATAAGAACCATGTTGTTAATTAGAGCGGCGCCATTAACGAGGTAACTAAGCCTTTAACAAGAGAACCATGTCATTAATGAAAGCCATGGCATTAAGAAGAGGACCTCACCATCTAAAAGAACCATGCTATTATCAAGAGAATCATTTCATTACTGATGCCATTGATTCCATTAACGGGAGAACCTCATTATTAATAAGAACCATTCCATTAATGAAAGAGACAGGCATAAACAAAAGAACCATGTAATTAATGAGAGAACCATTAAAGAGAGGGCAATGTCATTAAAAACATGTAATAAACAAATTAACCACAACATGCAAAAGAGAACAAAGTCAATAACAAGAGAACCATAACATTAATAAGATGTATTCAACAGGAAAAAACATAACTAACAAAAATAATAAACACACACTATTAACAAAAAACACTTCATTAACAAGAGAACCATGACATTAATGAGAAAACTGCATTATTATGATTCCTCAACAAATGTGTTACACCAGCTCAAAATATACCATTACACCATAAATCAAAAAGAAAGCTAAAATATATACAGTAATGGCTGTATGAATGTGAATATATTTGGGCTTTTTAGGCAGCCTAGTTTTGTTAAATGGCTAATTTTGCATTTAGGTTTCCAATAAACATTTTGAAGCTGTCTTTTTTTTAACAACAATTTAATTACCTATAAGTATGGTACTGTATGTTGTGGCCACACTGCGTGCACTGCATCACAGGAATAACAAAAACTGTGCTGAACAGCATTATGTGATCAGCCGTTCCTCGTAACACATTCACAGCGCTCCTGGCATGAACCTGAGCAGATGCATGCTCCTTGTAAATATCATCAGGGTTGTAAGTCACGTGCCTGGCAGAGGAGTTTGGGATGACGGAGTGCAGAACGCTGTGTGAAATCTGGAACTGGCAGCATGGCCGCAGAGCTCCAAACCCGATCTGTCACTCAGAGACAGAGCGAAGATCTGCAGAGCCGATGTGTGAAATCAGACAGTCTCCGCTCTAATCGCTTTACCCTCTGCTGAGACGTGTGCCCCAGAGACGCCACGTCCCAAAACAGCTCAATTTAGAGACCAAACATGATTTCATACCTGTTCTAACTTTTTGTATATTATTAGGCATACAGGCCGGGCCGATAAATCAAAAACATTTTTCAGATGTACACATGCCATATGTACACATTGGGATTAGGTCAGCTGGGCATTAAATAGAAATATTTAATCACTGTCAGACTGAAACCCTATTTTTTACATGATCTGTAAATGCCAGCTGGCCTTAACATTGTGTCATTCACTATGAATAGACCAACAGAAATGAGCTTCCATTTGAAGTTACAAATCTTTTATTTGTTCATGTAGAGTTTTTTTAAGGTATAAAGTTTTGTTCCAACATTTTGTTAGAGTAACAAATGACATAAAATTAATAAACCAGGGATAATGTACTGGAGTAAATGTTCTGCTCTTCTTGAGTACAATAAATATGTAAACAAATTTGTTGATATGGTATCAATGTCAATGTGAGATACATAAAGTCAGTCAAACTAGTTGTAATCTGTGTGTCAACACACAGTGAAAAAGATGTCAACATTCTGAGATGAATATACTTGTAGCTAATGAAACCTATATTAAACTAAATTGCACTTGACTGGCATAAAGTAAAGCATCTTGCAACTCATTTAAAACTTAGCAATAAAAGTACGCAGCTAGTTTCTTCTGAGACATCATTTCAAATGATAAAAACCACAGAGAGTAAATCTGCCTTACCTTAAAAAAATAATTTCATATCACCCTAAACGAGTTCTCGAACTAGTTAATCCAAAGAAAAGGCCTCATACCACATCTATTATAAATATACTTCTGCAACACAAAATGATTGCTATGGCAACACATTTGAAGAGTGATAAAAAAGACATAAATATTTATGAGCTGTAAAAAGAGAGCATCTCACCTAAATCCATCGTCCTCATTGGCTGGCTTCTTGAGTGGAAGCTTGCTGTCTGCTGTGCTACTGGGGTTTGTCACAGTGGGTTCTGGACTTTGGCTGGGTTGGGGAATGTGGTTGGACTGGGGGTTGTGATTTTGGTTGGGTTTAGGGATAAGGCTTGGGTGTGAGTTTGGAGTGTGCTGGGTAATGCGGACAGACTGTGCAGGAGGGTTAGGGAAAGTTACAGTTTTGCGTAGAGAATTGGGGCTAAGCTGGGGGTTATGGGGGCTCTGTGGGCTGAGGTGAGGCTGGGGCAGATCAGTAGGGGAATGGGACAGGGGTGAAGGAATAGTTGCGACTGGACTTAAGGGCAAAATTGCAGGAGGGTCCACAGTTCTGGATGGTTTAACAGTGGGCCTAGGTCGGCTGATGCTAACAGAACCAGCGACAAAAGCCTTAGACCCTAGGCTTCCTTGATCCAGTTGGGATGACTCAGACAGCTGAGCAGTGCCTAAAGCCGGAGGGTTTCCAACTTTCTCCATAGGGGAGGTCAGGGATGGCAAGTTGGACACGGGGGATGGGAGAAGACCTATGCCTCCAGTGGTTCTTTCCAGGAATGAGCAGCCTTGGCTGGACTGCACTGGATCCATTGACCTTCAGAGAGAATATTCAGAGAGGAAAAGGTCAGAAAAAGGCAACAATAAAAGGATGTGATGTAGATATTAAGGATGCAACAATTTAAAATACAATTTTTGATTCTAAGGTCAAGATTCAATATGATTCATGCCTTTCCACAAAGCAGTGACAACACTACAGAATACCTAAAACTTCATGCCCAAATGACTTCTTCATACACAAAGTATACATCTATAAATTTCAGCTTTTCAGAGCATAATTGTATCCTGTTTCTGGCAGAAACTCCAATTCCAGTTGGTTTAGTTGATTCGCCACACCTGACAACTAAGAAGCTTGCATAAGTTAGCATTACTGCTACTACTACCATATTGCTTGATATTGCTGTTGCTGAGTGCTTATTGGCTGATATTACTCCTTCTGAGTGTTTATTGGTTGGTATTACTGATACTGAGTGCTGATTGGTTGGTATTACTGCTACTAAGTGCTTATTGGCTGGTATTACTTTTACTGAGTTCTAATTGGTTACTATTACTGCTCCTGGCATTACTGCTACCGAAGGCTGACTGGTCACAATTACTGCTACCGAGGGCTGATTGGTTGGCATTACTGCTACTGAGGGCTGACTGGTTAGCATTACCGCTACTGAGTGCTGTCTGGTTAACTGTTCTCTTTAAGCTATTATCACAAATAACAGCATGGGTAAAACTCTGCTAAATACATCAGACAAATTGGATATTATTGGCTACTTCGTTATTTAAGTTGTATAATTTGCAGCCCCACTGGATAGAAAGCTTTCCCTTTCAATGAGAAAGTGAGGCAGGTGAGCGGTGCACAGGCAGAGGAAGGTGAGGTGAATTAGTATGCCCTTCACAACCCTCTCTACCGTCCCCTCCCTCACATACACTCACAGAATGCTGTCTGCAGGAAAGTGTGTGTGTGTGTGTGATGGGGGTCTGGCCCATGTCCAGCACTGTTCGTCCCCACAGCAAGCGTTCGTCCCCTGTCTCTGTCCTGGCCGGGACGTCACTGCTGACATCAGCAGCCTTTCAGAACAAGATCAACTTCCTCCCCTGCAGATGACAGACGCGTACCACCAGACACTCCCTCCGCTGTCCTGCTCCACTTTCACGTTGCCTGGCAACAACTTTTTCGTGGTCCAACAACCCCTGCTGGAATTGCCAGTCCACTTAAGATCCCACACGTTTCCTTTAAACGTTGGTTGACTAATCGCTAATGCTGATGGGCTGACATTTAGCCAAGAAACAGATCTGAGGTCGCTTTGCCAGATTACGTCTTGTTCAAGAGCAGCAGACATCTTCAACAAACTATTCTCAGTCTATTGTTCCTTAGAATTAGACCTGACCTGAGTCCATAAAAGCAGGCCACTACATTCAAACTGGCTTTCCACTCCGGTTCCATCTGCTAGAGGAAGACAGCTGAGTCAATTTGCACACTGGCACCTTGGGATGGATGTCATAAACAAACCGAGGGAGATCACATATGCTGCAGTGTTTTACATACGAGGAGAGTGCATATATATACTGTTGGTGGACGGCACTTTATCTTACCATGATCAACACAGTGGTGTAAGAGGCAAAGTTAAAAAAAAGAGATGTTATTTGTGAGCGTTCCAATGTTCTATAACAATTTATTTTAAGTATCATAAATGATCTAATTCTATTTTTAAAAATGGGCAAAATTGTTTCAGTTACATGTCTTTAAATTAGAAGTAGTCACTTCTAAAGTATCCAGACAGCCCTTCAAATTATGTGCACCCACTGCTGACAACTGTGGAAACGATACTGGTATAACCTCCATAGAAAGTACTGACCAATAGATGCTCTGAAGAAGCTGCACATGAGCATGCCCATTGCGAAGTGTGGGTTAGAGACGCATAAAGCCCCCAGAACTGGGTTGTGGAGCAGTAGAACGCCATCCAATACCTTTGGGCTGAGCTGGAGCAATCAGTACCTGACCTCACAGCAATGCTTCAACATCTAGTGTAAAGCCTTCCAAGATGAGTAGAGGCTGTTACTGCAGCAAAGGAACAAACTCCCTATAACACCCGTCATTTCGGACATTCAGCAAACATTTGTACAAACAATGAATGCCTTCTTTCCACTAGACAGTGTTTTTTAGATTATACATTTCAAGCCTGCATTTGACCTGATGCCATCATATTTAACTAGCTATGCTTTTCAGTGACATTTTATAAAGAAGTTCAACCCACTCTCTCCCTGGTGTCCCTTATTTGAGAAGAAATACGATGGTACATGGTCAGTAATTTAGAATGTAATGTCGTATTTAGAATGTAAGCTAACATTAGCTGAGAAACAAATGGTCTAGGATAACCAGAAGTCCCTGTTTTCCAGCAACTGTCCCTAGTTTTGGTGCCCTGACCGTGGCTGGAGCTGTCCCCAGAAATGTCCCTATTTTACTGTGAAGGACCTGCAGCAGAGCAAATAGGCAGGCTTCTCACGTTGAGCTTATTTTGGCCAACAGAGGGGGCTGCTGCTGTCTACACCACTTCTATGACTTGCAGGCCTAGTTTTAGGGAACACTGCTGTACAAAACTCCACCAGAAGCTAGCCACTGTCAAGTGAAATCACAACATCAGCACAAGACACGAGGTAGCCAAGGATTACAAGCAGGGGTGGGTTACGGGACTTGAATCACGCTACCAGATGATATATAGACTGATGTGATTTGTATAGACAGACAGTCTACTTTAACGTAGCTACCATGCACCTACAAATAGAGCATCTGTTCAACATCCAAATGCATCACTTTTTCGGCATCCAGATATGACATATGGCGTATGTTGACAGCAGTTGTCTTTGTTTCTACAGAACTGGAGTCACCTAGGGGTGTGTTTACGGTCTGGCTACTGGGTTAAAGCCACGGCTCTTTTTTCCTTAGCTATAGGATGAGACAGAGATACATTCACCACAAAAGATAAATATAAAACTATACAAATTAATATTCTGACAGTGGGGCCTGGTAATAGGCCCCAATACGGATATGTCATCGTGTTTTAGAAACATGGCTACTGAGGAGTTAAAAAAGTGTCCAAGAGCACAGATTAAGAAATATACTGGTCACTCAGCGAAATTTTTCTTGTCATTTTTTTTAGAATAAAATACTCAGTGGAGGGAATAAAACTGTTGTGTGTCCTGTTTCTCTTTGTCCTTCTGGATGAACACAGGAGCCTAACCCATGTTCTCCAGTCAGGAAAACCCAACAGAGCTCTCTGAGGGGACCATGGCTAAAGGGTTCCGGGCTCCTGGCTAAGTTACTCCTCGGCATGTCACTAGCAAATAATACCACACATAAATGTAAATGTATGAGCTTATTTCTTTTTATCCCTCCATGAAAAATAATTTAACTCAGGAAACTTGCAATGTAAAGTCAGTTATTAATCTGTAGTCTTAGCACAGTCCTCACATTAAGCTTAACGCTTGGCTAAATCTCTTATCTCTTAGCGTTTAGACCGAGTATTTTATTAAACGTCTCAATAACAGGTGAAAATAGTGTTATATTATAATACCGTTACAGAGTCACTGCGTAACTAACCGGTTTTACCTTTTTGGCTCCGCAAGGTGAAAGAAAACAAATTCAGTCCATCCGCATCCTCGCGTGGCAGCTCATAAAACCGAGCTAGCTTGTCAATTCCAACTCTTTGCCAGTATAAAGGAGCGAAAACAATCTCATTGGGTTGATGTTTTTAAAGTTGTGTCTCCGAAGAGTCCTCATTATCTCACGCTGCAGTGCTGTGGAGGTGACAGAGACCGTCACGCACTTTTCTAACGGACGACCGGCGTTGTTTTTTTTCCGCACCTGTATTACGACAAACCCCGCCTCCGGCGACTGCGATTGGCTACAGCGTGCTGCGCCTTGATTGGCCAACTGTGTGGTGACTGTGAATACAAGGTACTAAGATGCTGATATATGGTAAATTATCAGTTGTGATAGGATATACTGTAATAATCGCCTGTTAAGGCATTTTAAAAGTGGAAGCAGTTTTATAACCAGAATACGAGACCATATCAGATTAGCGTTGCTTCTCTGCCAGACTGCCTCACTGCTGAATAAAACCCTATTACTAGTTTTAAAATGCCTCAATGGTATAGCACCTTCATACAAGTGTCTGAGAAACTTCCACAATGTGTCTTATAATCATCCAGAATCCAGCTTTTATGCACCAAGGATCTGGAAGACGTTGTCAGTAAATATTTGGCAGGCTCATCCTATTACTAATTAAAAAAATAAACAAACAAAAGACCAAAAGATGTAATTCTTCATTTTAGTGTTTAACTTCATTACTTTCTATAAGTGTAACCTGCTGCGGGCTAGCATGGAGCCAGTGGACGTGTGGGAGGCATGACCACATGTGGAGCCCCCTGGGAGAAAGGTGTACATACACAAGAGAGGCTAGACACTATAAACTTGTAAATAGTTGGCACTCTCTCTCTTCTCTCTCTCTCTCTCTCTCTCTCTATATATATATATATATATGTGTGTGTGTGTGTGTGTGTGTGTGTGTGTGTGTGTGAGTGTGTGTTGCATAGGCCATTCTGTGCTGAGGGGCTGTGGTCATCAGGGAGAACTGTATGGCTACCAGTGACCTGCCTGAGAGCACACATGACTGTTTAGTATGGCTGAGTGCATTTCCTGTTGATCATTAAAAGAGTATTCATATGCGTCTACTTCTATACAAGACGCCACATGGTGGAATCGTCCCTAGCAGAGTGGAGATTAGCGATACCTTGAGCTCATAGGTGAGTGGAGATAAAGGGGACTGAACCCGCCCGAGGACTGCAAAAGAAATGTCAGCATGGGGAAATGTGTGGCGAGGCTCAACAGTGAGGCCCTGGCCTTAGGATGAAAGAGAGACGGTGCGGATATTGCACTGTAAAGTAATATCAGCTGCTTTTTGAATGTATGAAAAGTGGTACTATCATAAGAAGTAACCGTACTCGGTGATGACACAGCTATCTATGGAGGGTAATGGGAAAATATAACTAGCAAGCGGGATTAGAGGGGCAAATGGGAAAAAGGTATGATAGGTGCTGTGTAAATAAAGTTTATTATTATCATTACAGTCATCATCAAAATTGCACAAATAGATGCACCCAGAAGAAATTAACTGACAGGAATGAAACTTGGCGGGTAGGTTTGACATCATGTAAATGATTCAAATTTTATGCTTGGCCACACATATGATGTAAGCGAGGACAGGCCTTTTCAATGTACCTGACTGACAGAACATCCACAATTGCAGATTTTAAGAAAGCAGTGATGCCCTCCATGAGTCATCCTTAGTGCCAGGACATTGACATTGAATTGGCAAACAACTGCCTGATGCAGTACTGCATGCATGCAGACTGTTACAACAACTGCCCTTAACATCATGTCAGCATTGCCAAAGAGTGCAGTAGTGTCGTGCCAGACTGTCATGGAGTGACTCAGAATGGTGGCGGGTCAGTGACGATTCCTGCTTCTGTCTTGGTGGAGACGACCAACGAATCCATGTGTGGAGGCACCATGGTCAGCACCAAGGTTTGTTGTCACACGTCCAGAAGGCCACTTCCTTCTGGGTGCAGATATTCTTTTGATGATGATGATAATGATGATGATGATGAGTATTATTAGAAATGTACACAAGCACCAATAAAACAGGTTTTAATGATGACTATTCCGATGTTCGCTAAAGGCACCCCTCCTTACCTGAATGTACCCTATTAGCCAATCCCAGTGCAGGAAGCCGGACACTAACTAGCCAGTCGTCGACGACACGAGGCGGGACTTGTCGGGATACGGGTGGGAAAGAAAACACGTACCGCGGACAAACGTCACTAAATTGTACGAGACTCAGTCGTCACTGAAACGCACGAGCTACGACAGGTTCAAACACATTACATACACAAAACACGCGCGCGCGTCCACTCAAAACACACACACACGCGCGCGTACCGGTATGTAGAACTCATGGGGACCGTCGGTGCAAACCATGCGGTATAGTGACCTATTAATTACGTGAATAGAAAGAATGTCCCAGAAGTCCTTTCCTTTGATCTGCCATCATAATGTAGTGTTCCTGTCACCTTTAAAACATTATGATGACATCACCGTGCACCAGCGAGCATCGCAAAATCTTGTTACAACGTAACAAACAAAATCATGTTTCGCTTCCTCCTCACATTCTCACGTATCAAAGAGAGAACACGCTCAGCTTGTTTCCAGGATTTTACTACAGCTTTCAGTTGTTTGTTTTTAGGCAGGGTTCAGCCTCCTTATCAGGAGGTAAAATGCATGATCAGTTGGGTTAAGAGCTGGCCAAGACAGTCACCAGCTCTTAACCCAACTGATCATGCGTTTGACCTCCTGATAAGGAGGCTGAAAACGTCCCACTATTTCCCCTGATTTTGGTCATTGTCCTGCTGCATAATGAAGTTTCTCCTGAGTAGACAGACTGTAAACTGTAAATGTCTCTGTAAATTGATAGAATAGATATCTAATTTAGTCTTGCTGCTACCATCATGAGTGACATCATCAGTAAAGTTAAGTGAGTCTGTTCCAGAAGCAGCCATGCAAGCCCAATCCATGATACTATCCCCACCATGCTTGACCAATGAGCTGATATTGATTCTGATGTACATGAATCCCAGAGCCCTCACCACTGATTCCAGTTACAAACACAAAGTTTAACTAGGACTATAATATAATGATAAATGATAATGTTGATTGATGGTTGTCTTCACAGCTCTCACAACGTTTCTGTCGTCAGCTGCTGTTGTTCTCCTTGGCCGAGCTGTTCGATGTCTGGTTGCTACTACACCAGTGCTTGCTTTCTTCTTCAGGGCATTTCAGACCTGTTTTATTAGGCATGCCCCATGCTTGTACAACAGCTCTGATTTTCACTCATTTCTCTTTCTCTACCTTCACAAATGCTTGATTTTCTAGAGTTGGTTTCATCTTGGTTTATCTTAACAGGTGCAGTCTTCACAAGTGAAACCCAGGCTGCAAACCAAGAGAAGATATTCAGAGCTATTCATTGTTTAACTAATCAGTCTGACCCTGTGTTCACACTAGCAGGCAACAAATCACCCCAAGTCTCTTGTGGGTGTGTTTGAGGCTGCTCGCGTTGCAACGTGTAGGTGTGGTCCAGGAAAGGTCCAGGAATGCTAGCTAGTTTTTAAAGCACATATTATTATTGACAAATGAATTTGTATGGTAACCTAACTGTTTGCATTTGTGGCTAGCTTTATTGGTCAGTTAGCATGCTGGCTAACCTAGCTAGCTAGAGAGTGACCTAACTGCCCCAGAGACACCAACAATATCTGCTACTTTCAGGCACACTTCATTTTTCTTCAAATGTATATGTACAAAGACGTATCATATGAAATGGGAAAAGAAGAAATGGCGGTTATGAGCTTCTCTTCTATGTTTACCACCACACTGTTGAGCATATGATTGAAATGCTGGTAAGAACAAAAAGTTCAAAGAGCAGAAGGTGGGGACCTCAGACCCCTGTGTCTACGATTGGCGCCAATGGTTTACAATGCAGCTTCACCAACATTTTTGGTGTAAATGTCAACAAATAAAAGCTGAAATTCTGATCTATCCTCTCATATTTCTTTGATCTCAAACCCAAACGGTTCATTGTATAGCAAAAACAAAAGTGTTCCAGTATGTCCAGAGATTATGCATTTAAAGTAAGCTGAGAATTTTAAAACCCAAATAATAAGTTAACAACAAGCGATTGCGGTATTGTTGTCCCACTACTACATCATGCTCTTTGGAGGCACCGCGGCTGTGGTAGGAGAGGTAAACCTGTAATTAAGTTGTAGTTGTTAGAGGAGATGTGTGTGTGTATGTGCTTGTTGTGGTATTCTGTGTGGGATAGTTGGAGGGCTCTGTGTTACGTGCAGAGAGCATGTGGCTGGAAGTGACCTGGACGTGTTATCCACGACTGAGAGGTGGTACTCCCCCATGTTTAATAAAGGAGAGTTCAGGACCTCAGAGTTTTGTCACTGAGGTCACACTGGTGTCAGAAGTGGGGTAGTAGCCTCACACAAGCAGCACACGAGGACCTTTCCTGCAAATGGGGAGGAGGAGGATATGGTGCTCAGTTTCTCTGCTGTGGTTCCCCGGATGAGAGACTGATGGTATGTTTGTTTACCAGTGTAGTGGATATTCTGGTTCCCCTGCTGCAGGGAGATAAAAGGGGGTGGGAGGATTTGTGGCTTAGATTCTGCTCAGACTTTATGATGGCATCGAGACATCTCTTCTAGAGGGGGCGGCATGTAGCTTCCCACTACTGGCTAGCTGATGCCACAGTATCTATGCCACAGTGTCTGAGTTGACCTGGCAAAAATAGAAATATTATGACAGCACAAATCTACCAGGGCCGTAATTAGGATCAACATTTTAATGAGGTCCATTTAGCAGAAAAGCGACCTATTTCACATGATGAAAGTGTCAGTATAGAGATTGAGAATGTGAAAAAAATATGTGGCATTACATTTATTGTGACAAACGGCAATATTTTATTCCTTTTCAATAGAATATATAGTTACAAAACGTAGTGCACTCTTCACACCAATATGCTACATTGAAATAAACTGGCAGGATCTGAACACTGGCTTAAAGGGACATTTCACCATTTATTACTGTTCTGCTCTTTCTGTTGAATTACACAGCAAAGATGTAAGCAAAGTCATTCAGAGTGGCTCGGTGTGAAATCAGAATCGTTTACAGTGATGGTGATAGTACCAGACGTCCGCCTCTAAAAGCTCACTCAGAGAAAGTTATACATACACTGCCTGATATCTGAGACATTGTTCAGTGATAGTTTTGATGTGGTTTGTCCTAAGAAAATATTTATTAAAAATTAAAAAATGTTACATTTTTCATCATCAACATTACATATAAAACCTCAGTAGACACGTGTAGGTTCACTGGTTTTAATAGTAAATAAATTGTCTATATTTGTGTTGCAGACATGGTGATGCCTGGTTTCCATCACCAACACTGTAAAGAAAAGAGTCTCTACAATCAACCATTTCACATCAAACACCTCTGAATGACTTTCTCTACCTCTCAATCTTTCAGTTATACAGAAAGTTTGTAAATTCAGTGGAATTCCCCCTTAATTTCTGCACAGGACCAACGGAGTCATCTCTCTGTCCCTGAGGAAGCGTGTATGTGTGCTGGCCTGCAGCTCTCCTGTTGCACTCCATCGCTGCTTCTAGTTTGGACCTCATCTGCCTGTGAAAAGAGACATGGGAAAGAATCTGTAAGTTTCCTCTGTGATGTGATTTATGCTTCTACATAGCAGCTTTGGGCCAGTCTCGTTGCCACTGCACCTATTCTTGGACAAGCAACTATGTGAAATATTCTCCGTTCTGATCCAGTGGGATTACTTTGGATGATGAAGAGATCAGTTTTCCATAGGCTGTCCTGAAACGGTTAAGCATGCTGAAAGGTGGGTATTTTTAAATCTCAGATATGGGGTAAACATAATTCTGAGTTAAGATCTAATCTCCTTAATAAGCACTGTGGCTTTCAGCTTTCAGCTTAGCTAGAAACAACACCATAAAAAGGCATGCAAACACACACACACACACACACACACACACACACACACACACACACACACACACACACATATTCTGTTTCTGTGCTGAGTGAGATTAATACAGTTGTAATCTTTCTAGAATGTCTAGAACGTAAAACCTCTCACATATTTTATATACGATTGTGCGCACTTAACACTCATACATGACCCCTTATAAGGATATCTGAAGCCAAAGGGTTTTCAGGTCTTTTCTACATACAGGGAGACGTATGAGCTGATAGAGCAACTGATAGAAAGTATATTGAAATAACTGGCTATTCATTCACTGTAGCTACTCTGTGTGTTGCGGCCCACCTTCCAACCGTGTGTGCATGCCTGTTTGGTCATTAGGGGGTTTTCTTTTTGGTCTTCACAAGGCCTTTCTCCACCAGACAGCGGTAGAACTCCTGGATGTAGGTGTACACGCACTTCCAATCCGGCTCCCGCATCCGCAGCAAATCATCAACATCCAGAAGAGGAGGACAGTCAGCCAGCTGTCTACACACACACACACACACACACACAATGTAGTGTAGTAATAATGTGTGTTACCGTAGTGTCAGTAATAAATTCTACAATGTGGAGAGTCTTTTGAGATCAACAAGAATTTATGAGCCTCTACTCACTGTAGCTATAAAATGCAATTTCAGCCTATTCTAAAGGTCAGTCAGTTTAGCCTTTAATTAAATTAAACATTTTTATGTATTTTATTTTGAATTGATTATATTAATAAAATAAAAAAACAATATTAAAGTCTGCAGAATGGTCACTAGGCGGCCAGGAGAAAGTGGTTAATGAAAAATTTATATATTGACTGTTCACTGTTTATAGTAATTTTTAAAAATACATTCTCAATATGCATTCAGCACTTATCTCAATATTAATTATATTAGAACTTCATTTTGAATATTCATTGTATTAGAAATTCATTCGATATATTATTTTTATTATAACCTCATTTTGAATATTAATATTATTTGAATGTTTCTGAATGTTTAAGGATATTTCATTCTAGAAGTTAATTTCCCTAGAACATCATTCCAGATATGTATTTAGAGGTTCACTATAGATATCGATATAATTTCTTCATATTTCATTCTGGATGTTAATTTTAAATCTCAGAATCATCTACAACTGGGCACGTCTAAATTGATTTACTTATCTATTTTTTGTTTGTTTATTTATTTATTTATTTAGTTAGTTAGTTAATCAGTTAGTTAGTGTGTTTTGTAGTATCCTGGTATTTGTCTGAAACCTGCAAATTTGTCCTGGACCAGCATATTAAATCATTTAATACATTTATCTGAAACCAAATTGGCTTTATTGTATACTGAAAACATTGACTAAAGCTCTGAGCTGTAGTGTAGGCCAAAGTAAGTGTACTGGATGCAGTTGGTATTTACACATGGACACTGGATGTTATTAATTCTTCACACACACATGCACATGCACATGTCAATACTCACACACACCATCCCAACAGGCCACACTCACACGTACACACACGTACAAACACAGGCCACTGAGGCCAATATTTCTGAACTAGATGTCATATGTATACTCCTATGTACACACACATACACATATATCTTACTCTGCGGTTTTGAATGCCTTCTCAAAGTTTGCCTTGCGGTCATATGGGTCCAGTGTGCAGTAATCAAAACCTTCAGGAAAAAACCTGTGCACCAAAGCGCAGAACGCCAGACCATCTGCCCAACTGGAGGAAAAATTCTGGATGTCCACCCCCTTTATTCAGAAACAGACAATCCTATAATCCAATACAGCTTTGTCATTGAAACAAACAAAAACTCAGTCAGACGCACAGCCTCAAACCTATCGATACGGAATGTACATTGCATGTAAATGTAATTCATTACATAACTAACTATGCAATCGATTATGTAGTTATGTATGTATGTAGTTATGTAACATGTAAATGATTATGCAATGTGAATCAAACAGTGAGAACTCTCTAGTCTTCTAATAGTATATGATGTGAAAGAGGAAATGATTTATGTTATATGGAAGATTAATAGGGCTCATGTCTGAGGACTAAAATGGTACGGGCCGTTATTACTGTAGAGGTCACATTAGTTTTAGCACCCCCCCATACTTACCTCGTATGGTTCAGTCTTGGCTCTGCACCAGTCTAGCAGCATCTGTTTGACGTCTTTAGTGTTTGGACCGCCAAGAGCAGAGCCACGTTGAACTTTGACACCAACAGCTGGGGGACGAGCCGGGCTGTGCAGGAGAAAGAGAAAGACATGAAAAATGAGGATGGACTTAAAGGGAAAATCAATGACTTTAGTGGAAAAATGCTAATGTTACAAAACAGCATTATGTACACTTTTTTAAATGAAATGTAATGCTGTGTTCCTGTTAACTAGAAATTAGTATCTATCTGTCTATGTCACTTCAAAAGTTTGGAATCTCTTAATTTGTTAAAAAAAAATATTTTCAGTTTTTGGGACCACACATAACAAGAAGTTATTAAAGCTCCAACATCTGTGTTGGAGCCAACATCTATGTTTATTTCTATTTAAGTTATTCTTGTTCATTTGGACCTCAATATACATTTACAAAGTAATGAATTATGAATATTGTCCCTGTGTCTGATAAATGTTTGCTGTATTTCTCCATATTTCTCTCCTGTAAACAGTGGGTGGTCCTAATCTTGGATAACGCTTCCAAAAGCATTTCCAATCACAAGACTGATGTCTTTTGCTCTGCCCACACAAAACAGTTTCAGAGTCAGAGAAGCTTATCGAGTTATAGCAAACCATCATAATCAAAAGCTAGCAAGCTAGACCAATTATCTGTACCAGTCTGTCACCCCTTCATTCATTTATCCATACACAACTGTACACCTTCACCCGTTCCTTCATTTACGTGTTGCTTTATCTACCTGTTAGTATGCCTGTTTGTCCTTAACTGTTTGTCCAGTTAGCGACACATTAAAGCTGGATAATGATTTTAGCTATGCCCACACAGAAATAGGTCTGATCAGCAGTTTTTAAGATGCGATTTATCATATTTATATCTTATATTTTTTCATTCAAGCTTTACTTGATGTTTAATATCACTTTAGTACTTCATAGTTTAGTATCACTTTTAATATCTTACTCTTTGTTCCCTGAGGCTGTAAATGATAAAAAAAAAACCACTGCAAACATCTACTTATATAGTACGTTCTTAATATTGTCAGCTTGACCAACACGTTTCAAATACAGTACATTGTGGATATTCATTTATTGGTGATTCATTCTGGATATCATTTTTAATAAAATTCCATTCTGGTTATGTTTTTTAACAATATTGAACTATCTCTTCAAAATCAATAGACTGGGCTGACTCTGATACCCAAAGCACATCTGTTAGCAGCAGTTCAGCCACTGTAAAACTCTCACCTGGCTGAGCCTTTAGGGGAAAAACCTGCTGATGGTGGATTTGGAGACTTTGCCTGAGCTGGTCCTAATCAGCAAGAAGAAAACAAGATCAACAACATCAATAAGACACAGGAAAAAGACAGAATGCCCAAAATTAGGAGGCAAGCTGATGGAGTGATAAACTGTCTGAATGAATGAAGAGACGAACAGAGAGATGTTCCTTTTTAATCAAGGCTGCACTCAGTTTTGGAACTAAATTTGAATCTCAGATGTACCTTCATGTATGTACCACATTTGTATTAGCAATGTAGGTAACAGAGGGGGGCATAGCTATGAAGACCATAACTTTGAATAAGAAGCGAGCAAACTGTACTCACAAAAAAGAGAATAGTTAATCTCCTCGAACCACATAAGTCTGTGTGTGGGTCCACATTTCAATTTTTCTCTTGTATCATACACATTAGTTTCATTCTAGTCAATAATTCATAGCATATCATTAATAATTCACACTGGTACATACATCTGGTACATCTCACTGAATAATTCACAGTAGATATTGAACAATTTATAGCACTTAGTGTATAATGTATAGGTGTTGCTGGATAATTCATAGTAGATTGTGAATAATTTGTTGTAGTTACAGAACAATCTGTAGCAGCTGTGAAGGTTCAACCATTCACTCTAAAGAGCATCTACTCCTAGTACAGTAAAAGACAGGACTCCATAGACCATGCATTTGAAATAAAAAGTTGAGGGGCTTCATATCCATCTATCCCACACTTAGCACTGGGCATGGTGACCTTATTCCATGGTAAAGCATCTAATAGAACTGTCTAGTAGAGCTAGGCCTTCAGTTTGTTAAAAATTTGGAGCCACGTGGGTACGTTAGCCCTAAATTAATGGTGGTGGTGGGTGGAGGGTTTGGTGGGGCGGCTTGTGTGTGACTAGGCAATACACATGCAGTGGCGTGTCACAGTCGTCATTGCACAGTCGACTGCTGTTTATAGTTCACAATTAAGCAGAGCATTATGAGACATGACATAGCAGATTGCTGCTACAGAACGCAAATAAATAAGTCCAAGTAAATTTGGACACTCTGCTTATTTAAACTGAATGACAAAAACTTCAACATCATTTATCACGCTTGGAATTAGTTTACTACCTCTTCACAAACAGACGTCAAGCTAAAAGATACAAGAAGAAAAAAAGACAGTTGAAAAGACAGACCTGCTGCCATATTTAATAAAGAGCGTTCACTGAAAAGCAGGGGGAGACAGTAACGAAGCAAATGTAATGTATATTAGCTTGTGTATCTTACTACATCTTGTGTGTACCTTGTGTATCTTAGTACAGCACGCACTTTGTTTTGAGCTTGTTTTGACCTGTTGGGCAGAGCTTGGTAATGGAAACCGTTTGCCTTCAGTGTTTTGTGTTGGTGAATAATTTTAATAGACATCAGTGTCAGACTAATTAATGACCTTCTATTAAAAGATTGGTGCACCAAGAGTGACACTAGAGTTTTTCCACTTAAACTGAGTTGATTAAGATAATTAAGAGTCATGTTCCAGAAATGATAATAGAACATTAGAGCCATAATAAATCCTGCTACTTTTACTCTCCATAATTTTTCCATACTCTGTACATTTGAAGGCAAGTACTTCTGTACTTTTACTGAAGTGGAGGTCTAAGTGGACGATCTTCTGTTTTTACTGGAGTAATATTTTACCTTGAGGACCTCTACTTTAACTCAAGTACATGGTTTGTGTACTTCATCCACCTCTCCTGAAAATGCTAAAAGGTTTCCCACATCTCCTTCTTTGTCCAGTTGTCACAATATTAAACATGAATTTCTATTCTGCCAGAAAAATGGCCACTAGGGGGCATGCAGAAAGGGTTCTCTGTATATGGACTGGGTACATTTGGCTTGCATACTAAGTTTAACTGTATTATTTTACAAAATGATAGAAAGCCAGGTTTCCTTGATATTGGCTCTGATTAAAATTAAAAAATGACAAAGATATACTTTTTAATTTCACATATCTCATAAGGACTTCTCTGAGCTGCTAATAACATTCAACAAAATATTTGGCCCTCAAAACTGATAAACACCTTCTCTTATAGTTGTAAATGGCCTTGATCCTCCCAGTAACCCTACAGATGAGTGTTCAGACATGGACATTTCTCTCTGCCATAGGCTCACATACACTGCTCCAGAGATTCCCATTTATCTGCCAGTGCTAGTTTCCAGAGATAACATGACTGTAGGTGTGCAAAGTAACGCTGTATCAGCAGTGGGTGCACCTCAAAGTAGTTGAACTCACTCATTAGAAGATCTTTCTGAATGCTGTTGCACAAATAGTGTATGTACTGTGATAAGTAAGTTGTATCCAAAAGTCTTTGCACTTTTGCTTGGGCAAACAAGTCCTTCTGCATGGAGGTAACTCACTGTGCATGTGTGGCTGGGTGCTGCCTGGTCCGTTTGTGGGTTTCTGGCCCGTGTTCTGTCCGGCTGGGTTGCGTCCAGCGCCCACGCCCTGCTGACGCAAGTCCTTCTGACGCTCTGCCCGCTCACGATCCCTCTGCTCTGAGGGTCCATACAGGAACAAACACACATCCATAAGTGAGGGGACACGATAAACAACGTGTCACAACGTTACATTTCTCAAAAAGTCTTGATAAACAAATCCAGCATGCATACTGAGCTGCTAATAACATGTTCTGACAAGATGTGGCCCTCAAAACTGAGGAACGTCAACTGTTATTGTTATTAATGGCCATGATCGGGCCAATATCTCAACAAATGGACGTCCTATATAAGAAATGACTAGCATTCTGAGCTGTGTGGAGCTGTTTGCCTTGTTTGGTGAGTAGTTCTGAGCTTAACGAGGCATGACCTGCACCTCACCCCGCTTTTTCTTCATCAGCTCCCTCAAGGCTGCACGAATCATTCTTCTTTCCTCAAAATCCACAGCTTTGTCCAGCTATTGAAGTTACACACAAAAAAGAGAGAATAGTTAATCTCTTTCAATCACAAGGACCTGTATGTGAGTACACATTTCATTCTTTGCTCTCGTATTATACACATTATTGTAGATAGTGAATCACTTACAGCAGAGCATTAATAATTCACAGTGGTATATAATGTCACTGCATAATTCACAGCAGTTATTGAATCATTGATAGTAGTTAGTGTATAATGTATACACTTGTTGCTTGACAATTCATAGTAGATAGTAGATAGTCAATAGTAGTACAGAATACAGAACAATATGCGGTAGTTATTGTGTAATTTGCACTAGATACTGTATAATTCATATCAGATAATGAATAATTCATAGTAGATACTGACTAATTTATAGTACAACCCTGTTGGGATGCTGTCCAAAAGGTAAAGAAAAAACGCAATGCAATCATGTGCAAATCATTTAAACCCTGTATTTAATTAGAAATAGTACAAAAACAACTTATCAAATATTGAAACTGAGAAATTGTATTTATTTATTTAAATATATGTGCTTATTTTGAATTTGAAGTCATAAACATGTTTCAAAAAAGTTGGAACAGGAGAAACAAAAGACTGGTAAAGCTGTAAAGCTTTATCTGGTGAAACAACACCCAACTAATTTGTTAAGTGGCAACAGATCAGCAACACGATTGGGCATAAAAAAGAGCCTCCCAGAAAGGTAGAGTCTTTCAGAAGTAAACATAGGGAGGGGTTCACCACTCTACACAGACAAATGGTGTAACAATTCGGGAGTAACAGTTCTCAACAAAGAATAGCAATGAACTTGATGGTTTCATCATCTACAGTATATAACATCATTAAAAGAGAACCTGGAAGAATCTCTGTATGTAAGGGACAAGGCCAAAAACCAATGTTGGATGGCTGTGATCTTCAGACCCTCAGACAGCATTGCATTAAAAACAGACACGATTCTGTAATGGAAATCACTGTGTGGACTCAGGAACTCTTCCCAGAACCACCATCTGTGAACACAGTTTATCACCGTTCCACGAATGCATCCAGACAACGTCTTTTTCAGGGAAAGTCTTGCTTATTTCAGCAAGATAATCCCAAACCACATTCTACATGTATTACAACAGCATGACTCCGAAGTAAAAGCGTCCGGGTGCTAAAGTGACTTTTGTGCTGTCCAGATCTGTCGCCAATTGAAAAAACATTTGACGCATTATGAAAGTACAACAAAGGAAGAGATGATGAACACAGTGATAAACATCAACCTAACACAACTTTTAAATGCACTGCTATACTATACATATATATATATATTAAATGACATGCAATATTTACATTTTGCACAGCCACAGGAGTTAACAAGCAGTATATGTAGGTGTGATTTGTGTGTTCCATCTTCACCGAGCTCATCTGAATTTTAGGTGTGATAAATTGAAACACATTTTTTAAGTTGACTTTTTCCAGTGCATAAACATACAAACGCAAACATAGACAGACAGTTAATAATGAGTTTAGGTGTGATATGAAGTCATTCAGCGTCACTGAGCTCATCCAACAGTTTTAAGTGTGATAAACTGAAACACATTTTAACTTGACCTTTTTCTGTCTTTGAACCACACACACACATACACACACATGCACACAAAGTGTAATTGAACGCTTGCCCAAACATTTTTAGCCCAAAAAAGGCGCTGTAATCCCGCTGCCTGCTGCTCCAGTGCGGGTACTTGGACAGTGTGTGATATTTCAGCGGTTGGACACTAGAGGCTGTGTGTTGTCATGAGTAACATCACGGCTGTAGATCATCAGAGCGGTGATGTCATTCACGATAATACACAGCTGTGAGTGATTTATGGCTTTTATACAACAGTTCTGCAAAATAAAGGAAAAAGTAAAGCACAGGAGCCCTGAACATTGTGTCAAAGAGCCATTTCCTACCAGTTTAAGAGATCAATCTACTCCAGTCAGTCTGTAAATCGTTTCACAGCTCATCTTGATTACTGAAATGTATTCTGTTCTGGGTGATTCCCAGAGTTCATTGAGTTGTTCTGATTGTTTTTCCCACCAAAAAGATCACCTAGGATCAATGACTGGTTCAAGATTTGTAAGATAATACAAACGGGCTCCAGGTCAAATATTATCTCATAGCCGTTACCTAATGCCTCCATTTTCTGTTGAAGTAGAAACTACTTGAAGCCAAGAGTTGGCATGTCAAAATATTGCTGGGAATGCGGTCACATGGTTTTAATGGGGGAAAGGGGTGAGGGACTCATTCCCTCGTTTATATATACAACAGACATTCATAGGAGAATGGTGTCTTTTTATTATGTAATGGAGCGGGTACGAGACCTCTCGCGAGAACTGCATAATACTTTACAGCACCATGTCACATGCCAACAGCTACGGGTCTTTATCTACCTACAAGCTAGCTCTCTATTCCTCGTATAGACACGGCAGAGGTGCTGAGAAGAAGCTGCAAGCAAAGAAGAGAAAAAGAGGCTGAGCAAGATAACAAAGAAGAGTAAATCTCAGACTGGCTTTTACTCACTGGCGAGAGCTAAAAGAGATAAATGGATGCAAGACAGTCCCATGGCTAATGGGAAAACAAGTAAGATCCAACAGCAGAGTATTCATCCCTCCCAATGTTACTTAGGAAAGATTGTGATGAAGGCCGTAACCCTATCTGTGTCATCTCTCTCTCAGAGTTTTGTAGTTTTTCCAGATGTCATAAATCATCTAACCTCAGTCCTGCTTCATGTTCACTAATCATTTCAACTCATGCCAAAATGTTTGGTTAGTCCTGAAATAAGCCTTGAAATTTTGAAGCTCCTGTAATACAATCCTGTAATATTACTCTACCTTTGGTAATCAACATGGTTCTTTCTGGTCTGTTGTTGTCTTTGGTGGTGTTGTGCAGAATCCGATTCCCTTTCATGTGCACGTGTGTCACGCAGGCATATAGAGGCTAGAGATTACACTTGCGATTTTGCTTATTTACCCAGAGAAATAACAGAGTGTGCTCTGTAGCGTCCACATGCCTGAGACACGTGTTCATGTGAAGGAGAGTCGGATTCTGTATTCTCCAGCTGATCAACAAATGCGTGTGTTCAGTAGAAGTAGTGCAGTAGAAGTAGTGTCTCTCAGTATGGCGTCAGGCTGCCATGTTGCCAGACGTGTTTGCATGGAGTCGTAGAGGTTCCTAATGGTGTCCTGCAATAATCCACCCCATGCAGCTTGAATATTCTCACACAGTTCCTGCAGATGCAGAAGCGGTGGAGGTGGAGTGTCACCAGGCCTTCTGGACATGTGATGCGTGACAACAAACCACTTTTCTTGGCGCTGACCACGGTGCCTCCACACACAGATTTGTTGGTCGTCTCCACCAAGACAAAAGCAGGACTCGTCACTGAAGATGACCTCCTGCCATTCTGAGTCACTCCATGGCAGTTTAGCGTGACAGCAGTCTTTGGTGAGGTTGATGTGATGTTATGGGCAGTCGTC
The DNA here is from genome assembly GCA_034552555.1 of Semaprochilodus insignis. Lineage (NCBI taxonomy): Eukaryota > Metazoa > Chordata > Actinopteri > Characiformes > Prochilodontidae > Semaprochilodus > Semaprochilodus insignis. The sequence continues at coordinate 9,549,530 of CM067490.1, read as the reverse complement.
ATAACAGTCTGCGTGCATGTAGTCCTGCAACGTGCAGCCGTCTGTCAATGGTGCTGGCACTAACAGGATGACTCATTGAGAACATCACTGCTCACTGAATGTCTGCAATTAGGGCTGTTGGGCCACTCAGTGCATGTCGGATAATGTGTCGATTCTCCCTTTCCGTAGTTCACATAGGTCCCCAGATCCTTCATGTCGCTGGTGCATGGCTTCTTCTATCCACTGCGGCCAACAGCGTGCTATGGTGGTATCCGTATGACCGGTATGCCGCACAGTATGTCAATTAGACCGTCCCCTTTCTAACTCTTTCCAACTGTTCAAATCCCTTTCGAGCTCTTCTCTGAGGTATACTTCACTTGCCAAGGTCGCTACCAACACAATAGCATGAGTCAGAATGGAAAGCGCACACAACAGGTCAGGTACAGTGATAAGGGACAGCCGCGACCAAGCGTGAACTTGAACCATTCGCATGTCTTATGATGTCAAACCTACTCACCAAGTTTCATTCCTGTTGGCTGATTCCTTCTGCTTGCAACAACTTTTTTTGATGATGCACCAGGCTGCACCAAATTATTACTTAGTAAGCAGGACTCAATGGAAAGACGAAATTGTCACGAAAAACCTGAATCAGATTGTGTCGTCAGAACTGACTGTTATATAATCCTGATGTCAGCATGCTGTTCTCTCTCACCATGTCATTCAGCACTTGTTCGTCCTGTATGGCAGCGAGCTGTTCTTGTGTTACTGGACCCGCGCCGGCCGTCTTGTCCACTGTTTCATTTTCCATCCTTCCCTCCAACTCTACTGGCTGCTGAGACTGCCCTGGAGAAGACAAAGAAGATGATGTTAGAGGAGGGAGGAGTGAGGAGAAACAGAAGAGAGGAGAGATTAAAAAGAGGAGAGGAAAGGAGGAGTGAAAGACAACAGAGGGAGGAGGGGACCAAAAAAGAAGCTCTTGTTGTTTCTTCCCGTAAAGTTAAACAATCCCTGTAAATGTTTAGCTCATCATCAATTTACTGTTCCTGTCTATTGCTGAAGGCACATATTGAAGCTCGTTCAAGACAAAGACTGCTTTAGACACATAATAAGTTTGACTGCTGCCAGCACAACAATAGGATGTTGTCTTAATTATCTTGCCACAGTTGTCTTTGTGGAACGGTATGAGCACAGCATAGGAGGTTCCTACCCTTCCGCTTTCACTCCTCATTGCTCCCTAGCAGCTCAACACAGTCACAACATTTCACACGCAGAGAGACAACAATGTCCTAGTTCATCTGATAGCAGAGCTACTAGGAGCAAATATATTATTTGATCATATTCATTAAGAGTGTTGTAGAGTCGTATGGCCCCTGGGAGGGGGGTGTCTGCAGAAAGAAGCTTTTGTTGAATAGGCAAATAAATTTTGCTCACTAAACAACATCTTGACGCACAAACTTGGTGTCCCCAAACATTTTGTCTAGTAGAGTATCAATGCTGCCTTATATGCAGTCATAGAACTGGGGCACATATGGAACACATCTAAATTTCCCAGCTTCGGGCAATTTTCCAGAGGGCTTGATAAAATACGGCATCCAGGGTGTTCCAGTCTTGCAGTGAGCTGCTGAAGGACTTAAATGGAAGAGCCTATCTGTGTGAGGGCAAGTATCACAGGCTGATCTAAGAGTAAACACTGAGCATGATGGTTTGGGCTGAAATAAACCAGGGATGCAAGCTTGTAACTGATGTGTTTTCTCTGTGAAGACCACTGGACGTAGTTCACACATACACACACACACACACACACACAAAGAATGGACCTGCAGCAAAGTCACACTCTGAGTCACGGTGAGAGTCAGCAGAGGATTCCAGTGTCAGTGTAAACACTCTACCTGAAGTCTTGTTTACATTGAAGTCTATGTTTACATTAAGCTTCTGTAACACTTGTAACTTGCGTAATCCGCTACTTCAACACGTGTACACTACAGGCCTCTTATGACCCAAATACTGCACTAGTATATACTGTATACTGTACACTAAACCAGTATATAATGCACACTGTACCATTATATACTGGATATGCACCCAGTACCACTGCATACTGTACAGTGCATACTGGATCAGTATGTTTCATATGTTGTACCAGTATATACTGCATTCTGCACACCAATCCAGTATATATGGTATAATGCACACTGTGTCTTTATATACTGTATAGTGCACAATTAACTTTTATATACTGTATTTGCACATTGTACCACTACATACTGCATAGTGCATATCAATATATATTTTATACTGTACACTGTGTCAGTATATTGTCGTTGTCCAAGAAAAAGCATGTATCTCCTTTTTTTTTTTTACCTTTATGTATCATTTGAACACAGCACCAGCTGTTTACACTGTGCGATGAATGGACCAACAGAAATAGCCCCAAACTACTTGGGAAAAAAAGACCAATTCTATTAACTTACATTAAAATGAAATAAAGTTTTTGCGCTCTCTTGTAAAGTTGCTATTTTGAAGTTACTTGTTTCTTATTGGACAGCGACCATATACTGTATACTAAACCAGCATATACTGTATAATGCACACTGTAGCTTTATATATGTTATACTGCACATTTTACCATTATATACTGTATACTGCATACTACATACTGTATAGTGTATACTGTATCAATATATATGATCTGTTGTACACTGTACCAGTATATACAGTATGCTGCACACAAAGGTAATCAGTTCTTTCAATAATACAGCAGTGCTATTGGTCTGTCACCTCAGCAAATGTTACTAGCCTAGGCTTTTCCATCTCATCTTTTTCAGCTTGAAAAACGGTCAGTCTGTGAAGAAGTTGTAAACCTTTATTTCGTTCAATTTCTATACATGTAAAAGTAGTGTAAAATTTGAGTTAAAATGAACTTCAACCTAGTTTTTATTGGTTCTCCCTGCTGGCATTTTATATTACCACTCTGCTAAATTACATCAGGTGGCCTGGAGTTGACAAAGAAAACAGCAGGAGTGCTGCATGGACATACTTTGACTTAGAAGCAAATAAGGATGGGAAGACAAATGACATGAGCAAGCCAGTATGCAAACGGTGCTTCCTAACAGTTTCAGCTAAGAACCAAACTTATCTGGCCAAACACGTAAACGACCTGCATGCTGACCTGTGCAAAAGATTGGTGATTTCCTGTTTTCAGTATCACTGAAACATTTAACAAGGTGTTTCTGTATTTTTGAACAACGGTGATTTACAAGAGATATTTTATGCATTGATATGTTTATCTAAATTAAAAATCTAAATAATGGCCGCTTCACAGCAGCCAAAAACATAATACTGAATCCCTCCACTTCTGCTCATATTCTTTGGCTTACTTATTTTCGGGACATTACTCTTCTGCAGTGTACAGCAGCCAGGACAAATGGGGCCAAAATAAGAGCACTTATGTCCTGGACTCATATTGAGAATTGAACTGTTAAATTTAATGAGAGCTTAGTGACGTTTGTTAACAGGTACGAGTGTGAAACTCTCAAACTCTCACTGTATACTAAGTTTCATTTATCTAATTATTCAAATTTATTTATTATAATTATTATTATTATCTTTTTGCGAGTAATAACAATAATAGCGACACATATGTCTTCTCCTCATATGTGAGTGTACCACTGACCATTGCTATTGGCATTATTAATGTTTTGCTACTGGTGTTGAATAGTAACTATTAACTCCACGCTATACCTATTGTGAAAAACCATACAGACATATTTTGGGCTCTGTGAACATAGTTCTTGTGTTCTACATGCTTATTTATTAATAAAATATTGATCACAAAAAATTGAAATAAAGGACCCTTCATTTAATCTGCCTTTGATATCAAAAATAATATTGAATTTCAACATGTTTCAAAGTTTAAATTTTTAGTATCATGACTATACCAATATATATGTATCAGTACTGTACGATGTACACTGTAACAGTATTTACTGTGTAGATAAATGAAAAATACCATTTCAACCCTTATTAATAATCAATCACAACCACATACATATTCAGACCCTAAGAGGATCAATTTCTATGAAAACGGTATATACCACACAGTACCGAATGTTTCAGTGTAATGTACAGATACAAATAAATAAAGTAGATAAGTACAGATATAATCAATATGCAATCAATAATATAGCCATAAGTATCTACACTATCTGTAAGTAATACTCATATAGATATTCTCTATCAGTAAATAGTGCTACTATAGATCTAATCTATAAGCAATGCTAATATAGACATTAGTAAAAATGTTTATCTATACGTAATGCTAATCTGCATTAAGACTTAGTTACAGCTGGTTCCACTGGACCACTGAAGGAAGCAATGGCACTCACCTGACCTTCTGCTGGTACGTTTGAGAGCCCAGCTGTGTGAGCTGCTGTCTTACACTCAACTCCGTTTTTACTGTGGGAGTTTTTTTGGAGCACTGAAGAAACCCCTCCCAGCCTGAGCTTCTGCCATGGCCAATGAGGAGGAGAAGGATGAGAAAGAGAAGGAAGAAATGAGCTGTATGAAAGAGAGTAAAGTGTTTAGATCGTGCTGGGCCAGAATGTTCCTTTCTTTCACAGGAGAATTAATTATCTAAAACACAGCAATATATTTTCTCCACATAGCAAATGAGTCATTTTAACAAACACTGACGCATGTTATCACACATTCCAGAGTTTCCATATAGGAGTAAAAATAGGTTTTGAATTCATTTTGATTTCCTGTGCGTTGGCAGGTATGTAATTATGACATTTGTGTTGTTTTATAAACAAAAATCAGTCAGAATTCATTTCTACGTGGTCATTTTCACACCTCCCTTCATTCTTTAGAACTAAGCAAGTTGTTGTGATACTGTGGCTTTATGTTATATGTAAATGCGATCTGTTCTGATTGGCTGCTCTTTTGAGTGGGCAGGGAGCTAAACCCTGTAGTCTGAATGGGAGGATGCATGCAATGTTTTTTTTTTTTTTATGGAATCCCAAAACAATGAATAAATTAATGGTTTATTAAGTTCATTAAAAGGTTGTATTTGCATATACAGTTGTATGAGGGGACATGGGAATCTTTTATTTAATACAATTAGTGATACAAATTTTAAAAATGTCCAACTTCCTACCGTTCTCTGTTTTAATACATTCATTCATTCATTCATTCATTCATTCATCTTCTAAGCTATATATTTTCTGGGTCATGGAGGATGCTGGATTCTATCCCAGGGCAAAAGGCAGGGAACACCCTGGACAGGCCGCCAGTCCATCACAGCATTTTACCATAATAAACAATAAAGGGGAATTCCATTCATTTTTCAAAATGTCTGCATAATTACATGGTTATGATGTAAACAATGTCTTTCAGAGTGGTTTGGTGTGAAATGCTCTATTCTAGAGAAACTTACTGAGTCAGTATTATTCACAGTGGTGGTGATAGGAACCAGACGTCCACCAGAGGTTGAGAAGATTTTGGCCTAAAGTTTCTAAATTCCATTCATGGAAGAGGGGTGAAGGGAAACATATTCCCCAAACATATAAACATTTTATTTTTCCCAGATCCACTATTAAACCATCATCAACGCATAAAAACATATAAGATGCATGTAGGTTCACTGGTGATTCTGCATAGTAAATAAATGACTATATTTGTGCTCCTATCAGTAAGTTTCTCTGCATTGGCAAGTTTCTTTCTCGAACTCTCTACTGTTATACTGTCTTCATAGGGAAAGCAGGTCTGGCCTAAATACTGATGTTCTGTCTTTTCCCATTCCTAATATTTACACAAGATATTGGTTTTGTCTAAATATATCTCATTCTGCTTTAATATGACAAGTTATACTCATTTGCATTAATAACACTTTCCCAGGTTTGGTGTCTCCAGACTTCTGACAAGCAGTGTATATAACATGAGCCAAAGGAATCTACAAGTGCAGCGTGCGTGTGTATTAGCTCAGCAGATGTAAATAATGATTACGTAATCAGGCCATGTGGATGAGGGAGGGGTAATTACTAAAGGAGAGAGAGATAGAGAGAGAGAGAGAAAGAAACAATGCCTTATTAAGGCAAAGCAGGAAAAGACATGGCCTGGCCACAGCTTGGCTGTTTACATGGTCACATCCTCTTCTGTTCTGGAGACAGGAGACAAGAGATATATGTGTCCTTCCATCTCTGCTTCAAATGTCAAGGCCAAAATGCAAATCTAACCAGGCAACACATAGGCACAGACAAATGCTGCTCACTGTCCGTTTTGTAATTGTGGTTTCTGCCATTGTCTTATATCCAGTTCAACTCAGCCTCATCCCAGGGATAGAGCTAGTGGCTCAGAATCAGTTCCTGGAGCTTCACTCTTTGGCACAGGTGCAGTAGATATTTCATTTAACTCTGAGCTGTCTTAGCTGTATGCATCACCAAACCATGGGAAATCCCTTCAATGTCAGAAATGTGGTATTGTTTTACACAGCAATATGAGCATGCTAATACCTCACTCAGCAAATCATTTATTTTTGTTATTTTTATTTGTTATTACTGTGACTCGTTACAGACGTTGCTGCTTAAAAAGTTGAAACAGAAGGAGTGGAAGTTGTTGGGCAGTGTAGTGGATAACACCACTAGCAGTAGAGAACCCAAAGGATCCACACAGTGGCGATGAAAGGCCAGTATACTGAATTAGTTCCCACAGTAAAAAAAATATCTTAAAAACCAATGACCAAGTTTGATCTTGGATATGTTTAAGAAATATTCATTCATTCATACATTCATCCTCTAAGCCGTTTATCCGTCTGTCCTATTCCAGTGCCCATTGGGCAGAAGGTAGGAAACACCCCGGACAAGCCACCAGTCTATCGCAGGGCAGACACACAGACGCACACATTCGCACACACTCTCACACCTAGGGCCAATTTAACACCTTTGGACTGTGGGTGGGAGCCGAAGCACCTGGGAGGAAACCCACGCAGACACTGGGAGAACATGCAAACTCCACACAGAAAGAACCCAGGACACCCTGGCCGGGAATCCAGCCCTGTCTCTTTTGCTGTGAGGTAACAGCATTACCCACTGCATCACTGTGCAGCCCTACAAGGATTATGTCACGATGTATTCAAATGTAAGGTATTAAAAGAGATGGTACTAATTTCAATACAGTATATACAAAATCATCATTTACAGGGTACTTGTATTGGAAAGTGCCTGTCCCAAACATTAACCCATATATTTACACTTGTGAAAGTAATACTTAATTTTTTAATTTCTTTTTAATTTCTTTTAAAGTGAAATTGAAATATTTCGATTTATCATTCATTTATTTTTAAATAAAAACATGCTGTCCCATATTTTGTGTCACTACCAAAACACAGTTTTAACCTGTAGGCGGAGCCTTATTTTAGCCCCACCCTCCACTTTAGAGCAGGAAGTGAGACTCCAGACCTGAGCCTCATGACCACATGGTGAGCAGTTATATCCCATTGTTAAATGAGTCCCAGTGTCTAAAAATCAATGTGAAACATTAAGAATCATCAGTACCAAATAGTTATGGGTGTTATAAGTTATATGAGTGTGGCTAGCCTTTGAGCTCTGTTCTAAATGTATTAAAACTGTCACTACTGAAACAGTCAGCACAAATACTTTTGGTGAAGTTTGAGTACCGCTATCATTTTTGTTTTGTAGGTATAAAAATTGGATGTTCAAAACATTTATTTTAAAAAAAACATAATAAAGTATATAGTCATTCAGAGCAACATGCTTAGTTGTCTGGATTCCAAGACAGCTGAAAGTTCAAAATGTGTTTGAACCAGTCGATAGAAATTATCCGTATAATAGTATATATATAAATAAAATACTGATTTATCTTATTATTTTAATTTAATTTAAATACTTTATTTAGCTGATAAATAGAATCCTAGCTTTTAGTTAGCTTTTTTCCAGGGTAAATAAAACACTAATGCTAGCGTTACTCCACCTGTTAGCAGTTAGCATCATGACATATTGCTGTTTTCGAATTACATATAAGCTCTATTGGTTTACAGGTACCTTCTTTAAAACGTGGCCTTCAAACTCTCGCTGTGTCTCACTTGTGTATTAAACTCTTTTAACTAGTTTTCGAGAATGTTCTGTGTTAATTCTCTGTGCACATTCACATGCGCCAAATGCTCAACAAATCCAACATGAAAAATTAGTTTGATTTTCTTGTTTGACGTTGATAGACGCAACTGTCCCATAATGGAAAGTGAATACGGTTCACAGCTGGCACATTTTAAGCGTTCATACGTCAATGACAAACCAAAGTAGCCTGCAAAACAGAGTCTGTACTGGGGACAACTGCCATTTAATAAGCCCTTCCAGGTTTGCCAGACATTAGAGCTCCAGCAGAGTATCAGTGTAAACAACCGGGACCTAGCAACAGACTGCATGGGCAGCAAAGGCAGCTGCTGTCAGTTTCCATTGAACAGCTTGGGGTGTTTGGCTCCACCCTCTGGCCAAATGTGGTTAGTACAACAAGCATTGGAGGCAAGCAGGGCAAATTCAGTCTTAATGACTGATGAAGGATAAAGAAGTCTTTGGAAAGACGATTACGTGCCCAGAGCCACTTGACATTAAACATGGTAAAGTGAGTCATTAATCTAGAAGGCCTTTAATACAAGGCAATACAATTAATGCCATCAGTATGTGGTGGTATGTAACAGAAGCTAGCCGTTCTTGTGTTTGTGGACCTACATTGGCTATGTGCTTTGAATAGGCGGAATGGAAGAAAGGAAAGATGAGGAATGGTGGAAGTGAAATAAAAGAGGCCTAATATGGACAAAATATATACTGGCTTCCTGTAGCTGCCCGCATCAGATTTAAAACTCTGACGCTCGCCTACAAAGCCAAGAATGGACCAGCCCCACCCTACCTTATGGCAATGGTTAAGAGTCGATCTGTACCTCGAGCCATTCGAGCTTCAAGTACAGCTCGGCGCGACCCGCCATCCCTGAAAACGCATGGAAGACAAGCGTCCAGACTCTTCTCTGTCCTGGCTCCCAGATGGTGGAATGAACTCCCACTGACTGTCCGAACAGCTGAGTCTCTCGCAGTCTTCAAGCGCAGGCTGAAGACCCATCTGTTTGTAAAGCACTTAAGTGAGTGAGCACTAGTAGATGCGTATGTTGAAATACTTTGTTTTTGCACTTATATTCACCATAACCTTTCTTCTCTCTAGGTATGAGCTGGGTTGGGTTGCTAGGTAGTGCATTTATGCTTATATATGTCTGTGTATTGTTCTCTCTAAGGTATCAGCGCTGGCCCTTGTCCGGGCAGTGTCTGAGCTCATGGCAAGTTTTAGACTCTAACCTTCTTATACTAGCTAGGAAACATTATCCGACAGAACACTAAGCACTGTTGTAAGTCGCTCTGGATAAGAGCATCTGCTAAATGCCTTAAATGTAAATGTAAGTAATAAAGGAAAACATTGTATAATATAACATTTGCATAACATAACATTTGTAGACTTAATAGGATCCCAAAATATAAGCTGCATGTGCTGCTCTGAATAAAAGTGGCTGTTAAATATGCCTTTAAACAGACTTCTGCTCAGATTTAAACAAGGTGATTAAAGGGTAAAACTCCTTAGATAATACTAAACGGCATAATATCAGTCATTTGTATCATCACAATTTCCTCTAGTGATTCACATCCCTAGACGCTGCAACGGCCACATGCTGCAAAATATCAAAACATTGACAAAACATGACGGGATGAGGTTAAATGGTAGTGCATTTGTGCTTGTTCACTGATTCATTTATTGATTTATGCAGCCTTGTTTGGTGACCTTGATTTATTCAGACACCACCATTAGCGCACCATTATCAAATCATTTTGGCGTGTGATATCAGTACTGTGAAGACCCATAATTACCACATAAGGTATTGTGCAGCTATAAAAGTTTCTTGGGTCAATCATGTAAACCAATATCTTCACACAAAGGACAAAAAATCATTTGCCCTCTCCATGCTCCACCCACAGATGCATTTTCAATCTTCCGCTACCATGTTTGATATTCTTTAGTGAACACTGGTGAAAAGTCATTAGACTGATTGAACAGCCCACTCTAAATTTAGGTATTGTGCTATAAACTGAGTTGCATTATACAGTTGCATTATAACGTTTAATAGATAACTCACTGTAAATGCTGGTATTGTGATATAAACCTTTGTTTCACGTTTGTGTGGAGAGCCACAAATTGTGTGGAGAGAGTTCATTTGAAACCCTAAAAGAAGTTCAGGAAGTTATTTTCTGATACTGATACTGACGTGAGGAAGAGAAGACAGTAGACGAATGACATTCTCAAACCAGTATATTAAGCCAGCCTCATCATGATTGTAAAACACATAAATATTAAAAATAAGAATTATTTACATCTGACATTTTACTGACATGGGTAACCGTACACAGAGAAGCCACTAACCACACAGAAGGCAGCTTGTCCAAAGTCATTCAGTGCAATTTTGTGCTCTAACCCACTGGACAAAAGTCTCCAATAACACACAAAGCCCCCCGCTCACCCTCACTAACCCCACACTGCATTAGACCTCCCTCACACCAGCTCTGCCTCAGGATATCAGCTCAAAACAGACACTGGCACTTGTAGTTGGCTTTTTAAAGTAACATAATAATAATAATAATAATCATAATAATAATAATACATTGATGGCATCACTTTAGTTTGATGATCCTCTGCAGATGCTCACTGTTCTTTATATACATTCAATTAAATGTCTACTAAATATTCAGTGTTAATATATAAAATATATAACTAAATTCATCTTTCCTTCTAACCCTCAACTAAACACTCACTCTAACCTTAAATGGAAATTACACCAATGTTTTAAAATTCCTACAGAACTCAGAGCTTCAGATATAAACAAATTCATTCAGAGTGGTTTGGTGTGAAATGGCTGATTGTAGAAACTCTGACTGCTTTACAGTGGTGGTGATGGGAATCAGGGGTCTCCCATGTCTACAACACAAATATAGACATACAAAACCATCAGTGAACCATGTCTCTTTTTAATATTTAATATTGATGACTGTAAAATAATACTCCAAAAACTATTTTCGGAACTATTTTGCCTTGCCTTCACATACCTCTACACCATAAATGGATAAAAACTTTATGTATATGCTTGAGACCAAAATCTTTTCAAACCTAGCATAAAACAATGCCCAAGATATCGAGCAATGTATTTATTACCTTTTCCATAACATTTTATGTAATAACTTTGTGAAGGAGCTTTTAGAGGTGAAGGTCTAACTCCCATCACTACCACTGTAAACAACTGTTAATCATTAAGTCTCTCTAGAAACTCTTTACATTTATTAGGTGGACATTTTGAGAAATTGGTCAAATTCCCCTGTAACCTCAAACCAAAAACCCTAACACTAAAGCAATAACAACAATAATAATAATAATAATAATAATAATAATAATGCTTATTAACAATTTGAGCACTTGCAGATAAACTATAGTAAACCATCAAAATAAAGTATTACTTAAAGGGCCCATATGACACTTTTCCCCCTGTGTACTGTATCTTTTCCTCTCGGGTATACTCAAGAGGTTTGTATGACCAAATTTTAGCCAAAACAGTCATAATTCATTTCCAACCTTTCTTTGTCCTGAAGAAATAAAACTATACGCTGTACCTTTAAGACTGGTGTGTGTAAAGTACTGGTAGCCTGCTCTGTATTATGACTCATTCAGGCAGAAATGCTCATTATGACTTCAGTGTGAGTGAGCGGCTCTAAACTGCTGTAGGCTGAACAGCCAAATATATGTAAACTGGATGGTTTGTATGACATCACAAGAATTCAGAGAACTCAGAAAAGAATTCAAAACAGGCTGTGCTTACAGCTTAGTCTCTATATATGGACTGAATGGTATGTTTTGGAACTTTAAACAAAGTGTGCACACGTCAAACTTAAAAAAACATCATAATAAGAGGGAGGGAAGTTTTCCATGACATGGGCCCTTTAAGTCAATAGAACCAACATGAATAAAGAAGACATAACATTCAATAAATGGCACGTCCAGTGTTAAGATTTGTTGGTGTTTGTTTGCTTTGTGGAAGGAGATTAATAGGAGACGCTCACTGGTCACCTGCACTTATAACATCCTGCCCTACTCGCTAAACCACTGTTTATTATAAAGGTCATTATAATGACTGAGGTATTTAACTCTAAACCAACAACAGTCCACTGTAGCTTCGTAGGTGTGACAAACAATGAACCCTGTATGAGTTCACTGCAACTGAACATCAGGTGACGGGGGCCAGGTACCACCTTCTTTTTTCCTCATTTCCCTAACAAAATAACTTACACAAGCTGGTGAAACACAACTGCGCTGTTCTGCAGGTATTATACACAGACCAGGAGGGGTCAGCACTACAGGACAATATGCTGTATTCAGTATAGCTTAGACAATATGAGCTTTTTAGAGCTTTTTGTGCTCACAAAGTGGGAGAAAATGTTGGCTTCTGAGGGATGGATAGGCGCCCACTAGCAAATAAAGCTCAGTTACACCAACACGTCCTCAGGTAGGCACACGCTTGAGTACATCGCACTGTGTGCTCTGGTACCAAAAGGAGAAATACCAAAACATATTCGTTCACACTTCACTCATGCAAGTATCAGCCTATATAAAGCGCACCATCAGGATTTCCAGGTTTGTTCAAGCAAACGTGATGGAGATGAAAAGCACTTCTAAACACGAGAACTACTACAAGGTATTTGTTCACCCTGTTCACAGACATAGGACCCAAACAGGTCTCTTTGAAATGTCCACCCATTCTACCTTAAATAAACCCGCAATGCGAAATAAACAATCTGATGTACCTCTACTTTCCATCCAGCAGGTGGCGACGTAACCACAGTGACACAGCTCAAGGCTTGTGACCTCTATTAGCTCTTCTGTCCTTAGGAACAGAAACATAATAGAAAGGAACATAATAGAAAACCCCCAAAGCCTCGGGGAGGGGGGTGACAATAATACTGTCCGGCAAAGGTCAAGTAAAACAACAAAAGCCAAACATAAATAAAACTAAATACAGTGAACAAGATAAACACCCGCAGAAACCTTTTCATCTTCACTGAGACGACGTTGTGCTAAAGTTGTCGGAGTCTCCTCAGAGAGAGATATCTAATAATAAAGGCCCACTAAGGGGGATTATATAAGACGTACCAGCCATCTTTTTTTTTTTAGCAGTCGGTTAAGGACATTGTTAAAATGCCCATTAATGCCTGAACTCCACAGGGACAAACGAGAACCTATAAATAGAACGTTAACTATAATTTATAAACGTACAATGTCAGTATAATATCGCTATAGCCATATTAGTGCAGACTGGTTAGACAACGTATTAATCAGCTTGCACCTGGACAGGATGCCGTTCTCTATACCTCTTGTTTATCTTGCGGCGAGTTCCAGAGAAGATATAAATGGAAGTGTGGTTTATTTTCACAGCGACTGCTTTGTCAATTTGCATTCCTATCTAGGTGTAAATGTTAATATTGCAACACAGGCTGTCACTTTGTCCTGTGCTCCCCTACAGTAAACTGAAAAAACATGTCCAGCACTTCTGAGAGTCTGTAATCTAGAAAAGCTCGTTCCAGACAGCTAGAGGAGAGAAAACCAACAAACAAACAAACAAAAAATTTTGTCCGCACCAGCATATCGGTCGATACCAATATCATATTGGTATTTTGAGAACAAAAGACATTATTCCAAGATACTACAGTCTCTGACCAAGTCAAAAAAATAATGTCTTCTTTTCTCAAAATATTGACTTAGTACCTCAAAATAATGGTTTACTACTCAGGATTTTGTCAAAATAATGACTATTATCCAATTTAATTTCTAATCTAACAGCTTGTAAAAATGTACAATTAATTATTTGGCACAGTAACAGTCATTTTGAGAATATAAGTAAGTCTAGTTTGATCAAGTAAGTCCTTATTTGTTTTAAAAAGTCATTATTTTGAGAATCTAAATGAGAAAAGTCACGATACTAAATCAACATTCCTCAATTCTAGATATGTCAATATCTCAAATTAGATCATAATTGTTTGATACTAAATTAATACTGTGAGAAAGTCAATTTGAGATACTAGATGAATCTAGTACAAGTAATTATTTTTAGATACTAAGTGAATACTGTGAGATACTAAGTCATTACTTTGAGATAGTAAGCCAATGTGAAATGTATGTTAGTATCTCATAATTGTAGTAATTTATGCTTCAGTAATTATTTTCACAAAGTAACATAATAATTTCAGAAAATAAGTCAATAATATACTGTTTTCTTTGTTTTCTTCCTCTACCTGGTGGAAGGTAAACGTACACTAGACCAAAAGAAAAAAGAAAGCGACCCACACAACACAACAAACGCAGCACCCTCAAACTCCACACAGAAAAGCTGCCTTTAAAAGCCCCACCTAGACTGGGGCAAGAACAACAGTAACTTAGATTATATACTGTTTAAACACTCCTCCTGCCTCGTCTTCAATTCCACCCACAGGAAAGTGTTTCAAAAAGTGCTTGGAGACTGAAGTTTATATATCCGTAAGTACACAGCCGCTTTGGCTGCTGCTTGATTCACAGTGGAGATGACAGTCATCTATATGGTGCTGGGACATTTCACACAGTCTTACTGAGTGTGGCGTGTCTGAACGCGTACCGGTCCGTACGCCAGAGAAACGGAATTCATTTAAAAACAAATGAGCAAAGAAAAGCATGATAACGGAATCGATGTTTTCAGAAGGCATATGTTAAAGTCAGACAAGGTTCCAGAGGCTTGTGCGCTTGGCCATGACTGAAATTACATATGTTGGCACAGTGAGGAGGTACCATAAATGACTTAAGTGAAAGATTTGGTCTCCGTCAGACCCATTCGAACCCTTCAGACCAAAGCCACTAACGCTTCACCAGCTAGTTCACATTAGCACGGACCACAGCTCTCGGCTCCAGTCTCCAAGTCACCAGTCCACGTTCTTTCAACCTTCACTCCGTTTTCTCATGCTTCTCTGTCCAAACGTCATTTTGTAGGACGGGTCCTGGAGAAAGCTCTGGAGGTGCTGGAAATGTTTCTATTTCAAGGTCATCACACATTTCTGGAGTTGGTTCGGGACATAGTCCTAGGTCGTAGTGTTGTGCTGGAGATGTTTCCAGAATGTTATCGTACAATTTTGAAGATGGTTGTGGACATGGTTCAAGGTCTTGCTGCAGTTCTGGAGATGGTTCTGGAGATGGTTCTAGGTCATCATACAGTCCTAGAAATGCTTCTAGATGGTCATGGTACACTTGTGAAGATGTTTCTGGACATGGCTCAAGGTCTTGGAGCACTTCTGGAGGCATTTCTGGACGGGGTTGTAGTTCGTGGTGCAGTCCCGTCAATGGTTCTGGTTTGTGATAGTGCTCTGGAGACATTTCTAGCGATGACTCAAGGTCATCATACAGTTCTGGAGATGCATTTTGATTTTTTTCTACATCTTTGTGTACATCTCGAGATATTTCTGGTTCACAATACACCTCTGGAGATGTTTCTAAGCCATTGTAAGCCAGAGATGCTCCTGGACAGTTTTTGTGGTCTTGGTGCGGTTCTGGAGAGGTTTCTAGATTCTGGTACAGTTCTGGGGACGGTTTAAGGTCATTGTGCAGTTTTGGAGACGTTTCTGGACATGGCTCTAAGTCATGATACAATTCTGGAGATGCTTCTGGAGACGGTACTACATCGGGGAACAGTTTTGGGGAAGTATCTGTGGACGGCTCAAGATCAAGGTATGGTTCTAGGTCATTGTACAGTTCCACCCATGGTTCTTCAGAGTGGCACTCTTCTGAGGACAGATCTAAAGATTGATCTAGAGGTTCTAGATGTGATCCTAAATCTGGTTTTGCTTCCCTTGTGCTGGTATTCCTCTCCCGCCAGGCTTCCAGAAACCCAGCAATGAATTCAGAGTTTTGGTAGATGATCATGCCGGACAGGGTCAACGCAGCACCTGCGCAGCTCAGGGCTGACAGCTGGCTATCAAACAGCAGCTGGGAGAGCAGCAGATTGCCCACCACGTTCAGGTTGCCCAGGATGTGCAGGGTGACGGCTGAGGTGAGGCTGATGACACAGCAGCTGGCCAGGTTGTAGAGCACTGAGCCCAGGCAGCTGAGCAAAATAAAGCCCCAGAGGTGGCGGTCGTAATGTACAGGAGACTGAAGGCCAGCCCAGTTCTCCAACACCAGGGCGGCCACAGCCAGAATGCAGAAACTAGGGATGGCCATCAGGTAGAGCAGGAAAACTGAGTGGATCTTCTCCTCCTGGAGCAAAATACCTGGAAACCACATACACAGAGGTCAGAAATAAACAAAGGGAAAAATACCCCCATATTAAACACTTTTGCACCTTAAAGAATAAAAACTGGGATTAAAAAAGCCCCAAAATAAATGAACAATTATAAATTCATTATAAATTGAAAGTAAAATTGCAATGGACATGTCCTACTCCAGTGGACAGGATTACAACAAACATAGGCAGGAGTGGACAAGGAACATAAGCATAGCCCAAACTAGGGTTCGGGTTGATATGGCGTATGGTTGAAGCTGGTAAAATGGCACAAGGCTTTTCTGGATGAAGGCAGACATAATTAATGCTTTAATTGGGTGGGGGCGGGCATTAATAATCAGACCTCTATTCCTGTAGTAAAGCACAGTGACATGATGTTCCAGCTAGCAAGAGCCTCAGAAGTTAGAGAGTGTTTTCTGCAGCAGGGCTCATCTGCAAACCAGCTTTGCTCTCAGCTTGTCTGGAGCATGTCGACATGTTATCATTTGTTAGAAAAACAGAGTTCAAATTATCCTAATAATGTTGTATTGTAAATTTGATTGAAAAAGCTCTAGTAAATCAAGGAATCTACTGTTTTTTTGGGAAGATTAATCAAAGAATTTGTGGCATATTTCTACATGCCGTAGTTTCACAGTGAATCATTCAGTAAAGCCTTATTAAACTTTACAGGAGGAGACTGTTAGCCTGTTATCATTCTGCAAAAAAGACATCAGCCTACACCTATACAAACCTTTTTACATGCATGTAGATGCAATCGGTAACAGTAAATGTATATGCATGAGTGAGATCCTGCTGGTGTGGGTTTCCTCTCAGTGATGCACACACCAGGGACCCTGGAGTTTTATAATGTTTTATAATAACTAGCAGATACCTTGTTGACCATTCAATCACACAAACTCATCACTTAACCAATCCAGCAAGAGTGCACATTTAAATTGCAGAGTCATCATTCATTCACATCGAACTGTGTCAAACTAAGCACAAAACAAAAAAATATATTTCACTGCATCATTCTAAAATAACTGACTGTCTAGAATAAACGTGTTTTAATATACTCTTGTGTACTTGGCATGCAGTTGTATTATTGATATCAGATTGAAATAAATCACTCCAATCTAGGGCCAAAAAAACTGGACCGGGACAACTGACCCATTTTTCTTCTCCAGAAGCAAACAGAGGTTGGTTACGTTTTTCCCACCAACACGTGCTGAACTGGTTGAAGTCACATCTAGTAAACACCCCTGACCTCCAGGACTCTAAATAGACCCAGTGAAACATGGCACCGACAGGTTGACCTAGTTGAGTATTTTTGGATAGTTCTTTAGCTGTGGGGAGGTTCAGGTAAATTAACTGGACCTTTAGGGAGAAGAAACTTCCAATGTAGCTTCACCAACCGTCTTCTTTAAAGCAAAAAAAAGCAGTTTGGCTTAAGCGTTTTCACACCAGACCAGTAACAGTTACTGTCATGCCACTGAAAGGGGAATTCCACAGGTTTTCCATACAAGTCTTCCAGAGAGGTCTGATTTAAAATGATCCTTTCTAGAAGAACTTACTAAATCAGAGTGGTTCACAAAGGTGGTGGTGATGGGAACCAGACATCCATCTTTAAAAGCTCCTTTGCATGGTTTTGGCAAAAAACATATTTGTCTGAAATCCATTCATAGCAGAGGGGTACACACATTGTGTTGTGAAGTAAAATGGTCTCCTTAAAAACTTTTTTTTCCCAGATTTATTATTATTTCACCATCATCAATATTACATAATAAACTCAAAAGACATGGTCGAGGTTCACTGGTGGTATTAGATAGAAAATAAAATGACTAGACTTCTGTTCTAGACATCACAACATCTTAACCACTGGAACTCACTTTTAATAAAAAGCCAAAACATAACTGACGTTTTCCTTTTTTAATCATATTTAATTGCTACAGTTAAATACAATTATTATGTTTTACTGGCCAACTAGCAAAGTTTAATCATTGTGCCCTAAAACACAACTCTAATCCTTAAAGTTTAGTGTTAATTGGGTCATGGCAGAATGAAAATCCTGCATATATTTAATCCTCTCCTTAAACTCTTTGTTTCAGAGCTTTTCTTTGTTATGTAGCTTGTGGAAAACCAATACAAGTGCTTTTAGCAGAGCTGTGCTCCACTGTACTAAGTGAAAACCGGGAGAAATAGGCACCACGTGATCCAACACTCAAACTGTACAAACTCAGTTCTCTGTGAAAGACTGATGTGGTCATTAAATGTTCCAACTGCTCCTCAGCAACTGCTTATCCACTTCAGCTAAAGCATTCCTCCATGTAATTGCTCTAGTGAGGACACCACTTAACAAAATAGAACTCAGCTGATGGCAAATTTGTGAAAGAGAAGGGGGGAAAACATTAAGCTTGGCTGATGTAATAATAGTATAACAGTTTTACAACAAATGTATTACCCTTGGGTCGAGAATTTACTTAAAATATTGTCAACTTTAAGTGCCAATATTATGCAAATTACCATTCTGTCATTCTCTTGCAATTTTTTGTATTGCTTCACCTTTATTGAACTATCTCCTCTATTTAATCTGTAATTGTGTATTTTGAATATATACACACACACACACACACACACACACACACACACACACAACAGAACACCACTCGGTAAGAGTGCAACTAGGGACGCCCAGATCCGGAAATACTGGATCAGTGCAGATATCAAATAGTTTTGGTGTCCATATTTGCCAAACCTAATACATATAGATAAATATGTTTAAAAATGCAGAATAATGAATAAAAAAAATGATATTTTAGTGCAGCAACCCAGCGTTACCTAGATCACCTTGTGATCTTCTGGAGTTCAATAACTACAACATCAAATACCAGTTTAAAATATCGGTCAAATCTAAACTACTGTTATTGTTATACTGCCATATTATACACATCACGATCATGAAAATTTTAGCTGATGATTAAGTATCATACTAATAATTGTGATTAATGATTGTCTTGAAGTATAAAAGTCATAAGAGCCATTATTTCTCACTGAACACGTAAACTGCTTTCATTTATTTACATGTATTTGAACCCAGCATACTCTATTCACCTGGTTTAGCGCACCAAGCCAAACAATGTATAAGGGACTGTAAACTGGTAGTATCTGTAGTAACATTTCTGTATAATTTGTTTACACCTCAACATTTCTGGCTGAGGTGTAAACAAAGCCATCTGGATTGGCCTGAAGTAATTTTCTTATAGTAGTGGTGATGGCATCCAGGAGTCCCAATGTCTACAATTAAAATATAGTCATTTATTTACTACCCAACAGTTTTCATATGTAATGTTAAATGCATGAATTTATTTAGTAATAAATTAATTAAAATACCAATTAGACCAAAACTTTAACACATAAGTACTGTAAAACTATCTCTCAGACATCATGTTTATAGGCACGTCATGTAATAACCTTCTGTGAAGAAGCTTTTCCTGTGATGGAGCAGTCATGGATTAGGGAAACAGCCTTGTGCCCACTAGGTCACTAGTTTGATCCCCTGAAACGACAGGATGTGCCCTTGAGCAAGGCACCTAATCCCTAGCTGCTCCCTGGATAGGGCTTTCCACCGCTCTGGGCAAGTGTGTTCACTGCCCTCTAGTGAGTGTGTGTGTGCATGCATGTGGGTGTTTTCCGCACGGATGGGTTAAATGCTGAGGTCAGTTTCAATTGTGTGCAATTACAATTGGACAATGGTTCTAAATTCTAATTCTAATGTTAGAGTTGTTAACCTCCTTAGTTGTCTGGTTCCCATTAGCCCCACTGGTAACAATTCCGATTCTGAAAATGCGAGCTATAGGTCGAGGGTCTGTATCATTAATTTGTGGTACTTCATGACTGCATTTGGCCCATGATTATATTGCTTATTGTGGTTATTCTGCAGATGATAATTGTCTGTCTACAGTTGAAGGCAAGTTCGTAAGTCTGAACACGTTTGGGTTGAATTTCTAGGTGAAGAACAGATTCTCTATGGGGGTGGGGGGAGGGGGGTATTTAAAACATACAATTACTTAACAACATAAGATGAAGTCATAATGGGCTGTTACTCAATCAACTACTTGTTAATTCCAGTAGTGCTGATGATAGTACTGTGACATAATTACAATAATCATAACATATGGCCACATTGCCCCCTCCAAGTACATAAAAAGCTCCAAAAAGAGAAAACAGTAAACAGCAGAATATACTCAAACTGTGAGTTTTGATCTGCGTCAGGAACAAACCGCATGAACCAGGAGTGAGTGACGGGCTGTAGGAGACACAACCCTGCTTTACAGAAAAGTTCCCTAGCAACACAAACAGTTGTGTGGGCTGTAACAACCACAGTAAAGCTCTTTCATATGAAGCCCGAAGAGGAATCTGATGTCAGAGGCTGTCAGCTACAGGAAATATTTCCATACCAGGACACACCGTTCCATGGAGAGTATTTTCCAGCAGGAAGAGTCAGTCACACTTTACACTGTAAGCTTGGTCCATACAGAACCATTAAAGTGATAGTTTGGCAAAAATTTGCATTCATAAGTTGATCAGTCGGGACATGTCTGGTGTCTAACATTGGTTTGTTTAGTTTTAGCTACAGCGCTAACGCAGAGTTGCTGTACAGTTTAGTTTTAAATGCTTTTTAGTACCCTTTTAACCTCAACAATGGAAAACTTTTACTGCAAAAATCAAAATTATGTTTTACATAATGTTTTTTATGTATGTTATACCATGAGGATTTCTATTTAATTTAAAACCTGGCAAACTGTTATTAGTTTGATGTACACTATGACTTTTGGAATAAATAATTTTTTGCAGTCATGATGACCCCCTGTTCCCATCACCACCACTGAAAAGCAGCTTTGAATTTCACATCAAATTTCACATTAAACTACTTTGAATGACTTTGTTTACATCCCTTCTCTCTGTGGCATAAAAGTGTCGTGACAAATGTCATGTGTCAGCCGTCATGGTAGACTGCATCTAGTAATATAACAGTAGTTGTGACATACGCCATTATGTATGATGTCACAATGGCTAATTATGATAGACTTAGAATTCGACAAAAGCTAAGGTTAAACATTATGGCTCCTTCATGATAATTACAAGTAATGGTAATATGACAATGTGTCATGCTGTGTCAGAAGGCATGTAAGCAAGTCTTTTTGACATTACTCGACAACATGCTTTGAGGCATGTGATGATTTAGGTTTGTAGTTAGCACTATACTAATAGGTGGAGTATAAGCTTTTACTTGCTTAAGTACAAAACTATGCCTTGGGTGACAGACTATGGCTATGTATGTATGGCTAGAGCTGTTCTACTAGTTTAGAGTACAGAATTTGCATACTCACTTTGTTGGATGCTTTTCACACCCCGTAACATGGTGGCGGCGAAAACAAACAAGCAGCCAGTCTGGTCAAACTGGACCTCGCCCATGATGCTGAACGATGCCCCGAGGCAAATAGGCATCATGGCCGTGTACTTGAGGATGTGGTGCTGTTTCCCGAGGACTAGGGACGATATGGCCAGCGTGAAGATGGGGGTGGTGGTGTAGATCATCTGAGCAAAAGAAAGCTGGACGTAATTGAGCCCCACGTTTCCGAATGCTATGCTGGCACAGAAGGTCAGGCTCAGCAGAAACACTTTGCACTTGGCGCTGGATGTGAGGCCACGTTCATTGAGCCCTCTACGGCGGACGAACCAGTACTTGATGAGCCCATAGTCCACCACTATGGCTGTCAGCATGTGCAGGGCTGACAGGAGCAAAGGGTATCTGAAGTTGTAGACGGCGAAGATCCATTTGTTCAGGCTGGATATAGTGGTCCCGGTCACCAGCCAGACCACAACGGCAGACAGAAGGTGAAATGTTTCAGGCAGCCTCGCCCTCCTCCGCTCAAGTTTAGAGGTGCCATCAGTGCCGCTGATCATGTTCGTATCATCTTTTCGTCTGTAGGGCAAACACATCTTCAGTTCACACCAAAAAAACAACACTTTCATGGCTGCGAACAAGGTCAAGTTAAAAACCGGCAATGCAACATCCCACACTCTCAGAAACCAGTCTCTCCTGAAACCACAAGCAAATGATTCCCAGCTTTGCTTAGTGCCGGGCTATTTGGGAAGGAGACAGGCACCGCCTTCAGCTTTGCTCACACGGGTGATTACAAAGTGTACAGACCTAAAAGGGGGCTGGTTTTACAACTCACGCCAGCAGCTGCCTTCATTCACCCTCCCTTTAAAAAGTCTCCTGTCGAAGTAAACAGTCTCAGAACATACAGTTTCCTATGTATTTCACTCCTGAACTCTGAGCCGTCTATTATTAATAAAAACACTGGAACATTATAGATTATAACTTAAATGCACCGTGTACTCTGTCTTCTTATTATGGACAGTCCCATGCACCCAATAAAACTATCCGTATTTTCAAGTGCTAATACTTTTACATGTGTATTAGTGAGTAAAATAATCTACTGTTTTTCGCAGTTCCATTTCATTAGTTAATGTTTAGTTCCTAATTCTCTTTTTGGAGGATATAATTTCATTCACTCTTTACTACTCCTCTCATTTCGGAGCTAGTTAATGTATAAAATGCTATGATGTCGCTACTGAACACCATAGCTTTACAGATGCCAACAAAATAGTGGGAACTGTTAGAACATCAAACTTAACTGAAATTAAGACATAGAATGTTTCATAAATCTCACAAATATCCTTCATCCTCTCTCTCTCTTTATCTATCTATCTATCTATCTATNATATGTTCGAGCTACTATAAGATATATTAGCTGTGGGTTACTGTTAGCTATATTAGCTGTAATATCGAGGGACTATTAGCTAATGTTATATAGCTAGTGTTAGCCATGTGGCTAGTCCCACCTCTGGGGTCAACTATCTCGGCTAGTTGTGTATGATCTTTTGTGCTAGGGTTGGCTAATGTTCAAACCTCTATGCCAAGATTGGCTGGAATTGTGCGGCTAGTAAGGTTAGTCTAACGTGTTCCCTGCTAGGACCGGCTAGTAGTCTTCCGTGTTCTCTGCTAGGACCGGCTAGTAAGGTTAGTCTTCCGTGTTCTCTGCTAGGCCTGGATAGCAGTGTTCCGTGTTCTTCTGTAGAAATAGCTAGTCTTTTGTGTTTTTTGCTAGAAATGACCAAGTTCTTCATGTTCTTTGCTAGGACTCACTATTGAACAATCTACCAGGGCAGGATTGGTAGACTGGGTTGGCCGAATTGGGTGAACAGTGTCTGAAACAGAAGGAACTGGCTGCTGAGTAATCCTGATGAATCACATCGTCCACTCAGTCTTGGACCATTGTTAGTGTTTTCCTGCTCAAACAGAGTTGATTGAGCTCATCAGCATGGCAACAAACTTTTCATGACTGGGTGCGGTAGAGTCGTAGCAGCACTACATGAACACTGAATCACTGATGTAACACTTATGTGGATATCATTACAGGAACGCACCTGCTCTTCGTCTTCAGCCACAACAGGCATGTCCCAACATCTAGGCTGCCATTGCGGCAGGTTGCATGTCTCAGTGCATGTTTCCTGTCAAAGTGTTTTCCTCCCCATATTTGCATGCACAAATTCTCTTCACACTAACATGAACCTGAGCTACATATAAATATTTGCTAAAACCTTTCCTTTGTTTTAAAAGTAAATTGCTTCAAATTAAGTTAATCCCTTTAAGGGTGTGTCAAGTCTACTTGCCAATCCAAATGCAATGGGTGGGGTTTGTCAGAATGGGTGGGGGTGGGGGTAAATAAATAAATAAATTCATTAACTAATAATAAATAAATGCAACAAAGGTAACCCATTCACATGCAGTCTCCACTCTGTTTCCACATACATATCAGTACTATGTCTTCTAATATTTAAAAAATGCGGGAAAGTATATGCATCCTATATATAAATAAACATCATTAATCAAGCCCATGAGTGGATTTTTACAGGGTGGTTTTTTGATCTAACTAAAATAGATCTCCATCCAGTTATTACACAATGGCTGCTATAATATACATACAGCAGTAGTGTCTCTCAGTATGGTGTCGGGCCACCTTTTTTGCTAACACAACATGCCAGACGTCTCAGCACTCGTCTCAGATTTTGCAGTAGTGGTGGAGGTGGAGTGATACCATACCTTCTGGATGTGACTCCACATTGACTCCACACACAGATTTGATGGTCATCTTTACCAAGACAAAAATGGGACTTGTCACTGAAGATGACCCTTCATAACACCATTCACTGCATAACAGTCTAGCACGACACCATTGCAGTCTTGACGTGGTGTTAAGGACAGTCGTAACAGTCTGTGTGCATGTAGTTCTGCGTCGTGCAGCCATCGCTAGTTCTGGCACTAAAGGATGACTCAAGGAGGGCATCACTGCTTGCTGAATGTCCGCAATTGTGGCTGTTGGGTCAGTCGGGTACAGTGATAAGACCCATCCTTGAAGTATGTCACAGGTGAGGCCAAGCAACTTGAAATCATTTGCATGTCTCACAATGTCAAACCTAACCACTATGTATACACACACACACACACACACACACACACACACACACACACACACACACACACACACACACTTGTAAGAAGTTTCTAGGAGCAACAGAAGATCAGCAATGAAGCAATGTTCCATTTTAAGTTAGTGGAGTGGGGATGTAGAGTGGGGCTGTAGAGTCTTGAAGAATGTAAAAAAATGATTAGAAATTAGATAAATTGAATAGAAATGGATGTTCAGCAAGCTCATATGGGTGTGACGTGTCTATGTGCTTTTGACCACATGGTGTATCTGCTGTACCCCTTTATTTATCCATACATGAGTGTATGACTGATGGAGTGTGTTGGGCAAATTCTAGTGTTTGATCTACTGTGCTGCTTTGGCACCACCTAGTGGACAAGATAAAAGGCAAAAAGGTCCAAAAAAAAAAACCAAAAAAAAAAAAAACCAAGACTGCACCAGACATACAGACAGGAAAAGGATACCACAACACAGGGCTCATTTTCATTTAACTTTTCATTCAAATGTGATATTCAGCTCATTTCTAACAGCCAAAATTACAATTAGTGAATTCACAGCATATTTCTAGGCTACTAAGCTGAGGATAAAGCGCAGGTGTTGTTCACATACCAAAAGTGTGTTGTGCTCTCGATGCATACGCAACAGCCACACCAGCTCAGAAAGAGTCCCCGCAATTCAGGTGAGAATGCAAACCATCCAACACACAGATATGATCATAATCACAAATTCAGAATTACAATATTGTTAATATAGTTAATAAATAGTGGTACATACATATATGCCCGCATAATCTCTTTGTGTCTTGGGGTTGATTTTGCTGGTTAAGCCCTCAGAAAGCCAAAAGACTGCATATTCTGGTACAGCAATGCCAGCATTAACTCCAGAATGCTTCTTAACATCAGGAGTTCACCAGCCTAGCTCAACCACACTGAATAATTCACAGTTATAACTCTATACATTTAGTTTGTGCTTCACACATCACCACATTAAAAGTCAGTTTGTGTTGACAGCAAATACAGCTTACTCCAGCATCAGTATGAGCTCATGTGCTTTGTGCTTAATTCTGCATAATGTACTTTACCCACTAAGTACAGTTCAGCATTTACTCTGCTTAAACACATCCATCTAGATTCATTGATGAAGACCTGGATAATTATGAGGGTCAGTTAGATCAAACTGAACTCTGCAGTGCCTTGTTTGCTTCTTTGCATTGTCACAGTCATAACAAAACCTTGGCAAAAAGATTACCTGTTAATTTGAGGTCATTCCATTGCCCATTCATCATATCCAGTTACAAGGTTCTGATATGACCGCACAAGACAGAAAGAGAGATGTTTATTAGGTACATCTACCTTCTATCTACACTCTTTTACCCTCAGCCTAGGTGACACTGCAGTGCCAAGAACGATCCACTACCCAATAATACCTGCTCTGAGGGAGTCCTGTTGGGGTCTTGACCACTGATGGTCTAACAGATGGACTGCAATCTGCACCTATATATGGACTTGATAAAATGAACATTAAGTACAGATAGAAAGTACAGTCATATGCAAAGGTTTAAGCACCCTCAGTCAAATTCCTTGTGTTGATTTTAATTTTAAAGCACTATTTCTATTAATTTGCTGAGTTTGACATAATGGAGAAGAACATAAAATATTAAATATGCCATAACTTTTGCATAGGCCCTCTCACATATTAAATTCAGCAAACACACAGTAATTATGCATTACAATGTGTTCTCTGTAGAGGAGGTGTAAACTGATTTTCCAGTGATGCACCAGGGACTCCCAAACTTTTGCATACAACTGTAGGTGGATCTAATAAAGTGGTCAGTGAGTGTCTGTCTGGGCTCCTATATTATATATAGCTATGCATGAAATTTCGGGCACCCCAATCATATGTACAGAGAACACACTTCTGCACATTTTAAATGGACAATTGTTGTTTATCTGGCAAGTCTAATTATCATATTGTGGAGGAAAATAAAAAAAATATGGCCTGTGCAAAAGTGATGGCATATTCTGCTTCATTTCCCCCCAATATGTTACAATTTAGAGCATAAATGGAAACTGCACTGAAATATCCAGAAAGATGCCATATTTAAGTTCAGAGGATGTGTTATTTTCACTCATGGAATGTGTAATTTGCATACGACTGTATATTAACCAGTTCATTCCAAGATTATGATTGTCACAGTTTTATGAAGTTACCCTTTAAACCATTTAAATCAAATCATGACAAGATAACTACAAGTGGCATCAGTTCCTCCAAACCGGAAGAAAAACCAGAATGGTTCAGTGGTTTTAAATTCCTAATGCTAGGAAACGGCTTTTGCAGGTTCAACTCCAGACTCCAGAAAGGTCTGATAATTAGCTGATGTTGGGTCAAGCATGATGTCTACTAATATATCTGTGCTTATGGAAGTGGTTCCCAATGTTCTACACATTACCCTGGTCTAATGTACTCGATTACTGTAATAGTAATACTGACTTGTCACCCAGTAGAAAAAGGCCCAAAGTTATATTTAAGGGTTTTTCAGAAGGCAAGTTAATTTGCCAACAAGGTTATTTCATCATGACTATACTGGGTCAAAATGAGAAAACAGAAACGTGCAGACATGGACTGGAATTGGGAACCGCTGGGTTGCAGTAAGGGAAATCTAACAGTGGCGTCCAAGAGAGGGTCTTTTTCGTCTAAAAAAAATCACCCACTGTAGGTCAGAACTATTGCAGTATAATCACTGAGCCAGGCTCAGAGCAGCAGCCGCATTCCCACTGCAGGCTTGCAGAACCAGCCAGTCCAGACAACACATAGGCTTACTATTACAATATGACACCAAAGCAACAGTGAGATAAATAACAACAGATTTTCAATGACAAACCAAATTGTGTAAATGCTTTGTGCTGGCATTTACATCTGAAAAACATACTATTTTTAATTGAACCTCTATCTGTAGCATCCACAGCGTATGGTCAATTACCACATACAATATTTTTTATACACCTTTCCCTGAACTTAGTAAAGTACAGAACACTTGATGAGTCATAGAACACTTGTAACGTCAAATGGGAAAGATTCTTCCTTGGGATCTTACAAGTGTGCGTCTTGAATAATAAAAGAGTGTTACTTTAAATGCGGGCTTTTAAGGTGCAGAGTTTGCCTGAAAAAGCTAAATATTCTTCATATCAATACTGATCTGTTAAACAGGGCTATGGAACGCCAACAAGCATGTTTTTAACAAATCTCACCTGGGCTAACTGGCTCTGAGTCCCACAGTTTAAACGTAGCTCATAAATAAAGTGCTGGAATCTCCTGTGCTCATAGCCATGCAGCGATCGCTTCACATGCCATAGAACATGTGTGCACACTCGCTCGCACAACCAACCACCCACCTGACACACTAGTGAATCTACTACATGATACAAAACAGTTGGGGGGAAAGGACAAAAAAAAAAAAAAAAAAAAAACTTGAGACGCCTCTGTCCCGGAAGCATTATTAAGCAAATGTTCCCAATACACCATCAACACATGTCCTGCCTTGCATGTTCACTAAGTAATATGTCTGCCAGCTTCACTTCACAGATGCTCTCTGTGAAGTAGCCATCATCCTGCAGTGAAGAACGACTGCCGCCTCAGAAGATGGCCGGACACTGGCTCCAGTCCTGCTTCTCTTTGGCCTCCCAGTATCCTCCTCTGTAGACATAACTAATCTCTCTGGTCTCAGCGTCCAGTCTCTTCTCGAACCACATTGGCTGGTATGCTTCCACCTCCCGACCTGTGAGACACAGAGGAAACGTGCAATACAGCACGGAATTGAAGGCAGAAGGTAGCTGAAACAAGGTGCTAATACAAGACAAAGGCATTCTATAACAGGGATGTCAAACTGAGTTTCTTTCAGGTCACAGCTCTGCAAAGATGAGTGTCTTTATGTAAGAGTTTTTCCAGACTCTGGGAATTAGTGGTCTGGGATTTGCCTCTGCTGGTGTGGTCCTCTCTATGTGTGGAAGCTATCTGCTTTTGATGTCGTGTGTGGGGCTTCAGTGAGAAGCAGTGTGCAACACCTGTAGCCTTTTTTACCCACCCACTGACAAGCTAACTGTGGTTTAGGTTTATCACATGCTATGATAAACCTATAGGTTTAGCCAAAGACATTATAAAAGAGGATCGGCATCCTGCCGCCTTGGTGTAGAGATGTACACATACACAGTAGCCAGAGCAAGCTGGAAAAAAGCCATAAGCTATCAACTGTTTATGCTGTTTTTCACCAGTGATTTTAAATATGTTGTAGAAACATAATTGAAACGTTTATGTCCGAGTGCATCGTCCATCAGCTGGAGCCTTTGTGGCGTGTTTACATGAGATGAGAGGTGACCTAGTTGTTTCTAGCTTCTTCTCATTGGCAAATTTAAGTCATCAAGGTCTTTCAGTTGCATCAGGTGTGGTTAAATGAGCCAAATGCTACACTCACTGTTTTCTCCAGAAGTAACCTAGTTTGACCTCCCTGTTCTTGAATCTCTATAGAGAAGATTAGATTTTAAACCACATCCTACATTTTTCTTTGATGTTATTTCATCTCCCCAACAAGGGTTTAAGTTTGTAGTGCTTTATTTACCAAAGGCAGTCCAGGCTGAGACGCTATCGGCTGAACAGGGGCATATATGTAAATGTGCGTTTTTATTCTGCGACATCACATGAACAGTGTATTCAAAACAGGTTTTTTTGCAGATTAGTTTCCATAAATGGACTGTATATATGGCAATATATCAGTTTTAGTAAATTTGTCCCTTTATGCATCATTTGAACACAGACGTTGCTGTTTACATTGTGTAAAAAGTCCATAATGAACTGACAAACGTAAATGACCCAAAATAACCACCGTCTTTTTGCCTTCTCCTGTAAAGTTCCCATTTTGGAGATACTTGTTTTTGGTTCTGTATCAAACTATTATTTGAAAAAGTGTGGAAAATTGTGCAGTTTTGCATTATATGGGCCCTCTAAATTCTAAAATGATGTTCTAGATCTTAGAGATTAAATATCGGCCTCAGTAATAATCTGCACAACATACAGATGATTAGTTTGCTATACTTATGTTTAGATTAGATGTTTCTAGAATAGGGCTGTCTAGATTCAGTACTGGAACACCCCTTGCACAGTACAGTTTAGAACTTTTACTTAAATCAGTTGAATAAGAATTTGAAATCTGGCTATAACCTGAATGAGGCATGCTAGGTCAGATGGTACACTAACCTGTGCAGAGCTGGACTGCTCAAGAGGTTCTAATAATAAAGTGTATGCGAGTCTTTCTGGCTTTCTGTGTCCCCCTTACCTTCCTCCAGAGCAATGTTGGCCTGTGCCTCCCTCCTCCTCCTCTCCAACCTCTGCCGTTCCTCCAGACGCTGTTTGTGGGCGTTGGCTTCATCCCAAAGGCCCGCCTCCATCAGTCTCTGATCCGGCCGCAGGCGGCTGTCTGTGGGAGCCACGCCTTCTTCAGGCTCGTTCAGAGTCAGAGCCAAAGAGGAAAAATAATGCATATTCTCCGCATTCTCACTGAGAGAGAGACAGCGAGAGTGAGAGCAAGAGAGAGAGAGAAAGAGAGAGAGTGAGTGAGTGAATGAATGAGATACTATTGGATTGAGATACTAATATGGATATTTCATTCAATCAATATCCATACTCTGGAAAAGGAAGACTGTACGACCCTGACAGCTGCACAATAACGTGAGAAATGGACAGAAATTGAAGTGTGAAGTCTCCCTTGCTTAACCCTAATGTAATAAATCAGCCAAAACATGTTTAGTGTCTGAAGTTTGCTTCTTTGGTCTTACCACTAGAGCTACAATGCTAATGTAGCTACAAAGTAATAGAAACTTATGTACTTATTAGCATGGTGCTGTTAGCATGGATTAAAGTAGGTTAGCATGACTAAAAACAGCATCATGCTAATAGAAGTCTCTGAAAGTTTCTCCATACCTTTAGGCTCAAATTATGTCTTGGGTAATTGAATACATTAGCAGTACTATATAGTACCATCTTTGACTTATATTTGACTTCTAACAAGTTTGGAACCCTATCTGGTGCTTTATGGAACCATTTTTACAAGGTTCCTTAACAAATCATATGCAGTTGGTACTCAATTACAGTGAAGAAACATAAAGCATCCAAATGTATGTTCATGACAGCTGCAGAACAGCACTAGGATGTCCCTTACGGTAGTGGGTACTTCTTCCAGAGCAGTTTTGGAGGGAGAGTTTGGTAGACGGTTTTCTGTTTGACCTCTGACCCCACACAGCCACGGCTACTCTCCACGATCTTGGCACTCTCCATCTTATCATCCCACGATCCAGACAGGATATAGTGGGCCAAACCATCACTGTCTGCCACCACACCAGTTACCTGACAATAAGACACACCCAAATAACCGTAAAGATAAAAACACAAAACAAAAACATCAAAGTCTATTGGGACAGTGAATGGACATAGTGCAAACAGACAGGGCCAAGTAGAGTTGTACGTGTTAGACCTTGTATTTGTGCACAGATATTTCTATATACTTAATTTACAGACAAGTTAATTTAAGAATTGGTCTCATTTCTGCTATAGAATTTTACTAGAGAATTGGTCTTGAGTCTGCTATATTGTAATTCTAGCAACCCTGTCACTTTGGACGTCTGTCATTTGTCCTCACATCACATCCAAACATCCACGATTACTGTTGGATCATCTAGACAGTCAGGGGCCCGACTTCATACCTAGCCATAATAGATCTGTATGAAACCGGTACTTGTCCCTACATCAGCAGAGAACCTGAGAACCAGAGTCTGGCTGTATCTCTCTGATGCCCCCCTCTATTTGCTAATAAGTTACATTTTTTTCAATCCATGAGGTGTCTACTGTGAAGTTCCTGAGAAACTGCGCTCTAACACCTAGACCCATATAATGGGTCCTAGGCCAACCCCTAAAAAGCAACCCCATATCTTTAGCCTTCCTTCACAACACTTTACAGTCAACACAATGCAGGAAGGCATTCACCAAACCCAGACTCGTTCATCAGACTGCCTGTGATAGAAGTGGGATTCGTCTCTCCTTTCCACTGCTCCAGAGTCCAGTGGCAAACTTTACAAACTTGACTTGTTGCAATGGTGGCACTCTATTACAATACCAAGCTTAAATTCAATCCAGTACTTTTGTCCAAAGACTTAATGAAAATCATGTAATTAATAACATAACAACGAGTAACAACATTTTTGAAAATATTTCTCCTCTCATACTGAAAGCTGGAAACACATGTATTTGTATGCTCCTGCAGGTGTGCAGGTTCGTGGCTGTTTCCTCCCTTCAAAAAGACACACACAAGTTGACTGAGGAAAAACATTTTAGAACAATGAGAGTGGAGGAGGAATAGTATGATAAGGGAGACCGTTCTAGAACAGTGTGAAAGAGGAAGGACATTTCTGGACAGTGTGAATGAATTTTTGAACAGTATGAATTGGGGGTGAACACTGTAGAATCGTATGAATAAAGAAGTACATTCTAGAACAGTGTTAATAGAGGAGAACATTCAAGAACATGAAAGAATGTTCTACAACAGCATGAACTTGGAAAAAAACCTATAGAACAGTGTGAGAACTCATTCTAGAAAGGTCAATGAGAACATTCTAGAACAGTTTGAAAGAGGGAGAACAACCTAAAACAGCATGAACTGGGAGAGAACAGCATGGATAGGGGAAAACATTCTAGAACAACTTGAGTTGGGGAACACTAGAGTTTACTGAAAGGGGGAGAATACCGTAGAATGCTATTCTAAAACAATGTTCTACATCTTAGAACATTGCAGAACAGTGCTAATAAAGAGACTTTAGGACACTGTGAATGAGGGAGAACATCTTGGAACTGCAAGAATCAGGGAACACACTGTACAGCACTGAAGAGTAGTTCTAGAAAAGTCTAGAACTGTGTTAGTGGAAAGAACATTTTAGAACAGTGTGAATGAGGGAGAACACCGTTTTGTTCTCATCTGTTGGGTCGGAGGTCTCTTGTCTTTGGACAATTAAAATCCTTCACAGTGGCCACCAGATGGCAACAGCACACAAACTTACATCACTATGCAGGCTGGAATGCACCGAATGAAGGGCAAGAAAGCTGATGGAGTCTCACCTTGCGTGGGACGTCCCGGGAGAAATAGCTGTAAGGTGAGAATTTGAGGTGGCAGGTGTCCTTTGTCCTGCGGTTCACAATCTCAATATCACCAGACTGAAAGGAGAGCAAACGCTGCATTAATGGAGAGAGATCAGGATGCGGGACACTGAATGTATAGTTTCATTACAAATCAATGCCTTAAACAGAGGAGGAATCATCATATCTGCTGACAGTCGGATGCTGATAAGAACAAGCAACTAATGAGTCATTTTTAGACACATCTGAATTTTTTGGTTACAGTGTCATCCTTAGATTCCACAGCAGTAATCAGTGTCTATTCATTTTCATTCTGTAAATGTGATGCTTTATGTTTTGAGTCTTTCATCAGAGATCTACAGAGGGAAAAACAGGAAAACACAGAAAAGAGAAAAAGGCAGAGAACAAGAGGGGAAAGAAGGAAGAACGAGACAGATGGAGGAGAGAAAACAGACCAGGCACCGATGAGTCATACTGTACAGGCTGAGAGGAGGTGAAGCTCACACTAGAATGTACTGGACTTTTCCATGTATGGATGTTGATATTAAATGTGCTTATTTGTAGCTGGTTTACACTTAGAGACTGTAGCCCAACTGGTAATGTACAGTTGGTGGCAGTCCTTCATCACTGGTCAGTTTCTGATCACAGAGCCTAGATAGTATATAGTGCTATATAGTGAACCTATACACAAAGTAGGTCTTTCCAATAACCATTGTTTAATGATAAAACTAATAAAGTTAATGAAACAGTCTAATAAAGCTCCAGATTAAGTAAAAGGCAAATAAAAATTGGTCATCAGCCAGATTGTCTGTACATAAATAGGAATCGGCCATAAAAATTCATGATTGGGGCATCCCTATTAGGCGAGGTCACCTACTTGGTCAATCCAGAGTTTGCCTACAATGATGTTATGGACTGTGGATGTGACTTTACTCCACACATAATGATTCCCACTGGAGTGGAACAGCAGATGAATTTGACCTGGAAGAGAGAGAGATGGAGAAACACCAATCATTTATATAAGCTTATGTAAGCTTATGCAGTGTAATTGTGAAATTGAGTTCCCTGATGAAATATATGAACATAAACATAATTCTGTATTCCAGTCTGTACTTGTTTCGACCACAAAAAGGGCAAAAACAGCACTTTCAAATCATTAAATAAAATCATCTTTTTCTACGCAAAAGTGGTCAAAAGTACAAAAATCTCTACTTCCCATATAGCACAAAAACAATATAATAACTGCTCCTAGTTCAGTGAGCTACATAGAAATACAGAAATAACTCACAAAATTACATGCTTTTGTTATCGCCAGCAAAAACTAACACTTCTATGGGTTATATTCCTCTCAGGTACAAAGGAGTTCATGAAAAGATTTACTGAAAATAACTATTTGGGCTGAACACAAAAGAAAATGCAGAGATGGAGGAAAAGGAGGGCATAAATCACTCTGAAAAGAGAACAAAGCTCTGTGGAAACGTTCACAAATAACGCTCACAAAGTCTGCTTAAAATAGAGCTTATTTCATACACGCCATTCCTATAACACAAAAAAAAGTCTTTCATAGAGAGGACACATAAAGGCAGCTGTGATTATAGCTCATTCACTATAAACTACACAACATGCCCAAACGTCTGCTCATCCAGCAGTTTTCTGAAATGAAGGGTATTTTGGGGAGTTTGTCCTCCTTTGCTGCAGTAAAGGCTTGACACTAGATGTAGGGATATTGCTGTGAGATCTTGATTGCTATTTGAGATTATACATGCTTGTGTCAACTGGAGCATCTTGAATTACTGAGTTCACTAGGGGGATGTCTGGATACACTGCTCAAACTGTTCAACTATCTGATAAAACAGTAGATAATTAACAGTTTGGGGGGGATAAATGTCTGAGCTATTTATTTAAGAATAGCCAACAGAAATCGGTGTTTTGGTGTTGGATGAGTAATGGAGGTTGCCATGTCAGATGAGCAGAGCTAACACTACAGCTAACCGCTACAGCATCAGATGCTTCTACACAAGGTGCTTGGTCTTCAGTCGATGGGCCAACATGTCAGCGTGTCATAGAAATATATACAGAAATATAGAAACACACACACACACACACACACACACACACACACAGCCTGTCCCAAAAAAGGTCACCACCTGGATTTAACTAAGCAAATAGGTAAGAGCCTCCCACTGGATATTTACTGCATGGGTGATTATGTTTCAGCTGGCCACAAGTTATTTAACCCTAACTGATGCAGTGAGTAGCTTCTCATTTGTTAAACAACCATGTTGAAAGACACATCCTGTGGTAGTGGAAAAGATGTTAATCAGTTTCAGAAGGGTCAAATTATTGGCATGCATCAAGCAGAGAAAACATCAAACATCTAAGGAGACTGCTGAAACTACTAAAAACGGGTTAAGAACTGTCCACTGTCCAACACATTATTAAAAAGTGGAAGGACAGTGGGGAAACATCATCTTCGAGGAAGGAATGTGGTCGGTATAAGTAACTTTTATAGCCTAATCAGCAATAAAACCACACTACACCTGGCTGTGCTATCTCCATTTCTCAGTCACAACTTTGTATTATAATGGAAATATTTACATTCAAAAATGCAAGCAAATCCATCACGTTTTTGGGTCCTGTTTGAACCCAAATCCGTTGAATTGATGCTTCGTATATTTCCCCATAAACAAACATCATGAACACCTAAAGACTGGTTAAAGAATTCGGACACTGGCCCCTTGAATCGTTGACCTTGAGGTCCTGAGTACTTGTGCATATCCCTACCTCTCACTGTTTATACAGCTAGTAAGTTGCTACAGTGAGCTCCACTTGGGTGTTTCTTTTGTTAGTTCACTGCTGGTTGATTTCTTTATAGATCACCTACGAGTGCCGTCCAGCATAGTCTGCTGAAGGAGTCGCATGAAAAGACATTTAAAAGCTGCTGTATATGAGAGCGCTACAGTCACGTATTTTTTTAGAGCAACATACAATGTGCTGCAGTCGGGCCTGTGTGACAGCCTGTGTGACTACGAATGAGACGAAGGGTCAAACTAAGACAAGACGTTAGGAAACCTCAAACTTATTTATTGCGCTATAAACTCAATCAGTTGGATTAGGTTTAAGGTTGAGGATAGGATATGAATTAGAGTGTGAGTTTGAGACTGACCCAGAGGCACGATGGAGATGTATTTTCCTCTAAACTTGCTGTCGATGGTGATCTCCTGCCACAGAGTCCATCCGCGCTGAGACATCACATGATGTGCGGCTGCAGGAGGGTGGTGACTCACCTGGAGAGGAAAGGGAAAAAAAAAAAACAACTGTGTTGCATTGTGCTGTACTTTGTAATACGTCTGATATGGACACATGCATTTTAATATGCTTCGAGAAGTTTACATAAATGAAAGTAAAGGAACCGGGGGTTGCGAGGTTGCCATAAATATAGCCATAATTTACTAACCAAACAACCACTGACCCCACACACACATTTGTGTATGCAATATTGATATAGTGAAATCATAGTAAGTCGCCCCCCTGACCTGTTCACAGATTGAGCGGTATCCACTCTCCTCCAGCCGATCCAGCTCATAAGTCTCCCCCAGCAGAGGGTTGAAGGGTTTTCCGGTGCGGTGGACGGTGGTGGAGTAAGACGAGACGGAGAATGCAGCAACCAAACACATCTGCTCCAGAGCGCACACGGAGCGGGAAGCACGGTCCAGCAGCTCACTGTACTCCAGATCCTCTGTTAGCCGCTGCAGCATCGACAACGGCTCATTAAAGTTCACCTGGAGGAGTCAGACACACACACACACACACGCACAAACTTAATTGCTTATTAGGTTCCACATAAAAGAGAACTTCATGCATAATAATGGTGCGCATTTGATGCTCTCTTACCGTATAAAAAAAGATATACACCCATATACTATGTTGAAACATACACTTAGTTTCCTATATGTGGATTAAAGGAGAATTCCACCAAAATTCCACATCTCAAATTTCGCCACAAATTCAATTGTCTAGACGTACGCAGAGTGGTATAACGTGACATGACCATCCTAATCCTAGATTCCGGTGGTAGTGATGTCTACAAGACACAATACAGACATTTTACTTACTATCCAAAACCACCTGCTTCTGTCTTCTGACAGTAAAACAGTGGTAAATTTAAAAACATTGGATTTTCTTTGGTGATTAATTGCTTGATCACACCCTCGATGTTCTAAAATGTACTGAAAAAATACAAGCATAAAACAATATCTCAGACATTTCATATCATTCAACATCTGTCTGTGAGGGAGCTTTTGAAATTGGACGTCTGGTTCCTATCACCACCACTGTGAACAGTTCGGAGTTAGTAAGTTTCTCTGGAATGGAGCATTTCACACCAAACCACACAGATTGACTTTGCTTAAATCCTAACCATTTAATTATACAGAAATTCCCCTGTAAACCCAGTTGTGGGTGAAATTGTGGGTGAAACGTCCATGCTTAAATAAATGGGCTTTTTTTCTGAGAAACTTCAGTTCTAGTGAATGTGATTTTTGGAGTTGCAGGAGCTGAAACAACCAAAATTTGAACCCAAAACCTGAAAATATGTATTGTTACACTCCTAAGAGGGATCATACAGCATCAAATACTGTGCCACAGCGACAGTTACACAGATCACCACATATATGCAGGTATCATACAGGCATGGGAATTTTGGAGAGCTCTTTGCCGATGCAGTTTTTCATGATGCTCCACAGGTTGAGGGAGTAGTTGGGTTTGTCTGGAATTCGGTTGCGTCGGCCTCTCCGCTGCTGCAGAGCGTACGAGCCCGATGTGTCCTGTAAACACAAATAAAAACAGATGATGCTTTACTGATGTATTTAAAAAAAATATGAAAATATGATGATTCCAAATATACATACAACAGAAGCCACTCTGAAGATCTGTGAAAGCGTGCTTAATTTGTAGCACACATGATGACCATATTGGGAACTCTAGGTCTAAGCCATTTCATTGGGAAAATAAATAGCTGCTACTGTCCTCTGTAGTAAACAAAAATGTTTCAGATCTTATATGTTTGTCCTGCATGCACCCCAAACACCAAATAGTACCCAAATGTATTTTGTGAGATATACAATTGATCTATACCATCAACAGTTCATATAAAAACCTCATAAGACATCTGTAGATTGTTTTAGATGGTAGATAAAATGGCCATATTTGTGATGATGCCGACTACACCACTTCAGAGGTCTACGAGTAGCGGCTTCAACGTGAGGCTCCAACTCACATTGTCCTCCTGACCCCAATCACTGGGCATAGTGCCAGTAATGCTCTGGTTAACACCTCCACCTGAATGTCTGAAACAAACACAGGGCTGGATTTAATCACTCCACTCATCAAACAGCATCACATTTACTGATCTGCACAGCAGGAGTGTCTTAAACAAATGAAAGCAAGAAGTAGCAAACAGCAGAAATAACATTCAAGCTATTTGTTAACGTCTATACCTTAAACAGATAAAAAATAAAGGCTTCAGCTTGCTTTAAAGGCACTGTAATACAGGAAACAATATATATGCACCAATTCAGCCTACAGAAGTTTAGCCCTACCCGCTTACACTGAAGTTATGAGGTACAGTAAAGGGCAGCAGATTGGAACAGACCTCATTTACATATATCAGTCTTAAAGGCACAGTAACAAAGAATGCTTGACTAATTCTAAGGGTTAAGGGGTTAAGGAGAGGTTGAAAAAATTAACTTTGATTGTTTTGATACATAAATTCAAACAAATGTTGCAAGTGGACCTCACAGAGAAAAACATACAAGGCAAATGTAAGATATGGGCCCTTTAAATTATCAAGGTGCTCATGCAAAAACACAGTGAATAGGTCCCAGCCTTCCAGGGATCATAAGGGCTGGAATTTTTGTTTTTGTTTTTTGAGGTGGGGTCTGCTCACCCGTGCTGTGCATGGTTGGACACAGGCACGGTGATGAAAGCGGGCGAGTCCTCCATGGCATCAAAAAACTCTACGTCCTCGTTCTCATCACTGGTGTCCACTTCTCCTGACCGCTCAGATCCCTCTGGAAAAACACAGACACCAAAATTTTAATTGAAATTTTAATGGCAATTTTTATAGCTACATTTATGGCATTTAGCTGACGCTCTTATCCAGAGCGACTTACAAGGTAAAGCATATTACAGGTGAGCCAGTGTAGTGTTAGGAGTCCTGCCCAAAGGACTCTTATTGGTGTAGCACAGCACAGTCACCCAGACCGGGATTCGAACCCCAGGCTCCCACATGCGGTGGCGGCTCCCTGGCGGGTAGTGGCGTTATCCACTGAGCAACACCAACCACTAATAGTTCTTATTAGATAGATTTGTGCAACAAGCTGCAAACTTTGCAACTTTTTGAAAGTTGTTTTTTGAAATATTTGAGCCAACAGTATCAGTCTTAAAGTAACTGTAACAAAAACTAAGAGACCCAAAGGGACAAGTTTGGTACATAAAGCCACACAAAAGTCATAAGTGCACCACAAGGTTCAAACAACCAATATGATGTAGGATGTGGGATATTATTGCAACACCACACCACCATACCAGCACCTCATTTCAACAAAGTCTTTATAACATCTATAACATCTGTGACTTGCATGAACAGGTAACGTTAGCGTCAACATGTCATTTTGCACTGGAACTGTAATTGTGGAAGCTAATAATAATAATAATAATAATAATAATAATAAAAAGCCAAGTTACCTGGAAAGTTAATTAGCCATGCAATTACGCAGCAACCAACAGTGGTCATGGGTGTATTCAACTAATGTTAAAGTCATTAAGGTAAATGTCTTGGAAATCCCACAAGAAATCTCAGTAAAGTGTCAAAGTCACTGTGCACCCCCCACTTTCTACAGAACGTTTGTGTATGAGATGTGTTCGTGTAAGTTTTCCCTCACGTGGGTGAGTGCTGGGTGCCTCTCTCCAGGCTCTCTCCAGGCTGTTGTGTTGTTTGGCTAGCTGCTCGATGGTCTCCTCCAGATGGTGACGCTGTTCTCTCTCATACTGCAGTGCCCTCTGCCACCGCCGGCTGTGCGCCTCCGCTAAATCCACAAAGTCTCGGCAAGCCTGAGCAACAGTTCGGCGACATTAGCCCCGTAGCTCCAAAGCAAAACCTAAGCAGCAAACTGTTCTTGGCTGCTTGACTACATTTAGGCGAAGGGGGGGGGGGGGGGCTGTACTAATTTGATGGATTTATCAAGACCAGTTTGCTTCTTAAGTTTTGCTCTTGCTCAATTGCTTAAAACCTTTTGAAATTTGTCCCAAAAGTCTTATAACATTCTAAAGAAATAACATTATAAAGTTTTGCTCACTTTGAGCACAGTACTGTGATACAAAATGGGATATGGAGGTACGTTAAAGAAAAAGTGCCCTTTTTAACTACATCTCTATAGACCACATCTGCAGCTTGTGGTTAAACACCATGAGCAAGAAGCTTTCTGTGCTTCATAAACGAACAGAAAACCTGTTATAACAGAAACACTTAGAACAGTCAATGGAAACCTGCTCTGGCATCTTCCCACTGGTTTCTATTATAAGTATGTTTTGAGTCACCGGTTCTTTTCCAAGTACAGAAAAAGGCATCAACACTATCTGTGGTAATGGACTGTGTGCAACAGATGTGACAGATAAAGATCAGGTTACAGTGAAGCTATGCTTTAAATGCTTTATAATAGGGATGTCCAATCTTATTCTCAAAGGGCCAGTGTAGCTTTGGGTTTTCATTCCAACAAAGCAGGAGATCTAACCAGCAGCTGGAAGATTGAGAGAAACTGTCAGGCAGGGTAAGGTGTGCTTTGGCTTGTTTGGAGGGAAAACCTGCAGTCATAACAGCCCTTTGCAGAAGAGACTGGATACCCCTGCTCCAGAACATTTACAGTAACTCACATTGACCATAGCATTGGAGGTGATGCGGAAAAGTGTAGCGCGCTCGTTGACCGTTTTCAGCTTGTCGTTTCCATCGCTGGGGCAGCGCAGGTCCTCCAGCTCGCTGAGTGACCGCTGAAGAGCCGCTCCGTGCTTTCCAATCAGATCGTTGCAGGTGCTCAGATCATCCAGCTTACTGACCAGAGTCTTCAGGGCACCAGAGGTCAAAGCGCGGTCTGGCTGGGCTACTGAGACTTCATCACCAGAGTCATCTAAGAGAGAGAGTGAAACAGTGTTACTTTTTTCACCTATATATTTGTTATTTGACCAGGGGTGCCCAAAC
This sequence comes from Semaprochilodus insignis, assembly GCA_034552555.1. Taxonomy (NCBI): domain Eukaryota; kingdom Metazoa; phylum Chordata; class Actinopteri; order Characiformes; family Prochilodontidae; genus Semaprochilodus; species Semaprochilodus insignis. Next base: position 9,508,198 of record CM067490.1, on the reverse strand, counting down.
TTTTGCATACGATTGTTCAAGGAATATCAATGCTATATTGTGATTAATAACACCATCACTATGAATACTAAAAGTGTTTTTCATTATATATCAGCTGTCAGCTGTCCAAAATTGATAGAACTGGATATATAGCATTTTGGAAATAAAACTCTAATTCATTTATTAGGCACTCAAAAAACAAACAAACAAACAAACAAACAAAAACAAACAAAACACACTGCTGCCTCCCTCAGCATGCTAGCGACCATATTAACAAACAAGATCAAATTAAACAAGTTAAACATGAAAACATTAGACTCAAATGCAGGGCTGTGTGATACGTCAACACTGTTGCAAGTGCTAAGAGATGCTCATCCTATGCAAATCCTATCCAACAGATCCAACTCAATAGAAATGAATCTGTAGTGTATGTATATCGATAGAAACAAATATTTTGTGTTCCTGGTGCACATAGTAATTCTAGTCAGTTCTATAATGTGAGAACTATTCTCACTATGTGGCATATAAATATCAAATATTAATAAACCTCCTCAGTGGAGTCAGGCAAGCTGCAATGCTGGTGAGTCTGAGGTACCAAATTCAGATAATGCAGTGGATAGGATGTTAATAAAGTCATTCAGAGTGGTTTGGGGCAAAATCCTCTGTCTATGAGATATACTCATACTGGAGGTGATGAGAACCAGATGTCCAACTATAAAAGCTCACCCTCACATGGCTCTACATTTAGTCTCTACAACCAGTCATTTCACATCAAACCACTCTTGCTGTGTTTACTGCAATTTAATATCACAGCCACAATAACAGATATAAAAATCACTTTTAAACACTTTCCCCAAATGTCTCAGCTATACTTCAAACCTGGAAATGCTGATTTGACAGAGAGAGACATAGTAACATGAGTACTGATTACAGAGGAGACCTGGAATAAGTTTCTTCATGCACTGGGTGAAAGTTTAGCTCAGCGTGGGAACAATGACATCAGCAGGACAGTACCTAGCCCATAGTGCGCAGAGAGATGAGTGGGACTGGAGGGAGTGCAACTCTCTTTGAGGCACTGCGGGGTCGACTTCCGTGTGTTCATAAATAGCGCAAGCAGCAACACAGCAGTCTGACTGACAGTCTAATAACTGCCTCTGAGGAGGAGTTTAATCAATTGTGATTAGAGAAGACCAAAGAAAAGGAAGAAAAAATAGAGTAAAAGAGCAAGATAAGTGTGTGGATATGGAGATTAAGATTTAGCGGGACAAACTGACAGACACGTGGTCATTCACTGACCACATCAGTGGCTGATCAAGCAGAGAGAGCTAGACCATGAAAGGGCAGAGAGAGTGATGAAGTATCTGACATGCAAAAACAAGAGTGAATGAAGGAAAAAAAAAAAAATCACAGACAGACATCGCTGATACAGATAGAACGACAGACCAACAGATAAAGACAGAGAGGCCAGACAGACAGACAGACAGACCAACAGACAAACAGGAGACTGAGTGTGTGTTACAGCCTAGAATTGTACCAGTGGAGTGGCTCACGCACACACGTACACACGCACAAGAACTCTGTGAATGAACATGGTTGCCTTGGAAACAAAAAGGCTGACACCATCAGGAGGCTGAGCTATTTTTAGCAGAAAAAAAGGGAATGACGCAGGTCCATCCTCCCTCTCTCCCGCTCTGTGTCAGTGCACCGACAGGCTCATACATGCAGTCTGACGTTCATTGAAAGTGATCAGTATGAAGCGACTGCAGTCAGGCAAAAGACGGGCAGCACAGCAGAGCAGCTGACAAACTGATTCTACAAGAATGGAGGAGTGGAGTGGAGTAAAAGAGGAGAGGCACAAGGGATGGAGAGATGGAGCTACAAGCCTCAAGCTTTCAAGGAAACCCAAATACATCATAAAAGCCGTCTGGCAGTGGTGTGTCTACAGCCCCAGTCAAAAACGTGTTTCCACAGTATGAGCCAAATGCAACCTTCAGCGTCACTGTAAACACTGTGAGCTAAACTGAAAGAGCTTTATAGTGCTGAAAGATACAGTAGATGACCAGACACCTGCACACATGCCACGTTTCTTCTCAAATCAACAATCAAGAGAAATGTTCTGCATAGTTCAGTGTTTGAGATGTAAACAGAGTCACTCAAGAGTGGTTTGGTATATAATAATTTGATTTAATCCACCAGTAAACCTGCATGTCCTTTAAATATAATGTTGATGATGATGAAATATTGGAAATAGGACTACTGTAGCAGATCTGAAAAATACCCTTTAGGCCATAATCTCAAAATATATTCTGAATTTCATGCATAACCTGAGAGAGATTAAACTTCATACATTCCCCTTTAATAAAGTCTCACCTTTTTGAGGACTTGGCTGCCTTAATTTCATTGCATGTCAGTGCAAGCAAAGAGAAAGTGGCAGTGTGAGTCAAAGAGCCATTAACAGGGAGTTAAAAAAGTTAACCGCTATAAACGTGTACTGGCTGGAGTGGTTGCAGTAAATGTGCAGCAGCGATTGTGAACACCACATTGCACTCTTTATGTATTAACTTCACATCCATGCAGGCACAAAAAAGTCTGGCTCAATGTTCAGGTCTCAAATGATCTTGAAATCAACAATCAAAATGTTCTACTATGTGGGGGCAATTGCAATTTCCACCAGAGAGGTCTTCAAATCCCCAAATCTTACATATGACAACTTCAAAACCTTCAGTTAAAGCCAAAATTAGATTGTTGTGGTTTGGTTTATTTATGGTCAGTACTACTGTGCGTTTGGTGTATGAT
>CM067490.1:9417923-9500423 GCA_034552555.1 Semaprochilodus insignis | reverse complement strand
TCTGAGTCACATCATGACAGTTTGGCACGACACCACTGCAGTCTTTGGCGATGTCGATGTGGTGTTACGGGTAGTGGTCGTAACAGTCTGCATGCATGTAGTCATGCATCGTGCAGCCCTCTGCCAACGGTGCTGCCACTAACAGGATGACTCATGGAATGCATCACTGCTTGCTAAATGTCCACAATTGTGGCTGATGAGTCAGTCAGGTACAATCATAAGGCCCGTCCTTGCTTACGTCACAAACCTGGATCATTAACATGTCTCACAATAATCAAACCTACCCACCAAGTTTCATTCCTGTTGCTTGATTCCTTCTGGGTGCAACTATTCTATTGATGATGAGTGAATATAGACTTATACAGTATATATACTTAGCTAACTGTGCAACTGTGCTCAGGGCAACAGAACCATTTGATGGGATAGGGTAAAAGTTCCACCCACCACAGGCTTGGCTCTAGCCAACAGGCTTGGCTCTAGCTAAAATAATACCTGTTAAGACGATGGACTCAGTGAGCACAACATCGAACGACTTGCGTTTGGTGTTTGAGTAACAGCCGCAATGCTGTGTTCTTTAGCACTCAACTTTTGCTAAGTCACACTTATGTGAAAATTCTCTTTTGGACTTCTTAATTGGACTTTTGGACTTGACTGAATTGATTTATCAGCACAGCAGATGGACAAAGAAGCAGTAACTGGTCTCAAGAGTCCCCCTCACCCACCCCCCTACCCCCCTCAAAAAAAGCGCTTCCTATCACTGCATAACAATGCAGTTTATAAACATTTAGTGCATGTTTATAAAGTCATGTGCAAAGGCTTGGGCTCCACTCATCAAATGATGCATTTAATTGATTTCCTAAGTGAAAATCACTATGTAAAAAAAAAAAAAAAAAAAAAAAAACACACAGAGATCACCACACTTCCATATTTGGAGGAGCATGTACAGGTGACGATACAGCAGCACAGCATGTACAGTTCTGCCGATCTATTATAGAGCCTGCAGAATGACTGCCTGTCAATTATTCACATTTATCCCAGCACGCTGCTGCAGACAGACCCGCTGCTTACCATAATTGTATCTAAATATAAGCACAAGCCTCCTGGCTGGAGGAATTCACTGACTAGTCTGCCCTCTAGAGGCCAAAAGCTACAAGGCTGAACAGCAGCATTCTTGCAGGAGGACATAACCATTCAAATGCTTCCTTCTGCCCAGCACCCATCTGTCCCATTCATTCTACACCAATCTAACAGACTGTAGAAACACGCCAACTTCTTTTCTTTCACCGCGTTGGCTTCCTACTGCGAGCTGCTTTGCTCAATTATCTTTCCAGACGTGTTTCTGAGAAGAAAGTGCTCATTCAGACCAAGCTGTGCTGAATGGAAACAGATTTACTCCCTCCAGCTGCTGAGGAGGTCTTCTAGGAAGCTGGGGAGTGACAGTCACACATCTAATCAGACTCTCAAACAGACAAAGGACCATATTTCTTCCTCCTCTTCACCTTTGTTGTCATCTTCTCCTCCTCCTTCTACATCTTCCCCTTCGTCTTCCCTTCTCCTTCTTCTTCATCTCAGTCTCCTTTTTACACTTTATCATCCTCTCCTCTTTCTTCTTTTTCTCCTTCATCTTCTCCTTCATCCTCTCCTCCTTCTCAAGGATCCTTGTGTTACTCCTTTGTCTTTCCTTTTTATCTCCTCCTTCTCCCTATTCTCCACCTCCATCTTCCCCTTTGTCATCTTCACCCCTTCTTTCCCTGTCATCATCTCCTTCTCCTCCTCTCTCTTCTCCCTTGTCATTTTCTCCTCCTTCTCCATCTACCCCTTCATCTTCTCTTCAGATTCCTGTTCTCCTTCTTCTCCAGCTCCATCTTGCCCTTCATCATCATCTTCTCCTCCTGCTCCTACTCCATCTTCCCCTTTCTCTTCTCCTTCTTTCCTTTTGTCATTATCTTCTTCTCCTCCTCCTTCTTTTTCTTTACGTTCCCCTTTGTCTTCCCTCCATCTACTTCTTTCCCTTCATTGTATTCTCCTCCTTCTCCTTCTTCCTCTTTGGCTACCCTCTTTGTGTTCCCCTTCTCCATCCTACCCTTCGTAAACATCTTCTCCTCCTTCTCCTTTATCTTCTTCTTCTCCATCCTACCCTTCGTAATCATCTTCTCCTCCTTCTTCTTTATCTTCTTCTTCTCCATCCTGCCCTTCGTAATCATCTTCTCCTCCTTCTCCTTTATCATCTTCTCCTCCTTCTCCTCTATCATCTTCTCCTCCTTCTCCTTTATCATCTTCTCCTCCTTCTCCTTTATCATCTTCTTCTCCATCCTCCCCTTTGTAGTCACCTTCTTCTTCTTCTACCCTCTTTGTGTTCCCCTTCTCCATCCTACCCTTCGTAATCATCTTAACAAGCACACAGCAATACTCTAGCAACCACCTGATGTACTGTAGCAGCCACCTAAAATACCAAAGTAACCAACTGGAAGCACTCCAACAACTCAGATCCAATCAGGCTGAGCTTTCCCTCTGCATTTCATCAGGAAAACACATTTCACGTTTAACTATACGCCTCAAAATCAAAGTCCAAAACAACCTGACTGAAAACTTCACATACCGATTCTGATAAAAGGGGAAGTAAGGTCATTTTAACACAAAACTACATTAACTTGTTGAGTAATTCTGAGGTTTACTGTGAAATGTTCAGTTCTAGAGAAACATCAGAACTGTCTGAATTGTTCACAGCGGCAGTGACGGGAACCAGACCCTGGTTGGAATACACTGCCTGAAGTCTGAGACACTGTTGATTTAACGGCTTTGAGAAAGTTTAGGAGATCATCGCTGTCAGTACAAAACCTCCAACATGGAACCTTTATAGGAGCAGGAAAAACATTCACTTGCAATTAAACTTAAAGCAAAAATGTTTTTAAGTAGGATTAGATCATATCTATTGGTCTGTATTATCATGACATTTTCACACAATGTAAAATATTACTTATAAGTATCCAAAAAAAATAGAGACACATAGAAATCAGAGTCTGTACATTTCTCTACAATTAACCATTTCACATCGAAACAACTCTGTGTGACTCATGTTTACTCATGTTTAAATGAATTATGGAATTATGGAATCTGGTGTTAAATAATGGCCATTAATAATCCCAGAACAGACACACACTCTGCAGATATCATTAAGCTTATAGTTACTAAATATTATCCAGAGAGTATACTGGTCAGCCCTTCGAAAAAAAAATACGCAAAATGTTCAGTTAAATGTGGGGAGACATTTTTGGGTCTTAACAAAAGGGCACAAGACATTAGCAGTACAATGATTAACAACAAAGCCAATAGGAGCGTAACAAAAAGTGCCAAGCTGGATAACATTCCAAGTCCAGAAAGAGAACCCAAAAGCAAAACACTGTGGAACACTGCAGACTGAGATGCAACCTGCTGGTATATGAACACACAGTTTAAAAGGCCAATCTGGCCCAGTCTACAGAGTAAGGTGCTGTAAGTACAAAGACTGTCTGCTGATGTACCCTGAAGATGAGCAAGAGTTTTGTGAACTACTGCTGTAGTGACCTTAACTGGTGTAGCGGTGGATACATGAATGATGTAGAGGCTCTCTTATCAACGCCATGTGGGGGATTTGTAGGGCATTGTAGTGAGAAAACATTGACGAATAAATGATGAATCCTATTAAACAGATGAGGCTGAAGGATGCAATGTGCCATATAGCATTATATGCAAGTTTTAAGCCTGAATGGGTCTTAAAACTCAGTGGTCACCAACTGTCCTCCTGGAATGCTATCTTTCCAGAGGTTTCCGGCCAACCCCAGTCTTACGCAAACATGTCTTTCGAACATTGAGTGTTAGTGTGGTCCACTAAGGTCCTTCTTTAGATATATTTTTTTTATTTTAGGTTGTTAATCTTTGTTTTATTGCTGTTTTATTTTAGAAGCTTTGTGCTGACGCTTTGGGCATACTTACCTTCAGCACTCAGCTTTGTGTTCCACGTTCTCCTTGGTCAGGTCTTGCTCTGAATAATGATTTGTTCACTTTGTTAAAAGCACATATTGAAACTCTTAGTCCAAAGGTGTTGTAAACACCTGAAAGGTTTGAGTGCTGGAATCACAACAAGGAGAGGAAAAAAAGTGGTTTCGATGGGAACCAGGGTTCGCCATGTTCACAACACAAATGTAGATTTTATTTACTATCCAGAACCACCAGTGAAGCTACACATGTCTAATAAGTTTTATACACTCATCATCAACAGATTAGTTGTGCCCAAAAGGAATCAACCGACAAGAATGTAACTTGATGGGTAGGTTTGACATTGCGAGACATGCGAATGGTGTCGTGCCAGACTGTCATGGAGTGTCTCAGATTGGCAGCGGGTCACCTTCAGTGACGAGTCCCACTTTTGTCTTGGTGGAGACAACCAACAAATCCATGCGTGGAAGCGCCGTGGTCAGCGCCAAGATGAATGGTTTGTTGTTACTCCACCTCCACTCCTACCGCAAAATCTGCAGGAACTGTGCGAGAATATTCAAGATGCATGGGATGGATTATTACAGGACACCATTAGGAACCTCTACAGCTCCATGCTGAAATATCATGACACCATACTGAGAGACACTACTTCTGTATGTGTAGCTCAATAAATATTGCCCATATCAATGTAAATTCATCATTTATTGTTCCTGGTAAATTTTATCTTCCGTCCCAACAGCACAGCAACTCGACACTTCCTTCTGCGTGTAAATATTCATTTGATGATGAATGTATGTAATGGTGATGACGATTATGATGATGATGATGATGATGAAATAGGCTTTTTAAAAAATGCATTCTAAGCCAAACGATTTTGGCAGAATCATCATAAATCAATGCCTCACGTATCAGGCAGCATATTTATAACCATTTCATGTAGTAACTTTCTGTGAGGGAGCTTTTAAAGGTGGATGTCTGGTTACTGTCACCATCACTGTGAACAGAGCGTTTCACACCAAACCACACTGAATGACTTTTTGTTTACATCATAAGTATTTAATTACTCAGGAATTCTGCAAAATCAGTGCAATGTACCTTTAATATGGTAAATTAGTGCAAAAGGACAACGTCAAGTGACAAGCGTTTTTACCATAACAGCTTTGAAAACCTGGACGATTCCCAATTTTTTGACACAGTGTGGACGTCTAGCAGGACTTTGGCCCGAATGTGACCATGAAGCCTGAAAGGATTTAGCCCTCACCTGAATGGTGCATCAACTGAGTGACGTTTGCTTTGGCCTGCTGCAGGGCAGAAACCCACCGCTGGCACTCCGCCTCCGAGCTGGCCTTCAGGTGGTAGTTCCGCCCCCCACTTGTCAGCACCAGGTGACAGGTGTCTCCCACCTCAATGTGTACTGTCGCCAAGGAGATAGTGCCACGGCAGGTGTGTGCCATTTCAGCTTGAGTCCTACAAGACAAACACAGCACTTAATCATCTGCTCAACACTGCAGACATCATTATGCTTTCATCTGAAGCCCACGTGTGCGGAGTACAGCCTGGCTTTCTGTGCTTTTTACTGTTAAAGGAGAATTAAATTAACATTTAAACAAAGTCTTTCCGAGTGGTTTGGTGGGAAATGCTCCAGTCTAGAGAAAGTTGTCGACAAGGAATTGTTCACAGTGATGGTGATATGAACCAGACATCCACCTCTAAAAGCCTTCATGGAACGTTTTTACAAGAAATGGTTATAAATATGCTGCCTGATGTTGAGGATGGAAAAAAAAATAATTCTACATCTGTAAAATGTAGTTTTATGCTAAAACTGTCTTAAAGCTGTCACAAAACAATGTCTCAGGCAACAGAGAGTTTAATTAGAACCATTTCATTAATAACTTTGTGAGGGAGCTTTTAGAAATCGTCTCAATAAGTTTCTCTACAATGGAGTTTCTTACACCAAACCATTTATTCATGCAGCGTTTAAGTAAAACCGCTTTAAAAACTAAACTGGGGACATTTCAACGCAGCCTTGTACAGTCTTTCGCAGTGCTGCTCTAACAGTCCACGCTGTTCTGCATATTCTAGTTTAATCCTTCTCAAAGAACTACAAATCAGCACATCAGCTCATTTGCAAACCCTGCATGTTATATATATTCGTAGGGCCAGAGCTGTAAAATGACTGTAATGTGCAGAACAGGAGGCCTGTAGGAGCAGAACTGGGAAACAGTGGTGTGATGAGCTTCATCCTGAGCCACCAACGCTCAATGAACAGTCCACAAACAGCTACTCCCAAATAAGACAAAACTATCGACAGCTATAGAAGAACATCCCACTTCATTAAACAGACATATAGCAGCATGTTCTGCAAAAATGTGTCCAGATCCCTCATGATACACAAGCCAAGGAAGTGTAGGTTAGAACCACTGAGAGGAGACAAGACTTGCACAAAGAAACTACGTAAGAACATGAAGAGGAGAGAGAGGAGACGAGAGGAGAGGAGACAAGACTCGAAAGGGGAAAGTATGTCAGAACATAAGAAAGAACCACCACTGAAAGGAACCATGTTTCAGAGGGACGAACTATGTTTGAGGAACCAAGGCTCAAGAGGAGAAACTCTCCAAGAACATGAGAAAAAACAACTGAGAGGAACCAAAACTCGAAAATCCAAGAACATAAGGAAGAACCACAGAGTGCAACCAAGGCAAGGAGAACCTCTCGAAGTACATGAGGAAGAATCAAGACTTAAAAACTACCCAGAAGCATGTAGAACACCCACTGAGAGGAGCCAGGACTGAAAGAGAGAACCTTCCTAAAAGCACAAGGCCAAGAACAAAGACTCACAAGAACCTCCCTAAGAGTCAGAAGCTCAGAGAGGAACCAGCACTGAAAGTGAGTGCACTAATAAATACAAGGCAGTATTAAGACTGAGTCGGCAGGTCGGTCTGTGAAGCTCTTAACGCTCTAAAGACGACTGGGTCATTTACCTGTAGTAGGACAGAAGGCCATTGCTGAGGACGAACCACCGGCGCTGGTAGCCCTTCAGATAGTTTGTCCATTTGAGAAGCCATCCTCTGTGCGTGTCCGGGCTGGTACCATGTCCAGCTGAGGACGTGGGAGAAGGGAGGATTTTAACATGCCCGTTCATTTTCCGCCGGGCTGACTAACGCATGATGTCTCCAACAGCTGCTGGAAGTGAAGGGCTGAAGGCTCCCGGCTGCAGATGCTACGCGCACCACATGCTGCTGCTGCCGCCGCCGCTCCACCTGCATTAGCCACTAACAGTGCTGCAGCATTGCTAACTCCAACTTGCTGCCACCCTTAGCCGTCCCACCCATCTCCATCCACGCTTCTCTGCCCTCCTCCCACCGCGAGGGGCAAATTCTGATGGGATGTGGGGGGAACACGGCACGATGACGTCGACGATATCACACCAACAGCGACAGCACAGATTCTGCAACGTGACGTAAAACAGCAGAGCGAGATCATGAAATGTTTCTTCATATGGGCTGGAAATTAATACGCGCTTTTATGAAACACTAGACCGGCATTTTTAACATGGCAATGATGATAATAATCAGTCATTCGGACGCAGACATGATATTTGTTTCACCTGGGAAGATTTGATGTTTTTCCCCTAATAATGATAGTAATACGGGATGATCGGGTGCAGTTCAAACAGCGGCCGCAGGAGGGCGACAAAGCGACCAAACATGTCACCTTTGAACGCCATTCATCTTTAACCATAATCTGAACTTTTCTCATGAAACACTGGCCTTTCTGACAACAACAACAATAATGATAAAATAATAATAATAATAATAATCCTGCATCTTATTCGTTTTTGATAATAACTGCACTGGGGTGCCGTTTAAACTGTTGCAACAATGCGTTCAAAGGCGTTCTTTTAGAATTCCATTCATCTTTAATCATTTCCATAATCTCAAATTATGAGACACTATACCAGCTATGTTTACAACAGCAATAATATGTTTTGTTATATTGTTGTTAAAAATATAAAAACCGACTACGAGGTGCAGTTCAATAATACAACCAAACATGCTTCCTTAGAACTGACCTCCCTAACAGTGAAAATGTCCAGCGAGGGTCTGATTTTCCTTTTATCATGTCCAAGTCTGATAATTAAAACAATGAACGACAGCACATTTACACATTATGTAAATATAGTCTGAATAAAAGTCTGGAAAATGTTGCCATAAACCATGTCCATAATCCGGACTTTCCTCCGTTTTCTTTTGTATTTCCCAAGGTCCACTTATGTTTGTACAGAATGCACTAGTCCTGACTAATGTCTACCATTTCCAACCTCTCCTAATTCCTTTAGAATTAAATAGGCCATTTTTGTTACTGCGCCTTTGATGTATGTAAATGAGCACTGCTCTGACTGGTCACCCTGTATTGAACATCATTCAAAAGACTGAACCAGACTGAGTGGGCGAGGCTGAGCTGCTGAAGGCTTAATAGGTGAATATACATAAATGTGTTTTTGACATCACAAAAACAATGAATGCAAAACAGGCTTGGTTTCGTATACAGACTGGAGGATAAAGCTTAAATCTTGTTGACATGCACCGAAATTATTTTTTTGGCCGAAACTGAACAAAATGAAACATTTGGTTGAATACGGAACACGGCCTTTCGCAGCCGTTCATTCAACACTGAACATTCCCAGCAAACAAGGCACAATATGACTTAAATATATTAGCAATAAAACATGTCTGCTGCATTTACAGACAGCACCTCACTCCACGCTAGTCACGATTTTATCGCAATGTTGTAAAATGAGTCCATGCTTCTTTATGGAGGATGCGGGCACCTGGTCCAAGAGCGAGAGAGAAAGCGCATGCGAGAGAATGTGTATGCGTGCGCTGATAAGCTGCTGTCTGCCTCGCTGTAGTTATTTACTCTGTCTGCAGTTCTGTTTGGCTCGAAAGCTTGAAACTGAATAAAAGCTGGTAAACATCTGTGTGCTCCGGTGTGACTCACAGCGCGTTGAAGTGGGTATTAGCCTCGAACAGATGGCGCTCGATCTGAAGCTAACGGATAAAAGTTCCGCTGTGGTTCCTGTCTACATCCAGGAACTAGAAAAGGGTAACGGCGTCATTAAAAACGTCCTTGTTCGGTATAAATTATTCGGTCTTTTCACGTATTCGGCCGAATAATTTCGGTTGCCGAACATTCGGTGCCTCCCCAATAGCCAGACGTATGTGGAAAAACCCTCTTCATTAATACATTCAAGTGTTTCAACTGCAACCACTGCTAACAGGTGGATACAATTAATGACATGGCCATAGACCAACACTGGCAGTAGAATCTCCGTCTCAGTGACTCAGAATCTCAGTGACTTTAAACATGGCACTGTCACAGGAAAGCCATGTCGGTCTCATCCTGTTTAAAGAGTGTTTACTCAATATGGACTACAACCATAGCAACCCACCCATCTGACCACGTTCTAGCCAAAAGCAATCATATTGGGCTCCTCCTAGAACATAGCACAGTAAGAGCTCAAAGCATGATTTTTTTTTTTATTCAATACTTTCAGACAGGAATGGGAGGGGAGGTAAAGCAAAACAGGGGAGTGAGCCTAAAAAAACAAATAGCATGTTTCACAATAAACATCTTCCACAAATCCAGTCTTTACATTTAACAGCATGCATGGCATCGGATTCATCAACAGCTCCTAACCATAATAAAGAGCACACAAGGACCGAAAAACAAACCAAAAACAAACCAAAAAACTTAAAAATGAAATAAAAAAGTAACTAAGGACTGCAGAGCAGTCACAAGTTCCATTCTAACTGTTATAAATATGGAATTACAAGTTTTAAAATCTTCTGAATGAAAACTGAAGTGAGGAATATGAGGTTTCTCAGTATGGTCTCTCTCTCCTCTCCTGGCGATGGTCTCCCCTGAAAAAACACAAATTAGAGTTAATCAGCTGAATGTGGTAGTCCTCACAGGCCACTGCAAACTTTGAGCCCAGCACAGCTTGATAAACTTCCCTGCTCAAGCACACCAACTAAACCTGGTAATTAATGGAAATCTTAAATCAGGGGTGCCTTAGCAAGAAATTTCGCCTGTCCCAGCTCTAAACATTGACTTTTGACTACATTACAGCACACCAGGAGGCAAGAAAAAATATTAATATTAATATAATCAAGGATGCATTCCCATTAGAATCTAATTGTATTTGCTAATCCAGGTAGGTGTAGCCCCTCCCACCACCATGCCCATTATCCTTTTATTTTAACCAATTCATCATCATGTATATGCCTGGATTTAACAACATTCATCTTTAACTGTGACTGGTCAGAATTTTCTGAGCAATAAAAGGAAATACATAAAACATCCATTTGCTTATTGCAGCCTTAAGTAATTTCAATCCATGTCCTTTTGGAATATCACCATAACAGCAGACAAATTATATACTGCTAAACATGGGAGTGTTAGTTGAACTGGCCTATTTTTTAAATACAAGGCACAGACAGAGACCATGTACTCACTTCATGTCCATTTTGCCAGGTGGGCCCATTCCCCTTCCTCTTCGCCCCATGTCATCCATGGGTGGGCCACCCCGTCCCCTCCCTCCGAAACCTCCTCGGTCCATGCCTCGTCCGCCTCTGAATCCACCACGGTCTCCTCCTCGACCCCCGCGGAAACCTCCAGGTCCCCCAGGTCCTCCAGGCCCTCCACGATCCATTCCACGTCCACCACGCATGCCACCAGGACCACCCCGGCCACGCTCACCACCTAAACACAGGCAAAGCATAAACTACAGTAAAATGTCTGGTGGAAGACTAAGACCAGGAATCATTTGGAACTGGCCTAAAAGGTTAGAAATTCATTTACAACTATGCACTTACCTGGTGGGAAGGGCGGTGGGCCAAAGCCCTCAGGTTTAGGTGCTTTACACTGGTTACACTCCATCCGCCAGGCAAAGTTTTGGTTCCCACAGCCACTATCACACAGGACAGAACACGAAAATCAGTACAAAATATTCACAGACACACAACATCAAGTGTTCGGGATAGTGTTGTAGTCAAGACCGCTAGATCTAAGTCCGAGTTAAGACCAAGACTTTTAGCAGTCCAAGTCAAGATATATTATAGTCTTAGTCAAACTTTCCATGGTAAATGAAAGCAGTGATGAGGACTTTGGGCTTCACATGCATGAGAAATGGCTTAATTTCTCCATCAGGGGGAAAAAAAACAAAACAAAAAACACAGCAATCCAGAACTTTATGCAGCTGCGTTGGCGACCTGCCACAGAGCTGCCGTCTTTTAGTTTTGTTACATATTTTAAGGAAGTTCTTCAGATAACATCCACGTTTTACTGCTCACTGGAAAACACCGACCCTAGCTTGTATCTTAGCATCATGGTTTTGCTCTGAGGTTCCGATTTCCGATTTTCTCATACAGATTTTTGTGGTGTAGGAGACCCAGGCAATGTCTCTAACAATGCACAGCTAATGTTCGCAGTTCGATGATACAGGAGAAATTACATCATTGATGGTTTATTGCCAGCAGCATCAGCTTTTTAAAGTTTATACATGGACTCCGTGTTTTTATTTTCCTTTATATAAACTGCTTTTCTGTGAAGCTGCTTTGAGACAACGTTAGTTGTAAAAAGCGCTATACAAATAAATATTGATTGATTTTAAAGACATGAGTACAAAAACGCTGGTACATCTGATGCAGAAACCACAACAGCTTGGGATAGTAGTTGCTGCTATCTAGTTAGCTACATAAAGATGGCTTTCAGCTAGCTAAATATAAGTGAAGACTACACATAAAAGTTCTTCGTTTTTAAAAAGAAAATATTAGGCTACAGAAATCGGCATGTTACAGAAAGACACAGAAACTGCTTGATGTGAGAAGCTGCAGTAGCGGTAAACATAGTTCCTCCACACATATACAGGTATATCGAGTGGTTAAACCTGCTATCACTTAAACCTGATATCAGTTATAAATACAAAACTGAAAGAAATTATTACATACCGTTTCATACAAACAGGTGACAGAATAAAGACAAATGTCTTGCTATTACTGTTTTAAATAGAGCCCAGAAACATCTGACTCCACTGGTCTCTACAACAATACAACAGAGTCCACCTTAGCCCAAGACGGAGTCAAGACCAAGATCACTAGTTTACGGTCTCTAGACCTGTCGAGTACTACAACACTAGTTGGGGTAAAAACCTCAGATAATATATTTTCTTTGGTCTTGCTTTGATTTCTAGAGCTGAAATTGATCTGTAGAGCTAGCTCTGATTAAGTCTATAAACCTACTTCTGTGTTTTACCATATAAACAAAACATAAAAACTAAACTACATTATATGATGTTTTTGTTCTTTAGGTCACACTGAATACAATATAGTGTATGGTAAAGTTGGTATTTCTTCAATAAAAACTGAAGACACCAACATGTGTAACAAGATCCTTACGCATTGGGACACTGCCAGTCACCGGCCCGCTGCTGCATGTTCCCTCCAGTTGGTCCGCCGCGGCCCATTCCCCTTGGCCCCCCACGTGGCACAAATCCTCCACGCTCTCCCCCACGGCCCATTCCGCCACGACCCATCATTCCTGTGCAAAATAAATGGCTTTATGGTACGCACTTATTTTCAGGCAGTTCATTTGTTCTAGAGACTTAGGTGCCAGACAGAGGGGGCATTACATTTCCTGCACAACTTTGTCATAGAAAACATTACTATCCACCGTGAACAACGCAATCGTCGCCTACACATGCTTAATGATCGTGATGTGGCATGGTCTAACAAATCATGGTACCAATTGTTTGGGGCTGATGGTAGGGTTTGTGCGTGATGCAGACCCTATAAGCCATGGATCTCAGCTGTCAACAAGGCATTGTGCAGACTGGTGGTGGTTCCATACCGGTGTGGGGTGGGTTCTCATGGCATGGGTTGTGTCTACCTAATCCTGTATTGACTGGCGTCCACTTTGTTTTACTGCTTGGTGACTATTTGCAGCCCTTTATAGATGTCATGTACTCCCCACAGTGATGGGCCCCCATCGGGCCCAAGTTGTGCAGAACTGGTTCGAGGAGCATTCTGGAGAACATATGTTCCAAAATATGGTGTGGCCTACATGTTCACCTAACATGAGCCCATCTGAGCATTTATGGGATGTGGTGGAGAGGTCCCTTCGTACCCGAGATCCCGCACCTACAAATACCACAGAGCTACCTAGACGGCATGGCTCAACATGTGGAATGTGGAATCATCTCCCTTTCTCCGGTTCTACTTGTTTACACAAGCATTTGGCTGATATCATCTGTTGCCACTACAATCTCCCTTACATTTCTCTATTAATGGACTAAATGTACAAACTGTTTTCCTCTCTCCTGCCCTCTCATCTGTCTTCTCTATGAGCTAATCAATCCTGATGGATAACACTGAGGAGCAACCAGTGAGGAATTTCCTCCTGGACTCTCAGGATTACATGCACTAAATCATACAACAATTTGCAATGCCTACCTCTCAATCCTCCTAATCAGTCTCTCTCAATCTTTCTCTCACTCTCTCTCCACACTCCCCTTTTCTCTCTTTGTTGAGCCCAGGAGCGACATTTCTCCTGAGTGATCACATGGGAGCCCCCAGAGCTACTAGAGTCACCAGAGCATCATCTCCAACGTGGGTCTCCTGCCCTGGTTCTCCAGTTCATCACCCGACATGACTACAAAGACCACAATAGAGCTGCCAGCATCTGGCACTTATGATGAACTCTATCACTCACTTAAACAGAGAACCTATGGGTTGGCTCTACCTTTGCAATTACTGCTTCCTGGATAAATCAGAATGTAGCTAATAGATGTTCCAAGCTCCTATTCCTGTTAGCTGTCTTTCTCTCTTCATCCGGGATCGACCTGAGGAGGATGGGTTCCCCCCTCGAGGTTTCTTCCTTGCTCTAAGGGAATTTTTCCTTGCCACTGTTGCCTCTGGCTTGCTCATGGGGAGCTTGGACCCAGATTTCCCTTCATACGTCTATATATGGACTCCGTGTTTTCTTTTACTTTATACAACATTAGCTTTAAAAAAGCGCTATACGAATAAAGAGTGATTGATTGGTAGACGTTTTACACCCAGAATTGACACCATTTAACCCCATATGTAACAGCACACTCAAAATACAGCTTTCCCATAGCAGATCTAGGGAACCAAGTACCTCCTCGCCCCATCATGCCACCACGGTCTCCCCTCATGGGCATTCCTCCACGCATCATCCCCATCATGGGCTTCCGACGGGCCATTGATACCTTCAGTTTCTTCCCCTGAAAGTCTTTACCTATACAGAGCAAGAGAAATGGAGCACTCAGGACTTCTGTACAAACCATTGTAAATATGGAATTAAAGTTTCTAAATCTTTTGTACAAAAACTACTGAAATTTTAGAACCTTCAAAATTGAGCCGCTAATGATTCAGACACAAAGCAACCATGTTATGAGAACTATCTGTAGCAGGGATTTTTCAATTCAGTCCATTGAACAGACCATTTTGTAAAAATTACAGTTGTAATAAAACACACACCATCAAACCACTCCACTGCTGCCTTGGCCGACGGGGGCTCCTCATAGGACAGGGTAGCATCGCCCTTCGGCTTGCCCGTCTCCTTGTCAGTATAGATGTTTACAGCAGGAAGGCCAGTACGCTTGTTTATCTGCAAGGAGACATTATTGTATTTGAATAAAGTAACTTAAAAGAAACGTATTCATAATTCATATAAAGCCGTGGTCCAAAGTTGCACCTGAGTTTTCCATCCAAACTCATTAATTCATTTAAACTCTAAAGACACCTCTGCAGAAACTGTACTAGTGACACCTGGGGGGGGGGGGTTAACCTTTAGGGCTAATAATAATAATAATAGAGCCTATCCATCACCAAAAGCTGATTAGAATCTAAAAAAGCTGGTTCAGACAAAACCTTGGAGAACATTCTCTTTACCCTAATAACATATAACCTAATAATACGCCACACTATTTTTTTCCATTTTTTCTCCCAGAGATCCATAATGCTGAGTAAGTTACCTGTAACTTTAACTGTAACTTTAACTGTAACCCCAAATGTGGATCCAATCATCAGTAATGCACAAATTAGCCAGGTAAAATGTCTCTCATTCAGACATCATTAGCCCCTTACCCTGATGATCCCACTGTGCTTGAAAAAGTCAGCCACTTCATCCAGTGTAGCGTTCTCAGTCAGGCCAGTAATGTAAATGGTGCTGTTCTCAGAATCATCCTGCTCCTCTGGGCCTCCTAAAACGCAAAGCACATTAAGAAAAATGCAGACAGATACACAATTTTATCATAAACAACAACCAAACACATACATACGCTCACCCATCTCTGAGTCTGGTCCTGGCATTCACAGAGGAGGACAAGGGAAGGAAGAGAGAGAAAAAAGAAAAGTTAGTCTGCATGTCTGACTTCCTGAGCCCCTGACAAGACTGTGCTACCAACTCCAGGTAAACGATCTCCCAGGTAACCATTTCTCTGGCACACTTGCTTTTCTGAACATTCAAAGACAAAGAGACGAAAATATCCCACAGAGTATACCAAAGTATTTAACATATCAAAATACCCTGTATAAATGAACCTAAACTTTTTTTTTTCCTTTTTAATATTTGCAAGTGTGCCACAAATAGAAAAATGTTCAAAACCACTGAAAACCAGAGACCCAAACTGGACTCCATACCTTAATTTCATATTGAAATAAAAGGCAATTAACACTGGCATTGCGTTACAGGGTCTGTTTTCATTAAACCCTACATAAAATGGAAAATCTCTGACTGAAGGAGTCCATTTTCTGTTTCTTTAAACCCAGATCACTTTTAACTGAATCAGCCCTATTGTAAACCAAAAGATGATAATTCAGTGAAAACCCTTAAAACTCTAGCCGGCAGGCTGTGTCTTTACATGTTTTTTTTTCCCCAAAGCAAAAAAATGAAAATTTCCCTCAATTATATCAAATATCCATGAAAGGTGGAAGCACGAAGATAAAAAAATCAGTTTAAAATCTTGTGTATGGTCTTGTAATTCTCGTTAAAACTTACCACCAGGCTTAATGAAGCCACCTCTGTCTCCAGCGATGCTGGGGGAATAAGCGGAGATATGAAGGCGATTTTCCCTTTAAACAGCCACTTCAGTACCACAAAAGGGGGGTTATGGGGAGACTGTACAGTTCTGGCTCTAAAGACCCCCAACAAGGCCCTTAACCCCACCACTAGTTACAATTTCTCAGACTAACACTCATTTAGGGGGTTATTCTAATGACAAAAGCTTTTGCCTGTGGCTTAAAGTACGTCATACATATTAGTGGCTGAACAGTGATGAGGTTCTGAATTGAAGGTTAATAAGGGGGAGGGGGTTCTTTATTACCACAGGGGTGGAAAACCCCAATACTGTTTATATATTACACAGAAAAAAGGAAGGTTTAATTGTTTCAGACGCAGTCCAGCAACTGTACAACTGATAGTGTACACTTGAGAGAAGAAGAAAAAAATAAAAACAAAGCTTTAACTGTACGAAGAAATGCTGAGAATAATAAACAGCACCCTTGCAAGGTCCCACAGAATGCAAAAATATATATTTAAAAAAAAAGGAGGAAAAAAAAGAGCTTCACAATTTTTTTCTAGCTGCATCTGAAACAATTTGCTTACAGAAAGCTGATACATGCACTTTGTGAAATGAAAAAAACAAAAATACACCATCTGTTTACAAATATGTTTAAGAAATAATTACACAAAGTAAAAATGCTATCCAAAACATTTTCAAAAATTACCATTACAAGTTTTCTTTTGGTTAAAAATACACACAACACTTTTCTGTGATCCCCCAGGGGGTTAAAGACACTTGAATCATCTCTCCACTTTAAATGACGCCACCAACTCTTTATGTCCCCATTTGAAAAGGCTGCCGGGCCAGACTGAACTGAGTAGCGGTACTGTAATTGTATTGCTGTGTTAACATGGCTCTCACTTTGTTACCTGCAGCGTATAAATGCGACAAAGCATGTTAAAGAAAATTGCTCATATTCACTTCACAAGAGACAAATGCAATAATCATAATCATGTAAAAAATATTAATATATAATATTAATAATAAGAAGAATAAAATATTATACCCATAACTCATATGAGGGGGAAGAAGAAAATGGATGCAGTGTAGCTTGTATTATGTTTGAGGAGGAAAAAAAATATAATAATAATAATAAATCACGGTAACCAAAGCATCACCACCTTTCAAAGCAGGAGAACCTTTCTTACCCAAGAAGTAGCATTTTGCAGTCATAATTGCGTGAGGAATATAAAATTCAGCGAAGAAATAAAAATCAAGGATTTCATTCCAAAATGCATCATGCAACTTCATCAATTCTCTTTTATCCCCCCTCTTTTTTAACCTTGTTAGGACTTTGCCTTAGAAATACTAGAAAGAGCAGTCCTATATAATGCTTAATAAAACCGTTATTAGAGAAATAACATAATAGCAGCATTTTTTTTTTCTAAATCCAAAACTTTCATGAATGAACATACAACATTTTGAAATGAAATTTCAACTGTATTCTATATATCTTTTAAAGACACTGCATTCACTTTCAAATACCACCTTTGCATCTCAAACACTGAGTCAACCCTCAGGGTAAGAAACTACCCTTATCATTATTATTGACCAAAATACTGACAGCTTTGCTCCAACAAACCCTTCATATACCCCGTATCTGGAGTGATTTATATATTTTTTTTCAAAAATGATAAAACAGACAAAATGGAGCAACTTTAACCTTTTTTTTTTTGTTTTGCATATTTTCCAAAATATCAATTTTGATTGAAAAAGTAATCAATCCAGATATTTAAGTGGCAGGCCATTATGCCTTTTTGGCAAATCTAATAAGACTCCAGAAAAGGCTAGTGACTTCAACCATTACTCATAACTCATCAGCCCATGGGCTTTAAGAGCAAAAAGTCACATTTCTTAATATCTACATTTTCTCCTCCTTAATAATGACTCAAACTCTGAAACCATGGATTAATCAAAAGTTTAATATGAATAACATGAATAAACCCTTCAATACTGCCATTACTGCCTTTAGAGTCACACTTACATTTTTGTGATACCTAATGGAGCCTTTATAAATGGGCTCCTTTGCTGTTTTTCCCCCCAAAATAACCTCTTACCTTCGGCCATGTCGCAGAGGGCTGAGAGCAATATATGTCTGCTTGCTTCTTAATAATCTGTACTGGACTCAAATACTAACACTGCTCTGCTGTACTGGTACCGACCGGTTTCTGAGACTACCTTTCTTTGCTAAGCTAAAATATCAATTTAGCTACATTCCAGCCAAATCATAATTAGGTAAAAAGTTTAGCGAGTCTCTCAGCCCCTGTATGGCCGTTTGCAGCCCCTGTAAGAGAGAGAGGTGCAGAGAACAGTTCTGAGAACACGCACACTCACACTTACCCCATGCCTCCACGGCCCATGCCACCACGCATTCCGCCTCCTCGCATCATGCCTCGGTCAAACCCCCCACGGCCGCGACCGCGGTTCTCCCCCCCTCCCATTCCACGGCCCTCTCCGGGACCCCCATAGCCACCAGAATCCGGGCCTGAGTAGCCGCCACCACCCATGCCGTTCGGGTGGTCCTGCCTGTAGTTACCTGCATGAGAAAAGGGACCAAAATGTAAACAGAACATTTCAAGCATGATTCCAGAATTCCTAGCCTAGTATACAGTACATATACACTACGGTAAGAAGCTTTCCAAACGGCAAATTGTTTGTACAATTGTAGGAAAACGCTTTAACTGCTATATAACAGGGGTGGGGAATAGTTTGGGTGCTTTCATTAGAGTCCACCAACAGATCACAATGCATTGGTAAACAATACATTTTCTTATTTTGACTCAGGCTGAACAGTACTAGCTTGCATATAAAGTAGTAAAGCCTTACCATACTGACTTGGTGGTTTGTAGTCATTCTGACCATATCCACCCCCACTGCTGCCCTGCTGGCCGTACTGGCTAGCAGGAGGCTGACCATAGGACCCAGAGGGAGGAGCATAGCTAGAGGGGGGAGCCTGTTGCTGTGGAGCCTGAGCCTGTTGCTGGTATCCACTCTGCTGGCCATAGGAGCTCTGCTGACCATAGCCTTGCTGACCCTGGTATCCTCCCTGCTGCTGTTGGGAGTATGACCCTTGCTGGGGAGGCTGGGAATAGGAGCTCTGCTCATAGCTGGAAGGTTGCTGGCTACTAGAGCTGTAACTAAAAGACAAGTTTAATGCCTCATGAGCCATAACATTTAGAATAAACACAGCTGAGATACAGTATTGCCCACTTATTATTTTGAGTATACTCATGTCTGCAAAATTATGACTTTTAAGTTTGAAAAAAGTTTAACATTTGAACAAAGCTTAAGACTTCTGCAAGTTTTGATTATAGCCAGTATTATTGACTCAGATTTTGACAGAACTTATTTAAAACTATGGCGCCTCAGCCAGCAAATGAGCATACTAAAAACTGTTCTGGAAGACACTGGCTGTTTACTGTTCTTTTTAAAATAAATCTTGAGGACTTTACCTGGGAGGTGCTGAGGAGGCGGGCTGTTGTCCATATCCAGGATAAGCAGGCTGGGTTCCATAGCCAGCTTGGCTACCATACGAGGTCTGGTTGCTGCTGGAGGAAGAGGCAGCAGCAGAGGACGCATCATAGCCACTGGCTCCATAACCCTGCACAGGCTGGCTGTAGCCCTGTGAGCTGGCAGGGGCAGCATTGTAGCCACCTACACAAACAAAGAAAAAGATCCCACGAAATGTCATATTGACAAAAACAAAGGTTTGCTTCAAGAACCCAGGACTAAATTAAAATTGATAGGCATTTTGGTAATGTCCATTTACAGAAACCAATCTGCAGTCAACAGCCCTTTTTGAATTCATTGTTTTCGTAATATCATACTTCCACCTATTCATCCTACAACAGTTAAGCCCCACCCATTCACTCTTAAGTCCTAAAGAGTGTTTCACCTTTGAAAGAGGGGTCAAACAATTATTGGCCTGACTGGATACGGAGTCAATATTCAGCATTTATCCAATTAAATGTGTAGTAGTAGCAAGTTGGTTGAGTACAAACGCAAACACACCCACTTTTCTTTTGGCTTATGGAGAGTCAAGCTATGTGCAGAAGAGATCATGTAGTTCCAGCTGTGAAATGAAGTGGAGAAACTTTCTGTTGTCCTTCAATGAAGAACCATCCTTCAATGCCAGTTTGTGCATTTTGAGTAACACACATTCTAGTAGATCACATTTAATGTGTAGGTTGAAGCAAAAAACTCAGGTCTCAATAGTTCACATTTTCACATCACTGTTTAGTGTTGCAGTTGGTGTGTAACACTCTTAAGATCTCATTTGTTCCTCACATAAAACACAAACTGTGCAATGAAAGGAGAATGTAAAGTAACTGTAAAATCCGTCTGTAACTCTGAGCTGATTTTGGAGATGAAGCTGAGGAATCACTAATAAACGTAAACATTCATATTCCTTCATTCTTGTTGCTTTTTACAAAGCAGTGAAAGATTTTACCACATGACTGATCAGAAGTTTACTTTAATACTTATAATGAAACACTTATACAGTTTTAGACTTAATCGGTTTCTAATCTCTCTCTCTCTCTCTCTCTAAATATAATAAATATGCATAAATATGTTTAAAGTTTTCCTGTCCGTTTTCTGAGCTCAATTTTTTTTAATAAATGTAACTGACAACTAACCGACACAAAGAGCCATTTTCATCCATTTACTACAGCAGCTCACATGATCATCACCACATGATCAGACTGGCCAATCAATTAAACAAGTAGAATCAGA
This sequence comes from Semaprochilodus insignis, assembly GCA_034552555.1. Classification (NCBI taxonomy): domain Eukaryota; kingdom Metazoa; phylum Chordata; class Actinopteri; order Characiformes; family Prochilodontidae; genus Semaprochilodus; species Semaprochilodus insignis. The sequence goes on along the minus strand of CM067490.1, from coordinate 9,479,566 downwards.
CCCACATCCGCACTGGCCCTTTATGGATAAGACAGGACACCCCTGGGCTAAAGGATAGACAGGTTGTTCAGAAACTCACTCTACAAATTCAAAGTCAAAGATGACTGACTCACCGCTGGCTGGTGGCTGTTGTCCATATGAAGACCCATAAGCCTGCTGGCTGTAACTCCCAGATGAGCTACTAGTTTGGGAGTAGGCTGAATCAGCAGGCTGGGTGTATGAGCTGTAACCCTGCTGCTGGCCATATGACTGCTACAAAGATGGAAACAGCAAAGCCTCCTTATAATATCATTCACATGCCTGACACTCAACCTGAGGATCGCTAAAAATTAATTTTATCAAAAAGATTAAAACAGAAATTACTGACTGATTAAAGCCAAGATTCTCACCTGGGCACCTTGTCCATAGGTTTGAGAGGGCTGGGCAGCATAAGAGCCATATCTGAAAGTGCAAAAACACACAAATTAACACAAATCAACTAACTAGTAACAACATAAGTGGAGTGCCAGTTAAAAAAAAAACAATATACAAATACAAAAAAAAATAATAATAATAATAATAATGCATATTAAATTCATAAAAATATTGCACTGGTTCTTACCCTTGCTGGCCTCCCGCCTGCCCGTAACTGTTATAATCTATTAAAAAAAAAAAAAAAAAAAGCCAACATACAGTTAGCTACTTATTCTGGCTAGTTTGACAGCTCTAGGATGTATGTATGATGTATTGATGCTTCAAAGGTTTTCCAAAGAAAAAAAAGGTGCTACACTTGTCAACCTATTTTCCAGCAGCTTAACTGAATATTAAACTTAATTTTAATATAAATGACTAAACAGACAAAGCAAGAAGATTCAGTTTGACCCATTTTTTCCTACTCAGAAATTTCATTTCTCCATAAAATTACAGCCCTGTCACTGAATGCTCTAAACAGGATGACTGTGTTAAGTCAGAGGTACGCAAAGAAACACAACCGAGAAAGGGGGGTACATAATGTCAAAGTGCTTACGACTGGTTCTTCATAACTGTTATTAACTGTACATCCCAAAACAATTACTGTCAACAACAGAGAAGTCATTATACTCCTGAGAAATTCATAATTGCTCCGTGCCCACACAGACGCTCAGCTGGCACTTCCCCTGCAGAATTCCCTTTAGGCAAACAAGCAGAGCTATTGTGAGGAACCACTATGGGCAGAACAGATGATAATATTCATAATTTCTATGATAAATTGCTTTATCAGTACCAGAAGAACGCTGATCAGCTGAATGCTTCATTACAAAAAGAGCGGAATGTTAATTGTTGCACTGTACTTTGTGCAATGCAGAACACAAACATTGTATTCATAATCATCATCATCCTACTTTACATACACTACTAGTTCTGTCAGTTTCAGAGCACATTAAAGAAAAAACCTAAACATATGTCCCAAGAAAATGACGACTCCACACATTCCCTTCTTCAAAGCTATCGGATATTATTTGGCTCCAGGGCTGAATCTGATCCCAGAAACAGCCACTTAGGACTCAATGCAGCACAGAATACCAAATCTGCTCAAGCGGTTGAACCCCGGCTTCTGAGCACAAAGGAACAAAAGATGACCTCTGAAAACAGATGGATACACATTTACTTACGATACTACAATAAACTAACAACGAATAGGCAGGAGAATGAGGAGAAATACTGGTATATACACAAACCTACTCAAAATGAATATTGATCAAACGAATACCGGTCCGCTTAAACCACGTGAAAGGCTTACAACGGTCAAAGACAAGGCTGACCGAATAACAGGACGCGCCTACTTCACTGCTGCTCTCAATGTAAAATGAATATATAATCAATCCTGAAAGAGAAATCTCTTGACTGAGAGTGTTTGTGTGCATTTTGATAGCAGGCAGTGGCGTTAAAATGGCGAAATATAGTCGCCCACTGTCTTCACAGCGCTAACGAGTCATGCTAGCACCAATGACTGACCTTAGCTGCAGCCTAACCGGCTAGCGTTCAATCACGGCAGACGATTTAAACACATGGCCACTTTTAGAACTTCGTAATTTGATTTCTTACTAATATTTATATGTTCGTTTCTAATAAAGTTAGCCTAGCTAAGGTATGAGCCATTCAAGCAGCCCTAATTTTCGCTACCCAGCCAACGTAAGCAAACGACAACCCAACAAAATTAAGCATGCAGACGAAAACGCCCTAAAAGACACGTAAAGACATAACACAAACATCATTATATCACATTTCAGCATTTGCCAATAAAAAGAAAATGGTTTTATTGAAAATTCTAACCTTTACCTGCTGAGGACGCCATTTCGTGGTCTCTCTACCCAATGGCCACAGACCAGCACTGCGCATGCGCCAAAAACGGACTCTAGGTGCTACCATTCGGATGTAGAAAAGCGTTTTGAACATTTGGGCTGATGTGTGATATGTCTTTAACTACCTCCAATAAAATATTTATTGTTGGCATTTGAGGTTCTGAATAAAATGCATCTGAACTCAGTCTAGACAATTTTTAAAATGTATATTTTCTCCAAATGGACTCGTCCACAGTGACGACGAGGGATTCTACTCCTGGTACCAGCGGCATTGTAGACATTTAGGAATACAAGTATATTTACATACGTGTTATAGAGCGTTTTATACTTTAATATAGTAGAATTTAATGTTTTAAATATGGCATATATTTGAATCTATATAATATCAGATGCTAAGTTAAGATATCGTAATACTTTTTATCAGTTTTCTCAGTTTTTTCCCCGTTAAAACATTCTAATAGTTAAAAAAAAAAAAAAAAAAATTTCATGTTTTTAAAAAGCCAAACTGCAGAGGACTGCCACTGTTTCACAGTCATGCTCTGCTCCTCATACCTCAAGCAAATTCAAAACCTAGTCTGTAAGAAAGATAAAAAGCCATCAAAAATATTTTTGCAAATTATGCTTTAATACTGTAGTCAATGAAAATTTCAATGAAAATTCTATCTAGTATGAAATTATGTTGTATGACCTTCTACTTGCAAAAGTTTACCTGCAACATCACAAGTTTCATTATTCTTTTCATAACGTGTGCATGTGCGTGCTTTAGATTCATGAAAGAGATGACTATCTCAATATTTTCATTTCAGTGTGGCATACAAAACCGTATCTTGAAAAATACTTATGGCACTTTTGAACACTGATATGATGGAAAAGCATGTGAATAAATAATAATAATAATAATAATAATAAGGGCTCTCAAACAGAGGTCATGTCTCTAAATATAAATATAACAGCAGTGCCTCATTTACAAACTTCTTGCAAGACAGCAGATGTTAAACGGAACCAGTGTTGATAGCCAGTTGATATGGATGAGTTTGTCTAAGGCAGTCAATATGGGATTTACTGATCCTGCTAAAAAGAAAGGGTCAGAAATGGTTCAGAAGAAATGTGATGAAACGTCCAGTTGCTGTCTTTACTGCTGCTAAGCCACCGTCAGGAGACAGGAAGTGTGTAAGTCACAGTAGGCCAAGAATGGATTAGCTCAGGACTCAGACTTTCCCCGCTGCTCACAATAATCCATCCTGTTCAAAGACGGAGGGAAGGAGGGAGAAGTCGAAGGGGGCAAATTTAACACCTGTTCCGCTGTAGAATTTATTCTGAAACTCCACCCTGCAGTCAGAAACATGAGAGAAAGGAGAGAGTATGAAAGAGTAAACCAGCATATATAGTACATCTTATGTCCTGTTTATGCCGCAAAAAATGAAACCTTATCTTACTCAACCTATTTCTATTCATTAGAAGAGGCAATTTCGCTTCCTGACTGACTGACAAACTTTGTTGAAACGCGCATGCAGGGATGGGAGGGAACAAGGGGTCAAAGTTTCCATGTTAGGGTGATGGTACCCTAAGTACCCAGCTTGCGGACTGTATTCAAGCTCCGCAATATTGACTATTTTTAAAATGATTTCACTCTGCAAGATGTGCTTGATTTGGAATTGTCAGCATATCTGAACTATTTCTCATCAACAACAAGTTTTTTTTTTGGTTTTTTTTTTTATAAATTTAACTTTACAAGAAATAAAAAGGTCTTTACTTTTAATTTAAGTTACTTAAAAGGTTTTATTAAAAGTGATTCTGAAGAATTTCTATTGGTCTATTCATTATGAAATTTTCACACAATGTAGAGAATAGCTTTTCAAATAATATAATTAGAAATAAAAAAATGTAGATATATGTTTTTGTTTGGACAGCAACAATTTGTTTTGAAGGTAAATGGGGAGTTAGATGACAGTTTTCTAGTTTGTATTTGAATGATGTGACACCTATTGTTGCTGATATTGATGATACACTGGCGTTCTAGTGTGATAGTGTGGCCATGTCGACGGCACTTGCAGAGCTACCATTTGTGCAGTGTTAATTAATAAAACACACTGACAGTTAAAATTCAAGTGTGTGTGGTTCTGTTTTTATTGCATTCTGGCTGTCAAATATCATTAGAGGAAAGAGGCTTTGATAACTTTGATAGGAAATTACACACTTCTAAACATGGCAAAATCGCAATTTTCATAATACATGAACAAATTAATTAATTCTAAACAACCAATGCCCTGTCATCATCAGAGAAAATGATATGATATAACACTATTTATGTGGGTACTAAGCATTTATTATTTAAAATAAACAGTCTATTGTGTCATGAGTACATTAGCTTAACCAGTTCTAAACCTCTTCTTAAGGAAGCCCAGTACTTGCAGTTACATCCCAAAACCTAGTTTATCTAAATCAATAGTACATTAGTTTTAAACCAAGTGCTGCTGAGGGAACTGAACAAACCCATGTGAGGGTTTGAGTGCAACAAGAAGTCAGGAACCAAACCTCACAAGTTAGAAAATAGTTTTGATGATTTTTGAACGTTTATTTCATAAAATCAAGGGAAGCTGAATATCGAACAACTTTATTGCACTGTTACAGAGGGAGCCATGAATTTGTCTCAATATCAGGTTCAGCTTTTTCAGTATTTGCCAGATGAAGCTGAATGTGGTTTTGTTCTAATCAGTCTGTTTCACAGGGTGTTTCACAGCTCGTCTTGTTTGCTGAACTGTAGTATCCTACTTCCGGTCACCTTGTTTAGTGCAGAACAATCAAACCTTTAGTTTGATTTCTTTAGATTAGCTTGTTGTGGCAGATGTGTGGACATTCCGGCTGTACTCAGGTCTGAACCAAACAAAGTCTAGTTCAGTTCACTGCTAGTGGGGATGCATTTTTATGTTGGTTCACACCAAAAGAGGCAATGTAGCATCAAAACGTGCTTTCCTCTACTACCATATCAGCACTGTACTGTCCATATAATCTGTCTGTTCAAACACCTGCCTCCTGATAGACACTAGATATTGTTACTGCAGCGCAACCTGCTTCTAATAACGGCACATGGATGACAGGACATACTGCAACCATTTACTATAACGTTTTCACACAAATAAGCAAACAAACGCACTTACTCCCCAGACAAACGGTTTTACATATCTTTTTCTCAGATGGACTAACACTTTTCCAATACTGTCTATTTGTGAGTGCATGTGCTGACCAGTGCAGGCGCAGGGCGTGCAGGAAGGCGGAGAGTCCCTCCATGATCAGCAGGATGGAGACAGTAAGAACTGCGAAGAGGCTGAAAACAGGGGCCAGAACCAGCACCCCCAACCTGGAGCTGATCCTCAGAGCCACACGCAGCACCATCGCCCACAGCACCTCCGACAGCTCTGATTTTCAAACAGAGTACAGATAAGCCTTAAGACCACAACAAATATCCCACTTTCACAGTTTCTAAAAACTGTATACTTTTTACAGCCAGTTTGTACAGTCTGTTTCTATTACCTCTGCAAGAATTTAACAAAGGAAAAACAATGGACAGACAAATTCAACAATGACATGTGCTTATACCTATTTTATTAAACAACAGATTGCAAATTAAAGACTCTTTTAGAAATAAAGAAATCTGAAATCTAGAGTGTTATGTAAAGGTTAGGGTGCCCCTGGTCAAAATGAAATATAATTGGAAAGGAGGGAAAAATTACATTAAATGTAGCAAAAGTTATGGGAAATATTGTATTTTATGTTTTGGTATGGTAAACAAATAACAGTAATTCTGCACTACAATTTGGGTTCTATGTGGAGGATGTATTATTAATAGTACACATTTTTTATTATTTTTATCTTACTTTCACTTCAACAAATCCAAAATCAACAAAACATTACATTTTACAAAAATGTTTACTTTTCCACATGACTGTATATGTGTGTGTATATACTGACGAGCATGAGCCAGGCTGAGGGCCCACAGGCGCAGGTATGATGCAGTGTTGGAGATGCAGCCCAAGCAGTACTCTATGGTATGAATTGCCTGGTGGAGGAAAACATCTCCAAAATCAAACTGAAAAAAAGGAAACACAATACAGTTATTGTTACAAAGACACGCTGTGTTTGCACTAATTTGTTTTTGCTATTTACTCTAAAAATTATCGTTTTGGTCTTCTCAAGCATTTTCTTAATATTTTAAATATTTTTTTTCACAATCTGAGACATGTTTGCTTTTTTAGTTTTCTACACTGCACAAAATGGTATCTTGACAAGTAAAATTATCTTTCATCTAATCTATATATTTATCATTTATCATTCTGAGATTGTTCCAAGCTTATTTTGAAATTATTTACAAACATTTTTACTTGTTTTGAAGAAATTGTATGACATTACATTCTCACACTATATTAGCAGTTAATTTTTCTTTCTTCAAGACAAACACAAGGGGTATAAATACTGGAGGAGATGAACAAGGAACAAGTGGGTACAATTACAGTGCAGGGCAACACAGTGGTTAGGCATGGAACCAAAACAAAAAGAGAAGCACATGGCCGGAAAACATGAAGGAAAATGGAAACTGGAAAAACAACAAGGGCAGGGCAAGACAGAGTGTTACAATGACAGTTTGTCACCTTCGTATTGCTTTTTTAACGAACAGCCCAGAGTTATATGGGGCAAATTAACTTGCACCATAATTGAAATGTATCCTTTAAAGTGTAATCTAATCTAACCAAACAACCAGTGGGCCATAACGTTCCATAACTTGTTAGCTACATTAGCCTTGTAGCTCCAGTGCAAAACTAAAGAAGAAAACTTCAGACACTAAACATGTCTTGGTTCATCCACTACATTTGTATGAGGGGAAAGTCTTTGCATCAGTCTCAGGTCACCTTTAAGGTTAGGGGGGTTTGAGTCTGACCTCTTTTGGACTGCTTTCCCGTCCAGGGTGATCATCCAAGCCTTCCTCTTCATCATGGACGATAGACGGCGACAGATCGTCCTCACTCAAGCGTCTAACTCGCTCATAGCCCTGCATCCAGAAACATAAAGGACAGGTCTCTGTGTTTCTTTTGGACATACACAATATACACAATAACGCTAAGATCGCTTAAAGAAAAGGAAACAAGCAAGGGGGGCAGTTACGCAAATTATGCTAATAAGATTAACTAACTGGTCAATATCAGATGCCTTTTAATCAAGATATAATAAAGTGAGCGTGATTAAGACAGGAATTATTACTGTTATGAATTACCTCTTGCATTGTCTTGATAATCAAATTTTATTTGAGCTATAAGCCATGTTCATATTTTTGGTAGAAAGGACAAATATGCACACTCTAAATTATTCTCCAAATTCTATAGGCCGTTTTCCAGGAATGGGATCAAGCCTAGTTCTATACTATGCAGGGTTTTGAATGGACAGTTTCTATTTTTAAAGGTAAATACAGTGACGAAGCTTACTCTCTGTCCCGGAAACCGGTCCTATGTGTACTATCCCATAATACTTAACACACACGTACACACACCCTGTGGACTCCCAGGCTCTTGCTGCCGTGATGGAGCCAGTAGAGGTAAAGCGGTTTCCCCAGCAACAGCACTGGAACGCACAGCAGGGCGACGGCCACTAGGAACACCTGCAGACCCATCTGTTACACACAAACACACAGTCAAACCATCTACACAGCACTGTGAAAATGTCAGAGAGAATTTATTAATTTAACTTTCAATAAAACCAGCAACGCTTCACCTGTCAGAATACAACACAACGGTACGGGGTCTGAAAGGTTGTGTAGCTGTCAAGAAGCCCTCACTGAGAAAAGGGAATGAAACTGCTGCTGTTCTCAAAACAAAGGACTGACAATTGAGCCTAGACCTTAACCTCACTGAATGTGTTTGGGACTTCAAAATCACTAAATGCATATTTAGCATATTTAGTTGTTAATAGTTTTGCTTCATGTTATGTTAAATACAGTATATTTGTTTCTACATTTTTGATGATTAAAAAAACCTTACAACTCGTATATAACAGCCATTTTGATTGTGTTCAAATAAATGAGGGGTGGTCCTTGACTTATTACAGTACTGTACTCACTATGCAGGTGAAATATCATATTATGATAATACTGCTACATACACCAATTTGCAATATGCCTGGCAATACATTTAATATATTATATACAGTTATATAACATGGTTAAAGATTGACTTGCATTATTGTGAATTAAATAAACTATGTTTTTCTGGATCATGTAAATGTCAAAAATCTAATTAGATTTAGAAAGCTCATTTGCATATAGCCACAATCAGTGATATCAGTATTGCAAACAGCAGATAATGATTAATATCGATACATTGTGTAGCACTACCACATACATATGTACATGCTCACCTGTCCAGGATAAAGCGGTGTTGTGGCATTGCCCTGCATGAGGAACATGTTGATGAAGTGGATCAGAATACTGGGGGCTGTCCTTGACTCGCGCGCTGAGAAAGCCAGCCATTTATAGAAGATCATGAACACCAGGTAGCCAAAGAGACAGAGCAAGAAGAGCAGCTCTGGGACAAACAGCAGATACAACTTAAACTTCTGCCTGAAATGCCTGAAAAGACCAGAAGACCAGAGGTTTACATGAGTGCAGAACAGATCTAAATTTTGTATTTGAAATCATAACATGCCTGCCACAAACCACGTCCAGTTATTCCGTAATCACCAATAGACTGTGAATTGCTATTTTAGTTTTATTTCTTGGCTCTTTTTTACACATCCATAATTGTCACACCTTTTCCTTTTACTGTATCCTTTCCTATCCCTCCATTCTTTTTTAAACTTCACTACTATTCCATAAACATGTTTTAACTTGTTTACATTTATTTAATGAATCATTTTCATTAGTTATTTACATGTTTATTTTCAGCTATACATTGAATCTATTGATTATACATTGATTTTATCTCATTGACCTCAATATTTCTCTCGCTGTTTTTCTCTCTGTTCTCTGTCCAGACTAATTACTGAACAAAACATATATATTACACATACATTTTAAAAGTCTATCTCTATCCAAACTGATGGTATAACAGGTAGGTACCAAGCAACAACACTGGATACATCTCAAATGACTACCTGCTCCCTACATGGGGCACCAAGTAGTAATTAAAATAGTGGCTCCTGCACTCAGAACAGTGTGCCATATGACTAATAAACAGCTATTTGAGATTCAACCATGTGTGCACAATTCCATACTGGTCAAATAAAGCACTTTTGGAAGTAAGGAGTGGGTTGGGATTCCCCTCTCACGCTGCATCGCAAACCTTGGGAGTTGAAATTAAGACATAAATTATGGGGTTTGCGTTTTACAGTCATAATCTGTTAATCACCCTTATAATCTCTCACAATTACATAATAACAATGTTAGCCCATAGCATGTGTGCACACTTGCATAGAGTTAAAGGTTGCTCTTGGTAGTGTTAGCGTCTTGTACAAAGATAAACTGAACTAGCAGTTAATCTACGACCAGACCATGTACAAACGCACACTGCCAAAATATAATTATACAATAAGAACGATGGTACATCTGATCATGTGTTTATCAGGTGAAGCAGGAATAGAAAACATAAAAAGAAGAGCATGTTTACTCACAGATAGTTAAAGACACTGAGCACCACACCGAAGCTCATGTGCACGACTCCGATGATCACAGACATTTTCATCTTGTAGGAGTTCAGAAAGGCCAGACGATTCACTGCCATGTTCCAAATCTACAAACACACAGTGAATTAGGTCACCCTGTGCTTTAATCTTTTTTTGAGTTGTTCGGTGAAGTGTGCTTTATAAAACTTTAAAGGTTGTGTCTGTGTGCTACATACGGGATCAATGCCCAGGGGATATGGTCCGGTGAAAACTCCAGAGATGTTAGGATCGAGGGCGAGGAGAGCGTTTGTTTGTACAGTTTCATTTCTGCATTAAATGGAAACAAAAAAACAAGCTTTATTTGCAGTCAAATAATTGTGTGCACATTTCATGATGAATTGACTAGTAGAAATAACCCCAAATGATCCAAAAATATTTCAGAGATATTTCCTAGTTCTTTTAAGGGTGATAAAACATGTAGTTTGGTTTAATGCAGAAAATCAGAATATGAAACACTATTGCAATTTGTTTTGGTTCCAAAACCTGGCTCGGCTAATTAATACTTCATTAAAGCTGCCTTATGTGTGGAATATGTGTGATTTGGAGACTTCTCTGATGGAAATAATCACTTCACTGAGTGGAAGAATCTGAATACTGTGAGTGAAAACAGTTCAAACTTTTGAATATGAATGTAAAGTGTATTACCAGTAGACTATGTGTTTGTGTTCAAAGTGAACTCTGTTAAAACTTGATGAATGATGTTTGAGGATGTGAGTGAATTCTCTTATTAACTACTGTCATCATACCTTCATCAGTATAATGTTGATTTTATATTTTTGCATACTTTTGTTTATTTTTGGTAATTTAAGTAATCTAGCAAAAATGTCTTGTTCCACTGGCAGATTATTTTATTTGCTTTAAGAAATAACGCTGATATTTTTGCTTGTTTTAGGAAATAATGCCTAAAATAAGTACAATGACCTACCTGCCTTAGGAAAAGACATTTTAGATTAGATAAAATTGCTTATAACAAGTAAACAAAGTCTAAAAATAACTTAAATCTTAAATTACTCTTACAGCAATCTTATAATTTGAAATATGAGAATACATATTTACTAGATTTAAGGTGTTTTCAAATTAAAAAACATTTGCATCAAAACAGTGCTAGAAACTCAGCTGTTGCAGAACGTCTCATCAGTGTTTCATTCATTGTCTTATTACTTCAAATGAACTACAACAGAGATTGTTTGGAATTGGACTGAGGCCAACTTTTCCAGGGGTCTTATTTGGTGTGCTCCAGGTTTCAAATTCTAATGGCTCACACTTGTTTAAAAGAACCACACCAAGAGAGCAATCACTCAGCAAACCAGCCAGGTCAATAATCATGTGTGTGCATGAGCGTCTCTTACGTCCACTGCTGTTCTCTGAACATGGCTTTGATGTTCCAGCCTGATCCAAAGATGTTGAGGGATTTGGAGAAACAGTCATTGTAGATAAGTCCGGTGTAAATGGAGAAGAGGCCCATCATCAGGATGATATATCGCCCCTCAAAAAACGTGCTCCATATCTGAACCCAGAGAGACATCAGTCACTACAGAGTCAGTATGAATATGCTATTAACATATATAAAGAGATTCATAACTGTTATTCTGTCAGGGAAATTAGTGCTGTGCAGTACAATTTCACAATATCTTCCACAAATATATCAGATAATATTTAAACTTCACAAATCCACACTTCCCTTATGCTAAAACCATGTCAAACATAACATATTTTTTTTGATTGTACAGATTTATTCTGTTTGTTTTGAACTTCAACATTTTGAAACACCATCTTAATGATGTACGTGTAATATCCCAGACACCAAGAGTGCTTCAAAAAGAATTACAAAAAAACAAACTGATAAACAGAGCTACTTCTATTTTATGGGCTCAGTACTCACTCATCATCAAAAAATAGCTGCACCCAGAAGGAAGCAACCGACAGCAATGAATCTTGGTGAGTAGATTTGACACTGTGACACTTATCCCCAACTGAAAATGTGTGGAATGTTATTGGACGCGCTATCACAACTCCACCCCTACCGCAAAACCTGCAGGAACTGCATGAGAATATTCAAGCTGCATGGGATGGATTATCACAGGATGACATTAGGAACCTCTATGTCAAGACATCTGGCATGGCAACATGGCGGCACTTCCTTCTAGGTGCAGTTATTTTATTGATGATGAGCGTGTATCACTAAACTGAATATCAATATCATAGTTTTGTGATATCCTAATTTGCTGTTATAATGTATCATCTAGCATTAAGGGAAGCTAAATTTATTTTCCTGATCTAACCTCATTTCCTGAGTGTTTTCTTTTGTGGTTCTTCTCAGTCAGCACCATCCACAGGGCGAAGAGTGTCATGACCACCCCGTGTCCAAGATCACCAAACATCACCGCAAACAGGAAGGGAAAGGTGATGATGGTGTACGGAGCTGTGGATTATCATACATTTAAACATTATTAAAAGCAGTTTCACAAAATGCTTATGATTCTCTGTGATTTGTGCACACATGACAAATATATATATCGCCAAGTGAAATTAAAGTTCTTAAATCTTGTCTATATACGTAATAATTTTGAGATGGTTTTAGGAATATATAGAATCATTAAACACACCAGACATTTTTTACTTTTCAAGTACCTCGATTCAGTTACGTGATTTTACTATACTGATTTCTTAGATTTGCTTATTTTAAGAATTATGCTTAAAACAAGAAATAATATATGCTATTATAGTGAGATAATTTCACAAAAAAAGTACAAACCATCTAGGAAGAAATTTAAATAATCATACAATATTCCTATAGCCATTTTAACATAAGAACTATTTGATATTTAGACCAGATTCAAGATGATCTCAGTCACCAAAATATAATTTCTCACCATGTCTTATCATTTCACAACAAAAAAAGACAAAAAACAGAGCTGCAAAACTTGTTTGTCCTCTGCCTTCCTTATCATGGTCGTAGTAATTTATACCGCATCCTATTTTCTTAATTTCTGTGCAATGTAACAAACAGCCAAAAGGCCAATTACAGTATATTTGTAGTCAACCAGTGAGCATCCCTCCCGAGAAAGAGCTACATCAGTACCTGATGAACTGAATCGGGTATGCTTCTGCAGGAAATACTAGAAACAGGCCAGGGTAGTGGGTCTCTAAGTATATACTTCCTGAAATGAAATACGGGTATGTAGTTAGCGTTATCCCCTGCAGGCCTCAACACTGACCTGGACTGGCCTCCCTGTAGTCCCCGACTCCATATGCCTCGACAATGCTTTGGAACCCAGAGGTAAACTTGTTGCTTCTCAGGAGAGTGGGTGGAGTATCTTTACTTGGGATACGGTTCACAAAGGAAGGGACAGTGGCGTCTCCTTTTCTCTGTCAAGATAAGAGTAGTTCAATTAAACTGCAAGTTCAGAACCAACTTTTAAAGCAATCACTGGGTGGAGTAAACAAAGACACACATTTTACAATAAATTCACAATATTCCTCTTAGCCCCAAGGTAGCTGATCCGCTGAGACATGTTTGGTGTCTGAGGTTTGCTTCTTTAGTATTAGCACGGGAGCTACTAATATACACTGTCCATAAGTTTGTAGACACCTGCTCCTGGAAGACTTTCTACAGCAATCTACAGGCCGTTAACAGGAAGTTTCTGCAGTAAAATCCTTTAATCAACCTCTAAAGATATTGCCCCAAACAATGAAACATTGCTGTAAGATTGTGATTGCATTCTACCACAAGGGTTCTGGATCATTCCACCTCATCCCAAAGGTACTGAATGGAGTTCCAACACTCAAGAGAGCACAGTTCCACTGATAAAACCCAAAGCCTCGGGGGATGACTTTATACCTCTTTAGCCCACACTAAGCACTGGACATGGTAACCTCATGTGAGACTGCTTCAGAGCGTCCCATTCTACCGATGCTTTTCAGCAAAGATTAAGGAAGCAATGCGTACACCTAAAATCATGTGGATTTGTTCAATAATCTCTTATATGTTTTGCTTATGTGGTTTCTGACATTTTAACAATGACAGAAGTATGTAACAACTAATAAAATACTCTTCAAGTCTGATATATGTCTGCACAGTCCATTTCTAGAGATGTATACAGACTACACTTGGGACAAATGAATTAGTTAATAGGAAGTACATATTATGTGTTGCAGTACTATGGAAGTAAAAGACTGGTCTGAGCAGGGTTTAAAATCTCTACATGGCCAAATCAGTACAGTTTATTGCCTTCCTCTCTTATTCAAAAAGCTGATTAGTCAAATCGGTTGTGCCAGAGGAGAGACATTAAATTTACTTGCTTTGGCCCTTCAGCTATAACATTTGAGAAAGATGTGTTTTGAGGGCATCTACTCACCGAGCCCTCCTCTAGTGCTCTCCGCAGGTTGGTCAGGTCGTTTACGGGACACCACACCTCTGCTATGAGACACTTGTTGGTGACATCAAAGCTGCAGAGGTTGAGGATGTGATAAATGGCTTTCATCTTCTTTACCTGCAGCACCCATGAGTGTGCAGACTCAGAGGCTTTATGAAGAACCTGCTTCAGGTAATCTTCAGTACGGTGGAGAACCTGACAAACAAACACACACACAGTCTACAGGTAATATACTGTACGTGCACATTCAAAAGTTTGGACTCAATCATATAAAACCAATATTATTGCAAACAGAATGACGAACAATGATGAGTTTAGATTATTCTGAAACGACCGATAAAGCTCTAGAACACCAAAAATTAAGTTCTAATACAATTACCATCCAATAAATTATTGCAGGATATTACTTATCATTTAATAACTTCCTGTTTCCCCAGAATAGAAAGAAAACCATCTTAGAATACACAATATGGCTAAAAGTATGTGGACACCTGACCATTACTATATCAGCTTGGTGAACATCCTATTGCGAACCCAAGAACATTAATATGGAGCTGTCCCCACCTCTGCAGCTATAACAGCCTCCAGGGAAGATTTTCTACAGTAATTTGTGTCCATTCAGTCAAATGGTCAAACGAGCTTTTATGAGGTCAGGCACTGAGGTTTGCGGTCAGAGCTCTGTGCAGCTTGATTCATCCACCAGACTGACGCTGAGGTATGATTTATCACTCCAGACGACACATTCTACTGCTCCAAAGTCCAGTGGCAGCATGCTTCACAGCGGCTCTGACATGGAAACCCATTTCATTAAGATCCTGACGCACAGTTCTTGTGCTGATGTTTCTACCAGTTACAGTACTGATCTCTGTAGTGAGCAATGCAACAGAGGATAGACAATTTTACATGCTCTGCACTTCAGCACTCTGCAGCCCTAGCACTGCAGAAATCATGGCAAAGGTGGGATATTATAGCAGTGCCATATAATAACTTCTAATGTTTGTCTGTAGAGGCTGGATATGTGCTTGATTTTATATGTGTGCTGGACGTCACTAAATTACTTAAACTCAATTATTAACAAAGGTGCCCACATACCATATTGTGGTTCTTGTGGAAGAGGGGAAAATGTCTTGTATCTGGTGTCTAGTTTATAATATTTGCATTCACTGTAAAAATGGGATAAAATAACCATAACTTTATTAATATAACAAATGATTTAGTTATCAGTTGATCTACAGCATGACAGCAGGTCATTGTGTGATTGAGGTTTAAATAGCCTGGTAGAGTTAAACGGAATGTCTGGAAGGTTTAGTGTTGTCCCTGTAAATTATCAGCAATAAAATGTAAAATGTACATTGTTGAGGTCCTGGATGCGAGTTCTCAGACTGTCCATTACATCTGCTCGCTCTTCGTCAGTCTCTGGGTGAGGGTACAGATGACAGTGGTAACTACACACATCCAAAAAAACAAGAAGAAACCAAAACAATTACCACTGAAGGCATATTGTACAGTGGGAAAGAACAACACAGGAACTTCAGTTGAATATTTACATGGTCAAACCACCTTAATGGACTCTTGTGTGGGAAATAATTTTAAAAATCCTAAACCCGTTCAACATCTCTTATAGCAGAGCTTAAAGTAGAATTTCACAGAATGTGTGAAAAGGAGAACTGACACATGCTAGAGGGTGCTCTCGAGTGACTCTAAAAGAAGACAACTGAGGAGAAATTCTACATTTTTCTAGCTTATTAATGGTTAATCATTTTTTAACAGAGAAATGCACCTCACACAGAGCAGCATAAGGGCAGGAATACACCATGGGATTTAAGAACTCTTGTTCTTTACCAACAACTACATCACTGCATGTTTGAATCACCCATTGTGTACAGACAAATCCTGTGATTTACATGCTCACACTGTACGAAAAGGCTTAAAATGTAAAATGTGCACAATGATTGCATCCCACCAATGAGATGATCAGCTTGCCAAACCATTAGGGCTCAGTAGTACCAATTGCAAGAAAGGACTTCCTCAAAACTTCTAGTATTTTAACTTCATGTTTTTCCATACAATGGGATAAATATTAACATATATATACATACAGAAAGTCACAAAAAGTTAGTTACAGTATGCAAACTTGAAATTCTTAGGCTATATTCAAAAGTAAAATAAAAAGAGATTTGTGCATTGTTTTACTCTTTACTCTTTATATTCTGCTACTGTGTGAATAGTTCCTCCAGTTACAGCGTTTCTCATACTAAAAATAATTCCGAATTGTGTCAAAATAGTCTAATCAAACTGAGGCATAATATGATGTACTGAAGCATAAAGAAATCTTATCAGTGTGAAATCTGAGGCCTGCCGTTATTTGGCTGCTCACCAGTCACAGATTTTTTGGACCTTCTGGCCGATCTGGTCGCCCCAGAAAGAGATGAGGAAAACTACATTTTTACTGATCTCCCCCTGCAGGAACAAAACACAAAAAACAGCATTCACACAAACAACCTATAATATCACATTACCTGTATCAACACTACTGCATCCTAACAACACTAAAACGTCTACAATAACTGAGATACAAGCTGCAAAGATTTTATGAAATGAATAACTGTGACAGTTCCAGCTTTACATACTACATTTACTGAGGGCTTATTCAGGCAGTTTGAGGAAAAAAGAGAACACATCTCCTTAGCATCATGTAAACTACATTCCTAAATCATCACACTCACTATGTGGAGTTGTTCAGTATTCTCTAATAGACTTCATTACACTGTATAACACACTGTTATGTATAAAACAGTTGTTTTTAACTGTACATGACCAGAAACTAATGTGGTATACAAAACTAAAGCAGCACTTGGTCTACTACAGTACCGTGCATACTTCAGAGATCAGAGATCACGCATTAGTTTATTTAACGACCTTTGAAGCTGCATTATGTAAGTTTTGGTTCTGTGTTCTGTGTGCAACTGCACATGATTATGAGCATGTTAGAAGAGAATTCAAAGAGAACTCAGTTAAACCTTGATGAAGAATGTGTCTTCTGAGAATGTCACTGTCATCATATCTTCATCAGTATAATGTAGGATTTGCATTTGAGACCTAAACATTAAGCTGAACCTTCTTTGTGAGCCTGTGCATGTGACATAAACACATAAAGACGTATAGCATGCTCTGAAAAACACCTGATTAGTTTAATTTGTCCATTCTACTGCTGCACACTTACTGTCCCTTTAACTAAAAACTGGTTAAGAGCTATAGAGAAAATGAGATCACACAAACAGATAAGCAGCACTGAAAGCTTTTTACTTTGAGAGAGAGGAGAAAATTCAACTCTCACTCTTGCTTCAGACCTGAAAACATGCAAGGGGTTTCTGTCCAACTTAACGCTCTGGGTCTGAAAGCATATGTAGCTGTGTGAGATGTGAAGTGAAGCTGATGAGTCTGCATATTTGTAATTGTCATTACTTGCATAACATGCAACCAACTTCTAAAGTCGAACTTTGGTGGTGTAGCTGCAGATTTCTTTGAGAAACTGAAAGTCCCCTGAAATAAATTAAGGTGTAGTAAAATTCAAAAAGGACACAATAAATACTAAAATCAGCAGATATTATATTGATCTATTGTCTTTGCTATTTTCTGTTTAATACATATTTTCTATTTTTTGTACTTTTTCTGTATAACTTGTACTTAATGACTGTTTTGATTGGAAATTAAATAAATGAAAGAGCTGTCTCTGACTTTTGTACAGTGCTGCTTTTTGAGGTAAGGGAGCAGTGTTAATATGATTTTGGACGTACTAGCAAAACCACTTCTTTAAAAGTCAGTTCAGACATCTCTGCACACTGCTGCAATCTATTTCTGTATCTGTGTTTTCTCCTTAGAGAGCTGTGTGTGTGTGTGTGTGTGTGATAACTGAAGGTGGTCACTCACAGTGTCTAGGTCAGCCAGACTCTCGTCTACTTCGGCATAGCTCAGGATGGTGTATCCTTTACACACTCTCCACAGCATGCGCTCAAAAGCCTCCATCTTCACCCGCTGGATCAGCCCCGAGATAAACCTACAGACATACACATACAGTTGAAATACACACTTCACATAAACGCTGTAGCTATAATGTACAAATTCTAACAATATAAACATGCAAAAAGTAGTTCTAATAAAATTAATCTGTACAGGGAATTCTAATTACATTAATGCCCAGAATTAGGCTCTAATAAAAATGAATATCAAAAAAAAAGGTTTAAAAAAGTGTTATTTAGCAGAAACGTTCTTATATACTTAAAATCCAGGAAGTTCTAATAAAATGTATATTTAGAATGAAGTTCAAATAAAATTAATATTTAGAGTAAAGTTCTAACAAATGAATATTTAAATGACTTTCTAATACAATTAACACTTACATTGAAGTTCTAATAAAAATAATATGTCAATCAAGTTTAGAATGCCACATAATTTAAAAATGATGATTAAATCTTGAAGAATAAATGTGTCAAAAATGACTATAAAAGATTTTATATTTAATTTTATTTACTACCATTTTAATGCCACTTAATAACTTCCTGTTCTGCCCAAAATACTGAAAAATAAAGTATTGAAAAATACTATATTAGTGTGTAGTTTACAATATTTAAATCTATAATTTATAAATTATTACAACAAGTAATTGCAGTGTGTTTAACTGTACATGCAATAAATATTGTGATAAAACAACATTTTAATTATTAAAACCCTCTTACAGCATTAAAGCACCTTTTCTGTACAGTTATTTTGTTTGTGATGTGTGTCGGACTCACCCCAATTTGGCTCCCAGTCTCTGCATGCCAGTGCAGCCTGCCACAGACTCCGCCTCCAGAGAGGGAAACTCCTCATACTGCGGTCCCAGAGCCTCATGCTACACGCAAACACACATGTGCAGAATCAATATTAGTGCTGCATCAATAAAACAGGTCAGTTTCTGACCAAAAACCAGAATGTATTTAATGTGTGAAAAATTATGTAGGGGAGAATGAGGCAAAATCTAATGTAAAGTGAATTTAAAATATATTAAATATATGCTATTAAACAGATTCATGCAGAACTTGATTCTGACTATTTCATATTCCCATAACAACATCATTTGTAAAATATCACAGCAATGAGACAGACAGCAAATCTCCAGATGTAGTCTCAAGACTATGTTTACCTGGACCAATCAGCATAGAATTAACTGTGTTTTCATCAATTTACCAAACTGTTTAAACATTAGAACTAGCCCCTCAGCACTATGCACATGTCGTTGCAGTCTACAAAAATAAAACTAGTGAAGCTAATTATTAGATCTTAAATCCAGAATTTAAAAAACTTTTTTTTTTCAATTTTGCTGAGGTACTAACATAAGGACTAAACATCAGTGAACACGTGCTTTACATTAAAACAGCTGAATCTGTTGTAAAGCAGTGTTATGTGGAAGGGAGAAAATGCTATATATCTCTGTTGCTGGTATCATAATTATGCACTGCACAAAACATTGTTAGTGTGGGTCAATATACAGACAATATATAATACAAATAATAACACAGAGAGTTGTCATTGTTGTCATCCTTTATATATCTGAAACACTGCAAACAGTAGTGTGGAACAGGTAAATACACCTACATCCATTATACTTCAAACATGTCAAATTAAAATCAGGGACACCCGATCAGGTGCTAATGATTCGAACACTGTTAAAGAATATCTTGGAAGAACCTGAATTATGTAAACCTTCAGTATCTGCTCTTTGTTATCGGGGTTTGTGGTTTCATCTTGTGTAGATCAAAAGATCTCTCTGAGTCCTTTGTTATTCATTTAAACTGAGTCTTTACCATTCTCTGTTTAGGGTGTCTGTGTGAGCCTGCTGCTGCAGAAATTTTAAATCCAGCACACTGAACTGAGGTTCTGAACGTGAGTTAGGGCTGGATAAACACTGGAGGATGCAGAATAACAACCCGCATACGCAGAAACTCAATAGATCGATATGGATGTGGTGAGCTGAACAGCAAGCAGGGGACCCACCCTGGAGCGGCTGTGCATGAAGGTGTGTGTGATCCTCAGCATGTGTGTGTATTCAGTGAGTTCTAGAAGGTTCCGCTGAAGCTTCTCTTTGTTCTTCGCCACCTCGCTGAGCTCCACCTCTAAACGCTGTAACTGCTCCTAGAAACAGAAAAACAGAGAGGCGTTCAGTAGTAGGGTCATCCACACACATACAGGTTAGTTAAGGTCATAGTTCAGCAAAAAGAAACATATTTACACCATTCCTCTCCTTTCACTAATGTTGTTGATCAATCGATACAAGTTTGGTGTCTTAAGTTTCTTCTTCTTCTTCGTAAGCTTCTTTAGTTTTGGAGCTACAATGTCTATGTAGCTAACAAACTGCATGCCTAAATCGCCACACACTTGCCTCAAATTATGTTGAGTTTTTAATGGAAGTTACATAAATTTAAACAAACGTACACAAAGTCATTCAGAGAGGTTTGGTGTGAAAATGCTTGAAACGTACTGAGCCAGAATTGTTCACAGTGGTGGTGATAGGTGTGTGTTTAATTGACTCGCCAAGTATAACATATACAGAATTAAATCCTTGAATAAACTCTTGCTAAATGCTTGTTAAATAAAACTGTCAGTCCATGAAGCGTGCCAAACAAGGCTGCACATATTTTACCTACCACACACAATCAATTCTGTGACTGAGCCCAGGCCATATGTGCTACGCTCCATTACCCAACACAGCTTAGCCCCTGGGGCTTTCTCTCCTACACACTCAATTACCCAAAACCAGACAACATAAGGCAAACTCCATGAAACATGAAAACATATGCAGATTTATCACCCCCAACAGCATAGAACAGCATCTACCTGCAGCTGCCATGGCTTTAAAAAACTCTCACCAAACTCTTTTAATTGTGGTAATTAGAGAGGAGATGTTTGCACAGGAGCCGTCAATGCTGTCAAAAAAAGTCATATAACGCTCCCTACACTTCCGTGATGCGTTACAATCTTTCAGAATGACCACATGAATCATATGAACGTTATAGAGCATTATAAACTATAGAGCTTTTTAAATTAAACAGTAGAAGCCATATCGCCCCCTACACTTCCTGTAGTATATTACAGTCTGTCAGAATGAGTGTGTGGATCATATAAACATTCTAGAGCGTTATAGATTATTACAGTATTGTTTTTAAGTAATCAACGCATCAACTTTCTTCTATAACCCCAGTTATTAACGACTAATCAACTATGTCAATGAATAGCCCAGATACAACTCCACAACAAACTTTCTTCCAGTCTAGATTAAGTTAGGCTAGATAACCTTCAGGGTCTTCTGGGCCTTTAGTTCAGGCCTAGTGATTTCTCTAAAATGAAAATATACATGACTGTATTTTTTGTTGTTTTTATTTAATAGAATAATCATGGTTATTGTATTTAACCTTGTATGTAAATTTGCAGTACTCTTATTACATTGCTATGTTTTCATTTCTAATAAGAAACCTGAAAAGTTAGGTTCTAAACAAAAGGTTAATTTGTGAGCACCTAGTGGAATCCAATCATTAGTATTTTTGTTCCTTGTGGTATCTAGGTAGACAAAGCATAATAAACTCTCCCAGTGCTTAGTAATTCATGCGAAACCAACATTCCAGAGAGGAAAAATTGTCTCACTTGTCCGTCTGTACATTCTAAATACGTCACTGACTGCAAATACAAGCAGGAGCTTGACCAACATGGTTCAGTCAGATGCTAGAAACGGAAAAAAACAGGTCTGTTACAGAAGAAAGCACAAGTTTACCATGATCTCCAGGACATGTTTGGGTGCAGGAGCCACAGGACTGACTTCAGGCTCTGGAACAGCTATGTTCGCCTTCCGGATTTCTCTCAGCAGGTAACCTAGACACAAACACAGGATACCGAAGACCTTTACTCACACAGTAAAGTCTTCTCTCTTTCTCTAATTTTTCTCACATACTCTCCAGCTGTTGCTTGTGTAGTGTACAGTAACTACACAATAACAACAACGCTGTAAAACCACACAATACCTAATGACTCCCAATTAAATTCTTTTACTAAATAAAGGATAAAGCATATTTATTTAAATGTAAGATAATTGGCAAACAAGAGTAAGTTAATGTCTCTTACAAAGAGCGAATGTGTTTCATGAGGGCTCTGTTATGTGCTTCACAAAGACATGGTTGCTAGCTTCCAGTTGGTGCGAACAGAGAGGACATATTACTGTAAAAGCATGTATGTACCACCTGGACACTGTACTGTTCACAGTAAGCCCCCATCCATTTTACTTGCCCAGAGACTTTGCCCAGGCAACTATGTTTGTTGTATACATTTCTCCTGCAGCTAATGCACTCCGGGCTGCTGATGTCACCAATTCTGTGACCGTGAGACTACAGACACTGCACCCAAGTGCCTTCATAGAAATCTCTGGGGGGGTTTAACCATGTCAGCTTGACAACAACCCTGTCCGCTAAGACTAGGGAATACAAAACATTGGGCCTGCTGTATGCTAATTTCAAAAAGGCATACAGCTCCATAGCTCCTTAGGTTTGGGTAGATCACAACCTGCTCTACCTTAAGTAGAGCAACAAACCTGCACTCCAGCAGCAACCGATGATCACCAGAACTGTCTGGAGGTAGTCACAGGAAGCATAAGAGACTCTCAGCGACTGTACTGAGGTGCCAGACTGACATGACAAAAAATAGACTAAGGTGACAATAAACCCTGGGTGACTAAGGATATCAAGGCAGCACTGAACAGGAAGAAGGACAAGATGCCAAATACAGGAGTGTGGTGGATAATGAAACTACTCAGAAACTACTCAGTATTGCGGACAATGCCTCTCATAGTCACATCAGAGCGCCTTCCTCTGTAGGCTGAGAGCACCGAAGTGCACCACAGAACAAGTCCTTTTCTGCCAGCTGCCATCAATCTGTGTAACTCCTCTGTGGGAAGGAAAGCTGAGACACTGAATAGTGATAAAAATATATATAATTTTCTTTTTTTCTATTTTGTTTAATTACTTTTCAATCTTTTCAATATCATTGCCAATATGACAATCAGTATCATGTTATAGCACTTTTTTGGGTTTTTTTATACTGTATTAATTCTTCTGAGCAACGTCTGGTGCAAGAATTTCCTCGAGGATAAATAAAGTTCCCTCTTATCTCCTCTAAGTAGGTTGAGCTCTAATGAAGCTGTGCAGCAGCAGTTTTAAAAGGTGCTGTAGAACTTCACATGATTCGGAGGCAGAAAAGGAGGTGAGAGTTGTTGAGAAAACATAAGTAAAATAAATAAATAAATAATTGTAACTGTCCTTAAAAACTCACTATACAATGTACTCCTCTAATGACTTATCCACTAAAAGGTTCTGTAGTGAAATGTGCTAAGGCAAGCAGTGCAGTTAAATATATCCACAGACCATTTCAGGACTCATCTACATATGCTTCAAACAAGCTAAATTCAGAACAGTGCTTGCTCATAAAAACAAGAGTAGCTCTCAGATCTGAAATAACCAGTGGAAGAAACTTTTCTTTTTATGTGTTGTAAATGACCTGCATTGTACTTTTCTGTCTTATTTTCTTTGAAGAAAACAGGGCTATAAGAGGAAAAAGCAATGCTTACATTTTTTTAAACACCAGCAGCATTTTAAGATTTTGAAATTTTACAATTAACTTTTTTGGGGGGAGCAATGGGATAGGCACAGGCTGCTGTAATGTTGTAATTTAAACACAGACCAAGACCACCTGAGAAGATCAATCTTAGTCCTATTCCAATCAAACCATGCTCCAGTCATGCTCGGTTTAGCCATGAGCTCAGTTTAGCCAGAATGCAGTGTGGCTCAGAAAGTCCGGCAGATATTATCCCAGTAACAGTTCAGTCAGTGGTGACTATTTTGTCCATATGTCTTTTATTTAAATGTTTTGATTCAGTGATAATTTGTCAGAATTAAAGAAAACTATTTATCCAGTGAATGAATTTCACCAGCAGTTTGCTGCTCATTAATTTCACCTTTTCTGTATCTGTGTGATTAAACTTTTGGTAAAAATGTAAAGAGTAAAATGCTTGATCAGAGGTAATCTTTTATAAAGATCATCCATAGCACAATTAATATGATAAAATAACAATAATAGTAATCATATCTGTGCATGGGAATCCAATACAAATTGGATGTATACTATTTTACATCCACACTGCAAATACACCACGTTCCATTTAAAGACTGTGCTTTTGCTCTATACGTAGACTCCACCCGCACAATATACAACAAAGCCAGTGTTACTGCAATAATACAGTGTTTAAAGTTTAAACCATCTCAAAAACCTATGACGTTTTTCAAACTTTGCCAACGAGCGCAGCCATTGACTCACAAGCCGCTGAATGCTGTTGTTTTATTGGCCCCCTACTGAAACATAAACAGGTGCTGAAATGCTGACACTTGATTTTATGCACCAATTTCGCTCAAATATATATGCTTGTTGGCAGCGTTCGCTCTTTCAGTGCAATTTTGATGAACAAGAACCACTGTGAAGTGTAAATCCCTAAAAAGCACATAGGAAGCATTCACATTATCACATTAAGCAATTTAAGCAAATAAACAAAAGCAATAAGAGACACTCTTGTTTAAATACTAGAGTAACCAATTTATTACCGTCAGAAGGAATGTGGAGGGTGTCAGGTTTGGCTTTTTTTGGATTACCCAAAATTTCTTACCCAAAATTCTCTCCATCTCCTCACACCTCTTGATCTCGCTGACGAAGCGGCGTTGAAAGGGGCTGACGCTGGGGTTGAGCTGAAACGACAACATCAGCCATCAACTCATGTCTCCAGTCTGAGACTTTTACACTTTAATCAATAACTATCAGGCAATCAGCAGAGCATCTGCACGCTGTATCATTTTCTCTCTTCACGATACACGATTATGCCAAATTAATTTTGGGTTTAGAGTAGAACAGCGTTCACTTTTCCACCTCGTTCATTCTTAATGGTAAAAGCATTTGTAGCTTAACGAAGTTTCTCTGAAAACACTAACCCAGATCAAAAAGCTGTATACAAGGACGCCATTCCTGATACGGTGTTGATATCTTGAAAACTGCGGGACGAGTTAGCAGACAAAAAATGCGTACTGAGAAGATGAAGAAGAAGTAGAAGAAGAAGTACACTAATCGGACACCAACTGTGTTACGCAACCACTAGGCCTAACTACTAAACAACTTCACATGGTTTGAGGCTGTGATAATTTAAGCATGTGGTTAGCACCATGCTAAATGGTTGTTATACCACACCCTCGAAGCCTGTTAGCTAAATAAGCCTCATAGCACCAGTTTAAAATCAGAATTTGAATGGCAAAAATGTCTTGGTCATTCTACTACATTTGGGTTAAGCGAGTTTTCTGCTGAATTTTCAAAAATTCTGTGGTTAAGAAATGCTTTGTTATACAGAAGCTTACAGACAGAGAATCGTTCACAGTGGTGGCGATAGGAACCAGACGTCCACCTCTAAAAGCTCCCTCACAGAAAATTATTACAAGAAATAGTCTTGAATTTGCTGCCTGACGCCTGACACAAAGCACCATTTCAAATCAAACCACCCTGAATTTCGAAAAAAAATGGCGGAATTCCCCTTTAAGTTATTGAAGTTATAAAGACCGCACTATGCGCTCAGTTCATTCATAATCTCTATTTTAGGGTTTCCCTTCAATGCTTACTACACAGAAATTACTAAATGGGGCATAATGTGTCCGAAGTGCTGCATGCAGGCCAGTAAAAAGTGGGTTTTTAAATAGATTTGTGCCACTTTTAGTGATCAATCAATCTAATTAAATCAGCTCTCAACAGCACATTAACCCTTGTGACACAAAATGGCCATTGTCCATCAGGCCTGGAGAGAGGTCACATGGTGTAGTCCACAAACACATTAAAGATAATTGGATATTATGTGCATAGCCAACCAAAAATAATAATAAATCATAACTAAAAAAAGGCAGATTAGGATTAAATGATAAACGATAAACTTAACAAAAACATTTTCAATATAAAACTTTCAACATTACTGCATCTTTAGAGCATGAAAACAGAACGCTGCTTCAACACGGTTCTTCTTTTATATTGCAGAAATATCCAGCTCTGGATGTGTTTAAGATCCAATTTGGAACAAAGTAACTCAGGAATGGACAAAGGTGTTAAACTATTTGGAGCTTTAACATTTAATCAAACAGTGTTATTTGGGTGGAGGTTCATTCTCAGCAATGCAGTAAAACTGATCTGGTAGCAAGTGATGCACTTGAGTGGATCACATACAGCAGTGTTCTGGGAGTTTTTAAACACCTCAGGGTCGCTACTGGACTGAAAATAGTCCACCAACCAAAAACATCCAGCCAACAACGTCCTGTGACCAGAAACTGACCACTGGTGAAGGACCAGATGATGACCAACACAAACTGTGCAGACACATACATCTAAGATATCGCCTGGACAGTTTGTGGACATCAAATGACATTATAACTGAAAGCATAAAGTTCACAAATGTCATACGGATAATGCTCCAGAGTGGAGCTGCTGCACCATTTAAGGTGGTGCAGGAGATCATGACTGGAAAGCCAACTTGTCAACCCTTGCCGGATCTAAAATTTTCTTTCCCGATCTTTGTTCATCAGATCTTTTCCTCTTTGAATGTTTCGTGGTCATCTCTTCTTCTTGCCAATGTGTGTCCCCTTCCCCCCGTCCTGTACACCAATCTGTGTAGTGTAGACTCTCTCACTGGTCACTGGACCATCAACCTTGTATGTCCTAGGGTCCTGTTTTCCAACCCTGGTCCAGAAGGCCCTCTGCCCTACACTTTTTAGTGGTTCCCTGCTCCCAACAAACCTGATTCAATAAATGAGCTCATTAATAGCCTATTACTGAGTTAGATAGGCTGTGCCAGGGAAAGGTAGGTACTAAAATATGCAGGACAGAGGACATTCGAGAAGAGAAAGACTGTATTAGGTCTAAGAAGAATGTTAGACTATTCCAATTGTCATTAAAAGTAAAAAAATAAATAAATAAATAAAATTAAAAAAAACCCTGAATAGTAAAGTATATAACAGATTAAACTGTAAAATGTGCAAGGAAAATATCTAAACCAGGAGGAGAGATTACACAAAAGTATGAGGGAACTTCTCAATCCTGTGGAGGAAAGTGAAGGATGCAAAACCTACAGAGCAGCATCAGCATCAGCAGGTTACTCACATCTCTGAACTCCACCAGCCCCATCTCGCCCAGCTCACTGATGCAGTCGTATGCAGAGCCGGATTGCAGGAACAGCTGGGCCAGGCACATCTCCTCACTCCTGAAACTGGCACACATCGCGCCCAAAAACCCCGCACAAACAAAAACAACAACAACAACAAAAAAAAAACAGGCGAATCTAGCAACACTAGCCGCGCGCGCCTCTTAACGACAAATCCATGACATTTTTGAGGGGACAGCAGGTTACAGAACACCTAGAAAATGACTTATGCCCTAAAACACCCTAATACATAATATTCTGTTACAAAATGACCGATATGTTCTTTAACATGTATACCCTCTTAAACTAGCAGGACGCCTAAATCCCAATCGACTAGCTAATAGCAGCGCTTATCTGCGGCTAGCAGCACTCAGCTAGCTGCCTCTACGGTTAATCAATAGGAGGCTGTAGCTCTAACAACCGTTGAAAACGATAGAAATGGAGGAAAAGATCCGACAGTGGTTACAAAGCCAGAAAGGAGACACCGTCCCGGCCTCAGACACAAAACGCAGGAGCAACTAACGTTCACCATTTAAAACAGCGCAGTGTATAAAAAGATGTTCCCCGGCTGTAACGCTAGCTCTGCCGCCGTCGCCGTCCGTTGGGTTCTCGGGTTGCCAGGTAAGAGGTCGCTTATCCCTCTTGAGCGGAGTAGGTTCCACGAGTCTTTGGATAGAAACTGTTAAAAAATATTACTAAAAATAGAAAAAGAATTTATTGTTTTTCTTAAACGATATTACTTCGTCAACACTGAGCAGGATTCTATTATATCTATTAATTACATTGCCCTTAAACCTGCCTGCTTGTTCTCATTATAAAATAGATCTATATTACGCCTCAAATTAATGATATCTAGATGTAACACATTATGCTTATTTAAACCTCAGCCATTTATTTTTGCAGCCGCTGTTTGCCTCATTACCACGCCGTTCCTTCCTGACATAGGGTATTTGACAGCAATCTGGCAACCAGAGCATCCCTTAATATATTCTGTGCTGTATTCTTCCAAACCAGAGGCCCACCGCCCGCCTGTCCTTTGTCTAAATGGGTGTGAATCCAAAGACCTACGTGGCACAATAAGTTTTGCTGCAGATCTAGCACTAAGCAAATCTTTATCTGCCAATTTTAGCACAAATGAATGCAGCCAATTCAACCTGCTACGGGTCTGTGTCCATGTATGGTCCTGATGCTGAGAATCTCCCCATTTTCCCATAGTATTAATTGTTCTGTTCAGTTGTTTGAACATAGATCATATGGGAACCTAAATGCCTTTCACAAATTGTTTAAGCTATATTCATTCAGATGATGAATTGTAATAAGTTTATTTTGGTCCAGACAGGAGCTGGTATAGATAGTGGAGGTATTTATGGTCCATAACACTAACATCATGGCAAATAAATCAGACCACACACAGACAGTAGTTAAATGAGCTCCAGAGCTTAGTGCAAATTTAGACCCACTTTCAGCTTCTGTCTAGGACTTCAGCATCACTGCTAAACCAGACACACTCAAACATTTTTATTGGCGAAATAATATATATTTTCTAACACATATGGGCGCTACATGACATTTTGACCATATTTATATTTTATTTATATATGTGTATATTTACATATTTATTTATATATACTCAGTGTCACTGCAGTGCTGAAAATGATCCACCATCCAAGTAATACCTGCTCTGTGGTGTGTCCTGTGGGGGTCCTGACTATTAAAGAACAGGATGACAGGGAGATAAAGTATACAGAGGAACAGATGGACTACAGTCTGTAGAACTACAAAGTGCTGCTATATAGTAAGTGGAGCTGATAAAATAAACAGTGAGTATAGATACAAGGTGGTGGTTTTAATGTTATGGCTGCTGGACAGTGTGGTAACTTGTAATGCATGCAATGACGACTGATTTTGGTACATATAACCACACAAATAAATACATCAATTTTTGTGGTTTTATGTACCAAAATCAGTCATCATTGTGTACATGACCAATGCCTTGACCGCTCTCATTCAGAAGTGAAATACTCATACTGAAGTACTAGTTCAGTGTAAGTGGGAGGGGCTAAATTGCAGTAGGCTGAAGAAGTGGATATGATTGACAATATATACCAACCGGATCCAGTCATGGGTCATTGAGAACCAGGTGAGGTCAATCATGTAATTTCCTGATCTCATGCAGGGAATAGTGAGAAAGTGTGAGACCCCCACAGAACCACCACCCCTCCAGACCCCTCCTGTGGAGGTACTGACTATTGGAAAAAAAGATGATGGGAGGATAACAAAGTATGCAGAGAAAGAGATGGACTACAGTCTGTAACTGTAGAAGGTGCACCTATGTGGTAAGTGGAGCTGATGAAATGGATAGAGTGTAGATACAAGGAGGTGGTTTTAATGTTATGGCTGATCGGTGTAAATCATCACAACCAATCAGCATCAGTTTTCTCACAGAATAACATCTTAATAATGTTCATTGTTTAATAATAATAATAGTAATAATAATAACAACTAGAATTATTATTATTATTATTATTATTATTATTATTATTATGGCTGGAATTATTTTATTATATTTTGATAATACAATATTAATAATAATAGATAATAATTAATGCATTAATAGTAAATATTAATACATTATAATACTAATTATTATAATTGTATATTATATTATACTTTTATAATATTATAATTTTATAATAGCAATTTATATTATAATTTCACAAAAATATAATATTAACTGTACATGGTATTAAGTGTTATTATTATTATTATTATTATTATTGTTGTTGTTGCTATACAGCTCTTTTTTTTTATTATGGAGAAGCTTCTACTGCAGACATTACAGCGCAGCTTTATCACAGTTTTTAGCACTGAAAATAATTTATTTTTAAGCGACAAAGTGATGATCAGGTTACTGGAGGAAAGAACAGACAGTACAGACTGGGCTGGAGAAGACTGGGCTGTATGATCGTTTCAAACAGCTCAGATGTGGCTTTATTATTGGACTGAAGACAGCCTAAAATTAACAAAGTAAAAGGAGAGCTTCTCTCCAATGTTTCTCTCCTGTCTGACTAGCTTCGTTTTGGAGGCATGTGTTTAAAGGCAAAACCGGGGGCCTGGTGGATATATGTAAATGAGTAGGTTTTAGTGGCACCACAGAACCAATTAATTTGGGAAATCTATTTAACAATGTTTACATATTACATTAAGCTCCTTTAAAAAATGAGGTCAATTCATTTTTCCTATGATATAGGTCCTTTTGTACGCCAATCACATTTTTTATAACCATAGTTCCAAGCCAAGAACCAATTAGGCAATTCAAACTGCACATGCTAGGATCACTCTGTGTCACCGAAGACTCTGAGCCAGTCTGTTGAGCTCCTGAGAGAGAGATGTGACTGTATCCAGAATTTTCTGCCTGTCTCTCTGCTGCAGCCGGCTTCCACAGCGCTGGGAAAACTTATCCGGGTGCCAGAGGGCCTGTTGCTGCCGGAGAAGCTTCCGGAAGGCGGGGATATCAGACCGGTCAGCTCCGTGTAACATCACCGCCAACATTTCATCCAGGGAGCCGCGAGGTGCCGGCCAGGGGATGTCATCGTATCCCAGCATTCCACTGGGCTCCGTTCCAGAAGCGGTAGAGTTGCGGAAAGTTTCAGCGCACCGTTCCTCATAACGTCTCTTCTTTCCCTGCCGCGTCTCCTCTTCCTTCCGCACAGCTCGCTCCAAGTACTCCCTGTGCTCCCTCTCCAACCTGGAGTGAAGCTCCCTGCGCTTCCTCTCCTCCTCTTCCGTCTCCTCCCTCTGCTTTCCCTTCCTGCAGTGAAAAGCTGCGTCTCTCTGCGCCCTAGCCTGCTGCTTCGCTGCATACTCCCGTCTGATCCGCTCTGCCCAGTCTCCAAAATCTTCCTCGTCTTTGTCGTCCTGCAGAAAGTCATCTGGAAAAGACAAAAGGGAAAGGCACTTTAATACATAAAGTTGTTACTATGGTGTAGGCCTGTATATACTGTTTAGACATCAAGTTTCTTTGCCCCAATATTTCAGCCAATATTTGTGTTTTTGTATGTTATACAGCCACAGCGCGAGTACACGGTGCAAGTTCATTAAAGATTTTCAAGTTTTCAAAACTTATAACGCTATAATTTAACAACTGAGATTTAAACAAAAAGTCGTTTACAGAGACTTAATGTAAAATGCTTGATTGTAGAGATACAACCAGTGGCAGTGATAGGAAACAGGGGTTGCTGTGTCTACAACACAAACATAGCCCAAAATCTGATCAAATATGTTTTTTTTGTTTGTTTGTTTTTTGGCCACTATTTTGCCTTAACAAGCAAGTTTTTTTAAGCCAAAGACTTAAAGCTAACCTTAAACCTAAAACTACCACAAACACAATGTTTCATCCAGCATTGTATTCACAAATGTCACTTTCTGCAAGCAAGCTTTTAGAGATGGATGTCTGGTTCCTATCACCACCCCTGTGGACAATTCTGACTCTAACAGCATTTCACAACAAACCATTTTGAATGCCACTGTGTATATCTTATCCTCATATTTAACTATGCACAAATATTGAGAATTTTGCATAGCTGCCCTTCAAGGCTATTTATTTGAATGAAACTTGTTCATAATGGTGGCAATAGGAACCAAACCTCCAAAAACTTTAGTTCAGTAAAGTTCAGTAAATAAAGTTCAGTTAATAAATAAACAGTAAATAACATGGATATATTTGAACTGCAGACATCATAGCCCCTGGGACCCATCACCACCACTGGGACTCTACAATTAACTATTTTATATCAAAGCACTTTAAATGAGTTTAAGAGTCATCCTGAAATCCTGAAATCAAAGTCCACCTTTTTTACCCTCTTAGTGCCTAGTCATATGAAACGTGAATAATCATTACATGGTATCATTTAAAAGACAACATTTTGCCATCAAAGTGCAATGATTTTTGCCCCACCTTTTTTAAAACATCTTCTGATTTTTAATGATGACCACCACACTTGGTGGTCAGTGGTCAGGGCAATATAATATCAACCAATATAATCATGTGATACCACCCTTAACTATAATGAAGAGAAAATGCTCAGCTAGCTCAGAGACCCTTCCTGATACAGTGTTCCACTCACAAATACAGAACAGCATGAAAGGAGAATGTGAGTCCCCATCCATGCTAATGTCATAAAGGCTAATATAGATCTATTAAAACATTGTTTAATCATGAATTCCTAGTAAGGTTACTCAAAACATGCGCTCACATACAGCCAGCAATCAAACTATCACATTATATCAACACAGGCCTTAGAAGCCACACAGCCTTAGAAGTCTTACCATCATACTGCCCAAATGTCTCAAAGAACTCATCCTGGCATTCACCAAACAGCTTCTCCCGCCACTCCTGCTCGGGGTCAGTATGCTGGGGAGAGTCTCCTCCTTCACTCCTCTTCTGTGTGTGACACAAGTGTGAGGAACATTGTGGTGAGAAAAAAATAGGTATCACACCTCAAGGCACCATCTCAGAAACTACGCAACGATAGTCAGTTCACAGAAATCATCAGCTTAATCATTAGTTGTAAATAAGCTTATTTCCATATATGAAAACATGTCCAAACTTTGGAATTCCCTAAAATTATTCATAAATACATTCAAACCTATGGCTGCATAACCACCGCACCGAAGAAGAGCTTAAAAGCGGGTGAATAGGAAGACGTGTTCCTTCACTTAAACGAGAAATCCACTGATTTTTTCAAAATCTCTGCATAATTCAGAGGTGGAGATGTAAACAAATTCATTTAGAGCGGTTCGATGTGAAATGTTTCAGCACAGAGAAATGTACTAATCCGGATTTCTTTACAGAGGTGGTGATAGAACCACGGATTAAAATGTCTCAAACACAAATACAGCCATTTTATTTATTATCTAAAGCTATCTGTGAACCTACACATCTTTGGAGGTTTTGTATATGCAGTGCTGATGATAGTAGTAGACAATTTCTTTGTATATGTTGCCACAATCTGAAAAAGTAAGGGTAATTAATATGTTTAAGGCCAAAGCCTTCTCAAAACTATCATAACTATCTAGTATTCCACAGCCTTTCTCTGAATGTATTAGACACTGTAAACACTTCCCTAGAAACAGGCACTTTTCTAGACACAGTTAAAAACAGCAGCTGTGGGATCACTAACAAAGAACCATTACCTTTATTCCTCAGTTCTTCACAACTACAGACCAGTTCCTCATTTATGAGCAAAATACTTAATGAAGTAAAATACTTAATTAAGCTTAATGAATATATTCATTAGCTGTTTATTATTTAGGCTTCTTGTTTTTTATATAAATGACTGGGAGAAATTTTGTTAATAAAGGTGAACATGATTTTTTCTATGGTGAACCACAAGGCTCTGTACTTGATCCACTTTTATTTTCTTTGTATATGTTGCCACTGGGGTCAGATATTACAAAGCATGGTCAATCTACCCAGAAATGCTGATGATACTCAGCTTCATATGCACACACATGGACAAAATTGTTGGTACCCTTACATTAAAGAAAGAAAAACCCACAATGGTCACTGAAATAACTTGATACTGACAAAAGTAATAATAAATAAACATTTTACAAAAATCAACTAATGAAAACCAGACAATGCTTATGAATTGTGGTTCACCAGAATCATTGGGAAAAAACACAAACCAATGAAACTGGCCTGGACAAAAATGATGGTAACCATAACTTAATATTTTGTCACTGCAATTAAACGATTTCTGTAACTCTCAGTGACATTTCTGCACCTGTCCACATGTATTTTTGGGCAGCACATTTCGCTTCAGAATGCCTTGATAGTCTTGAGATTTCATTGTACCCTGCACAGATTCAAGACACCCTGTGCCAAATGCAGCAAAGCAGCCCCAAAACATAACCATGCCTCCTCAATGTTCATCCATCTGACAATGCTATTCAAACAACTAGTCAACTTATCTGTGTTATCAACATCACCTGGTGCAACATAAAAAAAAAGAACTGAGAAATTTTAATCATTAGTCATACTACTTTTAATGTTCTATTTTAATTAACTATTTTTAATTATTGGATTATCCCTCCTTTTTGTCTACTTTATTATTTTTACTAATGTTCTGTTTACGTGTTTGATTCTGTGTATGTACAGCACTTTGAGCTGCATGTTAAATGTATGAAAGGTGCTACACAAATGAAGTTTTTTATTATTATTATTATTATTATTATTACTTTCTGTATATGATTCATATCACCACCACTGTGAACAAACCTGACTCTGAACTGAACATTTCACACAAACCACTCTGAATTACTTTGTTTACATCTTAAACATTTAATTACATTTTGACATTCAGGCATTTTAAGAAATCAATACAATTATACTTTAATATTTTAATAATTCAATTTCACAGCAGTTAGAATAGCTCCATACCTGCCCAAATCTCAGTCCTTGGAGCAGATCATGAGGAGTGACTCCAGCTTTGTTCGGTGCATCCAGGGCAGCAGGACAGTGCTTCCGCAGTGGAACCACCAGATCATCATAATCTGTAACAGTGTTGACAATATAAAATGACCTGAGATGTGAACTGAGATTTCAGAAGAATAACATACAGCACAATTTATTCTGTTCCATCCACTTACAACTTTGATGGAATTTTATTCTTTAATGAGCATCTTTAAATCCTATTACCTTCACTTCTGCTTACTTGAAATCTAGTTTCACAGCAATGCGCAGTGATAGAAATTATGGCTCAACGGCAATATCCAATCTTTTTCATATGCATATCTGCCGACGCCTACATTCAAAAGTTTATAAAATGTAGAAATTGGGACAAAATTCAGGTAGACTATTTATTTCTGTTGAAACACAAATGTAATAAAATGAATAAAATGCAAACGCTGTATTTTAGTGCAGTAACTGAGCATCATCTAAACATTCTGCTCTTCTAGACTAAATAAACCATGAAATGGTTCTATTTTCTGACATATGTGAACACATATCAATATTTAATCTTTTATTATACAGTAGGTATCAATAAATTATATGTAATTAAACAAAACACAATACAAAATTGACATCGCAATTGTTTATTTAAATAAAACTCAACTGGGATTTATGGTATTCATCTTATTACTGACTTTAGTACTGCTACTTATCTTATTACTGGCTTCAGTACTGCTACTAGCCCTATAATTTTATGTAGCAGTTTCCTACAACTGCCTACCAGTACGTAACTAGTTTCAATGGGATTCAGATCTGCATTTTGACTAGACTATTCCATAACCCTCAGTTTCTTCATGTTGAGCCATGCCTTGATGAATTTACTTGTATGTATCACCTTCCTGTTGAAATGGTCCGCTTGTTCAGCTTCAGCTTTTTTATACATTGTCTTACATTCTCCTCAAGTGCTCTCTGTTATGACAGAGAATTCATAGCCGATTCTATGACCAACATATACGACCCTAAGGCAACAAATTACTACTACTACTATGATTTCCAGCCTGTTTGAGGTTCTTCTGACCAAACGTCTGGTACTGTGGACAAACAGCAATATCTTTGACTCACCTGTTCATAGCACATTGTTCCAGAATTGCTGGTATTTGACTAGAAATGTATTAGCTAACTTTAATTTTGCCCTGATTTTCTTTTTCTTTTTTTGTGGTGGATGAAGTACACAAACCATGTACTTGAGTTAAAGAAGAAATACCCAAGGTAAAATACTACTTCAGTAAAAGTAAAACTCCTACCTTTAGACCTCCACGTCAGTAAAAGTACTAAAGTATTTACCTTCAGATGTACTTAAGTATGGAAAGCAGAAGTAGCATGATTTATTATGTCCTATAATCATCTCCTGTCACTGTATATTCTGTATTTTGTGTACATTTTGTGTATTTTGTATTTATTTAATATATCTCTTTATATTCCTTTTATTTAGTATGTTTAGCTGGTATGTATATTAATGCTGCCCTGCTGTAGAGTATTAACCTGAGCCTCACCACAAGCATTTCAATGCATAAACGTCCTGACATTCTGTGCAAATGACAAACTTGAAACATGAAACTTATTTAAGTCAGGAGCAATATGTTTTATCTATTCACTAACCCCATCCTGCTTTACCTACCTTCCTCCAGGTGGTCCTTGATGTAGTCCAGGCCTGAAATGGACATTTCCATGGATACTAAGAATTCATGAATAAGCTTGTTTCGTTTTGTTCATTAGGTTTTTATGCGCACATAAGCTGAAAGTAACAACAAATTTGACATAATGTAGTGGAGCAAAAAGTAAGATATTTGACTTTGAAATGTAGTGCAGTTAAAGTAAAAAGTCGTCCAAAATGGAAATACTTCAATTAGGGCTGTACCCGACTCTTGCCAGTCGAATCGGATTCGCCCGTCCTGGCCAACGATTGGACTATTTGTTCATGTTTTTTCTCCATATACATTATCTAGTAATCAGTAAATCAGTTTGCATACGTTGATGTCCTCTGATGTCCTCCTCATTTAGAAAGTCAGCAGAGTCACAGGAACATATTTTTGAACTAAAAGAGACGTGGCATATGATGAACGATCTGAGTCTGATTTAATTACAGAATATAGCGTCGGGCAGCAAGCAACGTTTTTAAGGTTAGACATTAGCGCTTATAGCCTGTCTTTTTAATTTCACTTTTAACAGCTTCTTCAGTAGGATGACCCTTCGTCTTTCATCTCTCATAAATAATGAACTAAATAAAACCAAATTAGTCAATATTTAAATTATTTTTAGATGAAAAGAAGAACGGTAGACCTAAAACCGTTTAATTATTATATTACCCGCACTGAAATAATTATTCCTCGTTTATCGGCAGGCATATTAAGTGACTGTACTTATCTTTAAATAAAAATAATGTTAGCTGTAAACGAATAAATAAAAATATCTGTAATTTAGGTTCTAAAATAATGGAATTATAATAAAACAAACGTCTTCGGTCCTTTTTTCCTTCACCGCAAACCGCCATTAAGTCTAAAACAAAAGTCAACTCACTGGTTTGAAGCAGTGTTCGATGTCTGTCTAAATGACGAGCAGAATTAGCTTGAATTTGTGCTGATTCTCTTCTTCAAAAGCTCCTCCAGACTGTTTCTGAGACATCGTTCCACCCGTGTTTCTCAGCTTTAGCTTCCTTCAACGGTGAACCGCCAGCGCACGTTGTCACATGGATTTCATTTTTTAGCAAGCATGCGTCATAGCCCAGTTAGAACTTAAATATATATTTATTATTCCCCTTTTAATAATTATTAAAATGTCTTTTTAAATTCTTAAAGTTCTTGTGCATTTTGTAAGCTTTTGTCTGTGTTACGAAAGAAAAAAAAAACTTGACACTGTTGTCTGTCGACTTGAAGGTTCTCAGTCGACTTAAAGGGTCTCCGACTGACGATTCGACTCGTCGACTTCTTGAGGGCAACCCTAACTTCAATAAAGTACAGATACACAAAAAACTACTACTAATTACATTTACTTTGTTACTGTCCACCACTGCTCTTGTCACACCTCCTATGTAGATCAAATTTGTCCAGTCTCTTTCTAATGGTAGACGCATCAACAGTAGAGGCTACCTGCAGACCCCATGTTGAAATGTTGGGGTTCCTAGAGACTTCTTTTACCATTTTACAGTGTTCTATAGGAGAATTCTTGGATCACATACTTCTAATTTTAGGTTGCTATTTCCACTTCTACTCAGTCAATACTTAATTAAAGTAAAACACTTTCCTCAGTATGGTTTTGTCACTCTTTAGACACATTTCCAATATTATAGCAAACAATGTAGGCCTGTGCTTGTTTACCTTTTTTGCCATATTTCAAAGCTCTTTTGGCAGCAAGGTGTAGCGGAGTGTCCCCATTTCTGTCCCTCTGCAGCGGATCTGCTTCGTGTTTCAGCAGCAACCTGAGAATGGCATCATCTCCCTGAGAGCAGGTGAGGTGCAGGAGGCTCCTTTGCCTCTTTCCCTGAGAAAAGTTAATGTCTACATCTTTGTGTTTGCGCAGGAACGACTTCAGCTTCAAGAGGCTTCCTTCCTCCACATATCGCCAAACCTTTTTCTGCTTTCGGGACACCATCATTTCTTAGTGTCTTGCTGAACATCTGGCTGGCTGGAGACACTACAAGAACAGAAGCCAATAAAGTTAATAATAACGTACAGGTTCACAGACGTATATGCAGCTGAATTCAATTTACAGTTAAAATAGATATAAAGTAAAAGTCATTCATTTTCTAGGAGATATTTCTGATGAGATTAGACATAAGACAACTACTCAGATATCTACTTTCATAAGGCAGGAGGAAGTAAAAATAAAAAAATTAAAAAAATAAGTAAATGAGCAGAAGTTTCCAAAACTGGGAAAAATATCGGGCTCCTAACAACAACCTGGATGACCATCAGATAAACAGCCCTTGAAGCTTTCATCTTTAAGAGAAATCAAACTCTTCTTGCTTCAGGTCTGAAAACATACACAGGTGTTTCTGTCCATCTTTCCACTCTGAGAGGACAACACAACTTTGGGTCTGAAAGGATATGTAGCTGTCAAGAGGTCCTCACTGAGAAAAGGAGATAGACACATCAAATAAAGAAGCTGCAAAGAAATGGACTGACCCCCCACCCCCTGAGTCCAGACCTCAGCAGCCCTGGAAGTGGATTGGGATTTGAGATTACTTGGATGGTGAAAAGTCTGAGACCTCTGAAAATGTCTGAGACCTCTGAGGTGCAGAAGATATCTATGAAAAACTGAAAGTGAGTCTCCTGAAAAGGATGGAAGGTGTAATAAAAGTAAAGAGTGGGTACACTATAAACTGAAGCATATGATATATAGTTGTTGAGGGCTCTATGTAATTTTCTGTTTAATATGTTCCTACAGTTTTTTCTGACTTTGAGAAATGAAAAACGCTGTACTGAACAGTTTAAAAATTAAGGTCGGTCTCTTGCAGAGTACTGTATAAAAGCCTTAGTCAATGGTCAATCTAAGAACCCTTCAACCATTTGGAGACTCCATTGTTCCTCTATTGTTCCTTCCGAAATTCAGTGTAGTAATAAGGATTTTGCCCCCTTTGCTGCAATAACAGCCTCTACTGTTCTGGAAAAAAGCCTTTACACTAGATGCTGGGAATTGATTGCATTTGGCCACAAGAACATTAGCGAGGTCAGGTACTGATGTCAGATGATTAGTTCTGGATCACTCCAGCTCATCCCAACGGTATTAGATGGAGCTCAATCACTGCAGAGAATGCAGTTCCACTGCTCCAAAGCCCAATGCTGTGTGTCTTTATACTCCTCCACCCCACACTTGGCATTCGGCATGATGGCCTTATTCTCATTCTATGTGGATTAGCCTATACAAGCTTTGAACTTCTGTGTCAGTGGTGGGTGCACATTAAAATACTGAACTTTGTCGTTAGAAAGATTGTATGGATACATTTGAAAACATCAGGAAACATCAGACTACTGCTGTCAAATGATAATACTGACTTTACACCTCAATTTTAAAAGCATTTACTCTAACAAATATTTTATTCCCTGTTATAGTTTCTCTATGGTTGAGCCCCTGTTCTCTTCAACCATAGTGCTATACTGGAGAACAGGGGTTTGGTTTCTGTGTTCATCGAGAGGATGAAACAATTGAAATAACGTTAGTCGTAGTATGTCCAGTCACAGTCCATATATGGAAACTAAGCCACTTAGGTTTTTTGTGAAGTCACAAAAAATAGTCCTGCCCATTCACACTGGATTAATAAGGCGTTTATTACCTTGGACTGCTTTTTAATGATGCGCACCCCGATCAGAACAGAGCTGAACAGAACTTATCTAGGCTACATATTTCTGCCTTAAAGGCGCAACAACAGCCCATTTAACTCATTCCAGCTGCTTTATACCCATTTAAGGGTACAAAGCAGCTGGAAAATGGGCATGTAACTCACAAAAACTGAGTATCAGGGAGGAAAATAAAATACAAGGGATATATAGGATATCGGGGTTTTACTAACCTAGTAGCCTAACCTCTCAGAAAACGAAGTTAGAGAAACTAGAAGCTGGAGTTGTTAACCGTTACCTTGTCTATAATACCTGTCGACGCTCTCTTGTGTGTCGAGTATAACGTATAGACGTGAAATGCTCCATTTGGAAGTGTTTAACACTAAAATTAGCAATACAATTCGAGGCTATTTCACATACCGTACTGCCGCAAAACAATTCCCCTAGCACTCCTGAGCGCACTCGTTGGTTCCGCTGGATTCGTTCCTAGTGTAATTGCACGTCAGTACCAGCAGGTGTCACAGTCCCCTAATCATGCAGCTACAGAGTGAGTATAACATTTAGAGAAAGGTTCTAGGAAGATCTCTATGTTTATTTTCCCACTGTGAGGTTATATAGCACCAGCATCATGCTAGCAACATTGTTTGCATGTATATGCAACAAAGTTAGCTTTATATCAGGGTTGGCCAAAGTGGGGCCTATGAGGATGTTTGATATTGCCCATCAGAAACCCCTCTCCCTCACCAAGTGAGAGAAATTGATATTGATATTGTATTCATAATTCACAATTTGTAGTCACAAAGAATATTGTTATATTCTAAAATACTTTTTAAAAAACTTGATGAGAAACGTAGTTACCTTTATTTATATATATTTATATATATAAATATATATTTATATATTTTTCCATTTTGACTCTCAGCCCAAAACAAACATCGCATTTTGGCCCCCCAGAATCAAAGTTTGGGTGCCACTGCTTTACATGATCGAAAGCAGTAATTCTAATCTGTTACCAGCTAATATTATATTCACATCATCTTTAACTCTTAAGATGCTAATAGAAAGATTAACTTTGCTGTGGAAACTGGTAGCCTAGTATGGTCCCAGTGATTCAGTATGTGTGAGGATTTGCTTTTGGCCCTGCACTATGCGGGAGGTCTCTTTAGAGGGGCACCTGTTCAGAGGAAGAGGCAGCGCGTGAGAAAGAGTGCGTGTGAGAAGTGAGTGTGTGTTATGGCAAGTGTGTGTGTGGGATGGAGGTGTGTTTGGAAGTTCTTGTTATTGCAGGCGAAAGAAGTAGCTGCATCAACAACATCCAAAAGTAGCAGCGCAGCAAAAGGGACCGAACAGGCTGGTCAGAACTCAGCTGGTCCGAGTCAGTTGAACTGAATTTCACCATTTGTGTTTTTTCCAATTTCTGCATAAATGAACAGTTGCAACCTAAACGAAGTCATTCAGAGAGGTTTGATGAGAAATGTTCCAAAGAAACAAACAGTCAAAATCATTCACACTGGTGGTGATAGGAACCAGACGTCCACCTCTAAAAAAGCTCCCTCGCAGAAAAGACTTACCACTTATTTTACCATTAGCAACAAAGCTCTGAAGGCACATGTGTTTTCATTATTGATTTTGGAAATAAACTAAGTCAATTTAGCAAAGAAAATACCACCATCACCCAAAGGATAGTGGTAAACATCTCTACAATTAACCATTTCACATCACTCACATGACTCAAATGTTTATACTCTCTCACTCTCTTTCACTCACTCATCTCCTAAACCACTTAATCATTCCCGATCACGGGAAGTGCTAGAGCCTATCCCAGCATTCAATATTTCATTGATACTTATACATCCTTGGAATTTTAATATGGCATTAATGCACTAATATTGCTGGCTCGTTCTGGCCTCAGCTAAATTCTGAAGTTGAAACTGTGGTTTTACATCCAGCCTAAAAAAATTGATTCCATACTGGTTTACAATGGTCTATCCTTGTTTAAGCCGGTGTAGTGCTGGTCAGGTAGTGGTTTAGCTAGTCATCCAGCTTGGTCATGCTTGTTAACCAGCATACCAGCATTAAAGAACAACCTCTGCTGATTTTTCTGGTGCATATTAACTTCAGTGAGTGCTGACCAGCATACCAGCATCTAACACATAGCATATGCTGGTTTTGCTGGTGGCCACCATATTAAGTTCAATGGCTGCTGACCAGCATATCAGCATCCAAAACATAGCATATGCTGGTTTTGCAGGTGACCACCCATGCTGGTCTATGCTGGTTTAAGCAGGGTGTCATTTATTGCATTCTTTACAAAGAATGCTAAACCTCTCTGAATGACTCGGTTTACTTGTCCATAAATGCTGAAAGGGTGAAATATCGACGGCAATTCCTTTTAATACCCTTAATTTCAGAAGAAACATTGGATGGCACGGGTGCCTACAAGCTTTTGGACATATGTAGCAGCTAACCAGTAGGGTCAGCATATTAGTATCACCGATTAGCCTGATCCTAAATTTTGGCCTAAACCATTATAAGCTAACATGATCAAACTCGATGGAGTTGTTTAGTAATCTCTAACAGATTTGATTATATGGTTTCTGACACCACATGATACACTATAAACATGTTTATGGGCAAAACTCGGCCGCTAGCGTGCTAACTATGCTTGAATTTTGGCTCCAGGAAAAATGGTGAAAATGAGTTTTTTGACTGGCTTGTCTCTTTCAGATGATGGTGCTAATGTGTCCGTGAGTGTGTGTGGTGAGGAGAGGGCTGTG
This sequence comes from Semaprochilodus insignis, assembly GCA_034552555.1. Classification (NCBI taxonomy): domain Eukaryota; kingdom Metazoa; phylum Chordata; class Actinopteri; order Characiformes; family Prochilodontidae; genus Semaprochilodus; species Semaprochilodus insignis. The sequence continues at coordinate 9,436,308 of CM067490.1, read as the reverse complement.
TGAGTGTGAATGCTGTGAATACGTGCAGCTGAGCTCCATCTCTGACAGGGCGCTCATTTAGCAGCATTGACAGGCCTGAGCAAGGGGGAGCGCTCAGAGGCACGCGCACAATGGAGAGGATAGAGGGTGATAGAGGAGGAGATGAAGGGAGGCTTTGTGGTGCGCGGAGGATGAGCTCTCCTGCAGATCCGGTGGGTTCCACGCTTTCTGAACCTTTCCACCCACAAGCCGAGGACGTGCTTCCTTTCGTAATGCTCCACTGCTCAAAGCTCAACCTGGAGAAGAAGAAGAAGCCACTGAGCGTGTGCTCGCTCACTCATCTGAGTTTTAGATATTACAGGTTCTTCAGGTGTTTGAGGCCTCAGCATGTTAGCCTGAAGGTGCTAATGCACTTTAGCCTGTTTTCCAAATGCAACTCTGCATCTGCTTTTGGAATGCTTTCCTGAATAACTGGCTTTCCAAACTCCCTGTAACCTGATGTCTGATTAGTGCCTTACAGTGGTGGAGGTACTTGAGTTAAAGATACACAAGGTAAAACAATACTCCGGTAAAATAGAAGTTCTCCCTTTAGACCTCTGCTGGAGTAAAAGTACTAAAGTATTTACCTTCAAATGTACTTAAGTATGGAAAGTAAAAGCAGCATGATTTATTATGGCTCTAATGTCCTATTATCGTTTCTGGAACAAGACTCTTAATAAACTCATTTTAGGTGTCACTCTTGGCCCACCAGTCTTTTAACAGAATGTCACTAATTAGTCTGACACTGATGTCTGTTCAAATGATCATAAGCAAAAACACTGAAGGCAGACCATTTCCTTTAGGTAGAACTATAAAATAACTTTTTGCAAACAAGTAAAGTTTCAGTTTAAGATTTATTTGCAACTTACTTATAAGTTTAAGTTTAATGAAAACTTGCTTTAAACGGGTTCACAAATGAGTTTTCATCATATTGCATCTGTACGTCTCATAAACACACACTAGCCAAAACAAATTTACTCTAAAAGAAAATAGTGTTTGTATAAATTCAGAAAAAAGACACTCGCCAGTCACAAGTGCACATGTACATGTATGTTGCAGTCCAGGCCTGAAATGGAAATTTCCATGGATGCTAAGAATCCATGAATAAGCTTGTTTCGTTTTGACATGTTATGTTTTTATGTGCACATAAGCCAAAAGGAACAACAAATTTTGCATAATGTAGTGGAGTAAAAATTTAAATATTTGATTAAAGTAAAAGTAAGATGAGTTCAAGTAAACAGTCATCCAAAATAGAAATACTTCAGTAAAGTACATATACACAAAAAAGCTACTTAAGTACAGTAAAGAATTACATTTACTTAGTTACTGTCCACCTCTGAATATATACATAAGAACAGTCCTTAGTGGCTGGGTGTGTTTTGAACAGTACATTCGTATGCTAGGTGACACAGTGGGTAGCGCTGTCGCCTCACAGCAAGAAGTACCTGGGTTCAGTTGCCAGTTGTGCCGTCCAGCGTCCTTTCTATGTGGAGTTTGCATGTTGTCCCCATGTCTGCATGGGTTTCCTCCCACAGTCCAAAGACATGAAGTCAGGTGAATTGGAGATGCTAAACTGTGCCTAAGTTTGAGGGGGTGTGTGCATGTCCATATCTGTGTCTGCCCTGTGATGGACTGGTGGCCTGTCCAGAGTGTTTCCTGCCTAAGGAACCCCCTGCAAACCAAGAAGGATTAAGCGGTTTAGAAGATGAGTGAGAGACTTGTGTGCAAAAGCCAAAACAACTAAATATATAATACACAGACAGGTCCATAAGTATTTGGACAGTGTCACAGTTGGTGTAATTTTAACCACCACAATGACTTTTAGCATTTAGTCAGGGGGTTTAACAAAAAATATTCCATTAACTGTTTAGGAATTGCAGCCATTTTGTATACAGTTTCCCCATTTTTAAATAAAGGTGCAAAAGTAACTGGACAAACTAACACGATTATAAGTACAGGGATTACTTTTAAACCTTGGAGTGCAAATCCTTTGCAGTCAATGACTGTCTGAGGTCTGGAACCCATGGACTTCATGGCATGCTTAAAAGCATGCTTAATAGGAGTTAAGGTCAGGTGAGAACATTCAGTTTCTTTACCTTAAGAAGCTCTAAGGCTGCTCTCATGATATGTTTAGGGTCTCTGTACTGCTATCAGCTTTGCAGCATTTGATTGAATTGGAGCAGAAAGTATAGTTTGATATACTTCAGAATTCATCCTGCTAATTCCATCATCAATAAACACCATAATTTATTATCAATAAACACCAGTGACTCAGTGCCATTGGCAACTGTAATACTGCCTTCACCATGTTTCACAGATGATGTGGTATGCTTTGAATCATGAGCCCTTCCTTTCTTTTGCCATACTTTAATTTCACTCTACCCATTCAAGTTAATCTGGGTTTCATCTACCTAAAGACTCTTGTTCTAGAACTGTGTGGGCTTTTTAGATGTTTTCTAGCAAAGTCTAATCTGGCCTTCCTGTTCTTGAGCGTTACCAGTGGTTTGCATCTTGCGGTAAACGCTTTGTATTTACATTCTTTAAGTTTGACAATGATAAGCCAGCTTCTCCTAGAATGTCCTTGATTTGACTAGATGCTGTGAAGGGGTTTCTCTTCACCATGGAAATAATTCTGAGATCATCCACTTTAGCTGTCTTCCAGGCCTTTTGGTGTTGTTGAGTTCACCAGTGCATTCCTTCTTTTTAAGAATGTACCAAATCGTTGATTTGGCCACTCCTAAAGTTTCTGTTGTGTCTCTGATTTGTGTTTTTTCAACCCCCTTCTTTTGCATTGACACCTTTTTGGGCCGCATAATGAGAGTTTCACTGAATGGCTACCAAATGCATATTCAACACTTAGAATCAACTACAGACCCTTTATTTTTCTTTACTTGTCGAGGGAACAGACCACACCAAACTGTCAACAGTCCAATCACTTTTGAAAAATTGTTGTAATTCCTAACAGTGAATGCAATATTGTTATTAAACACTGTATATGAGGTTTTGCTACAAAAGCAGTGATGTGCTATGAAGTAACATGAAACGAATGAAGAAATGCAGGTGTATTATCATAAATTTCCTGGCATTCCTGGTGTTGTGATTTACAGGGACTGACCCCGATGTGCCTAACGGCCTCTCAGTGGGTAAGGTGGGTCGTGAGGGTCCTGTGTTAAAGAGATAAACATGAGTGATGCTGCTGAAAGAGAGGATTTCCCTGCACAGGAACCTGCAGGCTCTATCCTGTGCACCACGGGCGGGCGAATGAGTTGGGGGGCAGATGGAGGGAGCCGGAGGTGTAGGCCACCGTTTCCAGCAGGAAGCTTGAGGTCCTCCAAGATCTTCTTGAGGGTCACCATGCGTTTCCCTCCACACACCCTGCTCGGTGGCCTAGAGGTGCAGGACACCGCCTGAGCCACCCCACCGTCCATTGTTAAGGTCCAGCAGAGCTGCTTGCGCTCATTTCCTCAAGAGCTATTTCTGACTGGCCTGCTTTTCTCCTCTCGGCTCTGATATATGAGCGATTGTACCTTCGCCGGGTCTTTCCCTTGTCCCTCTGAGGAATCAGGCTGTTGGCTCTCACTGCTGGCTCAATAGGTCATTTATAATTGGATGATTAGATGGACAGATTTATTATTGTTTCACAGCTTACACCAGTGAACAGGCATAATGGTGGAGGTAATTCTTAGTTCAGAGATCCAACATGAATGGAGTGCAATGGCATTTATTTCATTCATTTAATTTATTCATAATATGACTAGATATAAACCTAAACAACACTATAAAACAAGCACTAGCAAAAGAGCAATAGTGCGGGAGAGACTTGGATCAAATTACATGTTAATTCTGCAAAATCGGACAACACAGCCTCTGCACATTTTATGTGCAAAATTGCAGTTTATTTTCTGAACATACTGAGAGAAAAAGAAATGTAAAAAGTGGCCTGTGAAAAAGTTATGGTACATTTTTGATGTGTTTAACAAACGAATAAAGATTATTCACAATGCCGAATTTAAGTTTAATAGTCCAAGAGGATGTGTTTAGTCTTATTGCTTAGTTCAACCTTTTTGCTTATGTCTACGACGCCAAAGTCCTTGGAAAAGTCTGCTGACTCTGTGGCCATGTTTGCAACACCACCGGGCAGTCATACAAGATCAGACTGCTATCTCTTTGAATGGGAAGAGACGAAAATACTTGACAATGAAGTTCAAAATTAACATTTCAAAAACGCTTTTGAAATCACTGATAAATTCTGATCAAAACCTCTGAATCTGTTTGTAGCGTTTGCATCAATAATGCACAAAAAGAAATGTTTTTTCAGCTTGTTCAGACTACTGCCCCTGCGCAGATGTCCACAACATGCTCCACCAGTATCGCTGACCCCTCTCAGCTCAGGCCGTAACCAGCAAGCTGCTTGGCTCTTTCACTTGAAGGATGGGGATTTCTCTGTAAACAGATGCCATGTTGCGTGTTACAACCCTTCCTATTTTATAATTCGGTCAGTGACCGGTCAAATCTCCTCCATTATAACCTCTCTGATGACACCCTTGTTTCCATAAACATGTATGTCATATAGCTAGAAACAGTAGTAATCATCTTAAAGCCTGCATTCTGCCTGTGTTTTTATTATCCTGTTCTTTTGTCCTTTTTGAGGCAGGTATGTGATAATCTAGGCATGCACAATGCTAATTCTGCTTTAAATGTCTATTACTTGGTCTAATTAGCTAACATTAGTCTTGTAGTAATTAGCCTCAAGCGACAAACCTAAAGAAGCAAACGTCAAACGTCAGTCCTGGGATTATTGATGGCATTTGCGGTGGGGGGGAAACTGTAAAAATGTTTTTAACAGAGCTATCACTTTAAATGGGACGGATTATCCAGCTGTGGTGGCTATAGAATGTCATGAAGCAGCTGGAGATATAGGGTGTGTTTCGCAGACCATTCAGAATCTCCTCTTTCACCTCTATTCATATTCCTACACAACAGCGGGCAGCGCCCACACCTGGCCAATCAAAACAAGGCCTCAGCCATTCAGTGTTTTAACTGTAGTCAGCCACTGTAAAGGCTTTTATTCATATCTAAAGCACAGATACTCTACAAACAGTCTCTTCCTCAACCACAACCTGCATATTTATGGTTTATCAACAGGATGGGGAGCAGTTTGCATGGGCGTGGTGACATCTTCTAGCTGAGCTGTTTAAATGCTACACATGGTTGTGTACAATATGAAGTATATAACATTTAGCCCAGATAGTATAACTTTCAATTATTTTATTTATGCATTTAGGCATGACTGATTTGTGCTTTTCAGCGCACAAAATAAACAACAAAGATAAACAAAATGTTCAGTTGCACAAAGCTAATAGCAATACCAGTTGGTTGGGGGTGTGCTTGGTTTGAGTGAGTTTGTATATGTCTGTATAAGAGTCCACAAATACATGACGCTGCTTATAGAGAACAGTTATAAATGGTCACTCTTATCTAATTGTGCTGCATGTATTTTGTCTTAAGATAGATGGTCATAAGCAAAGTTTTAAAGGGAACTTTAACCTCATAATAATAATAATTCAGGCGTTGAGATATAAATAAAGTCATTCAGGTTGGTTTGGTGTGAACTGCCTCAAAACTGAGAGTGAGAATTGTTCACAGTGGTGGTGATAGAAACCAGATGCCCACGTGTTAAAGCTCCCTGACAGACAGTTATTACATGAAAAAATTATGAATATCTGAGGTATTGTTATGAAGTATAGTTTAGAGAAGGTTATGGATATAATGTATATATTATATAATGTATATGTTTTAATATACATTATATAATATAATATATAATATATAATTGATATTTGTTCATGGTAGAGGGGTACGTACAGACCAAAACAGTCCTCAACCTAAACCTTTTTAGATTTTTGACTTTTCTGCTAAAATGTAAAATAGTAAATAAAATAATAATATTTGTGTTGTAAACATGGCAACCCCTGATTCTCATCACCACCACTGTAAAGAAATTAAAGTGGACAAATCAGTGGAATTCCAATCTATGCCTGGGCTATTTAGAGATATCATTCAGAAAGGATTTGAGATACTGCAATATGTTGCTATTAACATGACAACATTCACTTAATTAAATGAACTGAGTTACAGCTCTCCCATTAACATTCATTACATTACACTTGCTTTTTTCTAAAGATAAGCCTCATTTGGTCAGGAAGTGGTATGTGTGATGTACGTGGGGGGGTATTAGCTGGAGTGTGTATTGTTAACTAACTGCTTGGTCTGCTTTAAAGTGCATTGTTGTGTTCATTTGTAAGCACTGCTGTGCTGTTATCCTAACACAGAGCTGCATTTATTAAACTCTGGTTTACCCACACTGACTGATATCTCTCAGTTTAGGTCCTTCGCCAAGGATTGTGATGATGCAACATACTTTTTAATATAATTTTAACATAATTTTTTTTGCAGGAGATTATGAAATGCCCAACAGAATAACCTCTGGAATTCGACTCAAACAAGTTCGCACGATATGAAAAAAACACTGTACTATGAATGTATTGTTACTTACTGCAATTACAATATACCTTGCAATACATTAAAATGCACTGTTGGATCAGTACATATATTGGTTAGTCAAAATAAGGCCTTGGGCATTCAGTGCTTTAACTGTGGGCTGCCACTGCAAAAGCTTTTATTCTTTTCTAAAGCACAAATACTCTTCCTCAACCACAGACTGCATATTTATGGCTCATCAGCAGGATGGGGCAGTTTGCACGGGTGTGGCAACACCTTCCAAATCTAGATAGTTAAATGTTTCGTATGGCTTTACAGAAGCGTGAAACTTATCAAACTATGAGACATTTAGCTCAGAAAGTAGACATTTAGACATTATTGATGCTATTCAGTGCACAAAATAAGCAACAGAGATTAACGAAATGTTCAGGTGCACAAAGTTAATAGCTATGTCAGTTGCTTTCGGATGTGCTTGGTTTGTGTGTGGGTTTATTTGTGCCTGTATAAGTCCACAAAGATATGACGCCCCTTATAAACAACAATTATAAATAGTCTCTCTTGTCTAATTGTGTACTGCATGTCATTTCCAAAGATTTTTTATATCCCAAGAATTTTTTATATCCCAGGGTAAAAATCTGCCATTTCTTGAAAGGCTCATTTGCACATTGTGACATCTGTATTACAAGGCCAAAATTACAAAAACAAGTAATTATTATTGTATTGCCCAGCTCTAAATTCACTTCAGTTTTACTGCATAAGAACGTTTACAGTAGATGTTGTCCTGAAGCACAGTTACAGGAATCCTGGTCCGAGCTCTTAATGTGGCCTAGAGAGACAGTGCCTGGAAAATTTAGAGGAAACAAGACTCAAAAGGAAAAGAAGCATGGGGAAGAACCAGTAACAGGAATTTAAACACACAAAGAGAAGGTACCAAAGAACATGAGGATGAACCTCTGAGAGGAACCAAGACTCAAAAAGAGAAGGTGTCAAAGAACATGAGGAAGAACCATAAAGAGGAATGAACATTCAACATGAGAAGGGCCCCAAGAACATGAGGAACTACAACTGGGAGGAACCTAGACTCAAAACAAGAAGGGCCCTAGGAGCGTTAGGAAGAACAACTGAGAGGAACCAAGACTTAAATGAGACGGGCCCCAAGAGCATGAGGTAGAACCATTGAGAGGAACTAATATTCAAAAAGAGAAAGCCCCTAAGAAGCCCAGGAGGAACCAGTGAGAGGAAAACAGCTAAGTGTTGCTTTTTTGCTAACATCAAGCTGTTAGCACAGAGTGAATGCTAAAGCAAAGAACTCTGAACCTCAATCAAGCAGATCCAAAGCTGACCGTTACAGTCAACGTCTGGACACGGATTACAGAGTCTGTGTAGAGGTCACTGCTCATGTTTCATGTTTTCTTGTGTTTCTTTAATGGAGATTTGTCGCGCTTTGGCCTCCCTGCTGCTCTCATCAAAGCCAGTAGTACCAGCTCTAAAGCCGAATCCACTCCACACTCGCTAACAGCAGCACCGATAAATGCAGCATGGCGCTGTGTATTGATGTGTATTGCAGTACTCTGGCTGAGCCTCCAGCCAATTCACACCATCACACACCAACACTCACCCCTTTCATCTGCTTCCTTTGCTACTTTCACCACCAAACAATGAACACCACCGCAGGTAATAAACAAACACCTCAAAACATTTGTGGACAAGTACGTTGATTATTCATTAGAAATAAAACTACATTTTAATTTATGTTTATGTAGAGTTCTTTGTTGTTAGGTCAAAACCTCTTTTGTGGGGGGTCACAGGGTTACAACACAATCACTGTTCACCAGATCAGGCCACATAGACTCCACATCCAGAAGCAGTACATATAGATAAATACAGTTGTTTGCAAACGTTTGGGTGTTTCTGGTCAAATTCCACGATTTTGTTGACTTTATAATACTTTTAAATAATATAAGTGAACAATAGTACATAAGTGATCTCTATAGAGAACACACTTGTGCACATTTTAGGCATAATTATTGTTTAAACATTAATGTGGTTTGTGCAAAAGTTGTGCTACATTTTATATTGCACACAAAGATTCTCTGTAGAGGGTATATTAACTTATGTCCACTTGGAAAACCAACAAAACATGTCATTTGACCAGGAATGTTATCTATCTGGTTTCCCTCTGCAATGGCCTGAACAAAAATCCCCCCAAAGCAGTTGTATTTTTTTATAAAAGCTCCTCCCACCTTCAAGATACACCAGAAAGGGGTTATAGTCTTTAAATTGGTCAGTCTCACTCAAGAGCGATGCCACTGTGGGGTGCATGTTTAGGAAAGTGCGCAACAGATGGTAACCAGAAGTGGTTGCATTTTTACAACCCCAATTCCAATTGGGTAAAATGTAAATAACTGTAAATAAAAACAGAATACAATGATTTGCAAATCCTATAAAACCATATTTTATTCACAATATAACATGTGTCTGATGTGGAAAGTGAGACATTTTACCATTACCAGTGATTAGCTCATTTAGAACTTGATGGAAGCAACAGACCACTGGGGTCGTATTTTGGCTGGAATTTCTCTTTAGGTCGTCTCTAATAGACATGATTATGTGGCTTCCCAAAGAGTCGGACACACTGTCAGCTATAAACAAAATTCACGATTACTATTGGGAAAAAAATCCCTAAAAACTAACTTTACAGGACTCTTGACTTTTAATGGAAATTAATGCTCAATTTCATTTTGGACCATTTCTGGTCCATTTAGCATGGAATTTTGACACAATGTAGATTATTGTTAATAAAAACAAAAAAATGGTGATACAAGGTGTTACATTGGTACCAAAATGACAATACAATACAGGTATATCATCATGATAAATTATATAACAATCCAATATAATATGCTGTTGTGAACATATCATCAATACATTGGCCAGTTGCCTGTGACATCTTGAAAATATCTTGAAGTATCACAATATTATTGTTTTGCCGTGTGGTCTGCCTCTGTTTTATATATCCAGTACATCCCTGACACTAAAGTTATCACTCTCAAACTTGTCCAGTAAAGATGAAACTATTATTTTATTAGTTCCCCAAAAGAGCTGAGTAACACTGAGATAAAGATATCTACTCAGGATTTAGCAGAAGTTTGTAAAGCAGAGGTTTATTAGGATCTTCTTTAGAATTCCTTAAACAAGCAAATTTGCGACATGCCTTGTGCTGATTGCACTTAATACGGAAGCACTGGTGGTGCTCCTTTAGAGGATTGTGTGGTTTTCATATAAGGGCTGGTAACATGGACTGAATGTACATACTTAATTTCTGTATTCTGTATATGTATTGCAAATACTTCGTTACGTCCCGGCCCAGTATGTTCACACCTGCACAGAGGAATACCTCAGGAAATGAAGGTCTTCTGATTTTAATGTGACATTGCATGATAAATGCAAGGACTTTAAATTGATACCTTTTTATATCAACACGCATTAAAGCTAAGAACACTTCTTTCCTTCTTCTCATAAATGACCATTTAGGACATATGAGGTGTCCATGAATTGTAGGCCTCAACTTTAGCAGGATTTCCCAGGAAAGTCTCTCCTTTAACTTAACTGTACACAGTCAGAACAGACTCAGAGCTGTAGATTTTAGGCTGTTGTTTTAAAGGTAGTGACTTTGACACAGACTGCACAAGTTCTTCTCAGGTTTCTCTCTTCCGCCTGCAGACGTGTCTGCCTTTGAAGGAGCGCGGGGTCCAAACCATGAAATTCATGCAATCGTCTGGCTCGAATGGCCGTTCCAAATTTTTACGACATCTTTGAACATATTCACAGAGATTTGGTGCTGGACGTAACCAGAGACTTGTGAAAGGTATAATCTGACACCTATGGGCTCTAAAACTCTTCAGCTGTCACTAAACGAAGGGCCAAAGTGAAAACGCTGCGTGCCACATCTACATATGGCAGGCCTGAGGTATGGAAGCAAACAGTAGTTCTGTATATATACCAAAAAGGTTATTCTAAGCAGAAACTGGATTTTGGTTTAATGTGCTTCTCTGTTCTGTAAATGGACTGTTGCACTGCTCAAATGCACCGCTGATAGGGCTTTTTCACCATCGCGGAATGTGTTTTCTTCTGTTTCATGCACCTACTTTTAAACAGTTTGGCACATTTCCACCAAAAACAAATTTGCTCAGGTAATCTGTGTGCTCCGCCATCTTCTTTGTACTGTGTATAACCGTTCTGCAACACCCTTTGTTAACGCTGATGATGTGTTCTTTGTCGTTCCTTGGTTCTAAAAAAAAAAACAACTGGTGCAAACGCAGACTGATTCCCTGGATAGCACCAATGTTCTATGAAGCCTGAACGGAACCAGTTCAAGAACCAGGGTTCTTCTGGTCAAAAAGGGCTATAAGTGTTTCAAAAGTAAAAACCCGGTTCTTCATACTCAGGCTCAGACTATTTATTTTCCTAACATTTAAAAAAAGTCTAAAATATAGCAGGCTAGCAGGACAACCTGCTTTAAGCATAAACATTACGTAATGATTTGACCTTAAAATAACATGTACAAAATCATGCTGATGGTACACTGACTTATAACGATGGTGTAATTGCCACTGTGGGCCCAGATCTTTGGAGGAGGAGGTACAAGAACTGTGAGAACTTATCAGAACTCTGTAACCATTTACAGCACTACATCACACACCAACAACTATGGGTCTTCAGATAGCTGTAAGCAGAAGTTAGCTTGGTATTCCCAGCATGGACATCATGGCAGAGGCTGCAAAGACACAGAAGAAGACATTGTTGGAGGAACTGAGGAAAAGTCAAAGACAGAGTGACTAAGCAAGAGGCTAGAGTAAATCTGGGACTGGCTTTTACTCATTGGTGAGAGCTAAAAGAGATAAAAGAGATGCAGTCTCACAGATAACAGAACACAAGACATCCAACAGCAGAGTGTTCATCCCTCCCAATGTTATATAGAAAAGATGATGTAGGTTGTAACCTTGTCCTCCCTGTCTCACAGAGTTTTGTAGTTTTTCCGGATGCCAAAGTCCCCTAACCTTAGTCCCTTTTCAGGTTCGCATGCAAAGACATAAATTCAAAACACCAAATCAGCCTTGAAAGTTTGCAACCTCTTGTAATAAAATCCTGTAAATTATCTCGTAATTCGATATGGTTCTTTCTCTTCTGATGTTGTCTTTGCTCAAGCTCTGAATTCCAACTCCCCTTCAGATACTCACAATGGTTATTTACACATAGAACCAGCCAAAATGACAAAATCATGCAATCTGTAGCATCCATATGTGAGGGCACCAATAGGGAGGCACCAAGAGCAAAAATACAAATACTCACATACTGCTGCTTTAAGCTTTGACGATTTTACAGATTTTTGGTAGATCTGCCTCAAGTAGCACCAGGGCAGGAAAACGATTCAGTGGGACCATTGGCTTGATGCTAACACAATGCAGGAATTGCTTTCAGGCGCTTGTGGAATTTATTATTAGACTTGCAGTGGTGATTTGGTGTGCAATATTGTAACATTTGCACTTGTATATGGGACAAAAACTAACAGGAGACAACAGTAACTCTAAACAAAATTGTTTGTTATTATTAATTGTTATTAATTAGAACAAAGCATTTATTGAATTACTTACAAGATGACACAAACTGTCAAATTCATACTCCAAACATATGGGGGGCAATGTCAATGGAAAGTTGTGGTGTCCAGCCTTCTCACAATAAAGCCACTCTCCTCTATGTTAGTAATAACAGCTGTTTACTTACCAGCATTAAACTTCATCCCTTCACTCTCCAAGATGACCCCCTTCCATTCTGAGTCACTCCGTGACAGTCTGACACGACACCATTGCAGTCTTTGGTGACGTCGATGTGGTATTACACAAAGTGGCGTTACAAAACATGTCAGGTTGGGGCTAGCTGTGCTATGAATGTCTTCACTTTCTGTTGATAACTTTAGTTAATTTTGGAATTAATTTTAAAATCTTATAAGTTGCACATTCAAAGCAGTTAACAACTCGAGGCAGTGCTTTGCAGTAAGAGTCAGCCATCTGTGGCTTTTTGCTTTATCAGCATGTTCCATCCTTTATCAGTATGTTCCTTCTTTTATCAGCATGTTCCCTCCAGCGTTATCTATGTTAGTCTGATATGAATTTTCAAAACAATCAGCTACTCCAGCGTAACAATCCACGAGCAGCTAAAGAATCACACTGGGCAACACTGTGTTGGTTTATGTGGGGTATTTTGGTGAGTTTTCCAGTCTTACAAGGTTAGCTGAATTTGCATCAGTGTGAGTTTACATGTTGCATTATTATCAATGGGGTGGTAGGTAACAAGGTCAAAACAAACCAGCTTTGGAATAGCTTTGGAAGTTTTTCAAATCAATTTTTCATATTTATTTGTACAAAGTGAGTGTTTGGCATGTAGTGGAAACAGTGCAGCAAACTCTGACCAGGGTTGTTTGTTTGTTTGATGTTGTAAGTTCATGTTTTGGTTGGTTCCTGCAGCTGTAGAAGCTTCAGTTCTAAACTGCTGGAAGTGATTTTTTTATTTCTAAACATTACTGATATCTGTTTTCTCTCTTTGTAATTGACTAATTGTATGATATTTATGCTTGAGTAGAATGTATAATTGTCTTGGTTTATTTCCCTGTATTGTGTTTGTTTAATTTATCTGTAAAGCACTTTGCAAAGCAAAGCAAACATGTTTTATGCCAGATAAATAAAATGATTATATAATACGCTAAGGGATGCAGTGGTTTCTGTAAATGAGGTTGTTCTGGATGTGTTTCCTGCACGTTTCTCCGAAGAGCACTGTCAGATAAACAAATAAACAAGGCAAAATAAACACAAAGGTGGGTACCAGGCCACACACATTCTTACAGGGTGGGGGGCTGGAGAGGGTGGTCATGGACACATGTGTCCAAACACCCACACACACACACACACATATTTGTGTGGTCTCAGAGGGTCCTTTTATATAACAGAAACTCCCTCCATTCTCTCAGGCTTCCGTTCCTATCTGAACTTCCCTCACTGTTGTCTGCTCCCTTTCCACACGCACACTTACACTATGGTGAACAGTGGCTATTGGTGCTAGGCCTTCAATGTGGGCCATACATGTCAAAAGATTAAGAAAAGGCCAAAAAAGCTCTATAATAATGCTTATGTATGCTAGCGCCCCTGTGGGGTTCTAATTGAATGTTAGCACTTAGCAAGCAGGAAATCACATAAACAAAACTAAACAAAATTTTGAAGCTTGTGAAAGATATGCCAGGTATCTTATATAAATATTAACAGGCAACAACATATTGCTGCTGTCACAGCAAAGCCTTGTATCTCCAAACAATACTTTTGGTCCATTCATCATGAAAGTAACACACAACGTAAAGGCCAATTAGCATTTTCAAATTATGTCAACAACTAAAAATAACAGCTATGGAGATATTTATGTTCACAGTGATGCATCTAGTACTTCCAAAAAGGCTAGAATCTCAAGCATTTGGGCAAATTGACATGTATAAATGCAATGAATTTGAAAGAAATCTCTTCTTCTGCATAATGACGGAGTGGAATATGATGAGGAGGATTGTTATATGCTACATTTAGCTGCCATGCTGCAGCCATCAAGGGGTGACCATCTAACATCAAATTTTCAAAAGATATGAGATGATGCTTGTTGCAAAGAATGACAATTTCTCTGTATATTTTATGTGATGGGTGCAAGTGCTATGCTTTGTAGACCCTGGCAAGAAGAAGTCAACAAGTTATTGATGTTGAAATCCTACCAGGATTATTGCTAACTGGCTAATATGGTCTGTGCTTACAGTCAGTGATGTACCCAGCTTTTCCAGAAGGCCTGGATCTCAGTAATGTGGTCTCACATAGTGCTTGACGTGGAAATAAAGAAGCGCCGGTTCTCTCCTTATTCACATGTTGGCATGTGTATCGGGTAATGTCAGCAAATCATTAAGCATTACATTATGAATTACTGCAGTCAATAAATAACACTGGGAGGTTATTCATTTGGCATATATAAAAACAGTGCATAATAATATGATAATGTAATATCTGTATGATATATATTATGTATGTGCGTACTGCTTTGTCTGTGTGTGTCTCTTTTTTCAGCATTCAGATGTAAACAAGTCATAAATTTTGCTATGTAGTCACTGCATATACAATAGGCTGTCTTGCGTTACTCAGTAATGCTGAATAATTTAGTCGTTCTTAATCAGACCTGCTTGTTCATTTATTCAGTATAATAAATGCAGGATAAACACTGCATAATCAAAACTTTATGAAATATGTTCTTTTTAACCAGAGCAAAGAGTGAACAATCATGCTGATAAATATTTCCGGTACTGTTCAGTGCTGGGACACTTAATGGTTGCGGCCGTACAGCGTTTTTTGAACATTTTTGCTTCCCGTAGTTGGTTTCTGTTTAGTAAATGAATCCAAACATCTGATTCGCAAAGGGAAGTAAATCAGACTAAATTTATCAGTAAATCAGTAAATGACTAAATTTGAGGAACTAAACTATGAAACCATTAGGTCTTTTCTGAAAGCTCTGAGTGTCCTTCACTGCATACACCTATGCATATTTGTTTCTGTGAATTGTGGAGACATTACATATACTTCCATTCATTTCCTGGAGACTTACCCCCAACAAACTACTACTAGCCTAACCTTACCCTAACCTTAAAACAAGTGCACACTTTAAGGGTAAATGATTTATAGTGTAGGGTCCATCTTGCGGCCCCCACAATGTAAGTGTATAAGTGGGTTTTGGTCCTCATGACATAAACCTGGCACACACTCTTCTGCTCATAATCCCTGTCTCATTTCCACACACACACACACACACACACACACACACACACACACACACACACACACACACACACTAATCTCCAGATTATACCGTTTGCTCAGTTATTAAGTCTATTGTTTTGGCAAACATATTTCACTGTTCCAGCTGCTCATCTGGCAGGGTATTGTCCTTTTAAACATCAGCACCACAAAAAGTAAAGAAACAGCACAGCCCTATAAAGTAGCCATAAGTGACTACACATAGAAAATCAGGCATATATGGCAAGGAGGGGAAAGAAGTTGTGTTTAGTGGGGCATGGTGATTGACTTGTAAGGCACTGCCCCACTAAAAGTCCCCCTCAGGCCAGGTTTCAGGATGTGCATTGTGCTACACATAATTTCACAATCAACCCCTTAAACTCAAATGACCTATATATGTGCCATAGTTCTCTTCCTTCTCTCACAGTTATTCAATGGGTTCAGAGCCAAATGGACATATTCAGTCTTGTCAAAAGATTTTTTTACTCCTCCATTTTGAGAGGAAGAAGTAATCTTATATTGGTTATGGATATTTATACACAAAGTTAATACGACAATGCATTTCTTTCTATATTGTATGAGGTATAGGACATATTTTTACAGACCCTATCAAGGATGGAGAGATCAACAAATTATCAATTTAGAAAACTTACCAGTGTTAGTGTTTGGCTACTTTAAGATGAATTTCACAGATTTATTTTACATTTCAGCACAATTTAATTGTTCAAAAGGTAATTCTTCATGGATTTGATGTCAAATGGTTAATTGTAGAGACTCTATACAAATTTCGTTACAGTGGTGGTGATGGGAACCAGGGGGCACCATGCATACACAAATATAGACATTTTATTTGCTATCCAAAACCAGCAGTAAACCTACATGAGTTCTTATATGTAATGTTGATGATGGTTAAAAAGACATAAATCTGTCGGGACGTTTTTACTCACAATGCCATGCACATACCCTTCCACCATGAACTGATTTTATTAAAAGTAGTTTAAAGCTAAAATCCTATTCTAAAACTATAGTCAGAACAAAAGTCTCAGATATGAGGCTAGCAGCACATTTAGAATGATTTTGTGTAATAACTTTTTGTAAGGGAGCGTTTAAAGGTAGATGTCTGGTTCCTACCACTGCTACTGTGGGACATTTCACACCAAACCACTCTGAATGATCTTAACCATTTAATTATGCAGGATCAACAACAAATAATCTGTGGGGTTCCACTTTAATAACGTCATGCAATAATGTCTTTATTTATTCAATATTTTTATGGCTAAATGAGATGCTGTGATGATTCGAGCTGAATTCATTCATTCATTTATTCATATCCTTCTGGGTTGCGAAGAGTGCTGGAGCCTATCCCAGCATGCATTGGTCAGAAGGCAGGAAACACCCTGGACAAGCTGCCAGTCCAACACAGCTGAACACAGATAAACTGTGACTTTCCACTTCAAATTAATGTTTATATCTGGAAATGATATATGTACGGTTAATATGGACACTACCTGTGCAAAGATCTGATTTTAGTTCAAACACATCAGTATTTATATTATATACAGTATAATACAGAACTTCAGTGACTATCCACAGTATATATAAACACACTGGAATGAATCATATTTCTTAAGTTTAACCTCTTAAACTACTTATAGTAGTTTCAAAGTGCATGTTGAATAATAATCCTTACAATTAATGAATCTTAGAATTAAGATTGCAGAATCTTAGTAATGAATCTGTAATGTAAAAGTGTTGTAGTACTTACCTTGTAAGTCCTGAATAATAAACCTGTAGTTTAAAAATCTAAGCTCCTGACCTCAGGTACACACCACTGCGTGCCTGTTTGATGAGTTTTCGTTGTAGTGTTTCTATAAAAGTGGGTTTAATAATAATTAATACCATCATAATCAATTGTTTGGATCAAAACCACTTTAGCACATGAGTGTGTGGAGTTAGTTACCTCAGCATAAAACACAGTTTATTTAATGACAACATGCTTTCAGTTTGTACCCTCTTCAGCCCTTCAAATCCCGACTGTGGCTGTGTTTATATAATACAGCATTAACACTAATTGTGTATTTATATGATACAGTCCTAATAACCCTGTCCATATTGCGTATGTTACATTAAGTGCCTGCTGGGCGTGGGGGTCGGTGAGATTAGCACTTTTTCAGGAACTCCCTCCGGCTGAGATTACGTCCAGCCCAAAGCTCATTACTGCAAACGTGGCTTAATGAAGGGACGGCCTTTTAGGGGGTTAATGTTCCTCTGAACACGCGGCATTTGTCTGTAAATTAAAATAATTATGAGCTTGTACCAGCCCACAAACAACTAGCCGAAGTCAGGTTTTCAGAGTGGGAAAGATTATTATTAGTATTTGCAGTGTGTGTAAAAAGCAGCTTGACCAGCTGAACAGTAAGGACAATGGTGGTGATGTATGTGCACGTTTGCTGAAATTGCCAGAGGAAATACCAGAAATTTTGTGATTACAACAACACACACAGACAGCGATTCCACGCAGCACTATTTCTCAGAGGGGCAAAACGGCTGATGCTGGGAGGGCTCCTACGTACGAAACAAGTAGCTGAGAGGAAATCTGTCTGTAACATGCATTTCCTGTTGGACGTTCGCTTTGATTCTGGACTGACGGAGGACAATAACCGACCTCACTGGTGCTTGAAAACAGGGAAACAGCATGCATTACTCAATGCTAAAGACATTTCAGCATAGTGTGTGAGGAAAACAGCAAGAATGCTAACAGAAACGAGTGCCTTTTCAGTTGAAGAAATGTTTTATTCACAGAATACATATAATTATGTACAGAATAATTCATGGCAGAAAATGAGAAACTGACCAATCACATTCCACAAACGTCCACACAAACACACGTCGCAGGCTCTCTTCTATAAAAGCTGCCACCTATTAATTGGCCCTCCACCTCCAACATTTGTCAGTTGCCATCTGTCAGTCTGATCCCCCCGTCTCCCCCTGTGCCCCCC
>CM067490.1:9372536-9412928 GCA_034552555.1 Semaprochilodus insignis | reverse complement strand
CATATATATATATATATATATATATATATATATATATATATATATATATACACATATATAAAGGATGACAAAACTATTTATAGCTTTTATTAAAACAGGAACAAGAAACAAGAACAAGATAGTGCTGGGGTGCTTTTGGCTTGTGCTTAGTAACGTCATCTGAAAAACCACACAGGATACTGATGTCCGAGTGTCCTCTGTGGTCCGCACCCAGGGTTTGTATTTCTGTTGGCCCCTGCTGTATGATATAGACCTCAATACAACATCCACTCAGACAATTCATATCACCAAAGAGTCCAGAATACACTAACAGGCTGAACTCACTGAGATCCTTCAGTAGTATGAGCGAGATAACATCATAGCATGATGGGCTCTGTAGGAGTACACGACCCAAACGTACGTTCATTAGAGGTGAAGTGTGTCTGTGGGAGGATGTGATGTATTCTGGGTGGATCTATAAAGGAGTAAAGAGGCACCGCATGCTGTTGTAGGGCGTCTAACGGTTTGTATGGCTTTCTGAAGAACCCGGTTACTACTTCAGGAACAAAGGAAAAAAGAACACAAGGAAAAAAACAGTGTTCTATTAAAAAGCCATAAAACTGACTGTAAACTCAGGATTGACAGTCAAAATCAAAGTTTGGGCATCCCTGGTCCAATGGCAGGTTCATTACAAGTTAACACATCCTCTACAGTGAATACACCTCTGCACATTTTCATTCAATAAGCCTTTAATTAAATTCAGAGTACTTTGAGGGTGACCCTCATTTACAGTGTAGTTATAGACTGTACAAAAAGAAGGGACTGATATTAGTAAATATACTTTTGGATTTTTCCTTAAGATAATGTTTGCTTGTGTTTAAAAGTTAATTATTTGAGAAATTTTCATTTTCAGGTTTTCAACCTTAGTGCTAAGACAGCATTGGCCCATGTTGGGAATGACCCCAGGTTTAGTGCTGATGCACAAATCCCCCCCTCAAAAAAAACGGTCTTAATGGACATTATATATTAATGCACGTCTGTTCAAAAGAATCTGATACACCCATAGAAGCAAAAAAGGAAAAACATGTCAACTTAACTGGAAAGCTGTGGTTTGGTGCTGTGCTTAATTACTTATCAGGAAACATACACGGGATTCTGAGGGGTGTGTGGGTCCTCTGTAGTTCACGCACAGTGTTTTGCCAGTTTCTGCAACTAATGGAAAATATCCGTTTTGGCCTTATTGGATCTTAGTGCGGCTTTTGATACCGCTGATTACATGATTCTAACCCACCGTCATGAAAACTGGGTTTAAATATTTAAGGAACACACAGGTTTGTGGTTTTATTGAGGAATCATCTACCAAAAAAAATTTAACCTTACTTGTGGAGTTCCACAAGGTTCAGATTTAAGGCCATTGCTTGTCTGTTTGTACCCAGCTAGCAGGGAACATTTCCAGAACTTTGGCTAATGTTACCTACAAGTTGTAATAAAGTTTTAAAGAAAATGTTTTAATCTGATGTTCAAAGAACATTTTAAAGATGTTTATCATTTTAAATAATGTTCCTATAAGGTTAAATGTCAACTAGAACAATGTTTTACCTGCAACGTTCAGAGGATGTTGTCAGGGCCACAGATTATGTTACGTGGTAACAAAAGAAGAACATTCTCAGCGCAGTATTCGGAAAATGTTTTATGGATGTTACTGAGACCTGAGATGACAGAATGTTTTAGAGCATTCTACTGCCTTTAGAAAGAACATTCTGGGAATTTAAAGCAAACTTCCTGCTGAAAGTATGTATGGAAAATTACATTGCATATTCTCAGAATGTTTTTAGATCAGATCATTTCTAACTGGGTACATGTTACCTGTAGGTGATTTCATGATCAATTTTGATGATGTCAGTGGTGATGACAATCAATTACACATTTCCATTCCTTCTGATAAGCTGTGTGTCGTATTCACAGCTGATGTCACAAAACTTTCTTCAACTAAATCACAAGAAAAACCCGAAATACTGATTCTTAGTACTGAAACTGCTTTAGTACTGGTTCTTTAGCTTTGTATACCAAACCTGAAGTAGGAAACCTGGGTATAATCTTAGACTCAGAGCTTTGTTTTATCCAGCATATAAACGCAACCACTAACAAAGCTTTTCATCATTTAAGACATATCACTAAAGTTTGGTCTTTTCTATCTCAGAGTGACACAGAGAATCTTAATTTCTTGTATTTAATGTTTTAAACAGAAACATTAACTGTAATATATCCAGGTTGGGTAAATTGAGTTCCTTCATTTGAGGAAATTATTTAAAAAGGAATTTAAATTTACAATGTAACCCCTCTTAAGGGTCTGGATGTGGTTCAGCACATCACTGTCACGTCTCTTTACAGAACTTACACATTAGTTTCACAGTAGTTACCCAATAATTCACAGTAGATACAGAATAGTATAGAGTCAGTACTGAATACTTTATAGTAGATACTTAATAATTAATAATATATACTTTATAATTAATAGTAGTTACTCAACCATTTCTAGCAAATACTCATTAATTAATAGTAGATATTCAATAATTCATAGTAGATACTTAATAATTCAAGTTACTGAACACAATCATAACTGAAAAATAACAGTGCTGTTTAATGGGATAATGAAGCCACATATCACTACTGATGAACATAATATGCTAATTAGCTAAATTATTTATACTTACTTGTGTGACTACACATAATACAGTGATGTAATGAGCTGTCCTAAATGAAATATGAATTGTAGTATCAGTTTCATTTAAATGAACTTTGTTTCCCGTAGGTCTGAATGGTCACTGGTTATTTGATGTATTAGACGCAAGCTGGACTCAGGCGTGGGTGAACAGGCGGGATGCTTCACTCTGCACTCTGACCCATCTATCAGCACTTGCACGGTCAGTGGCGCCAAGGCCCTGACCCAAACAGACACAACTATCAGCATACACACATTCTCCTCTCTCTCTCACTCACTGAAACGGCAGAAACACCCATAGACTCACACAGACCCACTATAACAGCACTCTGCTGGGCCCCTTACTGCTCATCCTCAGCATTAAAGAGAATCTAATGTACAAAGTAGCCCCTCCATCCCACATGTAGTGGATCAGTTAAGACATGTTCACTGCTTTAACTCTAGCCCTGAAGCCATACAAGCCTAATGTAGCTAACTAGTATTGGAAGCATATAGCCCACCAATTAGCACCAGATTCAGGCTTCAAAGATGCCCACTGTTTTGAATTAGCACAATGCTAATTTGCAGGGTATAAGCTTCTTATTCTTGTCAGCCACATTAGTCTCGTAGCTCTAGTGTGAAATTAAAAAAACAACGTATTTGTCGATTGACAACATATTGAGATAAAGACTGAATTAGAATTGGCCGTGGAAAGTTACTTCAACCACATGAGCTTGATGATCCTGAACACATACGGAAATATGTTGCATGAGGAGTTATGCAGCATGCACGCTGCTGTTGGAAACTGTTCATTGTATCAATATCAACATTTAAACCTGGAGCTTTCTGTTGGGCTGTTTACGCCTTGCATTAACATTAATGTTCTGGTGAGAACTCCCCCAGGACACACCGATCAGATCAGTCATATCACATTCAAAGGATCTTGACCACATTTAGCTCATGTGTAAACAGAATGTTTTTTCATTACCTGTGAGGAATCATGTGAGAGGAAATGCATCTGCTTAGCGACCCCCAAACCAACACCTCAGTGTCACTGCTGGACAGAGAAAAGTCCACCAACCAAAACTATCCAGCCAACAGCGCCCTGTGCGCAGCATCCTTGGACCACTCAAATGATAGCTCATTTGTTGCCATCCTTTGACTTCTACATCTACATCTACAAGGTGGACCAACAAGGTAGGAGTGTACAGTGAGTGGACAGTGAGTGGACACAATGTTTAAACATGCCACTATCATGTCAGTGTCACTGCAGTGCTAAGAACGATCCACCTCTCCCAGTAAGACCTGCTCTTTGGAGGTCCTGTGGGAGCCTTGACCCTGTAGAACAAGGTAAAAGGGGGCTAACAAATGAGAAACAGATCGACAACAGTCTGTAAATGTAGAACTACAAAGTGCTCCTATATGGACCTAATAACTCTCTCTCTCTCTCTCTCTCTCTCTCTCTCAGTACTGGCCAGGAAAGCAGCGTTGTTGTGTGCAGTGGTGGGTGTGACCCTGATTGGAGCTCTACTCTATTTATAAAAGGGGCTTTTTCATATTTACTAAGTCACTGAAGGAAGAGGATGCACTGCTATCTAAAGCTAAACCACAGCTTATTCTCCAACACACCTGGAGGCTCCTCTTATCTCCTTTGCTGCTCTTAAAAGCACTGATAGGCAAATTTGATGAGCCAAATGGTCCAGATATGCATATTCACGCTGACATAAACACCACAGGAGCAGCAGCTGTTTATTTCTTTATCTCTAATCAGCAGAACTCCAGCTGTGTTCGGCTCCATAACTGACCACAGCCTGCTTTTTCATCTGTAGTGCAGTTTGACACCCAACTGACTTACAGGAGAGTATTTAGATATACTATAACACATGACATATTACAGACAGAATTACAACAGAGAGAGTGAGAGAGATAGAAGAAGAAAGAAAAAAAGAGATAGACAGAGAAATAGAAAGAGTAATAAAAGATAGAAATGTTAATAAGACAGAAAGAGAAATAAGGTAGAGAGAGTACTAAAAAGACAATAAATAAAGAAAAAGAGAGAAGAAAGAAAGAAAGAAAGAAAGAAAGAAAGAACAAAAATAGACAGTGAAAGAGAGTAATAAGTTTTTATATAATTAAGAGATATAGAATAGAAATAAAGACAGAGAGAGATAAATATGAAAGAGAGGGAAAAAAGAAAGAAATAAAGACAGAGAGAGAAACAGGAAAAGAGAAAGTGATTGCTATTACTATACAATATTAAATGTGCCATCTATAGAAAGAGAGATAGATAGATAGATAGATAGATAGATAGATAGATAGAGTAATATATATAGAGAGAGGGGGCTTTCTCCAAGAGTAACCTTTATGAGCAGCTGGTTGGTGTGTTTGGTCTCTCTGATGTGTGTGCGTGTGTGTGTGTGTGTGTGTGTGTGTGTCTGTGTGTAACAGCTGGTTTGAAACCATCTGAGGGTATGAAAAAAATAATCAGGCTTGATAATAATCTAGAGTGCACAAAGAACCGGATTACTACATACAGCAGAACCAAAATAACAATACCACTGACATAACATACTGTTAGGATTCAACAATCTTACTACTTATCTACGCACACGTATATAATACAGGCCATGCTGTTATTACATATAGATACTTACATATATAATACACATGCGAAGTATTATTACACATAGGAATTCACACATGTATATATAGGTAATTATATATTATTATTATTATATGTGCATTTTAAGTAATTGAATTTAGTAAAAAAAAAATATGCAATTTACAAATAACTGTGCTTGTTTTAAGTATTGTTAACCATTATATTATCTTCTAACATAACACTACAAGGCCTACAAATCATCTAAATAAACTTATAATCGTACAATATCCTCATGGTTGAAAATATCAGATATATTCACCTGCCAAGATATTATTATTTGAATTTGACAAAAACACAGAAAACTCTTCTATTAGTCAGCGTGTCCAAACATCTGACAAATAGTGTAATCTTGCTCAGCTCAGTCCATAAATTGAAGCAGATATGTTGTAAACAAGAGAATCCAGTTGTGTAGTGTCTACCTCGATTGACAGTTTGGTCAATAAGATCCTTCTCGTCTATCTGGGCTGAGCGGTCGTAGGTGATTGACACTAGCCTGCTAATCACTGTGGCCTGCAGGATGGACGAGCTCACACCTCAAAGCTCTGAGCCCCCGGCCCCACCTTTTCCAGCCCAGCATGGTCTCTTCTAAATCACACTTCATCATGAGCTCAAGAGCATATTGGAAGTGTGGATGTTTGTTTTTCTAGAACACAAAGACTCCTATGAAGACTAATGTGACATTTTCTGCTGCACTACACAAGTGCTTCCCCTGCTCTAATATTGCTGATTCAGCTCCAGGGCTCAAAGAAAGGTTTTATTATTGACTTTATTACTGATCACTAAACAGCAGAGCTCTGGCCACAGGGGCGTATCTCAACAATTTAATTATGCAGAAATTTTGAAAAATCAGTGGAGTTCCACTTTAAGCATGAACACAGAATATTACTGACTATTCCGTGTAAATCTCTCAGTTCAGCGGAACTACAATCAGGGTGAACAGTAAGTAGAACAATAATAGCTACAAAACAGGCTGCGAGGCCGACATCCAAAACAGGACCACAGACAACAACTGGACAGTTTTCCTGGAGACGGGATGCTAGTTAATTAACTAGGCCAAAACATTCCCGATCACACACAGCCTCAGTCCTGTCTCTATGCAGCCTTGCCCTGGCTTGACCCCACAGCACCCACACAGGACATGACTGAAATGTACTGAATGGCACCAAAAACTCAGCATTTATGCCCTGCTAGCATTAGCTAGCCTCTTCTTTCAGACTTACCCAACCAGAAGCTCCAAGCTGGTTGGGTATACGCTGTGACATTTGCAACACTGACCCATGTGCCAATTCGATTTTATTTGGTATGATTTTCTTTGTTTTCGGATTGAGGCTAATCAACATTTGCAGGTCTAAACACAGAACAGATAATGATATAAACAAAACAGTTCACATGCAGTGTATGGAGTATATCTAGTGAACATATTTATGATCCAATCATGTTGAATTTCACAATTTAAAAAGCAGATCATAATAATGAGAAAATCGATCTTATCATGACTTAATGTGTCCTGTTAATGACACTGTGACCAAAGTGTCACTCCACCTTCCTTACTACAAAACAACATAGAACAGTGTGATAGATTACCAATAAAACAAGCATATGTTGTGTTTTGAATACTGGTATGATGGACAAACAGCATGACCATGCGTGACCAGCTAAGCCAGTACCACACAAGCACCAGAACAGTAGCCACTGCATTTTTAGTGATTGTGTAATGTGCAACACTACTATTGTCCAATTTAGATTCTTCTTCTTTTCCTCCTTCTTGGTCATGAGATTTTTGTCTGCTATCTAGTCCCACGGTTTTTGAGTTATCAACACTGTGGAATGTTTGGTTCGGATTGTGAACGGTGTGCTTGTAATACAGCTTTTTGATCCAACGTACAGGTTTCCTAAAAACTTTTACGTTTTTCAATTATGAATGAATGGGGTGGAAAACTACATGTTCATCTACTGTTCCTCTGCTCGATCAAAAGTCACAGTTTCTTCATACCATATCAGGGCAGACTCCCAATGTTGGTCTGACCCGCACTGGTCTGCCCCATCACTCTTCCCTCCCATAGAGTACCATTCATTTTCACCTCCATTCAAACCCTATTGTTTCATGTAACTTACTGCCAGAAAAATGCATGTACTCAGATCCCCAAACTCCAATCCACAGACATATTGATCTGCACTCCTATATGTGACGTTTATTCATCCCTTATTTATCCCATAACTCTGCCTTTCATTTTTAGCGACCAGCTAGCAACAAGTTTAAGCTGCGCTATCAGTCAGCATTTTCTTCAGGAAATTTATTCTCTAGTTAAGTAACAAGCCTTTGGAAATTTGTGACACAAACAAAATGGTTGACAATCATTTGGCTTTATTAGATCGCCTTACCTCCAAGTAAATGTGACAATAGCACTGAGAAATCACAATGTTAAAAGAGAAGAGTAGATTAAAGGGCAGAAACAGACACTGTTTGCTTCAGCATTAAATTGCTCATAGGAGGAGAGTTTTGTAGCGCAGAGGATTTTACTTTGCTGTGGTTTCCATCATGTCTTCTCTGTGGAAAGCTGGTGAAAAATGGGCCGCTATGCCAGACGCACATCGAAGCGAGGCAATAAGAGCATGGTGAGAGTTTCCTCACCCTACTACAGATCAGACACAAACACATACTCCCCCACGGCCAGCCTAAACATCCAGACTAACATTCACCTCAGCTGCGTGTTCCTATTTAACGACTTGCTGAAACCATCGGATGCTAATCAAGCTAGCATACAACAGCCACGTTTCAGGCAGAGTGAGTCCATAAACTGTCTCTCTCTCTGCTTCCCCAGCTGTGCTGATTAACAGCCTGCCGTCCGGCCTAATTAGCCCAGCTGAAAGATGGACTGCCACTGCTGCAGTGGCTAGCTAGCTAGCTAGCGCTTAGCAGCTTTTCTGTTTATTTAACTCTCCCTTATCTGCTGCCCCCAGAGACATAGAGTGAATCAGAGCTCTTAAGGAACCTGAGACAGGCCTTTGTCTCTGTTTCATGTCTCCACCAGTAAAGTTTCCTCTCCCTTCGTAACGGCATTGTGCTAGCATACACGATGCGCCACCTGAACAGTGATGCAAGGAAGTTAGCACTCAGTCAGTGCCCTTGAGTCTTAATCACAGCCTTATTTTAGATTAGAGCACCGCCGACTGAAGTATGGCCAACACTCTGGCGTCCCCATTTTAAAGAGTGATGATGTGCTTTGTAGTTCAGCTCGCTAATAACATTTATATGCTTTATGTTTCTGACCCTCTGGCTCAGGCCAAAAGCTGTTTTCTGGACCAAGGGTCATTGCCCAGTCTTCTGTTGTCCACAAAAAACGTTGCTTCGGACAGGATGGGCTATCTCAGGCACCGTGACCAGCCTGACTGACGTAAACATGTCCGGCTTGTGTTTGTGGGTCGCTTTAGGTAGGGACATTTCACCTGAAGCAATCCGTCTCTGTCGCTCTATTGTTGCGGCTTTGTTTGGAAGGGAGAGAAGCCACAGCTGATGTAAATATTTGAATCTTACGCCAACCTGCGTATGAGGGGGATGTCCTGATCTCTGCTTTTGAAGTGAAGGGATATTTAGGTACGGCTAAATATTCCGCCCAAAATCAAAATAGACCTTTTTGTTAGTTCATGCCACTGGTCATGTTTAGCATGATTTGAAGGCCTCTTCCTTCACCCACTGCCACACTATTTACAAACCCTATTTGTGGAAGTTGGGTCATGCAAAATGATTAATTCTCTGAAACCTTTATTTAACTGACAAAAGTGCAAAGAATTTTTAATGTTTTCACTCACCAACTTGATCGTATACTCACTCATCACCCAGAAGGAAGTGTCGGATTGCAGTCCTATCCAGAAGAAAGATAAAGGTTACCAGGAACAATAAATGATGATAAATTTAGATTAATATGAATTTAGATTCAATATTTATTGAGCTACACACTCAGAAGTAGTGTTTCTCAGTATGGTGTCAGGCCCCCATCTTTGCTCACATAACATGGCAGACATCTCGGCATGGAGTTGCAGAGGGTCCTAATAGTGTCCTGCGATAATCCATCCCATGCAGCCTGAATATTCTCACTCTGACGTGTGACGAATGACAACAAGCTGTTCATCTCGGTGCTGACCACGGTGCCTCCACACACGGATTCGTTGGTCGTCTCCACCAAGATAAAAGCAGAACTCATCTCTGCCATTCTGAGCCACTCCATGACAGTCTAGCACGACACCATTGCAGTCTTTGGTGACACTGATGTGGTGCTAAGTGCAGTCGTTGTAACGGTCTGCGTGCATGTCGTCCTGCGTTGTGCAGCCGCTGCCAATGATGCTGGCACTAACAGGATGACTCATGGAGGGTACAGATGTGTGGGCTGAAGATGAGTGTATTTTGTAAATGTAAACAAATTAAGATTTTGACTTGTAAAGAAATTGATAACTTTTCCTTTTATATGTAGTTTTTAATAGATCTGCAGCAAACTGAAAATGTTTGGCCAAAATCGAACAAAATGAAATATTGGCTGAAGGCCGAATACTGAACACGTTTTTTTGAGGTCTTTCATTAATTTTGCCAATTTTTTCACCATTGCATGAATGAAATAGGCCACATGTTTTTGTGTCTTGGTTTTTAAAGAAAAACCTATTACTAAACTGCAGTTTAAACATATTTATTCAACACTGAATATTTTTAACCCCAGCCGACACGTCTGCTGCATTCACAGACAGCGCCTCACTCCACGCTGCTCTCGTTTTTTATCGCGTCGTTGTAAAATTGGGATTCTGTGTTTCTTTAAAGAGGATGCGGGCACGCGCACCGAGAGAGAGAGAGAGAGAGAGCGAGAGAGAGAAAAGACACGTGCGCGTGATAGTGAGTGCGTGCGCACGTACGTGTGTTCGAGCGTGTGTATGGGACTGTATGCGCGCGCTGGGAAGCTGCTGTCGGTCTGCCTCGCTGTAACGGCTCAGTTCTGTCCTTTACCCTGTCTGGAGTTCCGTTTGGCTCGAATGTTTTAAGCCGAATAAAAGCTGGGAAGCGTGAGCGACAAAGTGGGTATTAGCCTCGAGCGTTGGCGCTAGCCCTGGAGCTACGTAAAAGTTCCGCTAAGGTTCACGTCTACATCCAGGAACTAGAAACCGTTAACGGCGTCGTTAAAAACGTCATTGTTCGATATAAATTATTTGGTCTGTTTACTTTTAGGTGCATCCCTACTTTTTAATGGGGAACAGATGATGCTAATTGTTGCAAGTTTAATTCACATGTACATTTTTTTGCCTATTACTTCTCAATGCAAGACTTCAGCTGGTCAACAATCCGTGGCCGCAGTTGTCTGATTGTCCACTTTATGATGCGCCATACGTTTTCAATAGGAGACAGATAAGAACTGCAGGCAGGCCAGTCATGAACACAAAGTCT
Organism: Semaprochilodus insignis; assembly: GCA_034552555.1. Taxonomy (NCBI): domain Eukaryota; kingdom Metazoa; phylum Chordata; class Actinopteri; order Characiformes; family Prochilodontidae; genus Semaprochilodus; species Semaprochilodus insignis. The sequence goes on along the minus strand of CM067490.1, from coordinate 9,402,161 downwards.
ATGTCTGCTGGGTCACGCTGTTCTACCAACGCAGAATGAGGACCGGTATTTTCTTGCTGAAATAACCATTGAATTCCTGGGAAAGGCGTTGTTTTGATGGCAGAATATGTCTCTCTAAAATCCCAGGATGGTGGTACCTTTACATCACCCATGCCATGAGCACTGATGCCCCTCATACCACGACAGATGTTGACTTTTGCACCTTTTACTGATACAAGTCTGGCACAAAGCACTCCATGTCCAAACACAAGCTGAAACCTGGACTCATCTGACCACAGCACACATTTCCTCTGTCTTTTGGACCATCTGAGATGAGCTCGGGCCAAGAGAGCGTTTCTGCCCAGAAATGAAGTATGTCTTTCTAGTTATTTAATAACTATATATAAAGGTTACAGCAGACTGACGAAGATGAACAAACAGCTGGCTGTTATGTTAATATAAGCTGGCGTGCTAATAAGCTAGTTAAGCTAACTTGTTATCAGAAAGCAAGCATTATTCCAAGAGACCATCCTTGGTCTATTATAGTTTTAAAAACGATAATAGAAAAAAGAACACACCTTGAGGAAACATTTGAGCATGTATGCATGTAACTGGAGATGTATGTGCATGTAGCTTAACTGTGGGAGCAATACAAGTGGTTTCCATGCCTCACAGCAACAATCTGATTAGTTGGTGTTCATCTTATTTGCATAAATTTGGTCCAGCGAGAGAAAGAAGCTGCAGTGGAGTGTGCATCAGTGATTGCTGTGTTGGTTATATGTATGTATCTGTGTCATGTTCTGCTCTGTGTGTCATGTTCTCTATGTTCTGCTTCATTTGCTCCGAACAACAACAACAACAACAAAAGAAAAACTAATAAAATAACAAATAATAATAACATCAAATATATAAACTGGAAAGGACATTTCCTGCAGAATTTTGCAGTCTAATTAATTCCAAGTTGGTTTTAGGGTGTTTGCAGAGGGTTACTGTGGTATTTTAGGTGTTTGCTATGGCATGCCTGCTGGTTACTAAGGTATTGTTATGGTATTCCAGGTGGTTGCTGGGCTGTTGCTACTGTATGTCCTATAAAAATGCTGTATACAAGCACACCATTCCTGATGATTAGATCAAACAATCAAGAACTGGAACAATGTTTTATAGGAATAATATGCTTTTTCTTTAACAGCAGTGCTTATTTTGCACCATCACCCATGATGTCACGGTGTCACCCATATACTGCTAAAAATGTCGGCACCCCAACCTAAAACACATTCCGACATCCCTGAAGCTTTACAGCCTTTAGAACCAGAAGTGCTAGATAGGATGTTGTATGCAATTCCAGCGTTATCAGTATGCAGTTATGCTGGAGCTACAATGCTTTTACGGACGTTTGTTCCCATTTGAACGTTTTGCAAGGTACTGCCTGTCGCCACAGTGGCTACCTACAATCCCTCAAGGCCAGTGCACTCATTACTGCCCATTCCAGCAGCCTTTTGGTCCACCACAGGAAGGAGGGTCTGGCGGACAGGAAGTGACCTCTGTTTATGCCCATTTTACCAGCTTGAAGCTCTAAACTGAAGCTTCGGTAGCTCCCTTATTGATTAGGCCATTGTTTGTCTTCCTGCTGAGGGCAAAAGCTGGCAGTGGGTGGGAGATGAAGTGGGAAAACCAGAGAGTGAAAAATAAAATATGACAAAGAGGAAGAAAGGACAGCATGCACCATTGTCATTGTTACCGTTTCTCTGCAGAGAATTTCTATCTATTTATAAACTCAAGTATAAAGAGCTTAGTGGTGGTATCCCTTTATTAAAAGAGATTGTTCTCCAGTTCATCTCGCATCCTGCACCAATGAGTAAGTCTTTCCATGTATTGCTCTTTATAGCAGGGCTGACTTTTTGCCAAAATGACAAGGACAATTTTGGAAAATAACATTGTAAATAATAGAATGGAATTAAAACAACTGGACGTCTCAGAAGCTAGTAAGATATATATATACAATATTTAATGTTTTATTTTATTAACTTGTTTTTGTAAATGTACACAATATAATAAATGCCTCAATATGACGGCTGTAACATGCTGCAAAAAAAGTTGTGATAGGACCAGTTTAGGAACTATGGACCCTAAAGAGTTCTTTATGAGTGAGAATACTTGAGGTAAAAAAAAAAAAAAAAACAACACTTCAAAAATAACGTTTCTCAGCCAGAGACTGCAAGGATTTTAGGAACTTCACCCTTTACAGTGCAGAATATTGCATGTAAATCTCTTTGTATGAAGGAGAAAGACAACCACAAAAAGAATGTCCAGGACTTTGGACCCCTCAGACAGCACTGCATTAAAAACCAGCATTTTTCTGTGATGGATGTCACCACATGAGCCCGGGAGTACTTTGACAATCTGTTCATGACTGAATCTACAAATGCAAGTTAATCCAAGAGAGATGTGAGAGACACACAGTGAAACTTGCATATCAACAATATCCAGAAACACTGCTGACTTCTCCGGGCTCTGGACTGATGCTCAGTGGAAATGTGTATTATGGTTTGACAACTTATTTTATGGAAATAATGGACATCGTGTTCTCTGGACCAAAGAAGTAAAGGACCATCTAAATTGTTACCAGTAAAAAAGCCATTATCTGTCCGTGGTATGGGGTGTTTATTGGTGGGTGTTGATAATCTGCACATCTGTGAAAGCACCATTAACGCCAAACACATTTTGGAGCAACATCATGCTGCCTTCTAGATACCGTCTTTTTCAAGAATGTCCATGCATATTTAACCATGACAGCGCCAAGAAACTTTCTGCGTGTGTTACGACAGCAGTAGACCTTTCACTCACTGAAAGCATTAAGATCAAAATGTGTATAATGTACAAATACAGTCCAGGTCCCTATGCTGGTTTAACTTAGAAGGCTGGTTTTACTTAGAGCTTTAGTGCTGTTGGTGTTTTTGTTGACTGCAGGAGTCTGAGTGTGAGCTGTTATCTGAGGCCTCCTGAGGGACCTCCTTATCCCCACAGGCCAGTGTGAACGAGTTCTGCTGCTTCTATCATGAGAGATGAGGGAGTCGCTTTTTAGGCTATAGTTCTGGAAACTACAGTATTGTATATATGCAGTATATATGAAGAAGTATGTTTTCCAGATTCCGGTTCCAAACTTCCCTGAATTGTTCTGTTCAACTATTTGCCAGGTTACAGGTTAACACTGTGGAGTGATGCTTCAAAAATGCAGTCAGAACGTCACAGTGATATCAGGACATACTGGCACTCATAGAATGCCTCTCAGCCAATCACATGATGAAGTCAGCTCTAACTGGTTTGCATCTCTCTCCCTATTCTGTCTCATTCTCTGCAGCCTGACCCGCTGAATCACTTCAATCTTTATCTAATTTGACAGCCAGTTGTGCCTATTCAGCCACTCTCCTCCCCCGATCATTCACGATAGCAACAGCAGGACTCATTCACGCTGGCCTGTGGGGATAAGAGGTCCATCAGGAGGCCTCAGATAACACCTCACACTCAGACTCCTGGAGTCAACAAAAACACCAACAGCACTAAAGCTCTAAATAAAACCAGCCTTCCTCTTCCTTTCAGTCAGCGCAGGGACCTGGGCTTTATTTATACAGTGCTTCACCCTTCCACCCTGCCACCCTTCATTTATTCAGTTTCCAGTCAGAACAGACATTAAGTGCAAGTTATTCATTTTTTTCAGGAGATATTTCTGAGCTAGCTGAGCCTTTTCTCTCCATGATAGGTGGGGTTGATGAAACATGATATTATTAGTTAATATTATTCTTTCCTGCCTCCTGGTTCGCAGTGACATCGCCCCAAAAATCCTTTTAGAGGCGAGAAAAGTAATGAAATATTATGATAATATTGTGAAATATTATAAGAATTGTTTGTTCCCATTTCCTAAGCTAAAGACACAAGCATAAGGATGTGAATTAACAGTGTGGGAGACTGCATCACCAATTAAAGGTGTCCAGATGTGTCTGTCGGGATGGTTATTGAACTTTTTCCTTGTTAACTTTCTGGATTTGACATTGTATGCATCACAAAGAAATAAGGAGATGAAATTGACATTCTTTTTAAGCCTATAAATTATCATTAAACATTAAATTATCATGGTGGAGCAGTGAGTAGCACTGTCGCCTCACAGCAAGAAGGGTCTGAGATAGATTCCCCGGCCAGGGTCCTTTCTGTGTGGAGCTTTCATGTTCTCCCTGTGTCTGCATGGGTTCCCTCCAGGTGCTCTTTCCCTCCCTCATTCCCATAACATGCTATTACGCCAATAGGTGTAAGTGTGTATGTGTGTCTGTCCTCTGATGGACCGGCAGCCTGTCCAGGGTGTTTGCCTTTTGAGTGCTGGGAGAGGCTCCAGCAACCCCCCTCCAGCCTGGCCAATGCAATAGGCCAGGCTAGGAGGTGAGAGAGTGAGAGTTAAATTAGCACGGTTGAAACACATTCAAAGTAGCAATCCATTCACAACAAGCTAAGTCTGTTAGCTTGTTGTGAATGGACATGGTCTTGTATATATTCGGTCTCTGTCAGTCTGAATGGGGAATGCATACTAAATATTATCCTGAAAATACATACAATCATATATTTACCGCTCCTGCAGTACGGGGGTGTACTGTTCTCAGTTCTCATGTATGCTGATCAGTCTTTATCACTCTTTGATAAAGCACTGGTGGTGATAAGAACCATGGGTTGCTGTGTCCACAATTAAATATAGTAATTTTATTCACTAGTGAACCTATAACTGTCTTCTCTGAGTTTTATTTGTAATGCTGATGATGGTAAAACAGTGAATAAATACATTTTCTTTGGCCTGACAACATCCTGTGTGTATCCCTCCTCCATGAATAGATAAAAAAAACATTTAGGACCAAAACAATCATAAATCAATGTCTTAGACATCATAACCATAATTTCATGTAATAACTTTCTGTGAGGGAGCTTTTAGAAGTGGACACCTGGTTCCTATCAACTGTACAGTAAACAATTCATACCATTCTGAATGACTTTGTTCACATCTTATGCATACGTTTTGAAAAGTGAGTGTAATTTGGTTTAAACAAACTGGTAACACTTTACTGTAGGATACTGTTAATAAAGCTACATGACATGTACATATGCTTGTCATGTCAACTGACATAAAACCCCACAAAAATATTTATAAATGGTTATTCCAAATCCAACATTCATCTGTCATAAAAGCTACTTTAGCTAACTTTGATCAAAAGTGATAAATGTAACCTTTATAGTAAATGATGCCTATTGGAAGAGGTATGTATAAACAATTCTGTAGGGTTATGTCAGTAATCTTACAAGCTTACGTAGGTGTCATGTAGTCTTATGAACAGTGTCCTGCAGTTTTACCAAAAATTAACATATTATTTTAACATATTATTATAACATATTATTTAGTCCTGGTATAGGGTTCATCTGGGTAACAGATGAGGCAAAGTTGTTTAGCCTAAAGCTGCTAGACAGCACTGGCACTGGATAAATGACCTAATAAGCCTCTGGTGAGGGAAACCCTCGAGTGCACTGCAGACATAACACAAGTCACCATGCACAGGCAAGCATGTATACATGTGCACACACATAGACATGCAAGGTCACATGGTTCTGATGGTGGGCTTACAGCAGTTGGAACACAATGAGTCATTGTACTGTAGATTTAGAAGACCTGCCTGCCATATGGCTTTGCAATCAGTCCATATTATAATGGTGCTCCTAAGTGGCGACCCATTGTGAACCACATCAGTGTCAACCCATCCGTCCTTCAGCACACACACACACGCACTGATACACAGATGTATGACATCATTAGAGCGTCCATTGTTCAATATGCTTGTAAGCTGGACAGCAGGACTGTGGTGACCCATTACGCCCAGAGTGTATTGCCGTATTCCCATGTGGACAGTTTCTTACCGTAGCTCCATCAGTCTTTGTCCATTCAGTGTCACCTTTCCCTCTTCCTCATCCATCCAGTGTTGCTCTTGTGGCATCTTTGACCTTGCATTCACACAAACGTTAAAAGCGAATTTCATTAAGTATAATAATCATTTAATGATTTAAAAAGCTCATTTAATTTAGTTTTTTTGCAAACTATTTTAATGTTTTTGAAATATGACGATGGGCATCAACAATGAACTGTTCCAGAATTAGCCAAAAAAGTGTTTGTCGATACGAGAAATGTTGCAGAAAACAAAGTGTCAAAAATGACAAAGTAGCCTATTTTCCACCTCATTTTTCTCATCTAAACTGTCCTTTTTATCTACAGTGTCAAATTTAAACTGTTAGTTTTCCTTATACTGAATTTGGCACTCAGACAATTTTCTCACAGAAACTAGTTTTTAAAATGTTATTCCACTCTATTGTAAGAAGGCATGGTTACACTTGGGAATTAATTGATTGACAGCCCTGGCTGGAAGAGACCAGCTGCAGCACCTTCCATTTCATTGCATAGAGTAGCTGAGTTTGTAGTTAAGTTCTTAGGCAACACTGATACAAAACCTATGAAAACTAAGTTCTCTAATGTCAGTTAGCTAGCAATAGACATATCAACATATTCACATCTGTAATGCCAACGTGAGCCCCATCTTGGTTAACATAGTGGTGAAATCAGTAATACAAATCAGTATTAAAAAAAGCTAACCAAAGACCGACTTTTTAGAGGTGTGTTTAGGAGTTGGTGTGCAGGTTAATCTTACACATAAGCTGATAATATATGTAGCACTAACTTACCAGTAGCTAGCAACATTTGTTTTATTGAATTGTCACTGGCTTTATCCAGAACTATAATGTGTCTGAATATGTCATTATGACATATACATAAGTTATATGAACTGCACTTCTGCAGTTGATACATTAAAATGACCAGATATCCAGAAAAAGTAAAAAGTCCCCTTTGCTTTTGCTGCTTTCAGGCTGTTTGGTCCGTTGTTACAGTTGCAGTGCAGACAGTCTGCAACATCCATGACTTGGTATTGGCAGAAAGTAGCAGGCCTACTAAATAAGAAGGTGCATTTGAGTCTCATTTCTACTCTGCAAACTCTGGTTTCAAATTTAACAACATGGCGACTTCATATCTATAGAACAGAAGGGCATGGAGACCCCCTGTCCATGCTGTCTGCAGTCATTGAAACAGACCAGTATATTTGCTTAAATTTTGGATAAATGTGTATCCTATGCTTTAAAATATATGTGCTGAATACAGTGAGGAGAGTCATTTTGTTAAAATGTTGATATATGGCAAAATACATGTGCAGTATCTCAATATTTAAAAATATATGGACATATGTATGTGAAATACAGGCAATAGTGTCAATATTTAATATTTACATATCATCACAAATGGCAACTTTACAGGTGAAGGCAAAAAAAACGGTTGTTAACCATTGATGTTAGTTAATGTAAATTTTATGATGATTTAGGTATGAAGTTAGACATATGCTAATGAATAGTTAATGCTTCCATGAATAGCCGTTTTGTTAGCTACATTAGCCTTGTAGCACATGTGCTAAAACTAAAGAAGCAACCTTGTTGACGAACTTGTGATGGACTACATTTGAGGTAAGAGGGGAAACTGCATGACGTGCTTGACTATCACTTTAAGAAGGGAAAAGCAGACTGTGGAAAAACAGACCTGACCAATCAAAAACGGAGCAGATCCCTGGAGAGCGGCTCAGAGGAAACTCCTCTATTCAGCTATCAGTAGACAGACTGGCTCTGCCCTCTCTCTCCTCCTGTCTTCTACCCTGCTTTTTTCTCAAGTGGTCACCCCTTGACCACTTGCATGAAACATTCTAAGTATAAGTTAAATGCTTAAGGATACATTCAAAGTTATACATTTTAATTCTGCAACGGTCAAAAAAGTGTCGAAACGTGTCTAAAATTCAATTTACAGTTTGAATCCCATTCCACTTAAACACTTCCTTGAAGAAACTGAGTGCAATTCAATTAAGGTAAAAAAGGCAAAAGGCCAACATTAACTTAAGATGGTTTATGCTAGTTTTATGATTTGTCATGAAATTCATCAATTCATCACCACAATTTGATCAGTTTATTTTTACAAAATAAACAATATAAACACTATAAGCAATACAATACATGCTATTAATTTTTCATGAGATATTTCTGAGGAGATTAGAGATTAGATTTAGGACAATACAATAGCAACAAGAAAGGAGAAAGCCAACGGAAAATAAGTAAAAAACTGGCTACAAAAAAACGGGACTCCTTGCAACCATCTGGAAGACCCGATAGACCACCAAAACTCGGATAAACGGCACAGATATGCTTTAATCTTTGAGAGAGAGAAAAACACCAAGCCCCACTCTTGCTTCAAATCTAAAAATGTCCACAGGTGTTTCTGTCCTCTTTCCTCTGTGGTGCTATGGATCTGAAAGGATGTGTAGCTGTCAAGATCCCCTCGCTAAGAACAGGAGACAGACACATCAAACAAAGAAGCTTCTGGGGTTTTCAGAACAATAAACTGACCACCCTAAGTCCAGACCTCAACATCACTGAAATTTTCCGGGGTTGCTTGGATCATAAGAACTATGCAAATGTTCAAACTCTAAGACTGAACTTTGGAGGTGTGGTTATGGATTTCTTTGAGAAATTAAAGTTGAGAATCCTGTGAACAATAGACGCTGTAATAAAAGATGCTGACATGTGACATCTGAGTGGAGTGGAAATAAATGAAGGGTGGTCTATAAAATGTGAAGCAAGAAGGGGGGAACATGGTACTTTACTAAATCTTGTTATTCTAATCCAAAATTGATGCAGCTGAATTGCTACCTTTAGATCAGTGCATTACGATACATCATTCACATTGTGGACAGTACTGCCCCAGTCACCCCATTGTGAAGTGTGTGTGTGTGTGTATCCTGTATCTGCGAGCGCAGTTTCCTCACTGAGGAGGAAGATGGGAGACAGTGAAGCAACAATGGCAGGAAAAGCTTCCAGATCACATCAAGATTACGACTAAAAAACACCCCTCAAATAAACACCAAACACACTCCCGTAATCCACACACACGCATTTGTTTCTGTGAATTGTGGGGTCATTACATAGACTTCCCGAGACTTACCCAAACTTTAGCCGTAGCTACAACTAGCCTAACCCTAAACCTAATACTAACCTTAACCTTACCCTGATCCTAGAATGTACTGATTTACCTTGCGGGCACTAGTATGTGGTACCCATTACAGGTTTTGGTCCCCAAAATACCCCCCTGGTCCCTGGACTGGGAGAGTTCCTGTAGTTACAAACCCAAAGAATTTTTTATCAAGTCTTCATATGATACAAAAATTTAGTTCAACAGAAAATTAGTATCCAATAAGGAGCTATGGCAAATTCAGAAGTACACTGCTAACGTTTACAGCCTTGATCGTGAAAGCTTATTGAACAAATGCAATCACAAGAAATAAAAGTAAAGCTGGGCTTCTAATGAACGCTGCTCTTACTGAGAAACAGACAAAAGTTGGCTGTTCATTACGGAGTGACTGTCCCCAAACAGTCTCGTCCCAATTCTCAAAAGGCCATAAACACGCTCACGAGACGTAAATACGACAGCGTAAACATTAAACACACACAGGGCCGGGGTCCAGAGTGACTTATTGTTGATCTCGGGGTCGTCCTGCGCAAAAAAAATGGTAAACAGGCAAATTCACTTCCTGTCCACTCCTGACAGCAAAAGCATCTGTTTGACCTGTGACCTCAAGAAGTCACAAACCAACTTCCTGCCCCACGTGCACTTAGTTGGACCACTGGACTTGCATCTACACTTAAATCCACATTTCAATTGTATCATCACTCAGAGCCTCTTGCAAAAGTGTAAACAGATGAAGTGGTACGTATCTGCTAATATGATTATGAGTCACTGACATCAACCAGGACAACACTGCCAAGATACTGTAAGTGGGAAGAGATCAATCTGGAAGACTCAAATTAAGGGAATGGCAGGATATGTTATTTTTATTTGAAGGAAGTGCAGAAAAAGAATATACAGAATGTAGAAAAGTGCTGAGATTCTGATTCGGCATGGTGTCAGGCTGCCATGTTTGCTAATGCAGCATGCATATGTCTTGGCATGGAGGTTCCTAATAGTGTCCAGCGATAATCCATTCCATGCAGATTGCATATTCTCACACAGTTCCTGCAGATTTTGTGGCAGGGGTGGAGGTGGCGTGACACCAGGCCTTGTGGCGCATGACAACAAATCTTGCTGCTGAACATTCACTCCATGTCACTCCAAGACAGTCTGGCACGAAATCATTGCAGTCTTTGGTGACATTGATGAGGTGTTAAGGGCAGTCGTCATAAGGCCTGTCAAATGTGCATCTGAGCGTGAAACTTGAATCATTCGCATGTCTCAGGATGTCAAACCCACCCACTGAGTTTTATGCCTATCTGTTGATTCCTTCTGGGTTCAACTATGAGTGTATGAGTGTTGACGATGATATATATATATATATATATGTACTTTTAATAATCCTAAGAACAAATCATTAAACAAACAGATAAGTAAGATAGTATGGAAGTCTCTTCCCTTTAACTCAAGCCGATTGAAAAACATTATGAAGTTAGTTTAACTTGGCCCATTCTTTTCACCCAGGAGTGTATACTGACTTCTTACAGGGAAAATCACACAAACCGTAAAACTCTTCGGTAATCCTCGTTTAGGAATGAAAACGTTGGTACACTGTTTATTCCCAACTTCACGAGAAATCTGGCAATGTGTTTCTGAATCTGACCTCATCCTAACACATCTACCTTTAGCAGTCCTAAACTCACATTATATAGTTACTTAATTCAAATGTTTATTCATGGAATTCAGCAGCTGCTCATTGACTTCCACTATGAGTTTTGCGTTATTCATTTCTTCTCATTTCTGAGGAAACATGCTGAAATTAGCCTCTGTAGTGAGTGACCATACAACGCAGTGAGACACATCAAGATCAGTTTGAAAACCTCTGGACTCCTCCTGTAAACGCACAGACGCACATCTTCACTAATGAACTGTCTTCATTCAGCTCATCTCATTCTCAGATAAAACAGGCTCATCATGCAGGAGAGCATTTCACTGAGAGAGAAAAACGCTGCTATCTCCCTCCCACCCCTCACTCCTCCACTACTGACGTTATGAACCAGTGTCATGTACAAAAGGATGAGGTTAAACATGTTGTCCTCCTCCATCGCCATGACTTTAGAGGCATAGTTGCAGACTCTTTCCATGACAAACATGTCAAATGTTTAAAACACAGCCTTGTTTGAGCACTATCGACTGCCCTGCCTGAAGATTAGTCACTTCAGTGAGCGTCATCTCAGGGATTAACTGCAGCAAAGGCCATTAAATCATAACTAATGCTACGTTATGCGGTCATACCACTTTAATTGTTTAATATCAGTGACGTTAATGTCTCATTGCCGGAAAAAAGGCCTGGTCTTAAAATAGATTAACTTTTGCTAGCCCCAGCTGGATATTACACGCAGCGTCTTACGGGAATAAAAATTGGGATGATGGTTCTCAGAAGACAGTTATTTGGAAGAGGAATTGAGAGAAACTTTATTTAGAAGAGGAACTGAGGGAAACATAAAAACACAGGCTCATAGTGCTGTAAAAACTTTAGATACTTCGTAAGTATTAATAATTCAGCTTTCTTAACCTATTCTGCTGCATTGTGTCGTGTAGTGGATTACCACAGATGATAAATCTGACAGGTTTCCCTGTTTCATGAGAAGAACGGAAAACACACTGACTCGAAACTCACTTGTACTCACTTATATTCAGAATTCTGCGAATAAATGCTTGAAATATTTGACTGTATCATGCGGATAAATCTGTGTTCTCTATGGATCCATGAGATAATTAATTTCATATCATTTTAACAATGTTTAATCAGTATTTTAAATTCTTATTTCTTATAAAGTCTTTAGCTTAATGTTTTGCTTTACAATAACAGGGAAGATATCGAATTTTTAATTTTTTTTTATAAAAAATTATAAAATTTTTATAAAAAATGATAAAATTATAAAATTATGCAGTCACATTAAAAAAACTCCAAAATGGAAATTTACAGGTGGATAAAACAGCTTACTTAACTTGCAGTGGAGGGTAATATGACAAGATTTAATTCTCAACAATGTCTGTCCATCATGAATATTCAGAGCATATAGAGTAACTAGAGCTTTTAAAATGTTAAAAAACAAACAAACAAACAAACAAAAACAGATACAAAACACGTAATAATATCATATGGCATATTGCCCACTTGTAATTTATTAAAATATGCCAAAAATATAATATTGTGCACATCAAGAGTATATGTGCTATATTAGGATATCTAATCTTTCAGACATCTCATCAGCTGACAGTCATGCCTGTTGACAGTTCTTTGGAAAGGGTATGAAAAGTACCGACATCCCTGTCACAGCCTGGAATGGTAGATTTCTCCACATCATCCACTCTTTTCAATGCTGTGGCTCTGTCATCATATGTACATTTGGGGGTAATAAATATCAGACAGAGCAGAATAATAGCAGACAGAGATTAGGCTCAGAATCACTGCAGACTGAATAATAAGCCTGCAGTTTACAGGGTTAAGGAGCCAGAGGGAGGGGTTTAGTAGTGCCTCCACTGGGTGGGTTTAGAGAGGTTTTAAAACTCATTAGTGGAGTTTTAATCCCTCAGACGCCCCAAACTGTCTGATCATCCACAACTGTAGACAGTCCAAAACAATACAGTGGAAGCAAATGGGGTAAGTAACTCTACAGCAGTGGGTTTTGGAGGCCTCGTGGTCTGTAATGCCTGAAATACAACCCTACTCCGTAACTCTCACGGTTGTTTTCAGGGTCTGGGGTCACCTCGTGCCTGGACAGGGTGGAGGGGTGAGGTGAGAGTCACTTGTCACAGATTTTTTAGTCACACAGCTCCTGTTTCAAAAGAGTTAGCCTACTGTACAGCTGCAGCCATACTGCTGTTCAGCGTTTCCAGCACAGTTTACTGCTGTAACAACTTTGTTTCCCGGGAATTAGCACTGTAACTAAATATAACTGTCTAAATATTCACATCATAACCCTAAAACCTACCTCAAACCGCGTGGACTTGATTAGATGCTTTCTCGCACACTGACACATTGTAGTCTACTGAGTGGCCTAACCATCTTGGCATTGGCCCCATCATCAGGAGCTCTTGAGTTGAATTCCTCCCACTGCCCTTATCTCTCAGCTAACACAGGTTATCTGCTAATGCCATACCTGTTGGCCTAATCCTAGTAGAAACAGGTGGCTGGTAGAAACCCTGTAGAATTTTATAAGAGACATAAAATACGCAGCAGCCAAGATTGCAGTCTGCCTTCACATCGTTTATGCATACTGCTTCCAAGCTTACGTCTCAATGCAGTCAAACTAAATTTGAGAGAATTTTCTACACTGCACATCTCTTGAGGCCAAATATGTTGTCGTTTCTGCATCCTGTTACAGTGTTTTTGATGTAGAATTAGAAAAGAAATGCTAACATGACTTTTGCATTTATTTAATTCATTCATTCTACCCAATGTTGTCCAAAAAAGACAGCAGTGCTTACTGGAACAGTAACTGGCAGTCACTAAAGTTATTTTCTCAGAACAACAAATGTTCAGGATCTATGTTACTGTCACTTGTTTGGCAAACATGTTATTATGGCTCATAAAAAAAAGTAAACAAGAAAATGTGAACTATGAGGCAACATCTCTAAAACCTCCCGTTATGTTGTGGGTCAAACTGACCCAAAGCTTTAAAAATACAGGACAAATATTTGTAGTAATTTCTGGAGCATGAAATCTTTTCTGCTGGGCTTAATTATCATAATGAACAAGTAAATGGGAAATGACTAATTGAATGTGTTTGCAGCCCCCCTGCATGTTTATATTACACACATAATGTTCAGGTCAGTTTGACCCCGCAGTGAGAATTTAGACTGATTTATTTTCTTTTCAAATTTGAGAAATTGCGTGATCCTAATCCCTCCCAGCCGCATACGCACACACACAAACACACACACACACACTGTTCTTTCCTTCTTGTTTCCTGTTTTAAATATAATTGAAAAAATAAAATGTATTCTTAAAATAATGCATATGGCTTATTTAGTGTGATACAAAGTGAAACGGTCTGTTTGACACAGAACATATGCTTTGATGTTATTAATCAATATGCCTCCATAACAGAAAATATGCCTACATTAAATACTCATTAAGCTTATTAATTGAGTTTTATCGATTAAAAAGATAATGTTTATAAAGAAAATCACTTTTTAACTACTTTCAGATGGTTAAACATGCATTAGGTCACTTAGACTCTGGGACATAATAAGAAAAATTACAAGTCTTACAAGTTGGGTCACAACTGGGTCTTGTGTTTAAAGTCTGGCTGAAGTGAGGGAGAGGGGATTTTCGAACTCTCCCAGCAAACTGTGAAATCCAGCGCTCTCTACAAGCGAATAGTGGTGCAAATCAGAAGCTTTAACATCTTTGCCTGTTCAAAATCAGCACTTAATAGCTGCTTAATCCTGTGGGGAGGAGGCTGTAGTTGACTTCCTGTTTGCTTCTGATTCAAGGAGAAAAGGAAACTGACTTAGCATAGTTGATATGCATTCATCATCAGAAAACAAGTAGCATACAGAAGGAATCAGCCAACAGGAATGAAACTTGGTGGGTAGGTTTGACATCATGAGACATGCGGATGATTCAAGTTTCACGCTTGTACATGACTGACTGAATAAGGTCGTCCTGTTGCATGTGCTTTCCATTCTGACTCGTGCTGTTGTGTTGGTAGTATTCTTTGCAAACGAAGTATGCCTCAGAGATCATCGCAGGGCCCCAGGAAGCAGGATGGTCTTATCAATGTATTGCACACCATGCCGGGTGTGCTATATATACCAGTTGATACTACGGTAGCGCGCCTTTAGCTGCAGTGGCTAGAAGAAGGCACGCACCAGCGACATGAAGGATCTGGGAGACCTACACAAACCACGGTGAGAGAGAACTGACGAATTGTCCGACATTAGTGACCCAAGAGCAATGCCTGCAGACATACAGCAAGCAGTGATGCCCTGCATGAGTCATCCTGTTTTTGCCAGCACCTTTGGCAGACAATGCAGAACTACATGCATGCAGACTGTTAAGACAACTGCTCTTAACACCAAACACTGTTGATGTTACCAAAGACTGCAATGGTGTCGTGCCAGACAGTCACGGAGTAACTCATAACGGCAGTGGGTCATCTTTACTGATGAGTCCAGCTTTTGTCTTGGTGGAAACGATCAATGAATCCGTGTGTGGCGGCACCGTGGCCAGCACCAAGATTAACAGTTTGTTGTCATGCATGACATGTCCAGTAAGCCTGGTGTCACTCCACCTCCACCCCTACTGCAACATCTGTAGGAACTGCATGAGAATATTCAACCTGCATGGGATTCACACCCTTAGGAACCTCTACAACTCCATGCCGAGACGTCTGGCATGTTGCATTAGCAAACATGGTGGCCCGACCCCATACTAAGAGACACTACTTCTGTATGTGTAGCTCACATGATATTGTCCATATCAGTCTAAATTTATCATCATTTATTGTTCCTGGTAACCTTTATCTTCCTTTTGGGCGGAACCGTTTTTTTGATGATGAGTTTACTGTATAACATGGGTATTTGATAGTGGTGTTGAGCAATATTGGCACACCAACATTGTTCAGTCTACCACTCTTTTCCCACATTCTTGTACTTGAGTGGGAAACCAAAATGCTCCTAAACAAAATGAATGCAAAGATGTTTTTTGCTTGTTCCAGCTCAAGCTTGCTCTCTCTCACATATATAAACATGTATCGTGACACCACAAATAGAGCTTTATTAGTGTGTTAGCTTGTGATATTACCACTGCTGTCTTCATTTTATGGTGGCTGTACTGGCCCATAGCACAGGATGTTGTAATCTAAATTTGCTGTAGGGCCTTGTACTGGCTCCTGCTTTGAAAACACATGCAAAGTTTGTGAAATAAGCATTTTTGTATGTGTGAAAACCCGGCCATGACAGCACAGCAACAGAACTGATGAACAACATTAAGGGTAAGAGGGGAAGTGAGATTGTCTGTTCTAGATTAGTTTGTTTGCACCTGTATGAATCTGGTGATATGGATGAAACAGTGTAGGCACAGCACCATGTGCTTGTACATGTGGGCCCCAGCACCACACGTGAAGATGCAGTGCCTGTTCTGTTTAACACATGCACCGCCAGCACTGTACAGTCACCACACTTTCTTCCTATCATGTGGCCTAGCGTGGAGGACTGCAGCACCACCGCGGTGATGGGCCTGGGCTTTGATGGCCTCCATGGGGAGAGCTCTTCAAACCCTGCTGAGGAAGCAGGGTGGTTATTTATTAGCCACATGCGCCGAGTCCTGCTGCAGGTACCGCACACAGCTTCTCTCCACTCTTCCCTCTTTTGTCCATCTCTCTTTTCCTCCCGCTCTTGCTCATTACCACTCACTTCCTTTCCTATTCTGCTCTATTTTACAAGACGTATCCTCATCATCTTCAGCGTACTCGCTGCTTCCTGTTTTCACCGCAAGGAGTGTGATTGACCCCTTAGTGCCTGTTCGCTGTTTCTGATTCATTCAGCCGTAATAATGTCAGGCAGCTTTTAGCCCCTTCTCCTGTCCAGCCCCCCTATCCTGCAAGTTGTGGTCTTTCCCTTCCCCAGCTAATGCGCCCTTCATGAGGTTAAAGTGAAAAATCTGTAACCCCAATTTCAAAAGGCATTTTACCATTTCATGAAAATGATTAACTCATTTAGAACTTGATGGCAGCAACGCATTTCAAAAACGTTGGGAGAGGGCCATGTCTTTCAAGGCTTAGAGATCACAGATCCCACCCCACATACAGTACTGCAATAATTACCCAGCTTCTGTGGCCATAACTGAAAAATGTAAATGACAAACAGACTTGCAGATAGGTTGGCAGATGGACAAATGGAAGGATGAAGGAACTGACAAGCGAACAATGTTGGTGTATGTATAAACGAATAAGTGGGTGACAGGCAGCTACACACAGGTGGTTTACCTTGCTAGCTTTTGGTAATGCTTTCTTCGCTTTGGCTCGCTGACTCTGTTTCTTGGTCTCTGAAGCGGTTTGTGTGGGCGGGGCAAGAGACATCAACCTTGTGATTGGTTAGGAAATGCTTACGGAAGCATTGACCCAGATTAGGACCACCCTGTTTACATGGAGAGAGGACAGAAATACTGTAACATATTAAATATTGGTCCTTTTTTGGTCCTTTGAACATTATTCATGATTTGAACTACATGTCCGCTGTTTGCCTGCAAGGCTTAACAAGTTAACCGAATTAGAAAGGAACACGGATTTAGGTTCCCTGTGTCTTGAAAGTTTAAGTCTCAAGCAATCTTACAACCAACATTACACTGATGAAATTCACTCAGATGCTCAGAAGACAAGTTTTGACTGAGTTCTCTTTGAATTCTCTTTCAGCATGCGGTGGTAATTAGGTTTCTCACCATACTATCCCTTTAAGTAAACTCTATCCTGCTGCTGAACACCAGCCAACACTGATTCAGCAGAACATCTTTCTGCCGCAGAAAAACAAGTGACTCAAATCCTCAGAGCATCCTGAGACAAATGAGCAGCTGTGGGACAGAGACCTGTATGAGGGAAATAATGACAATCATGGAAGTTATAAGACTATATAAAACAACTTCCTCTGAGACATCCGATAAATATAAGCTATTGTGGTAAGGTAATGGAACAGTCAAAAAACATCTCCATCCCTAGGTGTTTCTGATAAATTGGCCAGTGAGTGGAGGGACAATATAGGTGTTTAATAAAGTGTCTAGTCTTAGTATGATGTAGGTGTTTTTTTTTTAACAAAGTGGCCTGTGAATAGGAGGACAATGTAGGCATTTCATTAAAGTGGCGAGGGAGGGGAAGCACAAGGTAAGTGTTTCCAATAAAGTGGCCAATGAGTAGAAGGAAAGAGAGGAGAAGTATAAGGTAGGTGTTTCCAATAAAGTGGCCAGTGAGGGAGCATATCACAATACCTAGATTTAAAGTGAGTTATTCACTTACAAAAAATATCAGTTTATGTGTTCAACCTAGCAACAACCTGTCCGACATAGCAACAGTAGCTACAAATGTAGACAGCTGTGGGAGGAGCCTGGATAGGTCAGTTCTACTGCCTTGTATGGTATGAAATCATTGGACATCTTATAGTTAGCCTGCAGGATCGGCATTAAAGTTTGCAGTGTTCGGATGGATGGTAGGGGTTTCTAACATCCGCTGCGGGGTGGGGGGGGTTTCTGAGAAACGTTCACAAGATAGAAAGAGAACAGATAGAAGAGAGAAAAGTGTGCCAACATCGTTCACATGCAAATCTGTTCAGAGAGCTGAAGAAGGGGGGAGAGGAACAGGTGTCCCGAGCTGGCTGAAGGGGGTAGGGGGGTGGGGTGAAACGGACACAGAAACCCCATTCACCTCACACGTTCTGCCTTTTTCTCTCTCCATCTCCTCCCTTTCTTTCCTCCGTACCCGGCCTGACTCTGTAATGACAGGCAGATTTCCACTGACCCTGGCATCAGCAGCTACAAGCCACATTAACGAAGACACAGACAAGTCAGATAGTATCAAATTTAATCCCGGGAAAACAATTAATATTTACTGTTTCTTTTTTTCCTTTTCCCTCAGAAACATTGCTTGCATACACAGGGAGTTAGTTAGCGGTTAGAATGACGTGTAAACACACAAGGGACAAACAAAACACTGCAGAGATGTTCTAGACTCCAGGACAGAGCACGAATTTCCCAGAGTTGCTCAGCTCCGCCGAAGTGACACAAATGCTTTGGCACAGAGACCAACTTAAAGCAAAACGCTTAACATTCTGTAGTGTTTAGAATTTAATCTCCGCACAGCTGCTCATCAGCCCATGTGCTCCGTTTGAAACTTTCTGCATAACATGTAAGAGACCAAATTGTGCACAGTTGTGGTGACAGGAACCAGACGTCCACCTTTAAAAGGTGTGTGTATTAATATGCTGCCTGATGCCTGAATATTGTTTCATGATAGTTTAGAGAAGGCTTTGGCTGAAAACGTAATTAAAAAACACATTTATGGCAGAGGGGTACATGCAGGGAATTGTGAGTTGTGTGAAATAATCCATTGTGGAAAACACTATTTCAGATTTATCACTATTGTACCATCAGTAGTATTACATATCGTCACTATCCAAAGAGAAACAAGCATCTTCAAACTGGTAACTTTACAGGAGAGGGCAAAAACCTCATTTTATTTTTAATATAAGTCAATGGAACCAGAACCGTAAACGGCAGCTGCTGTACAGTATAAGAATAAAAATCAACAAAATGGGGACAATATATAAACTCCAACATGTGTAGGTTCACTGGTGGAGACATTGTGACCCATCATTTCTGACACCAGAAATAAAGATGAAATATAGATGCTCTTTGGAGTGAATGCACAGAAGAACCACTGACTAATGAACATTCTTTAAAGAGGAATTCCACAGACATTTGTAAATGTTTGCAGAATGAAATTGTTAAAAAACTAAGTTCTTTATATTTGTCATGTTGAAGATGAAGATGATGGTAGAACAGCAATAAATCTAAAGTAATAAAGCCTTAAAATAATAATAATAAGCTTTTAGAGACATTAAACTCACATGCCTGGTTCGTATGGATAATGAAAGCATGGAATATGGTCAGTTTTAAATCTTCAAATTAAGTATGCATAACCTGTTAGGCGTCTATAAAGAAAGAAACAAAAACAGAAACAAAAAAAAAACCTCTTCTTAAAGCATTAAATTAGAAACACTACAGAGGGATTCAAACGAAGAGGAGAGAAAGTTCTTTATCAACATATATATATAAATCAATAGTGTCAAAATATGATATTAGCTATACTATTTACAGTAAGTAAAATACACTTATATAAACAAATATTCATTTCTTTTTACCCCCCATGTTACCTTACATTTAGTAAGCCTTCTGCATCAGCAAATTAAGACTAAGAAAGCAAAGTGCAAACAATATCTCTGTAACTAAACAGATCAATCCAGCCACACATGTATACTGTATGACCAACAGAACAAAACATAGCTTACGACTCATTCGCATTAGGCTATAAACCAAAAAAAAAAAAAAGAAAAAAAAGAAAAAAAAAAGAATTAGTACCGCAAACAAACACATGTACTACACTTGCTACTCGAGATCAGTCCACTTCTGGATTAGCTTCTCAATGAGCTCATTGAAGGAATATTCCAGCATTCCTAAACATAACGTCTATCTACCACGACTGTACAGTGCAGTTAATTATCACATGTAATATTGCAATATGAATGCACGGTCCAAAGGAAAATAACAGAAAGTTTGCTGGCTCAAACAATTGAAGTCAACATGCAGGTGCCAAAGCAGAAATGTACTGGCTTTTATTATAAAGCTCTGTGCAAAAGTCAGAACACCCTTTCATAGCCTAATTTCCCAATCATAACAGCCATTAATTACAAATTATTCATTAGAAGCAGTTTCTGAGGAGATAATCCACTTGCATGAAAATCAGAAGAAAGAAAAAGTGACAAAAAACAGGAGTTTCCAAAACTGGAGGTCAAAAACTGATTAAAAGCTCAAAGAAAATGAGACTTCTAACAACCACCTGGAAGACCTGGTAGACCAACATCAGATAAACAGCACTTAAAAATTTCATCTCTCTCAAAACACCCACAGGTGTTTCTGTACATCCTTCCACTGTGAGAAGACACCTCAACACTATGGGTCTGAAAGGATGTGTAGCTGTCAAGAAAAAAGGAGACAGAACAAAGAAGCTGCTGGTGTTTTCAGAACGACAGACTGACCACCCCAGAGTCCAGACCTCAACATCACCGAATGTGTTTAAAGTTACTTACGGAAAACGTTAAACCAACTTCGGAAACAGAATTTGGAGGCGTAGCTGCAGATTTCTTTGAAAAACTAAAAGTGAGTCTCCTGAAAAGAATGAAAGCTGTAATAAAGGTAAAGAGAGGACCTAATAAATACTAACACTTAGTGAAAGAATAATTTGTAGTTAATGGCTGTTTTGAAATGTAAACAAATGAAGCGTGGTCTCAGAACTGTAAATTGAACGCAAGTAATTATTTGTATGTTACAGAAGTGGCAGATAAACATTAGATTGAAAAACACAGAAATACTCCTTTAATGTGTGGGGGAAAAAAATCTCCCACATTTTACGACTCTTCACAGCTACATCACATTATGCAGCTGATGGATTGTCTCAATGAAAATGAATAACTAGTTTTGCATTTTTCATGCTCTCTCCCATGTGTGTTTGATTGATGGGAATCAAGTCTTATCGTCAACATTCATACCGCACTTACAGTGGGAGTGAACTGGGACGATGTTTATCCTGCAGTTTGGCCTGAAAGACCCCTGTTATCTTAGTAATCAGTCGGGACCCTGTAGAAAATAAATGTGGTTCAATTATTTTGTTTCGTTAAAGTTCAGTCTGGTTGGTTCTGAATATAAATCCAGGCCACCAAGTTTTTGGCACAAGCTCAAAGCTTCATAGGCTAGAGCCTTAAAGTCTGTGTGTGTTCAGCCTCATTTTTGTCTTAATTTGCTGCTGTCAGAATAAAACCTTGAATCTTCAAAATGCTAACTTTACAGGAGAAAACACACTGTACTCTTAATGTAAGTCTTTGGAACCAGACTCCCTCCCCACCAAGTAATATGGGCTTGATTTTTGGTCCATGCATAACGAAATTTACACACAAAGTAAAGGGCAACTTTCAAATTAAACCAAAAACTGAAAAACACGAAAATGGGCATACAAGGTTTTGTTCTGACAGCAGCAAATTCTGAAACTGCTGTAGTGTTATTCCTAATCAAACTCAATGATTTAGAGAGAAAACTGTATTCGTCTGACAGAAGAACACAACAGAGCAGCAGTCTTTGGTCTTTTGATAGAAACTGTTGGCCCCTGTGGGATATTATACAGCCACACTTTTGCAATTATAAAGTGTATGACTACATATCTTTACTGTCCAAAAGGGGAATAACATGCATCTCCAAAATGGTAATTTTACCTGAGAATGCTTCTCCATTTTTAATGGAAGTAATGGAATGCAAATGCATTTTACTTCAAGCCAATTTGGAGCATCTCTATTGGTCCATTCATTATGAAAATTTCACATAATGTAAAAAGCAGCTGCTGTGCTCAGATATAAAAATTTGGGAGGGGGGAAACTGAGATGTCTTTTTTGGACAGCGAAGATATGATATGATATGACTGATAGACACAGAGAACTTACTTTAGAAATGTGCTGTAAGAACAAAAAACAGCCAAAGTGCAGCCTCTAGTGGCCAAGACCTCACACTGCAGGAAAATCAGCCTGACATTTTTTAGCCAGCAAATTGTTTTAGCTCTTAAAGCACACTTTCTTGATATCAGAAATTTAATTCGAACAAGTAAAAAATGTTACTAATTCTAGTATTTTAGGAAGAATTCAGTTCTTGCTAGTGAGAATTCATGGCATCTTCCAATTCATCTTGAGTTCTCAAAATTGGGAACTAAATTGTTGTATGTGCAAATAACTTCTTACACATTAAAAGGGAGACTTCTAAGGTGTAACAATTCAATCTGTTTTCTTCTCATGAAAAATCCATTTGAACACGTAATAATCTGAATTCCAACTTAGTTTCTTGTGGAAAGTGTGGATTAACAGCTAAAATAGCTTTCCATGAGCAACATACTTGATTACAGCAGCTGAGAAGCAGCTTGCGCTTGACTCCCGAGACTTGAAATGAAATAAAACAGGCACACAACAACTACTGCAAACAGAAAAAGCTGGCATTAGTGTCTTTCTATTAGCATCAACCTGCTAAAATGCAGTAAATGGTTCTGCCTTTTGATCTCACTATCACACAGTGATGTTTCAGTGATGACCTTAATCTGAGATGCTTGAAACCTAGACCTGTTCCTTCAGAGAGATAACTAGTACTGCACTTGGTCATCCTCGGCTCATATGGAAAAAGAACTTGTACATTCCTTCATTCAGTAAAAAGGAAATGAAAGACCTCGTAGTGGAAAATAAAAACTCTGCTGTTCCCATATGATTGATCCCATAGCATTCTGGGAATTGCAACCCAGACAGATTGGACAAAGACACCTGAGAGTGGGCAGCGGTGCTGCACTTAATTCGCAAGTGACCTGTCCAGGCTCCGCCCACAAACATGTTCTTTTATAGCTACCGTTGCTTAGCTGGAAAGGCTTTACAGAACACTAGTTAAGAGCCCATTCAACCCAACAAGGAGCAGTAGAACAAAACTACACAACCTAATTGCTCATTAAAAAGCAGCTGTATGCTACATTTCTTTACCAAAGCTCACAGTTGCTACAAAAGAGTGCATCTGTGGGCAAAACATGGAACAGTCAGTTAGTAAACATTCACAGGTCAGGACGATGCTTAGAGGCATCCAACACGCCACTGTTTACACAGCAGCTGTGTCCTATTTGTGGCACTACCTGATCCTCTCTTCCGTTTTCTTTCTCTCTCTCTTTGACTGAATCTCAAATGGCTTCTTATTGGACATATACGACACTAATTCTAGAAACTAGGGCTGTACAATACATCATTTGCTAATTGCTGTTGCTATACTGGCCTTTGCAATACTGACACTGCAAAAGCTGCTGTAAGTAAATTAGTTCTCTGACCAATCACTGTTTTTACTGTTCCAGATGAGTTTATAACCCAACTAATGTTTCGGAATCCAACCAATGTTTTCCTGACTGTATTCATGTTACTGAATTTTTACCCCGATAAATGTTACTGATACACACCCGATAAAAAACTGTGTACTGGCATCACCCATTTACCATATTGGTGCATCCCTAAACCTTACTCAATCATAAATGTATTTTCAATGTATTTGTTTTGTTTTTAAAACCACAAGCTGCCCTTTACATTGTACAGAAATAATTCAACAATTCATTAATCAAGAATAAAGAATGTTTTTCCTGCTCTAAGTTGCCATATTTTGTATCGTTAGGTTCAGTTTCAGCCATGTCTAATTATTGGTGCGTTTTAAGAGGAATTCCATCGGTTCAATATTTTTGCATAATTAAATCCTTACGGTCTAAACATTCAGAGTGATTTAGTTTGAAGTGCTCGGGTCTAGAGTCAGAATTGCTCACAGTGGTGGTGACAGTAACCAGATGTCCAACCCTAAAAGTTCCCTTACAGAAGGTTATTACATGAAATGGATATGAATACACAGCCTGAGGACTGAGAGATTGTTTTATGATAGTTTAAGATGATTTTGGCCTGAAAAGTATACTTTTTGAAAATCTGTTTATGGTGGAGGGGTACATACAGGGTTAGTTGTGATGCAAAATAGTTCCCAAAGAAAGTTTGCTTTTTCAGATTGTCCACTATTTAACCATCATCATCTCAGAAGACATGTGTAGGTTCTCTGGTGGTTTTAGATAATAAATAAAATGGCTAAATTTGTGTTGTAGACATCCTGACCCCTGATTCCCATCAACACCACTTTAAATAAGTCCCTCTATTTACCTTACACAAAGAGTCTCTACCATGAACGATTTCATAGCAGACCAGTCTGAATGACTATGTGGACATTGTGAATTATGCAGAAAATGCTAAAAAAAGTATTATGGAATTCCCCTTTAATATGTTGCAAATCATATTGCAATGTTATCCCTACACTAATACTTTGTCTGTATCATGCAGCCCTTTTAGAAACAATGTTATGACCTAAGTTGTGTGCTATATGTCCACTAGGGGGCCGTTGGGATTCAGTCTCTCTCTCAATGTTTTGCCTCTCTATAGGTATGTGTCATGTTCTCCACTACTCAGACTCTGACTGGACCCTTGGAGCGGTGTGTCCTTCAGTGCAGGCTGCAGTTGGCCGGGTAAAAGATCATCCTGTGGTAACAAATGCTGATTGACTGTTTCAGGCGGAGAGGTAGTGTTTTTCCTGCCTTTCTTTTTCTTCTTGTCCTTCGCTTCCTCAGAGTTTTTGGGGTTTGGGAAAACGTCCACAGTGATGGTGGGAGTCTGCTGTAGGTCCTGTTTGCTGGGCGGTTCCGCGGCCATGATGGCGCGAGCGCCGTGCATTCTGGGAGGAGATTTACAGTGCAGCTCTCCTCTCGACTCCTTCCACAAACGCAGTTGAGCGAGGTGCTCCTTCTCAATGTCCCGCTCAGAGAGCGACAGCTCCATAATCTGGACAAGAGTGAGGGAGACAGATCTACACTCTTACCCGAACAGAACACTCAATTAAGAAATACATTCATTTCATTAGAGAATGTGTAGCATCAACTTAGAGTAGAGGCTTTAGAAGTGAAGTACTTCTACTACAGGAGAATAAGTGAGGCAAAGCATCTGTTTATTGTTACTATTAATGTTGAAATACACTATTATTATATCTTAAATTAAATAAATTTTCAATCATTCCATTTCCATGTTGTAGTTATCTTCTATCTGCACAAGCATTTGAATTTTGGAATTACTTTTTGTATTTTTTTTTGTTTGTTTGTTTGTCTGGTTGGTTATTTCAATGTAAAAACAGACTATTCTGATTTAAATTCCTTATACTGGATAAGAAAAGGTAGTTTTAGATTTTTAAGCCAAAAAGTAGTATTTTAATAACAAAGCAAGACGGATAAATAATATACAGCAATTATCTACCTATAAAAAATGTTTATAGTTATGAGCCTAAAAATACATTTAAAATATAATGCAATTTTATTGATACTGCAAACAGTGATTTTGCAGTCACCAACAGCTCTGCTGATTATTCACAGTAAAATGTAAAAGCTCTTATCTTTGTTTAATTACTTAACTGACATCATACTGCAAATGTTTTATTGGCAACATTGGAGACAGCAAGAGAGTTGAAGTGAGTGTTTAGTTTAGGTTGTGGGGTCAAGGTCTAGAGCTTTCTGTGAATATATCAGAGATCCTCCTTTAATGGCTGAGAAGAGAAGGTTAATAAATTACTTCATCATGTGAACTGCAGTATAATTAAGCTTTCACTGCAGAGTAAACTCCATATACAAGTGCAGATTTATGAAGATTACATAAGCAGACATGTGACCGGAATGAACAGAAAATAAATTCAGACAACATTGTAGATTATAAAACTTGCCAGAGTTCACTTTATTCTACCTGCAGTAACAGACACTGTCCACTAGGAGGAAAAAAACAATTTTGTCACCAGAGCACACACTGCAGACTGTAAGGACAAACTAGTTGAGGAACAGAGACCAACTGTGAGTGTTACCTCTCTAATGAGAAAGCCCTCCTGCATGTAGCGCGGCTCTATGGCCCGAAGCAGTTCCATCGTCTCGTACTGACCCTGACACGCCTTCAGCTTCTCCTGAGATCCCAGCATACACTTGAGCAGAACCAGTCCCACACGGAAGACAATTTTTACTCCTAAAACACACACAGTCTTAACTATTCAGGCAAGTTTTCAAAATGTTCTGCAAAATTAAATGGGTAAGATGTAAATGAAGTCATTCGTAGTGGTTTGGTGTTAAATTTTGTGCTCTAGAGAAACTTCAGAGTCAGAATTGTTCACAGTGGTGGTAATAGGAACCAGACTTCCACCTCTATGGAATGTGAGATGGTGAAGATACTGCCTGACTTCCAATACATAATTTCAAGAAGGGCTTGAGAAGAGTTTGGCCTAAAACATATTGTGTAAATCCATTCATAGTGGGAGAGGGCATTCTAAGACAAAATGGTCTCTGTTGGTCCACCTTGTAGATGTAAAGTCAGAGACGATAGCTCATCTGCTGCTGCACAGATTGTTTTAGTCACCCTCTAGTCCTTCATCAGAGGCCACAGGATGCTCCTCACAGGATGCTGTTGGCGGGATAGTTTTGGTTGGTGGACTATTCTCAGTCCAGCAGTGACACTGAGGTGTTTAAAAGCTCCAGCAGCACTGCTGTGTCTGATCCACTCACACCAGCACAACACACACTAACACACCACCACCACGTTAGTGTCACTGTAGTGCTGAGAATGATCCACCACTCAAACAATACCTGCTCTGTGGTGGTCCTGACCATTGAGGAACAGGGTGAAAGGGGGCTAAAAAGTATGCAGAGAAACAGATGGACTACAGTCTGTAACTGTAGACATACAAAGTGCATCTACATGGTAACTGGAGCAGATATAATGGAGAATGAGTGCAGAAACAAGGAGGTGGTTTTAATGTTATGGCTGATCAGTGTATGTCTGAGACCTCTTATTAGATTAAAAAGCTATATAACCTTTTAAAAATTTCATTCAACTGAATCAATTCTTCAGTTGTAAAAATACACTGAATACATCAATGCAACTGAAGTGTTTACACAGTAGTAGAATACAGATCAAACCAATACACCTGACCTTTTTGAAACTGTACATTGCTAGTGTTTTCTAGGAACTATTCATGTATTGATTTATGTATTTATACTCTTGAACTTGGAAGATCCTAGTTGATGCATCTTTACATCTCTATCATGAACAAGTGTTGGGCAGTTAGGCAAAATTTATGATTATGATAAACTACATCACAATATGCATTTCTGACTATATTGTTTTGGTTTTTTTTTGTCATGTTTAATTGGAATCAGTGCCACACATGATGTAAAAGGCTAACAGTAATTTAAAAAGTAGTCCAACTGATTTGTCTGATTAGTCTTAACTTTTTTTTTTCCGATTTGTTGTCCACCCCTATCATGAACCCAAAAAAATTCCATGTAACAGATCAAAGGCCTGCTAAAGCAGCAGACGTACGCCGAACTGCTGGTAAACAATAAGTCTCTGTGATCGCTGAGCGGATGTCTTTGTGGTCTGTGGTCAAAGTGAAAAGACCTGCCCAAAAACACAGGATGAAGAGCTACAGAGGGCAGATTGAGAAGTACTGACTGTGTAAGAGTTATTCCGAGTCTGTGGGGGTGTGTGTGTGCGCGCGCATGTGTGTGTGTGTATTGAAGTGTACTGATTGTGTGTGTGTGTGTGTGTGTGTGTGTGTGTGTGTGTGTGTGTGTGTGTGTGTGTGTGTGAACCTTACCCTCACAGAAGAACATGTCCCAGACGCGCAACACCGAGGCCCACGGCAGTGTACGGGAGAACACACACATGAACCACTCGGTCATGTACAGAATGGGGTCAATCTTGTACTTCTTCAGGTGCCGATGAGCCACAGAGGATACACGCTTCAGTAAAGCAAAGAGAATCTCTCCATCCAGCTGAATCGCCTCCTACACACACACACACACACACACACACACTATTATACAATGCCAGGATATGAGGTCATGGATGTATGTGCAAGTGACTATATGTATATATGTATGTGTGTGTAGGTAGTTATATGCAATAAGAAGAAGGAGAAGAAGAAGAAGAAAAAGAAGCAGTAGTAGTAGTAGTAGTCCCATATTACAAACGGATAATAATTACTAAGAATATTAGTTTTATTTTTCTAGATTTTACAGTTCCATATAAAAGGTGGTGGTATTGATTTTATTGGAAGAGTTTTATCTTTATGATCATTAAGACAGGCGTGTAAGCGAGCTGAAGATTTGTTAATGAACAGCTCTGCTGTACTGACCAGCGCGGGACCAGCAACCTTTAAACCCTATACTCAGGCACATCAGCACAACAGCGTTCTACATCAGCACATTCACCTGCTGTGTGTGCACATGTCAGTGAGTGGGAATGAGTAAACAAGAGAGAGAATTCACACTGCACTTTGCCATCAACATAAACTACATCCATGGATAAATGGATGCATGGAGACACACACATACATACAGTTTATATATATATATATATATATATATATATATATATATATATATATATATATATATATATACACACATACACACACACACTTTATCAGCTCCATCTACCATATACATGCACTGCATTGTAGTTCTACAATTCCAGACTGTAGTTCCCACACATCCCAGTCATCCCCTGTTCCAACTTCTGCCATCCGGAAAGAGGTACCGGAACATCCGAGCCAGAACCTCCAGGTTCAGGAACAGCTTTTACCCTAGAGCTGTCAAACTGGTCACACCGGCAGCGCCTACCAGAACATGACCACACCACTAAAGACTGTTACTGTTAAAGACTGTTAAAGACTGTTACTGTTTCTAGCCAGAGACCCCCCAGCACACACTAGGCTCTGATACCTCAGGACTGTTTGCACTGCACTTTACACTTTATACTTTATACTTGAACATCTCAGCTGTGTACTTACTCATCTATATTTATTTATCTATACTGAACATCTGTACCAAGGAATTTAGCTGTCTGAACATTAAGCTGCTTCTCCTACCTGCACTGTACACTTTATATATCTGTACTGTTTACAACCACATACTTAACTGATTCTGCTCTTACACTTTGCACATGTCTTGCACACATACTGTACTGTTTACACACATTGTCTTTGTCTATTTGTCCTTATTTGTCTATTTGCACCACTCTCTCTCTCTCTCTCTCTCTCTCTCTCTCTCTCTCTCTCTCTATATATATATATATATATATATATA
>CM067490.1:9341103-9372293 GCA_034552555.1 Semaprochilodus insignis | reverse complement strand
TCTGAACATTAAGCTGCTTCTCCTACCTGCACTGTACACTTTACATATTTAACACTTTGCACATGTCTTGCACACATACTGTACTGTTTGCACACATTGTGTATTTGTCCTTATTTGTCTATTTGCACTACACTCTATATATATATATATATATATATATATATATATTCTTGTAACTGCACTGGAGAAGGAGCCTGACCGTGTTTCATTATACTGTGCAACCATGTACTGGTATAATGACAATAAAGTTGAATTGAATTGAATTGAATCTGATTCTCTGTATATATATCTTGTTATCTCCTTTCACTCTGTTCTTCAGATTGTCAGGATCTCCACAGAACCACCACAGAGCAGGGTATTACTCAGTGGTGGATCGTTCTCAGCACTGCAGTGACACAGATGTGGCGGTGGTGTGGTAGAGTGTGTTGTGCTGGTGTGAGTGGATCAGAGACAGCAGTGCTGCTGGAGTTTTTAAACACCTCAGTGTGACTGCTGGACTGATATCAGTTTTGTTTGGGCTGCACCTGGTGACCACTGATGAAGCACTAAAGGATGACCAACACAAACTGTGCAGCAACAGATCAGCCATCATCTCTGATTTTAAATCTAGAAGGTTAAGCCAGAAAGGTGGGTCTGTTGAGTGCACAGTGAGTGGACACAGTGTTTAAAAACTCCAGCAGCACTCCTGTGTCAGATGCCCACATTCCAGTGCAAAAACACCTCATATATCTCTACTGATGTGTGTGCTGAGAATGATCGATCACCCAAATAATAACTGCTCTGTGGTGGTCCTGTGGGGGTCCTGACCATTGAAGAACAGGGTGAAAGGGGGTTAACAAAGTATGCATCTAATTAGACGGACTACAGTCTGTAACTGTAGAATCTCAAAGTGCTCCTATATGGTAAGTGGAGTTGATAAAACATGATAAGTCAATGAGTATAGACACAAGGAACCTCATGGAGTAGCCTGGGGGTGTATATGGGTGGATGGCAGAATTGTGGTCTGGGGGAGTATAAACTTTTGGGCTGTGGAGCAATGAAACTGCATTCTCTGGAGTGATTACACTTCCTCCAACATGTTTGGTATTAGCTGAAGTGATCCAATCTTCTAATCTTCTAACAACAGTTCTTGACCTCACTACCTCACTAAAGCTCTTGTGGCTGAATGCAATCAAATCCTCACAGCAAAGTTCCAACATCTAGTTTAAAGCTTTCTCAGAAGAGTAGAAACTGTTACTGCAGCAAAGGGAGACCAACTCACTATTCATACCCTTCATTTCAGTGGAAAGCTGGTGTCTATAAGTTTCCAGACATACAGAGTAACTACGCAGTGTTAGAGAGAGAGAGAGAGAGCTGTTAGAGTAGGTGTTAGAGCAAGCGTTAGAGTGTTAATCTCACCAGGCCAGCACTGTAATATCCTGGCAGATACTTCTCACAGATCTGCACCAGACTCCAAAATGCCTCCTGGAGAAAGCAAACAAAAAGTTATCAGTAAACAAACAAAACAAACAAACAAAAACAAAGCTGGTTTATTCTGCTGTGAACTGGTTTAAGCTAGTTCATGTAGACAGGATGATTACACCTGACTCAACTCTTCAGTTTGTTAAAGACTGACAGACAGACAGGTATGTAGGCAGATGCAGATACAGACAGACAGACAGATCTAGTCACTGCTGAGATAATGGAGTTTGTGTTCACTAAGGGTTCTCTGACCTCAGCAGGCATATGCATTAGCAGCACTGCAGCTATTGGAGCCTGAGCCTGACAGTATCCCTCCTCTGGCCTGTAGAGTGTGTAGGCCTTTAGCACCCGGAACAGATCCTGCTGCCTACACACACACACACACACACACACACACACACAGTCATGTTTCTATACAACAGTATATAATACAGTGTCTAATCCCACATAAGCAGGTCTGTTAGAGATTACTGAACAACTCAATATGGTCTGAGGAGTGTACGCAATGATGTGGCATAATTAAACATGCAGTTAGCACCAAGATAATTGGTGGGGTGTGAACTGCTACATTGCAACTCCATCGCAAAACTTAAGAAACAAACTTTAGGCACCAAACACATCATGGCTACATTTGGGCAAATTCGAGTTCAAGTATTGCTTTAAACTAATCGTTTATATTCAGATTGTGTGAAAGCTCACCCATGGCCTCCTCGAGCCACAAACATCTCATGGAAAGGAAATTGCCTGTGGAGATCCTTCTCAATCACATCCACCCATTTAGGGTCTCCAGGCTGGCTGTCCAACTCCTGACACAGATAGACAAGGCACAGAGTTATTTAAAACGAAAAGGAATAAACTAATCAAATGGAAAGGTGTTTGAGAAGGCTTCAGAAAAGTGAAGCATCACCATCCTTATATTAATGTGACATGATGTAGTGATACATTTTTA
The DNA here is from genome assembly GCA_034552555.1 of Semaprochilodus insignis. Lineage (NCBI taxonomy): Eukaryota > Metazoa > Chordata > Actinopteri > Characiformes > Prochilodontidae > Semaprochilodus > Semaprochilodus insignis. The sequence goes on along the minus strand of CM067490.1, from coordinate 9,369,883 downwards.
CACGTACAGTATTTTTCTAAAAGGTTTGCTGATGTATGCTGGAGAACGTTCAGCTAGTTTTAAGTAGTCAGTTTTCAAAAAGTGTGTTGTATGTGTGTAAGAGACAGGAGTGATATTCAGAGTAGTTTGCTCACCTTGAACCTGTCCTTGTTCTGCTCCTTTTTGACCTTCCCTCCACAGAGATAGAGCCAGACACGCCCTCTGAGTGATGGGGGGACTCCCTTTTGACAGCGCAACTTCACCTAAAGAGAGAGTAAATACCAAAACCATATACAAACCAGTGCTTTAACTAATTAGTGATTGTGTGGGGAGTAGTACCTATACATAAAAAGCCCTATACATAAAAACCTATGCATAATAATATGCCCTATATGTATTATACCTTGTATTAATGAATAAAGTAAAAGTAATTAGATATAATAATAATAATAATAATAATAATAATAATAATAATAATAATAGCATGTAAATTGATTAAGTACTGCCGTTACCTCAAGGGACGACTTGGTAACATCCACACCTGTATAAGTTGAGAGGTGTTATCTTGTGAGTAAGGTTGAACACTGGCAAGCTCACGGCAAGGTGGCATAAATTAGTTTGAATGAAGCATGATGGTGGAATGCCTTGAATGGGCTCATGTGAGGCACACATGCAAGAACCAATTCTGGACAACATGGGCCCAAAGGCACGGTATATAATCCTGCTGAAATATCCCATCATTGTGAGGGGAAGATGAAGTCCATAAAGGGCTGCAAATGGTCACCAAGCGATGAAACGTAGCAGGCACCGGTCAATGACGTACTTAGGCAGACTAGAGGACTCATCCCATGCCATGAGAACACAAGTCACGACAGTATGAAACCACCACCGGCCTGCACAGTGCCTTATTGACAACTAAGGTCCATGTCTTCATGGGGCCCGCGCCACACCCACACCCTACTAAAATACCTTGTCTGTTCACACTAGCAAGTTTAGCCAGACGCTGCTGGTCACAATCATTAAGCACTCATGGGCAGCCACTGGGCTGTCCACTGTGGTTGGTAATGCTTTCTTTTCCCGGTATACACGTGAAACTGTGGATCAAGGAATGTCCCATCCATCTGCCATTCACTATTATGCCTCATTCAAACTCCGATAAATCATGTCGCCTTGCCATGAGCACGCTGGCCAATGTTCAGTCTCATTCGCAAGATAACAACTCATAGCTGTAGGCAATCCGTCGCCCCCCGAGGTAACGCCACTTCAGAATCAATTTATGTAGTACTATCCCATTACGTTTTTGGTGTATGTGCACTTTGTCGTTCTATTATGCAGACTGTAGTCCATCTGCTGTGCCACTGACGTGGTGGTGGTGTTGAGCTGGTACACGTGGATCACACACAGAGTGATGATAGCTCATCTGTCACTGCAGGATATGAGATATGCTGTTTGTGTTGTGTTGGCACTGTTGTCTGGACAGTTTTGGGTGATGGACTATTCTCAATCTAGCAGTCACACTGAGGTGTTTAAACACTCCAGCTTCACTGCTGTGTCTGATCCACTCACACCAGCACAACACACACTAACTCAATACCGACTCATCACTGATCATATGATTATGACACCAACAACATGGATGCATCGGAGAAGACAACATTTCAGGAGTTCGATGATTTGTATCTCTGGTTATCTGAAGGCTGACAATGAGATCCAGGGCACGCTCTACTGACCTGTGGAGTTTGGCTTCGTTCTTACATCTCTCCGCTAATCTTCTGTAGTTCAAAAATCGGATACTCAATGTTGTTATCACCGGTTTTCCAAAGACCACAATTAAAAAGTCATGTGTGATTGGAAAGGGGGCATAACATCCTGTAATCCTCTGAGTTTTAAGTCGGTTACTCTTATTTCTAATTACTCTGGCTCTCTGCACACCCACCATGGGCAAGGCCACCTAGATTGCTCTCAAGTTGCATACAATGTAATCCATGGCTCACTGGAAAGGGTATGTCATGCTTTACAGACCTCTGAGGTTTAGCAGTTAAATGTTGACATTATAAATTCTGAAGCCATGCAACTCCAAGTGTTATTATATGAAATAATAATATGTCCCACATGGATAGTGGGTAAATAACTGTATGTAACCAAGGTTTTCTGTATGTTTCTATTCCAGCTAGATTCCAGTTGAAGTCAAATGGAACTTGACTTGCCATAGTTCAAGTTCAAAACAGAACAGCTGTAATCTACAACAATTTCTGGTGATGGGCTAGTATTGCTTAAATAGGGCTTTAACCCTAAACCTAACCCTAATCTTAATCTTAATCCAAGAAACCATAGAAAAATACTTTTCATCATAACAGGATTATAATAAGATGTGGAGAATTTTGTTTGGCATGCTGCTCATCATTCCAGATTGACTAAGATCAGAACAAAAAAGTAAAACAAAAATAGAAGATCATAACAAAAGACAGACGTGACCTGTTTCTTTTAACAGGCCTGATTTACAGTAAGAACAGAGTTAAACGGATGCTGAAAATTTTTCAGATCACAGCCAAAACCAATTTCCTCAAACAGCTGAGGTCGGGTATCCTCCAGGAATTCAGATGATTTTGAACTGAACAGTGTGGGGGCAGTCGCCTTTACTTGTGAAATACTGGGGCACTGAAATTACCTCTGACATGTTGTGTCACACTTAATATACTATATGGGCATATTATTATTACATATTGGAACTTACAGATATAGAAACCATATGGAAAACATAATGACATAAAACTTAAAATCTAAAAAGCACCACTATTTTTTTAAAAGACCACTTTTTCAATGTCATGTTTTCCCCTATATGTACAACTCGCAGAGCATTAAAATGTGGAAAGGTGTGTTCTTCTTAGACTTTTAGACGTCTGTGACTAGAAAGCTGACCTTTTTGTGTTTCTTGCTCATCCACTTGTCCCAGCTGTTGAGCATCTCCAGCCATTTCACCTCTCTCTGCCTCAGCACCTCTGGAGGAATTTCTTCAGTGCTGTGGAACATAGCAGAGGGAGACTAAACACTCTCATCCACTCACATACACACCAGTTTGATTTTTGCTGTTTGGGGGCAAATCTGGGGACAACTATGATTCCATAAAATAACCCCTTTTAGTTCCCTATAGCCTTGCAGGGCTAGAGGATGTTGTATCGAGAACTTCTGGGGACAACTAGACATGACTGAAAATGTAAACTGAGTAAAGGTATGGTGGAAACAAAGGGTGTGAAATTTCTAGATCAGTCTGACATATTGTGAAGGCACAGCTCACAAGTGTTATTTTTACGGCATGTCGGCTGATTTGATCTCCAGACTGATTATCTGAAAGTTGTTCAAGATGAGCAGATTAGAATTTAGAATGATTTCACTGTATTATTGAGGATTATTATTCAAGTGATTTTTAGGCATGTATTCCTATGATTTTTTCGGGCGCCAAGAAAATGATAAACGCAAACTCTTGCTTTTTCTTCTCTAAGGGCAGCTCATGTTTCTCACTAACATTCTAGGTCTCTAAGCCTCTTTGTGGTCCAGATCCCAGAGGTTTCACAATAAAAAGCATTCCTTATTAACTCCAATAGACACACCCTCAGTATAATTAAGTCAGGACTGAGTGGGTGAACTTGGAGAAGAACCATGTCAGCAAGAGGCACAGAGACAAAACATTCTAAAGAAAAGGGGATGTTCTCGTAAGCGTGGGTGATGGAGAAAAATCACAACACTTTTCAGCATTACACAGTAGGACAGAGGGGCTATTAGCATTAGCTTAGCTAGTATTATAGCAGCTCTGTTTAGTGACAGACAGCCAAAATCAAACCAGATCTTTGGGGTTTGGGACTGTAGCGTTTTGGCTAAGCTAGCAATCACTTACTTGGGGGCCAACCGTACCACATACACAAACAGAAATAAAAAAAAAAATGTAAGTAATGAAAACACTGACCTTTACTCATCATTTTAAAAAATGTTTATCATTCCAGCACTAAAAAGGAATGAATAAAACAAGATCATTTCACAGTGGGTTGGCAGCAAATCAGTCCCAGCCTCTTTTTTATGATCCATGCTGTTTAGTGTTCTGTGCAGTGAAGTATTCTCACTAAGAGTTTGAAACATAGTCAGTGAAGTAGAAAGGATGATAAGCTCTCAATGACAGTGGGCAGCTAAGCTCTGAGTGAAGAACATAACGGATGTTTACCTACTTTATGCGGGACATAAATACTCACAGGTACTCTGTGTACACGGATTAAAAGGTGTAGATTATCAGAGGCTATCAGATTACATGATGGTGTGAGTACAACTGAAGCAGACAATAGCCAAACACAGGAAGTGTTTGCTTGCCTCTTGGTTATGGATTGGTGTGGGCGATAGGTTGATACATTGTTATTGTCAAAAACACTCTCACAACATACATTATATTGTTTTATTTATTTTAACAAAACACAAATTAAATAAATTCTACTTTTTAATGCAGCACTAATACATTGTGTTTTTTGTTCATTCCAACATTAAATGTTTCATACACAGGGTGATACAGTTTGTGTATTGAAAATGGCATTAAGTATTTTGATGTTATGTTTTCGTCATATCGCCCACCTTTAGTTTCATCCAATTAAAAATGAATGCCATGAACAAAAACTATTTCCTCAGGGAATTCCTCATGGAATTCACACTCTCTGAGAAATGCAGATGACCTGCAACTGGCAAACCCTCAGAGAAAACAGGAAGTGCTGCAGTGGAAAAAACTTTCCCCTTGTTCTCCTTCCTCCTCACTCCCGAAACTCAGTGAGCATGATTATACCCACAGTGCAGAAAGTGCCTGGATGTGACTGCAGTATGTGTCCACAGCATGCCTGAATTTAACATTCAGTGTACTAAGACTACAGCTTATCCAGCAAACTGCATGCAGCTCCGCCAATCAACTGAGCTGTCAACAAGCTTGAGACAAAAGAGAAACTGAAGGTTCAGCCACGCAGAGAGTCTTAATACATAAAGCTCTTTTCCATCAAGACATTCTACAGTAGTGTATTTCTACTCCAGCTTAGAAAAGAGTTTGTGAAACACCAACTGTAGGCACATGCACTTAAGACTGTTTCACAAATTTCAGTTCTATTGTGTTGATATTAGATGTTCTGCCACATAGTTTAAAAATAGAAATCTGACTGACTTGCCCTCTTTTTAATGACATTTATTTGAATTCATTTACATATATATATCATCGCTGTCCAACGAAAAACAAGTGTCTCTAAAATGGCAACTTTACAGGAGAGGCCAAAAACCTCATTTAACTTTAATGTAAGTCCATGAAACCAGACGTCTTTCCAAGCAGTTTTGGGCCAATTCTGTTGGTCCGTTCATCATGAGATTCTCACTCAGTGTAAACAGCAGCTGATGTGTTCAAATGATGCCTAAAAGTAAAAATGGACCAAAGTGGAGATGCATGTTTTTCATTGGACAGCGATGATATATATATTTTCACACCAATTTGGGGTATAATTTTAATAGACTTTAGATGCTGAAAACAAAATATTGCTTACGTCTTGTGTACACATCTCATAAACGCCTTACATACAAATTAAATACCTTTCTAACGGATGTGCATAGGAATTGAATACCTTTCTAGTTGACGTACATACAAATGGAATACCTTTCTAATAGATGTATACAGACGTAGACTTGTACAGCTAATTTGTAAACATTTGTTACATATACTGTAACTCATCAGAGAAAGTGTAATGCATTGTGGTGTATCAATCTGAAAGTGGTGATTCAACTGCATGTATGCTGTAGTGTAATGTTATGACCTGTTTCTTAATATTATGATCTTTTTCTTTGTGGCTAAAATAAAATTCCCTGGCTAGTGTCAAATGCAAAAGTAGGTCGGTGGTATAATTAGTTCCACCACTGTGCAAACAGCTTCATTCATATTTGACTTCAACTTAATTCTGAATTGTGCCAAAATAATCACATGGAATTGTGAAATCCAAGATTACATGAACTGTTTCATGAAGAATCTAACCATTTTGTGGCCATAGATTTAGACATGAGAGTGGACACAACTCTTTCAGAATGAGTTCTTTAAAAACACAGCAAACTTAAACGAATTAACTCTACCAGGTTGTCCTATTATGAGACAGCCAAGCGCTTGTGGTGTCCCACAAGAGTATATTCTGGGCCAAAACCCTATGTTCATCTCCATGGCAACAGTAAACCATCCCAGTTCAAACAAATCTGTCAAAGCTCATAACTGAGTCAATGGCTTTATGAATGGTCTCTGTGCTCCAGTTATGAGCTTTGACACTGACTCTCAGACAAATACGCTGAGCTCGCCCTGGGGCTGAACTGTCTTCAGTTTCTGCCTATTCACAGTAAAATGTCATTTGCTCTGCATGCAGACTTTGTTCTATGATAGCTTACAGATTGTAGCCTCCTTAAAGACTCTATTGAGAAAAGAAACAGCACCGTTTTCTGTCTCATCCAAACACCTCCGCTTACAAAAAAAAAAGCTAAAACTCAGTCATTTCCTGAGAGACAAAGCCATGAAAGCAAAGCATTCTGTAGATCAGGGAGTTTACATTTATATGTTTCCTTTAATATATACTATTATATTATATTTGTATTATGGTAAAGGACAGCAATAAATCTCAAAAGTTTTAAGATCGTTACTAATCTTCCTTACCTTAAAAAAAAAAAACATTTCCAGTTAAGCTAAAGCATGATTCAGATTTGTTGGGATTCTGAGCTTCAAAAACTCATTGAACCCCCAAAGAAGGGACCATTCACAGAAAACACAAATGAAAGGACTAGCCTTTTAGCCATTATTTAGTCCCAAATATTAGATTAATTTTACTGTCACGTGTTTGGTTGAAGGTCTGGCCAAAAGTGAATACAAGGCTGCTTTGTCTGTGTTTTTTTTTTAAAGAAGCTCACAGAACATTAGAGAAAACCTCTTCTAATGTATTGTTTCAGTGTGGTAATGGTCTGGGAAACGAAATTAAATTAAGGAGCACTGGGGATAAATAGGCTAGAGGAGGGCAGTGTACCAGTTGGATCTCTTCCTCAGAGTTTTGCCAAAACTGTTACACCAATATGCTACAAATATGTGCAGATAATGTGGCATTGTGGTATTGTCATTACCTAAAAACACTTACCAAATGCATATTTCTTTAATTAAACAAAGACAGCAAAATAAATCCTGGATTTTCTGAGCAACAGTGAATTCAAATCATTTTCAGTCATTCATTTTTTTTTTACAATATTTGTAAAAATGAGCCACTACATCAGCACATACTTCAACATACTGTGAACTGTGAAAACTTCTTTAACTATTGCCATATTGCCCAGCTGTACTTTTTGGTAAATCTTATGGATACTAATTTCAATATGATCCAGAATTAGTCAACTGTGCATGCCTAGAAATCTGAACATGAAGATTAATGTTTCTAATAATGAATGGTACGAATAATGACATAGACCAACCTAACACACCAATCAGTATAGACTGACCTGACACGCCAATCAGTATAGACCAACCTGAAACACCAATCAGTATAGACCAACCTGACACACCAATCAGTACAGACCGACCTGAAACACCAATCAGTACAGACCGACCTGACACGCCAATCAGTATAGACTGACCTGACACGCCAATCAGTATAGACCAACCTGAAACACCAATCAGTATAGACTGACCTGACCTGACACACCAATCAGTATAGACTGACCTGACACACTAATCAGTATAGACCGACCTGACACGCCAATCAGTATAGACCGACCTGACCTGACACANTATAGACGACCTGACACGCCAATCAGTATACACCAACCTGACACACCAATCAGTACAAACAAACCTGACACCATTCAGTATAGAGCAATCTAAAACGCCGAATAGTATACGCCAACCCAGCCTGACACACCAATCAGTATAGACTGACCTGACACACCAATCAGTATAGACCGACCTGACTGACACAATCAGTATAGATCAACCTGACACACAAATCAGTATAGACAAACCTGACACACTAATCAGTATAGACCGACCGGACTGACACAATCAGTATAGACCGACCGAACTGACAATCAGTATAGATCGACCTGACACACCAATCAGTATAGACTGACCTGACTGACACAATCAGTATAGACAAATCTGACACACAATCAGTATAGACCAACCTGACAGACACAATCAGTATAGACCGACCTGACACACAAATCAGTACAGACAAACCTGACACAATCAGTATAGACCAACCGGACTGACACAATCAGTATAGACCGACCTGACTGACACAATCAGTATAGACCAACCTGACACACCAATCAGTATAGACCGACCTGACACACCAATCAGTATAGACCGACCTGACTGACACAATCAGTATAGACCAACCTGACACACAAATCAGTATAGACCAACTGACACACAAATCAGTATAGACCGACCTGACTGACACAATCAGTATAGACCAACCTGATACACCCATCAGTATAGACCGACCTGATACACCATGATTGTAAATGATCAATTCACGCTGTGATCCTTTTTGCAGAGATTTTATTTTAGCTGAGACAGTGAAGTTTCTGCGAGTGAAACCGATAACCAAATAAAAGAACAGCATTCAAACGATTTCTCAAACCAGCAGCAAGAAAGTAAGAACACTTTCAGGACCGGGTTAGTGAAGAAGGGTGTCTAAGGCCAGGCCGGAGTGTTATGGAAATATAGATGCTATCATGTCTCTTAGTCACTGGCTCTGTTAAATAGGTGCCTCAGTGTGAACCACAGGGTTTTCCATTTATGCAGTACCACGTGTCAAAGTGCAGTTCTGATGGATTTGTACATTTCCGAGTATGTTCAGCTCATAGCACTTTTACTTTTAAAAATCAGCAATATCAGCTTCCGAGAAAGCTACTAATTCTCTTTTTTTCTGGGTTCAGTTTTCAGTTCTGCTGTGTTAGTTCTGCTCCTGTTGCTCTCACTTTAAAAGTCACTTTTCTCAATTTTTAAAAGTCTCACTTTAAATGGTATTTTTCTTCATCCTCGCAAAAGGAATGAATAAACCTCAGCTCCTGTGCTGATGCAGAAGAAGTCTGACTGCAGTTCTACAAGCTACTCAGAACTCCAGGAGCTTTCTGGGCTTCTACTTCTGTACTTTCCCTGCACTGATGTGACACCCTTCATTTGATAATACAGCACTTAGTGATCCAGTCATAGTTAGCACGATCTTGTGCTCTCTCGTTTATTTTAGGTCTAAACAAGCTCGTCAAGCGATGTTTATACATACGAGTCTTCAGAAAGCTGCTGAGCTCCACCAATAAATCCGTATTTGTCAGTCTGCCTCTCAGAGTTGGCGGAGCCGTTCAGCTCAGTCTGGGATCCGAGAGAAGGGCTCTCCGGCTCGGCCAGGCTTTCTGTAGTTCCCCGAAAACTCCGTCCGTCCTCAGGCTGCACTCCATTGCCTTGCAATTGAGTTTTAGCCATTGTACTTCAGTCGAAACTCCAGCTTGTTCGCGGACTGCAGCTGCAGTTCACCGCCTTCGCCAGAACCTCCCCACACTAACGCCACAGACCACTCTTATCGCTTCTTCCTTATAGCCCTTCAGCACTAACAGAGATATTTAACTCGGGCTGACACCGGTTTCAAGCTAGCTTAGCTAACTTTAAATCAGATTTAATTGACTTATTGTGTGTGACATAGTGAGCGCACTGGTTCCACTTTAAGTATCGTATATGCTTATTAGCTAATGCTGATGCTTGCTGACTAAAACAAGCATATTTCGTTTTTTAATTACTAAGCTAGTTTAACTAGCTAGCTTGCTAACATTAGCGAGCTAGCTCATTAACATAAACAAAACACTAGCCACGAGAGTTGCGTCAGTACATGCGACGTTTAAATTAGAAATAGTAGTTCTTACAGCCGCTCTAGTACAAAATCAAAAATAAATTCACAAATAAAGTCATTTTCTGTAAACAAGCTAGCTGGCTAGCCTTTTATGCTAACCATCTAATGTTATCCTCGGCTAGCTGACTAATTCGCCCAGCTAACACTCGTACACCCGCGCAGTTCATTCGGCCTTTAGAAATACTCTTATTAGACTATATGTCTTTACTACAAACATGTTAAACTAACGTTAATAAATATAAAATCATATTTTAGCTCTCCCAACTAGCACCACTGTTAGCCGATGCTAACTAGCTAGCTACAACCCTAGCAACCCCTTAGTTCCCTTTGACGTGGCTGCGCTCCTTTTACGCAGGACTGCTGCTCCTTATTACAGGGCAGGATCATAACAATGATTATGTAATAATAATAATGATAATCAGAGGCATACGAAGCGTTAAGCTATACTATACGACGAGTAAAGCTACATATCTGAAAAAAAAATCAGTGCAGTAAACGTAAAAAAACCCTTTTAAACGTAGCAGCTCAAATACTACTGAACTGCAGTGGAACCTCTTGGTCCATCCGGCATCTCTCAGTGTAAGAAGTGAAGCTGCTGTTAGATTTGAAATGAGAAACGGACAACAGAATAAAACCCAACCCAAAAATGGAAATAAGGAAATAAAAGTGAAGGACTAAGAATGAACAAAGTAAATACCTCACTAAAATACTCCTAAACATAAAATACTATAATCATTTAAATAAATCCCACAAAAGCACAAATTATTAATAGGTGTTACTGTCTTGGGTCTGTAACTCCTACCTAATATTTTAGATGAAAAAAAAAAAATTATTAGCGTACGTATTTATTAATGTTCTACAGGATATGCCATTGCGGTAGTTGTCCACACGATGGCGCTGATTTACCACAGTTGATTTTGCCCTCAGGTTCTGCAGCGATGAAAGGTGGAGAATGACCTGATGACTGAGTGTCTCGTCTTGAAAGTTCTAATTAATAATTTATTCTTAATATATGACAAGCTTAAAGTAAGGCACAGTTTCCTGGACATAGATTTAAGCCTAGTCTTGAACTAAGTTGTTGAAGCAATGGTGAATCACCACCTTAAATTCTTTCAAACCTAGGATTAGCCTTAATATGCTATTGTCTTAGTATTTATAGGCACACTTTGTAGCTCTACAGTTACAGACTGTAGTCCATCTGTTTCTCCCTGTTCTTCAATGGTCAGGACCCCCACAAGACCACCACAGGGCAGAGATCAGATTCAGCACTGACTGATAAGGTGGTGGCATGATAGCGTGTTGCATTAAGACAAGTGGATTAGACAGAGCAGTGTGGAACATTGCTGTAAGGATTTGATTGCATTCAGCATTCACAAGAGCATTCGTGAGGTCAGGTACTGATGATGGATGATCAGTTCTGAGTCAGTCTAACTAATCTCGAAGGTATTGGAAGGAGCCCCGTTAAAGTAGATCACAGTTCCGCTGCTCCACAGCCCATCGCAGAGGGCTTTATACCCCTCTAGTCCATGCTTGGTTTTGGACATAGTGACCTTATGATCATGTGCAGCTGCTCCAGAGCATCCCATTGTGTTGGTCAATGCTTTGCTAGGGAGATTATACAGCAGTGGGTGACCGTAAAATCAGTTGGATTCACTCCTTAGAAGGACTGTTTGGACACGTTTGGACAGACAGCATGTGAGCTCTTTGTGGTATATGATGGCTTTTCTGCTTCTATTTTTCAGGCTAGTGGAATAAACACTGTGTGTCATCACTGCACGTCCATCGTGTGATCAGGTGAACACATTGCAGAGTCACAGTTCAGTTTAAAACTGAGGCATATTTCCCACTCAGTACACGTTAGGACGACTGCCCTTAACACCACGTCAACCTCAATAACGATTGTAATGGTGTTGTACCAGACTGTCATGGAGTGATTGGCAGTGGGTCATCTTCAACGATGAGTCCCACTTTTGTCTTGATGGAAATGACCAATGAATCTGTGTGCGGAGGCACTGTGGTCAGCGCTTAGATGAACAGTTTGTTGTCACATCGCAGGACACCATTAGGAACTTTATACAACTCCATGCTCAGATGTACTCATGTCACATTATCATACATCCATCTGCGTAGCTCAAATATTGTCCATATCAGTGTAAATTTATCATTTACTGTTCATGGTAACCTTTATCTTCCTTCCAAATAGCATTGTAGTATATACAGTATATATATATATATATACACAGGGGTTGGACAATGAAACTGAAACACGTGTCATTTTAGTGTGGGAGGTTTCATGGCTAAATTGGACCAGCCTGGTGGCCAATCTTCATTAATTGCACATTGCACCAGTAAGAGCAGAGTGTGAAGGTTCAATTAGCAGGTAAGAGCACAGTTTTGCTCAAAATATTGCAATGCACACAACATTATGGGTGACATACCAGAGTTCAAAAGAGGACAAATTGTTGGTGCACATCTTGCTGGCGCATCTGTGACCAAGACAGCAAGTCTTTGTGATGTATCAAGAGCCACGGTATGCAGGGTAATGTCAGCATACCACCAAGAAGGACGAACCACATCCAACAGGATTAACTGTGGACGCAAGAGGAAGCTGTCTGAAAGGGATGTTCGGGTGCTAACCCGGATTGTATCCAAAAAAGGACTTGTATATGTCATTCCCAAGACGAACTGACGCTGTATTGGTCGCAAAAGGAGGCCCTACACCATACTAATAAATGATTGTGGTCTAAAACCAGGTGTTTCAGTTTCATTGTCCAACCCCTGTATATATATACAAATAAAGAAGAGACCACTCCAGTTTCTTCTTAAATCAGCATCTCCACATGTACAGCAGGTTCTTAGTGAGGAACAGAAGGTTCGGTTCTAGCTTTACTGGCAGATACAGTGAGCGTCTGGTTCATAAGAATGTGGTCAAGCAGCAAACACACAGGACAACACAGCTACAGACTGGCAGAGGGCGAAAACCACTCTCTACTGACCGTGATGAGCGCCACCTCATTCCAATGTCACTTAACCACCGCAAGATGACCTCAAGTGACCTACAGAGAGACTGGCGAGCGGTGGCTGGGTTGAAATGCATAGCGAGCATGGTTCAAAAAACAGGCTTCTGGAGGCGTCACTAGTCATTTTCTAAATAAACAGATCTAAAATACGATATCTGGAATTTGGGAGACATGTTTCCAGTAGTGTATAGAATAAAACAAAACTGCTAATTTTGGTCAAACACAAACCCAGAAACTTTCCTGTCTGGCATTGGCCTTTGGAGGATTGTGAGGCATTGCTGTGCCCTCTGAAAAAGGGACTTTATGTTGTTGACTTGATTTATGATGTCCGTTGTTAGTTATATAGTACCTGTGTTATTTTGTGTCGGGGAGTGGGTTTAGTTATGTGGGTTGTGTGTAAGGAGTGGTCAGCCCTAGACGTAAAGCCTTTGTTTTTTGCTTGCTGCTTTCTACAGTGGTGTCAGAAGTGGGATAGCACTTGGGAAGAACTTTGCTACAAAGAACTTAAAGGAAGCTGGCGAGAGAAACAGACTAGTGAAAGGTTGTGATGACAGAGACAATGCTGTGAGGGTCTATAGGTAAGACAGTCTGGCTAAACTTGACAGCTGAGCTGGTGCAGCAAGGCCTGACAACAGTGTTGGCACAAGGACGCTGTAAGCTGTAGGTGGCAAGAGGAAGACCAGCAAAAGCGAAAGGCTTCATTGAAGGTTTCAGCACAGGAGTGGCAAAACTGAGAATGGCTGGTGAACAAGCATTGCAAAGAGGGAGGACACAAGCCCAGGTGAACGGGGAGACAGACACCGGCTGGGAAGTTCACTGAAGGTGACAGGCTGTGGGTCGAGTGCAACATGAACGGCGGATGGCTCATCACACTTGATAATATCTGTACTCTGATGTATTTGTATGGACCAAGAGAGGCACACCAAAGGCTGGCAGGTGACAACCATCCAGCTCAAGTCAGTCACCAGTGGCAGAGGAGGAGCACCAGTGTGCATAAGCAGTGTCCATGCCAGCGCCATTGGCATGGTGGGCAGCGGAAAGAATGGATGGCAGCTGAATTAAGCAGTGTTGTTGCTGCCATCACCACCAGCTGCATTGGGTTTGAAGCAGTGGGCTGTCTGAAGGTGTGCCATGCGTGGGTGGAGCCTCTATTTTTGCTGCTTGGGATTGCGTATGCACCCTGGGACTTGGTTCAAGCTGGTGGGTTACCAGGGACCAGCTGACCTTTGAAGAGGGAAGCTGTGTGGCGACCCCCCCTCAACTGGTTCTGGACTCTAGATACTTGTAGTTTCTGGCTGTGCTATGGCCATGCAAGGTTCAGAAGGTCTTTTTTTTTTGTTCTTTGATATTTAATAGAATCATAATGCTTACTGTATTTAAACTCCGGACGTACTACAGTACTACTACATTGTAATTTCATTGTTAACTTGTAAATGTTTATGTAAATGGTCATTAACGCAGCACTGACACAAGTTTAAAATCCCAATGGGGTGCTAACAAATTAGCTGTAATTACTGTAGACATCGTATGTAGAAAGAAAAAACAAGAAATGCACAAGAAAGATAAAGGAGAATGAAATAAGTAGAAACAGAATAAGAGGAAAGCAAAAAAAGTGTAGGCAATAACCCAACAGGATCTATTTAAAGTGAACAGACACAGAGAAAACAGCAGAAAGAAAACAGCAAGTTCACATCATGGTAAAGTATAAATACTATATTATTTTTATTTAAATATTTTACAACTTGGAAAACGTATTTACAGAAACTAGATTTGCATTGTTACACTGTACACACACGCACACAAAAAAAGTGTAGTTCTCATTCAAACATAGTCTTCTTACGAGACTCATCTGCAGAAGCACCATCGCAAACAATCACCAGAGAAGAAAGGATGCTGAAGACATCATAAAACGAGGACAGAGACTCGGAGCGAAACTACCAACACAGACAGCAGCAGGACGAACTTGCGTGATGCTTTTTAAGGCGGATTCGGTGTGTTTTGGGTCCTGCCGCTGCAAACCACACCCACAGTTCTGACTCAGGAGGGATGATTTGGAATTGATCTGAAGTTGCTTTATAGGGCTGCACAGTGTATAACCACCCTTTGTAAACTCCCGCTGCATTGTGAGCACATTTAATGATGAACGGATCAATCGAAATCTTCCAAAATGAATGCACTGTCGTTAATGTTCATTGAAATAAACATAAACTCATTATTGTCAAAGTAACGCAGGCTAATCTTTATCACATTTATTACTGGTTAATTCTTGCAACACCACATAATCTCATATCAAGATCATCTGTGGACAAACATCAGAAATTTTGGTGGTGGTGGATAGGTGGACTACAACTTAAGTATGAGATTTTAAACCAATCCAACGATTCTAAAACCATGACTCAGTAGGGGGCACTGGGGTGCTTGTCAACATCATCTGTTGAACAACAAGACCGTTAATAGCACATAAAAGTCCCTCCCAAGAACTCAAACTGAGTCGCATGTTTGGAGAACACATTACATGCAGTTGCACATTTAAATTACTTCTAATGAAAATAAAAACATTTTCATTTCTGATTTAAGTCACACCTACTTTCAGTCTATAATAAAAGGTGGTATTAAACAAAGAAGTATTGCTATAGAAACAGTTTTGATACTGGACATAATTTAACCAACGCCCAGCCTTAATCACCTCACTGATCCACAAATGTGTTTTCAATGGTATGTAGCACTCTGTCCATACCGTGCAGCCCCACTGCCTGATCAAACCGACTTACAGTGAATGAAATATGACTGAAACAGAACAGAGCAGATTGAAGCAGCATCTCTGTGATGAGCCAAACAGCGAAACGTAAGACGCAGACCCACACATCATGCAGCGACACCCAACACACTCATCGAAAGCAGCAGCTATGCATTAATCTTTGCATTTAGGCTCCGCCCATAAATACATATGTCAATATCTTGTTGTCATGTACACAGTTAGTTGCCTTGGTAACTATAGAACATTACTGATTTGTTTTTCCCCCAATATACAGTATAAGTATTACAACAATCCAACATACAACACGCACGAGTTCAGTTAGAGACTATGAAGGACAGTGAAAGATGATGTGAAAGGATGGATGGATGGATGTCTTGGTTGTGCTGGTAAATATGGCTTATCTACTTTGGTTTTCTTCCCCGACCGAAGCTGAAATCGCTCTATGGCTTGAAGAGTGCAAGCATGATCATTGAGAAATATTACAGACCAAACAAGTATGGATGAGAGACCGCAGCGTCAGCTAATCTAGGACCAATCTGATGGATATTTCAGTTCAAACGCTGGATTTCTCAGCAAACCTGGACAACTTAAAAGACCACATCAGCTTATTTGACATGTGTGGCATACAGCCGATTACAACAAACAATAACTTTGATGTGGATCCTTGTACTTAGAACAGAAACTCATGAATCTGTTGATATAATCACTAGGCAGTTGCTTTATCTTATACTGCAGCTAAAGGGGAATTCCTTCCTAATTGTTTCTAAATTTCTGCTTACTTAAATGATTACATTGTAAACAGTAATTCAGAGTGAATTGCTAGGAAACGCTCTATTCTACAGAGTCAAAATCCCCCGCCGTGGTGGTGATAGGAACCAGACATCTGACAACATTGTTTTATAACAGTTGAGATCAAATTTTGGCCTATCCATATTAATCCACACAGGGCATTATAAGGCAAAAAAAAAAAAAAACATCTAAAGAGTCTCTATAATCAACCATTTCACATCAAACCACTCTGAATCTTTTAATCTGAATCTTTTCACTCTTAATTTACATCTCAGCAACTGAATTATCTGGAATTATCTTGGAAAAAATGGGTGGAATTGCCCTTTGAGGGAGATGTTAGCGTAGATAGACGGCTGGCTTATCTGGCTAGCCAAGAAATCCAGCTTTGTAAAATATCCACCTTGGCCTAGATTTGTTCGAGGCACAGTTTTAAAGGAAACATCTGCTTGCACACCTTCTATCCAAACCCAGGGTTTCCATCTACAGGATAGTGCATATATTTATAACCACACTCTGGGATTTTCAAAGACACAGGCAAACCCAGTGAAAGCCTGAAAAGATTAAAGGGGCTGTATAATAGTGATGGCGTTAGGCTCCAATGGGGGGGGTGGGGGAACCCAAAAACGGAATTTACATGATCCAAATGTGCCAAACGGTTGCCTACAAATACATTATTAAGCACATCAAGGCAATTGATGTATTTGATTACTTACTGTGGCATGAATTGTGCAGTTGTAACACATTTCATTCAAGCACAAACTGTCTGACACATGCAAATCATGTGTCATGGCTTTATGGAAAATAAGGTACACACATTTATTCTTTGTACTTTTTTAAGCCTCAGGAACTTTCTTGCACCATAACAAATCATTTCTCCATTGTTTATAAACAATGGGTCTTTATTCGGGTGACTGTCGGTTCATAAGCCATACTGAAATTTAAGAAAAGGACACAGTCACCACTCCCACAGCAGTGTTCCACAACCACAACGTGTACCTTTTACAGTGTCTTGAATATCCCAGGTGTTTACAAGTAAGCATTACATCACTGACACACTGAAATCACTGTACAGCATACATATCATCAGTCTACTTTAAAACCCTCTAGAGGACTTTCACATTCAGAGATCTGCTATACAATGGACAATGAATAGAATAAATCATTCAGTCAGAAGGGTCGAACATTACCATATCACATATTGCTTAATATTTTCTTCAATCAGACCCAAAATGAACAAAATAAGACCATTAAATGAACAACAATAACAATACTACTAATTAAAAAATAGTGGGGTGGGGGTTCATGTTTTTGGTTCAACAGTTTTTTGTCCTGTTCTGGCTTAATAGCAAGAGAGATCAGAATTTGTCTTTCCTCTGCTTTTTGGACATGAAGACCCGCCCCACCCAAACCCCACCCCACACAAGTTATTGGACAGATAGAAAGCACATTCATATAAATAAATGTACTCACATGCGCACACACAATTTACAAAATAAAAAGCAGCATGTGACAAACGTTCTCTAGAACAAATCTAGAAAAGAAAGTTAAAAGAAAGAAAGAAAAAAAAATTTGTTTGCACAACTGCAAAGATCAGAAACAAAATATATATAACAATTTTTTCGCATAAAGGTCAAGAGCACACACTAACATACCTCCACATCTACCTCTACTTTCACTTTCAAATGTGCTAAAAACTATGAGCTTATAAAAATAAAACATTTTCTTTTTTTATACCTGACCTAGCGATCTCATTTAAAAGCTTCTCCGGATGCATTTGTGCGCGTACAGCCCACTTCTTGGCTCAACTGGTGCGGAGCAGAAGTTATACAAACATACATGGCAATGAGGACGGTCTCTACAGTCTCTGAACTTTACATCTTGGACAGTATGCGGTATATGCTTTATTTTGTCACGTTAAATGAATACTCAATATTTAACCTAATCTTTCCAATCTGCTCCATCAGCATCATAAGATCAATTACCACAAACATGTACGCATTAAAAGAATGGAAAACCAAATGAAACAAAAGCATTTAATTATGATGCACTGGCACTTATCCATTGTAAGAGTGTTTTGAGCCTGTTCTAAATATAGGAAAACGCCTCAAGATAGTGGTCTGTGGTAATCGACTGTATGCTACAGATGCAGCAAATAGAGATCAGACTGAAAAACACTAGAGGACTCCTTAAAACATTCTAGTCCCAGCCTAGCTGAATTACTTGGGATTTCAGAAAACCTCAGTCTTGTACAGTAATTAACTGCTGTTAAATCTCTGAAGTGTAACTAAATGCATTTAGCCCCAGACTCACGCAACCAAAGAAACCCAACTAAACTAGAATACAGTTCCTACTGATATGGCTGTTATTACACTCGAAAGCCCATCCCTAAATACTCCATGTGTCTCTCACAAGGACCATTTGGCCTGCTGTGAAGACTGTGCAGTGTCAGCTTACAGTCCATTTTTCCCCCTCAGAGCTACACAGACATCTCAAATGACCAAAACAAGTTTTTCACCTTACCCTGCCCCTGAGCACTCCATTAGCTGCATCCTCATTTGAATGCTACCATGGAAACAACAGGACACTTAACCCTTAGAAAGTGAGAGTAATTGTCGATTCGCCATGCTATTTAAAATGTGTGCATGGTAATTACATAATTAGTCAGTTATGCAATGAGCTACATTTAATTCACACACTGTACCGACAGGTTTGAGTCTGTACTTGTTTCAAGGTCGAGAGATGACAAATACATAGCAAAATAATCAAAGAACATTTTTTTTCTTTCTGCATGAATACGAATTGTTTGGTTTGAAAGTTTAGAATGTGCATTTCACCATGCAGAACCAGTCTGAATAACTTTGTTGACATTAAAATACAAACTGCGCAGAAAGATGGAATTCACAATACACGTTTGTTATCGCTGCTAATAACTGACTTCTAAGGGTTAAGCCAAAAGGGAACAGGGTCACTAGGCTCCAAAAGCACTTGCTAAACCCACAGACACTAAACGACCCAACCCTTTGCACATTAAACTAACATTAAATCAACAAAGGCCAAAATTTAAGAAATGTCAATTACTGGTGTCATCAATACATTGCAAGATGTATCGCAGTTGGAATGCAAAGCAACACAACTGCAATACTAGCATGTTGTCTATGTCCCAACTATTTGGAGACAATACCAACTAACTCGACCAAACTCTCGCAAACAAAGACACATGAAAAGTCTAACAAATTTCACTTTACATTTCTCCCAGCTACAAAAGGGCAAAAAGTAAAAACTCCCCCTTCTACAATTTCCCATAAAAATAGAAACCTCATTTAGAAGCACCTTTAGATAAAGCATGGCCCTC
This sequence comes from Semaprochilodus insignis, assembly GCA_034552555.1. Taxonomy (NCBI): domain Eukaryota; kingdom Metazoa; phylum Chordata; class Actinopteri; order Characiformes; family Prochilodontidae; genus Semaprochilodus; species Semaprochilodus insignis. Next base: position 9,350,056 of record CM067490.1, on the reverse strand, counting down.
ACTGCTCCCAAAGCAGGAACTCTCCTAAACCTACAGCTTAATCACATATAACAACAGACATAGGATGACTCATGCTCCCGTAATCCTCTCGGGCACGAGCATGGTCATAAAATGACCACAAATAGCCTCCTTTAGAATTCTTCATCCACCCACACTAACCAGTCCACATGCTGTGCTCTGACTGGTTGGAGGGCTAGGAGGAAAGGAAACAGGAGGTGAGGAGAGGCCGTTCCAAACGACGGGAAGCAGAGCAACAGGAGAGAATGACTGATGAAGGGGTGGGGGTGGAGGCGGAAGACACAAGGATGAGAGACGACGACCTCCAGCGAACATGCTCAGTCCGTGTATTCTGCCACTATGGACAGCAGCACCGTGATGTCATCAGGCTTTCCCCCTGCAGAGTCAACAAAGGGAACAAAGCAGCTCAGGGGAAAGTAACTATTGCTTTTGATGTAGCCCATTAAAACAGCATTTATCTTTTTAAGAGTCGTCATTTAATGCTGCAAATTAAGATATAGCTACAAGCTACTAGGAAATATCTGCATATTGTTTAATTGACAGCAAGCAAGAATTTAGGTAAATTAGTATATATAAAAAAACCCCTAAAAGACATGAAATACTAAAATCCTTTAAATTAAAGCATGCAATACCAGTTAGTATATTGTTCCATCAGGTTCATTAGCATTAGCATTTTTTTACTGTCAAATAATGACTACAAAGATTGCCAACATCAATTATTAAAAAATACCTTCAAAACAAAACAAAACAAAATAACAAAAAATAAAAAAACCCCACAAACAAACAAACAAAAAAAACCCACAACACACAACAGTTAGTCCTTTAGCTCCATAGGTCATGTAATTTTGCCAAGAAGTTTTGGTCCTTCAAATGACCCTTCAAATGAGGGATCTGCCAAGCTCCGCCCCTTCACGCCCAAGTATAGACAGTAGTGTCAAACCCAGTTCCAATGTTCTCTTATGCTCACCTCTCACGTTCAGGCCGTTATCGCAGGCGAACTGTGCGAAAGGAGACATGTAGTTTGGGTCGTAGGCCAGCTCATGCGCCTGCTCCGCAATGCTGCGAGCCGTCTGCTGTATGCTGTCGTAGTTGGTGTTCTGTTAAAGAATGTGTGAAAAAATGACTTTGTAAATGCCCTTGTAGTGAAGGGAATAAAGGAAACACAGCAAGTCCTCAGTTTAAAATAATTAACTACAATTAGACAAACTGTAATGCAGTGGTAAAAAACGTGTTTGCTTTTTCCTCACTGCTTGCCAATACACAGTCATAGGAAGCTCTGTAATACGAAGGGATTTAGGAGCATGTTGGACCCAGCAGATGCATAAACACATACAAATTTGCAAACAGATCCTGGCAGGTACGTTTAGCGTGGGAGGGTAAAATTAAAACACAGCATCAACAAATTGTAGAAAAGTGTACCTTAACTTAAAATTCATCTTTTTTTAATTGCTAGAGGTGTATAAAATGGTGTTATATATAGACATATTTAAATAGATTTTGGTTTGAACATCATCTTCTCCAAAAAGCAGACATTCTTCAGACAATTTAGGGTCTTGCCTTCAGCTTTTTGAGCTCCTGCAGGATCATGTAGTCCGGCATGTTGTCGAAGAGGCCATCTGTGGCAGTGAGGATAATGTCTCCGAGCTGTACATCAAATGAGGACCTGTCCGCCACATCAGGGCTGAGAAAGAGCAAGAAAGAAAAAAAAATAGAAAAAGAAATAGGAGGTGTCAGTGAAGTCCATGCACATACCACTCTGTACTACACTCCCACAACACACTGAAACATCAGTGAGGTCTTAAAAGATTAGCTTGGCAAACAACCAAATTTACAGTCCCTTTACATGCAGGCCCGGTTATCTTTACAAAGAAAAATAGGCTGTTTCAGAGGAAAAGCAATGACCTAATCCTCTCTACGTAGCGCTACTTAATCCGAGCTGAAATTCCAGATGGCGTATGCGTGAGCAGGGCAGCAGGGCAGAAGTTCACAATGGCACAGACAGAGTGTGTCTGTATCTGTGGGGCTGGGGGGGGGGTGGTGGCGTGGTAACTGGACACCTGGGGCAAGAGACAAGCCGTTCAGACCCAGCCTGCTCTCTGGCCTGAGCCCAGGTATTGGTCCGGTTTCTTGGAGTTGGGCCCCAACGCCAAGTTTACTTCTGATCTGACTTTGCGGGCGCTGGCCAACAGGAGCTCTAAGACCGAAAGACGTGGACATGCTCCAGGAGGTGTGGGGTAGTTTGTACTTTAGGAAGTGAAAGAAGGACTAACAGCGGATCACAGGAGTGATCTCAGAAAGACACTGGCATTGAAACCGAAGACTTGAAAGCATTTAGGTCAACTAGAGTGACTGTAGTAGTGCTGCAAAATAAAGCATATATATATTTTCATTTGTAAAAACATCCTACACACAGATTTTCCTAGATGTGCCCATTTGGCCTGCATGCCTGTATCCCCACGTCATCCACGGTTCAGCAGCACACAACATTTGATAAAGTTCTTTTCACAATGTCTTAACTGTGCATGTGCTGTCTGTGATTAATGTATGTGCACAACTATGCCTATCAGTACCAGTGATGTATATATATAATATTTAAGGAAAGTTTGATTTCAAGCCAAGCTCTCATACTCATGTCTGCTTTTCTGCTCCACCTGCCTGGAAACAGCAGGTTTTGGTTCATGGATACTCATTTGAAGAAGTCAAAATGCTAGTATCTCCATATACACTGTGGGAGAAAGACAAATCAGACTCCACCACACGAGCCCCCACCAGTCATACAACATTAAAATGTCCTGCTTAATTTTAGCGTCTCACGAGGAGCCCAGAATAGTCACACTAAGAATCTTCACAGGCTGTACAACCAAAAAAAAAGAAAAAAAAAAAGTTGAAAGCAGCATTTCGATTGGTTGAGATGAAGGAGTCAGTGGCTCCTTTATTCTGGTTGGATGGTTTTGTTTTGGCTGTAAGCCCCTGGCAAGTCAGTAAGAGCAAGGCATGGGATCACATGGCCCCTGCTGTGTCCTTCATAGAAAATGAAAATGCACACGCACCCCGAGTGGCCGTTTTGCCACAGAGCCAACTCAAAGGCAACTGGTCAAAGAAAGAGCAGGCCAGTTGTGCAAGAGCTGCTGAACCCAAACGCAATCACCAGGAATAAGCTGTTGACTCCTGTCACCTCTGTTCAAGGACTTCTAATGGCCAGATCAGGCTGCAAAGCCAAATTTCACAAAAGCTCGCCTGATTGCTGTACTAATCAGCCGATGAGGACCTGGACACGTTCTAAAGGAGGCGGAACTGTGGCTCTTAATCTGCAGCTAAACTGAATTAGCCCATCACAGCTGCAAAGCAATAGCACAAATTCACCCTGTATGTGGTTGGTCAGCCAAGACATGTTTGGGGTCTGAAATTTGTTCTTTAGTTTTACAGTGATGCTGCAAGGCTAGTGAATATTACACCAATTAGCAATGTGCTGTTTAGTCCAAGTTCATAGACAACAGTGTGTCATACAGTGTGAGAAACACCAATCAAGTCTATTAGAGATAATTAAAAAAATTAAGACAAATAATGATTTCGGTATGCAGTCAATACCATGCTAATTGGTGGGTTATGGGTTTCCATTTCTTCTACAGCTATGCAAGACATGTGACTCGAGTGCAAAACGCAAATGAGCAAACTTCATAAACCAAGCATGCCTTCCAGCGCCCTGAAGCTTGCATTTTATTTAAAGTGATAGTTTGGCAAAGAATCTAATTCTAGGCAAAACAAGCTGGCGTATTTTAGAAGTAACTTAGAAAATGCAACAATAAATCAATAAATCAAATGCAATAACAGTCAAATCCGACACTAAGGTTGAGCACTCATGCTCTCAAATGCATCCTGTCTCAGACTTCACCCACCTGTCACTCAGCACCACTCCCTCAGCCCCCGGAGGAGCAATCGATAGCTGGAAAGGTGTGTTAAAGTAGTGCTGCTGTTCGTCCGACCGGTGGACTACCTCTCCACCCCGGACCACCAAGAAACCAGAGTCGCCAAGGTTACATGTGTGTATTCGATGACTCCTCCGGTCCAGCACCACAATACAGGCCGTACTACTTCCTAAACAGAGAATACAGGGAGAGGGAGAAAGAGGAAGAGAGAGGGGAAGAGAGGGGGGTGGAAAAAAAGGCATTGGATATCATGTGTCTAAAAAGCAAAAGAGCAAAATGTTCTTCCACTAACTGTCCTTAAGGTAGATTTGCACTCATTTATCACACAAGGCTTAGACCATTGCAGGCAACAGGCATAGCTAACCTGACAACATGAATACTGAAATCGCATCACGACAACATACTCAAGTTGAGTATCAAGAGTATATTGTCGCTATAATCATCTCCCTAGCATACTATCTCATAAATCTCTCTCACTCAGCAAACTGGCCTTGACCAAGTGACCCAACTTGAGAACGATCACCCACTGACCTTAGGGGCATCAGGGATGGATTCCCAACATGAAACATGTAGCACTTTGAGAGGGGCAAAACAACATGACCGCGCTGCCCGATAAAGCCTGTGATGTTATGTTTCACCCGAAAGGTACACCACGAGCCTGACGTGCCAAACCCTCCAAAAATACGAAAGGTGGGTTTCAGCAGTGACAGAAACACCAGGGGATGGAGAACCTGCATGGTAGTAGGGTCCAGTAATGATGTTTGTGTGGGTTTATGTAACAAACAATCATACATCATTTTAATTCCAATTCGCTGTTTATCCCTTAGAATTAAAACAGTCCGTTTTTGTTACTGTGCTTTTAAGACTGATGTATGTAAATGACCTCTGTTGTAATTGGAACAAATCTGGAATAAAATCTTTGTGCATTTATAGATGGACACTAGTTCCAATTCTGACCTCTTCTACTCTACTACTACTACTCTAATGTGAGCTTATTAAATGCATAATCAAGTACTGTGAGCTATCTTTATACTTCATTATGGTATATGGTATATGTTGCGTTACTAGGATTATTCCTAATCAAGACTCAGCTTTACATGAAAAAGTTTAAAGAACAGACAAAATTCCCAGGTTATTAACACTTCATGCTATAGCTAAATGACCAAACACCTAGATTCTGCAACAGTGTAATAGGCCTTATAGAAAAGACAATTAAAAGGTGAACTGAGATATGAAGAGTTTGCTACAATTTTAGCATGGTCAAGAATCCAGTTTTTCCCCTCATTTCAGAATAACAAGTGTCAAAACACACAAGTGCAGATCCTTGAAAAACAAACACACAACTTGTACTGTCCACGGCTGACTATCTCAAATCAAAGGAAAAAGAGGGATGGCCGGTCAGTACGTGGGGCAAAGATAGCATCAAAGGACAGACTAAAAGATTTATGTTCGCAGGGTGAGGAAACTCACCCTACGTTGGTTTGACAGGTCAGTTACGTCCAAGTTGCATGTTGCTTCATGTAGGTCAGATTTCTCCCCCGCCATAAGCCTACCGTGCACACACTGACCAGCCAAGAATACCATCCATTTGCTATGGTAGAGTTTCAGTCACTCAGGCTATTCGTTTTTATGACAAAGTGGACACTGATGGATCAGGCCCTGAGGGACATTCTGTCCAGTCCACCTTGCTCAGGAAAGTATTTTGGCATTAATTTAACAGTTTGGAAGTAAATCAAATTTGCATACCATTCATCCCTCATCACCAAGGTAGCAGGTCAACCACAATGTTGGTGGTTAAAAACATCCTTGTTAGTCATATCAGCCTCGCAGCTTTAGAGGAAAACTAAACACTACCAAACATGCTAATTAACTACTTTTTTGTGGGGGGCGGGGGTGTTGTGGTGGTGGGAGGGTGTGTGTTTTTAATGAACTATTCCTTTAACCTTCCATAATTCTGTACATTAAAGGGCTTATATCTTATGTAGTCCTTACACATATGGAAAATAAGCAGTAAAAACAGCCTGTTTTGAAGTTAATGTTTTTGTGATGTCTTGAAAACCAACACATTTACATACATCCACCCATTATCCACAGTTTAGCCCCACCAAATCATGACTGCACAATACTGGGCAGCTAAACACAATAGAGCACAATTACATATACCAGTTTCAAAAACGTAAAAAGGGTCATGCAAAGATTATCTGTGATTGTTTTTGATACATAACCCAAACAAATATTGTAAGTGAATCTCAGAGATAAAAATAACATGTAAAGAAAAATGTACAGCATGGGCTCTACAAGAAGCAATATTAACCTAAATATTTAACTTATCTGCTAATAGACAGGGCTGAACGGTAGGATAGATTTATTCATATTTGCGAATAAAATGCTCTGAGATCAGCATTAATTCACTGACATATGTACAGTCATGGAAATTGTTGTCAGCAGGGTTTGCTTTAAAATCTTGAGAAACAGCACCGCTCACCATCTTGGTGAGTTGATTTTAATGTAGAAATACGATCTCTTCGCTAGTTGTGATGTTCAGGGTACTCGCTAAGACCGCTAACATTTACACTGGCTGAGTGGCAGGAATTAAACATGCTGGACTTCCTCCAAAATGAAGTGCAATAAGTGCTAGTTTCTCTAGGCTGATTTCTTGCAGAACAGTCATGGTAGCTCCATTTACCGAGCTGGCTGTGGAGCTCTGCGCAGCAGTAAACATCGTACTGCAGCAGATGTACAGAATCATGACTGTGAGAAAGTTCTTTTCTCTTGCAGGTCTATGGAACGATCTTAGCTTGGAGGATTTGTTTGAGATTGAAGAGAAAGAATGACCAGCGTCATCCCCCGCACCACACACACACTCTTTATTAATTAATCTAAGCCATGTGTGTGTTATTCTGCTTCTTGTCACCACGTTTTCTTACCCAATAGGGGAACTTTGTTCTGTAGAAGCTCGTAGTAGGCCGAGGTGAGAATGCCCACTGGGCTGGTCGGTGTGAAGCGGCCCTCCTTTACCAGACGTTCGCACGTCCGCATCAGAGTGGCCGAGAACTGAGACGGATCCACACCGTAATCCCTCCATCCACCCACGCCATCCGCCACACCTGTGTGCAAGAGAAAGAGAGGAGGAAGAGAGTGGAGGGAATCACTTTAGGTTTTTAAAACACATGTTGCTGATACAAACCTAAAAACGTTACAAGGAACTGTTCTAAAAAACATATGAATATTAATCTTATGACCTATTACCAAATAACTACGATGAAACCAATGTCAATACTAATTACTAATTTCAATATCATGATGCATACAGTGTAGTGAAAACACTGAAGTACTGTTATGCAATATATTTTGGCTTTCTTTCTTTCTACCCTGGGACTAATACCAGGCTAATACCAGACTTTATCCCCTTGTGGTGATTCCAGTACACAATAGCACCGGGCCTGCCACAATTATTACATAATCCTGTTACTACAATTGTAACAGATGACCACAATTTTTTGAGAGTAGGAATCATTTTTATATTGAAATCACAATTTAAAAAGAGTGCAAGTTTCAAATTGTAGAAGACTATAATACAATTATTATAGTAGCCTATATTATATTAATTATTACTTCTCCTTCTCAAAGGTAGAAAGGATGAGCATGGAGCTTGTGAACCAACTATAGATGATTTAGACCCTTCAAAATAACCCATATGCTGTGTACATGAATAACAGGAACTGTCTGGTGGGTTAACCGGCTGTGTTAAAGCCTGAAGTCAAAAACGGGGGACCCATTAGACTAAAAAAGGGCTAGCTTTCAATTTATAGAAAATTATTCCAAATTACATCACAACTACAACATTGGTAAAATCCCAATTAGATATTTTGCCCATATCTTTCAGCCCCATTTGTGAGCACTGACTGACTGCAGTCCTTTTCCAGAGTTGTTAAATCTCACATATTCTGTTGCAACAAACAAAAGTTGAAATGGGTTCACAATACATCTACTGACCAAGACATTTGAATCAGAAGTTCTGACTTCTAATTTGTGATGCTTATACATTTAGGAGCAGCACTGAGTAATGTTTGTTTGTTAGTTATGCAGTTAATTCTAACGTCTTCTAACAGATTCTTTTGGCATCTTCACTCTTGTGAAAACCATGTAGCTTTGCTCCACTCTGCACATCATTCTCTGTAACCTTAAGAAATTTCGCATTAGTGTGCAGTATTGATTTGACAGTAAAACCAGTATTTGCTACCAAGTAGTCATAGTTGGCAAGCACACTGGTAACCAGCCAATAATCAACTTCAGGCATGTATTTGCAAAAAAACAAACAAGAAGATAATTAAACTGTTAATCTCAATTATTTGTATGGCCATTAATTATCAGTTAAACTTTCATAACTGGGGCAGACACCATCATGTTTAAACCATCTCTGGAGCCAAAATTTCAGTAACGTTTACCAACTGTTTGGAAAAGCATCCAAATAAAATCAATGAGGCAAAACCTGTTGTCTATAGCAATGGCTAGTGCAATTTGATGAACATGAATCCAAGCACTGAATATAAATATACACAAAGCAGCTTCATGATAAACTAAACACTTCAAAGTAACAAATCACACATTACTCTAAAAAAATACAAAAGGCTTGGCTTCACCAAGCGTTTCACACCAGTGTGAGAGTAACAAAAGGAACGTTTCCATTTCCTCCAAACTATTTAACATTAACACATTTGAGTACTTCAAGAAGACAGAGTGATAAAGAACATGACACTTCACTCAGAGGCTGAGAGACAGATGCTGTTCCCACCTAATGCAAAACACACCCAAACCTTTGTGAAGATCTTTGTGATGGTTACACACAACAGTCGAGTTTGTGAAGAGACAATGCATCAGTAAAGAATATCAAAATCTCCAGTATCATTTCAGGTTGACACACAGCATTGCTCACTATGGTTTGGCTGTGAGGCTCATCACGAAAACAAGCAAGAAGACACCCCAGCTCTCGCTCATCAAGCAAGATG
>CM067490.1:9228796-9330375 GCA_034552555.1 Semaprochilodus insignis | reverse complement strand
CTGCAGGTTCTGGCACTTTTAACGCCACTCTGTCTGACTCGAACCAAACATGGTTCGACTGGGACGAATCTCTGAACGTGACGGCGCAGGCGGAGGAAGTAACTTCTACTGTGGCTCCGTTTTCGATATCCGCAGCAGCGGCCGCCGAGTCCAGCTCAACTTCCCCCGTAGCGGAGACTCCTGAACCTTCAGCAGAACCAGACTTGGCCCGGGCGGCTACCGCAGCGCTGCCTCTACCGCTGTCCGGAGCTTTACCGCTACCGGTCACTCGAGGTATAAAAGTCTACTATGTCAACAGCGACTGTGCTAATTAGCTAGATAACGGCATAAGCTAGAGCTGAAATTAGCAGTGCTAGCTAACGTTATTCTAACCCCTCTAAATTTCTTATGGCCCGATATATTTTGCCTTGACCAATATAAACCAAAAATACAGGTTGCCGCTGTGTAGCGAAACGTTTCCATGGCTACTTTTATGTTTCAGCAATGCTAAAATATGGATATATTACTATGCGTTTAGCCCATTCATGTTCAACAACAAACGTTATATTTGAGTTTCCATTAGCATAGACAGTTGACACAAAACTTCTGACTGGTCTGAATAAATGTACGTTTGAACAAATAACAGTACCCAGTCCTAAAAGGTAGAAAATAAAGATTACTACATTTATTGTGGTTAGTCAGCAATGTCATGTTTTTATTCTTTGCATTATTTTTGAGGGATATTTAATGTGGGGAATGAAATGAGCCATTACCACCAACATTTGGGTGCACAACCTGCTGTGTGTCCTGTTTCTCTTTCAAGTTCTTCAGTCAGAGGAGAGGGGTGGGAATCTCGGGGCTCACAATACAATATTATTGAAATACTGAAGTCACGACACAATATTATTATGATTTACTGAGCATTATGATAACATATGTTGTGATATATCGTGACTTTTCTTCAGCTGCAAGTGTTGTCCCCAGAGGAAAACATTGTGCTGTTCTATACACACATGATCCACTGCCCTTGACATCAACACCTCACAAGTTATTACAATCCTTTCTCCTTTACTCAAAGCAGTTCTTTTTTTATTATTTTAGTACCAAAAGTGTAATCTGTATTTGCAATTAAGATAACTGTAATAATATATTAATGCATGGCATTGATACGATATTGCCATGCAGAACATACTGACAGGATTTTTTCCCCGTCCTTAAAAAGAACCCAAGTTGATCACTCTGAAGGTGCATTAGGTGAAGGAGATCAGAGCTCCCATATGGAGACCACAGAGGTTTATTAAAGAAAACTGTGACATTGTGAACTGCCTTTTGTTCATTCATAGTAATATGAACACAAACCTCAAATTTTAGGTGCTGCAAATGAAAAGATTTTAATACTGAGCATAAAAATATATTTGTGGCGTATACTGAAAAAATCAGCAAAGAGATACATAAAGAAGTTAGCTAGCCACTTTGGCTGTTAGCTCCAACATTACAAAGTTAGAAAGGCTATCTAGAACACTGCTTCTCAATGGCTCTGTCCTTAACATTTGAATCTTTCCCTGCACCAGCACGGGTTACTATACTATTTAAAAGTACCTGTATTACTACATAATTAAGTACATTGCGGTTATAGTTAGCATAGTTTCTGTTTTTTTATGTCAAGCTTTAATGGACATTTCAAATAACAATTCCTTACTGCAAATAAATATACCTGTACAAAAGACAATAACTTACAAACACAAATGCGGTGTGGATCGAAACTGTAGAATGTAGAAGAGTTAGTTCCATTTGGAAATGAGCTGAAGAGCTGAATCAGGTGTGCCAGAGCAGTTAAAAACACTAAATGTATTGCACAGTGGGGGGGTTGGGTTCTAGGAGCTGGGTTGTAGATAATTACGTATGGTCTGACTTAAGGTAAAGAAAATGACCACAATCACCTACTTCTTCCAGTCAGCATGTGTTATCAAAAGCAGGTAAAAGTGCTAATGTTGAGTCTAATGTGCTTCTTTTGCCCAGTGTCTGATCTGTGCCCATGCAACATACAGAGTGAACAGTGTGATCTGAACTGTTGCTGTGACCCGGACTGCACTCAGGAACTGCCACTTTTTACCCACTGTTCAGTGCAGAAAGTCATGTAAGTCCTTTAGCAAAAACTATAAAGCCAACCTTTTCTCACTCCTTACCACTTCCAGTGTTTCTGCATTACAGTATTTTGTTGGGAGAAAATCACTTACAAATTTGTATCTTTGAATCTCAAAAATTAATAGCAATATAATTGTCACAATATTAGAATGTTGATTTTGATATGGATACCAAATGTAGCAGCACAGTGCTTTTTACCAAATATACCAATATTACGGGAAACAACGTTAAATTTACTAAACTGAACATGGTTAATGGTTAAATACGTTTTTATTTAATGGATGTAAAACTTTTCAGCTGTGAAATTCATAAAATATGTAAGTAAATAATTGAGGCTTGGCCTCTTTCTCCTGAAGGGAACATTATTAGTGGTGACACTAACACTTCCCACTGTGTTTAAAACAAATACAAATAAGTTATACTGTTTGCGTGTTAGTTATTGTATTGACCTTGAAGTGTCAAAAGCTACCAAAAGCGGGATTTATGTATTATAAAAGCTCTGAATTTTGATGAATCATTCAGCACCAATTGTACTTACATTGTCCCTAATGTGTATTTGGTCAGTGGTGATCCTAGACTGTGCAGTCAGGATGCAGCTCGCTATATTCTTAGCTCAACACCACAGGATTTGTCACAAGTGAAGACATCCGTTCAGCAAGAGGTCAACCCTGATGTTTTCTGTATACAGTCTGCAAACTGTAAGTGCAATATCACCTCACAAAGTTTGACTGAGAGTGTTGGTCCACTTGTGGAATTATAGTTAAATGTGTATTAAATGTGTAAAATGCAATTTTCTGTATTTACGTCTGGGCAGTATGGCAAAAATATAGCATCATGATACAGTTTAACAAGTATATATGATATATAGAAATGTGCTGCCTTTAAAAAATGGAAATTAAAAGCTATGAGTACATGCTTATTGAAAAATAAAATGTCCCCGAAAATATTTACAATGTAGCTTTTTAAAGCTGCACACTCTAAGTTTTGGGGATTTGGAGACATCTCTGGTGGACATGTGTAATTTTATCAAATGTGTGAAAGAACATTTTGCAATGTGGGTTACGCTTCAGACCTGTTCCCCAAACATAAGAATCTGAATTTTGCAAGAGGGTTGAAAGAATATTCAAAGAGAACTCAGTCAAAACATAGTGAAGATTGTACCCTTTGAGGATGTGGGTTAATTATCTATTATTTTCATCATATCTTCATGAGTATGTTCATTTTGCATTTGAGACCAAAACATCGGAGGTGGACCTTCTTGAGTCTACAGTATTTGTGCAGAGTACTTGTGCAGTATTAAAGTCAGCCATCTGTGGGACACATGATTTATGTTTCATGTCGGCTAATCATTTAAACACTATGGGTACCTCTTTGGTTTTAGCTGATGCATTTTAAATGACAAGTAATAGAAATAAAAGATACAGCACTGTATGCAGTTAGGCCCAGTGGCATGTACAAACGTTGCAATTTCCATTAGATTATGCCTAAAATATAGGATGAATATAATTGGGTGTTGTAAGTATAAATGAACTGTAGGAAGACATTTAACATTTTGATCTTTGTATTAAAAATTGATTTTAATGTTGATTTTAAATAGGTTGAAATTTATACTTAAGTTACTTCTGCGTTTAGCGGCAGATCAGGTAATCTCATGCTTTGACAGAATCAGGTTTAGTTTTGTAACGGTCAGTTAACTGGGCTAGTAATCTATTATTTTGATGAGATTTAATGAAAGTGGTTTAACTACTACTGTTAACTAATAAATATGGCGCTGAGAGCCATAACAAGCTGAACTAAAAATCTGTGATCCGTGAAATCATACAATTTTAAGATTACAAATGTCTCCTATGTCACTGTCACCGCCTGCCATTCCTTTGATCTGATTGGTCAGCACAGAAAAATGCTCTTTTTCTATTTGACTTCAAGTTTCAAGTTAAACTTGGAGAGCTCCCCACAGCCATCTAGAGCCCATAATCCGCAAGGAGTCTGCTGTGTAAAAACACGTCTCTCCCATTGAATACAAATATTGCTTGTGTTGGTTACAGAATGTTTAGTCAGTGTACTCTGGTCTTTAGATTATCTGATGTAGACAGTATACTATTCCTCCCTTGTAAGAGTTTTTTTCTTAGTTTAAATACATTGTTTTTATTGTGTTTAGATAAACAGGGCATGTCCTTCATCACTCCAAACACACCCACTGAGCAGAATTTTGATTATCTCTTCAATCGCTTTGTGGGATTCTTCTTTGGGAGCTCTGGTGGGACAGGCAGTGCTATACAGATTCCTGTACAGGAAAACTCCCCGGGATACCTGGTAAAGATCTGCTGCTCTTGCTTTTAATTTCAGTTTCCTTATCTTACTTGTATATATGGACAGCCAGCTCACAAACTGCAATGTACAGTTGAGTGTTTTACTTTCTTTATAACACTAAGGGGTGCACAATATGCTGTCAGTTGGCGTATTATTTGTCAGTAAATGTAAGAACTTAATTATTAGCAGTCTAATATTGAAATTTTGGCCAATACTTAAAACTAATAGCTTGGTGTCCTATTTTTAGCTTGTGCACACATTGAAGCATGTGATGAAGCATGTGTAGTCACCAGTGGGGGAACTATTGATCTTCTAGTCCCCACAACATGTAGTGTACATAAAGTAAGGTGAAACATCATTGATGATATATAGTATTGGGCACAATCGGCCATTTGTTATTGGTTAAGGTTCAGGCCCAGAAATTTCATATCAGCGCCTTTCTAATCATTTACATCCTGAAGGATTTAATGATTAACCCTTAGGAAGCAACCTGTAACTCAGTTGGGAGTAAACATTCCTTTTTTTCTCTCCAAAATGTCATAGGTTCAATCTCGTGCCAGTCAGAAGGAAAGGACAACTCTAATAATATTTTATACATGAAGCAAAATGTTATTAGATTAGTATTGTTTATAATGCAGAACAGGCTGTGTATTAATACTGAAGGCAGAAGATGGATAAAACATTTTATTGATAAATAATGATCATTGCTTGTGCATGCTGTTTGTCCTCAGTATGGAGACATCATCCAAACTGAAGATGCAGTTGGGCAGAAAGACTTCTTTAAGCTTCCAGCATCTGCTGGGACAGCAAACTGCTTAGATCCAAACCCTGCAGGTATGGTTTAAGTCTGTTTTCTACTTCTCCTTTTGCACTTAAATGTTTCTGGGTCTATGGGTCTATGGGTCTATGGGTATGCGCAACTCGGGACCCAGACCAGTATTCATTCTTTTATCAATGAACTTCTCTCAATTACTCAGTATCTACAGTGAATTATTATTTAGTAATTAAAATAATTAAAATGATTTTTTCTATGACTATGATCTTTTCTACTAATATGAATGATTGACTGACCTATTTGAGTTATTCAGTATATAACTACCACTAGTGCTGCTTCTTCTTAGAGTTCCTGAAGGATCAGGTGAGCAGATGCGTGAGGAGTTTCGCATTGGCACAGGACTGCACCACGTTAGAGGCTTTAAAATTAAGGACTTACACCAGCTTCCGCATCTTCTCAGTGAGTTCAAACAGTCCGAGGGCCACACCATGCTTCTCATCTTGTGTATTTTGTAGTGATAAAAGCAAATTTAAACAATTCCCCTCCTGACAATTTAGTCAGTTAGCCAAGACACATTTGGTGTCCATAGTCGAAGAGCCATGAGGCTAATGTGGCAAATAAGTAATGGAAGCTACGTACCAGTTTAGTGTGGTGCTAACTGCGTGCCTAAATCATCACAAACTTAATTTGTTCTGTACTTTCATCCATTTTTTATTAATTAAAGTGTTGGTAGTGCTCAATTGCAAAAGTTAAAAAACTCTGGACAGTAGTCATGTCTTGGCTGATTAACTACATTCTGCTGTGTGTAAGGTTTGATTCTTGGCCAGAAAGTTGTTTTGAGTCAAGTGCTGATTCGTAACCATTGTTTTGTTTGTTTTGTAGGGGAAGGACACAGAAGCTAACGTAAGAAAACAGTTTCATTACACACTACTCAGTTAAGCAAGCCTATTGCTTAAGCAAGCTTATTGCTGGCTGCTTGAAGTGCATTACTAGCTTTACCTTGGACACTGAATATGCATTACTCTTAATCTTCAAGCCATTGTGGTCTAAAGGTCTAGGTTTAAATACTCAAATTTATTTTCAAAATAAATATGAATAGTGCAGTAGTGCAGTTGATAACTATGTGTGAAATTCTTTTCAAAAAATAATAATTTGAGAAATTATTGCTTAATTCCATATACATTATTTCACAGTTTTATGGTTTACTGTTATACGTTATTTCACAGTTTTACGGTTTACTGTTATACGTTATTTCACAGTTTTACGGTTTACTGTTATACGTTATTTCACAGTTTTACGGTTTACTAAACTGCAAAGAATGGTAAAAAGTAGGAAAATGTTTGTACAAATGTCAATGGTATGTTCAAACCTTTGACTCTTAGATATAGTTATATGCAAAACTTTGAACAGTCTCTGGCAAATTACACATCTGAGTTTAATATAGTGGAAAAATAAACTAAAACCATGTGTTCAACAAAACATGTCAGACTTTTTCTCACACATTTACGTACAGAGTCTAAAGGGATATAAGGTCCTGTCCAAGTACATTTCCGTCTGTATGACATGCTTTGGAAACTGGAACCCTGTAATCCTCTGTTCACTGAACGGCCTGTCTTACTTCAGTGCTAAAACTGCACAGCATTCAGGCCATCACACTCTCAGCCAGGTCTCACAGCAGGCACGCTAAAGCTAACGCAAAGCATGACCTGATCAGCTCTGAGTTGGATTAGCAGTGTTGGATTAGCTGACTGTCTACGCTAGTGTCTGTGACTGAAGCAGGATGTGTGTGTCTCAGCTGGTGCCCGTGGGGGTGGAGGCTGTTACCTTGCAGTCCCTGGAGGGCACACAGACGGTCCTGGAAACAGGTGCTGATTCTGCCTTTGAGCCTGACTTTCTGCAACCTGCTGAAGTTTGCAACCAGGTGGTACTGCAGGTGAGCTTGGGAACAAGGCATATTCATGCTGAGTATGGAGCAAAAACTAACCCCAGGATCTCAAGACAGTGTTCATTTTAGCCGTGTTCCTATGGATGCATTATTAAATGAAATAACAGTATATAACAATAAATATGTGTAAAATACATTAGAAACCCATACCACTTCCACTCATTGGCCAGCTTTGTTAGAAACACTTACTTTGTGCTTCCACTCACTGGCTATGTTGTTATAAACACTTACCTAACATTGGTTCCATTGTTTGACCACTTCATTAGAAACACCTACCTCGTGCTTCCACTCACTGACCACTTCATTAGAAACATATATCTTGTGGTTTGACTAACTGATCACTTTATTATAAACACCTACCTTGTGCTTCCTCTAACTGGCCACTTTATTATAAACACCTACGTTTTGGCTTCACTCTCTGGCCACTTTATTAGAAACATCTAACTTGCGCTTCCACTCACTTGCCATTTTATTACAAACAGCTACATTTTGCTTTCACTCACTTCTTATACATACATGCCTTGTGCTTCCACTCACTGCCCACTTTATTAGAAACACCTTAATTGAACCTCCACTCACTGGTCACTTTATTAAAAATTCCTGCCTTACAGGCCCGCTGCATAAGTGTACAATTACAAACTGTAGACCATCTGTTGCTGCGTAGTTCATCTATAAATGTGAATACCATGTTCAGTGAATGAAATTTGAAAACATTGTATTAAATTGTCAGTATATATCACTGCAGTACATCAGTAATGTGGGTGTATGCTGTGATCTGTTCCAGGTGAAATACATGGTCAGGTATGGAGAAGCTGGTCAGATTGTGAGAGTGGCTGCATCGTTTGTACTGGGAGCTGTTAATAGTGCCATGCTGCCAATCCAACAGGAGTTCCAAATAACCTTTGCTCAGGTATCCATGTCAAAATATGGCTAAGGGTTTGGTGCAGAGTAAACCATGGCAGACTTAACAAGTCTGTATATTACATTTTATAGGAGACAAAAAGTGATGCGACACAACGCTCCAGTGGAAATCCTGGTTATGTGGTAGGACTTCCCCTTGTGGCCGGATGGAGAACTGCAGAATATCCTTTTCCACAGACACTCTTCAATGATTTTCAAAGGACTGGAGTGTACACGTGACAAATATATGTTATGTATTATTTTCACGTTTCTCCAACAGTTATTTTGCTGTAGTGGTAGTGTTCTCATAAATGTAAAAGGGGGCTGGGTTAATAAGTTTTTTGTCCATTGTTGGAAGAAGCTTTTGCATGTTCTTTTTTCCTTAATTACTTTTCCATGGGGATTATTCGAAGCACAAACCCAGAAGGGTCACTTACTGTTCTCCAGAGCTCTGCAGATCAGGACTGCCTGTTCAGTTTTCCCCAGAGATCGCCTGTTCTGTTTGGGAAAGATGTGGTATCAGGTTGTACCTTTAGGTAGGAGTCTGTAAACGTTTAAAGCGTTTATTACCCAGTATGAAATGGACTTTGGAGGATTGCTTTTAATGATTTCCACTGGCATCATGTTCATCAGATCGTTATATTGATCCAATTTACCCAGTCCCTGCTATCCAAAATGATGATACTACTTAAGTATTATGTGTTTTTTTGTGTGGTTGAGATGGTCTCTTGTATCTGAAGCAAATTTATTCTTTTTCTCTCTTTCAATCCCACTGCAGGCTGGAGGATGGAGCTAATTGTTCCTTAGTGTCTGAAGCCATTTTAGGAAGAGTAAAAGGCCAAAGTTCTCCAGACTATGTGGCATCTTTTGGAAACTCCTTGCCTCAAAATCCCATGGACTGGGTGCCTATAGAGAACCAAACCACAATAACGGTAATCGCCATCAGGCAATCACCCTTAATCTCCAGGTCACATTTTATGCATACTGTGTAAATGAATGTAAACATGGAATGAAGACATAGTCATTCAGAGTAGTTTGCTCCATTCTAGGGAGTACTTCAGAACTGTTCACAGTGGTGGTGATAGGAACCAGACATCCACCTCAAAAAAAATCTCTCCCAGAAAGGTATTACCTTAAACGGTTATGAATACACTGCCTAATGTCCAAGACACTGTTTTATTTACTTAATATATATTTATAGCAGACTTATAGCAGTCTTAAATATAAATTCCATATTTATATATATTATATTATATATAAATATACAATAAATAAAATTCTATTAATTGGTGGAAGGGCATGTGCAGGGAGCTCAATGGTAAGATAAATCTGAAAAAAATCTGCAGTCTTTTTTGAGGACAAACTTGGCCTAGAACGGCATGTATGTATCCCCTCTACCATGAATGAATATAAAAACTCAGATGATGTGTGTAGGTTCACTTGTGGTTCTGAATATAGAGTATTTGTGGCATCCCCTGGTTTTTATCGCTTCCACTGTAATGAAATTTGAGTCAGTAGGTTTCTCCAAAACTTAACAGCAAGCCACTCTGAATAAGTTTGTTTACACCTCAATGATTGAATTATGTCTACAGTTTTTAAATTGATGAAATAATCCTTTAAATGTTGTATTTAAATATTTTATTTATTTGCAGAGTTTAACACATTGAAACAAAATTCAGCATGTAATCAGTAATTGTGCACTTAAATTTGCAGAAGTGTGTTCTCTGTGGAGGATGTATTATTTTCAGTACCGAATACAAAATATACAATATGTCATTAGTTTCTTGCATGTAGAGGCCAAAAGTCATGGTAGTTTTGATATAGAGGGCAAACGTAGCCCCAGCATACTTTTTGTTTGGCAATCACCCATCTCTATATATGTTTTGATAGTTAAACACACCATAAACAAAACAACTAAACTAAATGGTTCCTGCCTATTCCATGCATCAATGTGTAGATGTTGATCAAATTTGCACTTATTCTAGCACTTCTTTGCAAAGGTTTTTTTAAAACCATTTATCCTTGGAGTGTGTTTTTACACAAGTAAAGATTTCTTATTGTCTTATTTCTAGACTGAGCACACTTTATGTGTATTTGAGCTAATGAATGCTTCCAGATAGAGAACTGTTTAAATCTCATTTTGTCAGGTGCCTAAAACTTTCACACAGAGGAGTCGTTAAGCAAGAGGAAACCATGTCTTCAGGGCAGGTTTCTCAAGAGCCCCTATGAAGCAAACTCATGAGGCTTGGAGGCTGAGAAACGATCTTTATTTTTACATTTCTTCATGTTGTCATTTAGGGCACGCAGGGATGCAGTATTCCTCTGTCCTATCATCTTGAAGTAAGATGGACCAAGTATGGAACCTTGGTGAACCCCCAAGCTCAGATTGTGAACGTAATGGAAACAATCAAATTCAACACCAGCACTTTAGTAAGTTAAGCTTGGTTAGCCTTTTACTTTTTTCCAGCACTGATCATGTGAACCGTTGATTCAAAACCAAAAGTAACTTTTTTTCCAACACCCTCTAAGAACTGCATATCCCCTTTTGGATATTGTTCTTCCTCTGGTATGAGTTTTGTCATAAATGTTATACCAGCATTCCACAGACAGGCGCAACATACAAACAATGCAGGCCACGCTAGTGGTATCCAAATTTTCTGAAGTGCTGATTCAAGGCTGTTTTAGTCGCATTTCACATGAGAATAAAAGCAGAAGACCCTAAATCACCTCTCACTGTCTAGTGCACTCCATTTTGTTTTTGAGGCAGCGGACATAAAGGAACAACCAGTCTTTTGGGTTAGCATCAAACGACGCTGCAGGCTTAGAGCCTTGTGTGCAAAACAGCTATAGACCAGCTGGTACTGCAATGTGAGGGGGCAAGTGTACATGACACACGTATAAGACAAATCTAACAAAAATGGATTTGGCTTATTCGAAATTCCTGTTTTACCTTAAACGATTCAGCTGTGCCACAATATAGATGCTGCTACATTTAAAGTGTAATGGGAAAATTGAACAAAACCTGCTGAATAAGTTCTACAGAATAAGTGTTTTTACTATTTTGCAATTTAGTTTGATTATTAATGTTGGTTCTAAGTGTGATGGGATGTCCCAGAATAATAGGCTACTGTTAACCTGTTGACCTTAAATAGGTCTACTTAAGCATCTTTTATTTGAAAATATACATACCGTGATATATACCAAAATTGACAGAAGTTTTAAATTACAACATGGTATAAATTTTTGCCTATACTGCCCACTACTACAGTTTTAAAACTGATATTAGGTTTTGATACAACAGCATTGATGACCATTTTTGCTGAGTCTTGTAAGACGAGTCTAAATAGTTTAAATAAACTGTTTTCACAGCCTTCTCCGTCCACAAGTGGCACTGTCATCCCCGTCACCAGTTCTGTGAGCTTCATCGACATTTCTGGTCCAGCCAGTCCAGGCTTCAGAGTTCCTCCCACCATCAACGCCAAACTGCCCTCCGACTTTTTCTTCCCATTTGTGTGACCTGGACTGCTTGAACTTACACGTCAAAGCGACAGTACATATTTAATTGTGAAGGACTATATTTTACTAGAATCATTTTTGGATTCTTGATATGATTGTGCTATGTACAACTGATGCTGTATATTGTTGAATTGTGTGGGTTTTTTTTTTTTAATTTATTCATGAAATCAAATAGTTTTCACAAATGTATTAGGTCAGCAAATATTGGTTACTGTATGTTTCCCTGCAGTGTTGTCCGCTGTGTTATGTAAATACTTATGTAAATACTAAACTATTCTGTTCGATCTGTACATATTGGACATGCTCACATTGTTTTGTACATTTTCTTATTTTTTATACAGACTGTTTTCTGTGATTACAAAGCATATAGTTGATTATGAAACTTTGTGAAGTATACAAAGTACATCAAAGCAAATTTCTCACAGCAAGTTAGAGAAATGTTCATAGAAAAATGTTAATGCACACAGTTACACAAATGGACAGTGCACATGGCCTTTGAATAAAAAGAAAAAAAAAAGTTAGTCATAAGCCTGTAGACATGAAAGCTATTCCCCGTATAAAAATTCCAACATTCCATTAATGCCATGTTTGTCTGAAACCAGTTTCAGCATAGCTTACAGCGTACTCGGAGTGACTACTGTACTGATTCACTACAACATCTGATTCTGTATTGCACTGATTTACCATACCACATTATTTTGTATTGTGCTCACTCACTACAACTCCTGATTCATTACTTTACTGATTCACTACAACACCTGAGTTAATTACTGTACTGATTCACTACAACACCTGATTCATTACTGTACTAATTCATTACAACACCTTTTGTAGTACTGTACTAATTCACATTACACCCTAATTTTGTACTGTACTGATTCACTATACCTCCTGATTCAATACTGCTCTGATTCACTATACCATATAATTTTGTATTGTACTGATTCACTACAAATCCTGATTCATTACTGGACTGATTCACTGCAAAACCTGCTTTAGTACTCTACTAATGCACTGTACCACCTTATTTTGCACTGTACTGATTCACTATACCACCTGATTTAATACTTTTCTGATTCACTTTACCACCTTATTTTGTATTGTACCAATTCACTATATCATCTAATTCAGTACTTCTACCTTATTTTGTAAAGTGCCACACTTCAGTAGGGTATTGTACTGTTTCACTACAACACCTGATTCAGTACTACATCACTAGATTCAAAACTGTGCTGATTCACTATAACACCTGAATCATTCCTTTACTGATTTACAGTAACACCTGGGTCAGTACTCTAGCACAGTACTAAAATAACTGACTCAGTATTGTACTTATTCACTATATAAATTTAATTCAATATGCTACTGATTCAGTACTTCACCAATTCACTATAGGTTTATGCCCGGGTTCACTATACAGCCAAGTCTACGTTTTAATTATGTTTTACATGTCCTGTCTGGACTGCTAGAGAAATATTCTGACCTATTTACCTCCATTATGGCTAAAACATGTCCTGCCCATTTTGATACACAATGATCAGACAGGTTTTATACAACAACGACAAACACAGGACAATATACAAAGATAGCTGCACATTATAGCTCATATACAAAAAAATAAAATTGAAGCAGTAGTGATGAGTATTGATGCTGAAAAGGCATTTGATTCAGTTAACTGGTCATTTCTTTACAGAGTCTTATATAGGTTTGGTCTACATGATATGATCATTAAGACCATAAAAGCACTATATGATAAACCCACGGCCAGGATAAAAATTAATGGATATTTATCAAACAGTTTCACCTTAGAAAGAGGTTCGAGACAGGGTTGTACGTGGTCACCCCAGCTCTTTGCTTTAATATCTGGAACCACTAGCTCAATTTATCAGACAAAATGAAGATAGTAGGGGAATTGCAATTAAAGGAACAGTGCAAAAATGGGCCTGTTATGCAGACGATATCTTGATATATTTAAGGCAACCAACATATTCTTTACTTAATCTCATGCAATCGTTTGAGCAATACGGTCAACTATCAGGATACAAAATTAATATCAGTAAAACTCAGTTACTTTCATATAGTTACACCCCATCGGAAGAAATTAGCCCCTGACATGGCAAACAGAATGCCTTAAATACCTAGGTATCAATATACCAAAAGATATAGCAAAATTATCAGAATATAATTATCAGCCTATAAATGGAAAAATTAAGGGAGACCCTGAAAGATGGAATCTAACTCCGTTGTTTAGTTTCGGTTCAAGAATTGAATCCATTCAAATGAATTTATTACCCAGATTGTTATATCTATTTCAGAGGTCAATCAAAACCAATTTAATGAATGGGACAAAATGTTATCAGGATATATATGGCAAGGTAAAAGACCTAGGGTTTGTCTCAAAACTTTGCATTAACTAAAGTAAAAGGGGGATGGGGATTACCTTCTCTCAGAGATTTTTATTTTGCAGCGCAGATGAGGGCCATTATACAATGGTGTAACCCATTATATGATGCTCAATGGAAAAATATGGAACAGAAAATACCTCCAATCCCTATACAGCCAGTTTAAGCTGATGGTAATTTGTAAAATTATATAAACACTATTGACAACCCATGGGTAAATTGGACTCATAAAGTATGGAAAACTATTATAAAAGAAAACAAATTAGAGGGAGACATCGTAACTCTTAAATGGTGTGCATATGATTCAGACTTCATGCCAAACAAAATGGACACTAGATTTAAAGAATGGGCAGCTAAGGGAATTACAGCTCTATGCAGTATAACAAAAGAAGGAATACTGCTTAGCTTTGAAGCACTTTAAAGAGAAACACTCATTAGAAAATCAAGACTTTTATCGGCATCTACAGATGCGGCATTATGTTAACACAAAGGCTAAAAATGTAACTGAGACAAATGAAGGTTTGGTGGAACTGTTTAGGAGGGCATATAGGTCAGATATTAGGAGTAGAATCATTTCATATTTATATAAGGCTTTGTTAAATCTTAAAACACATTCCACTTCTTATATTAAACAAAATGAGAGAAGGAAGGAGGAATAACTATATCTGAGGAAGAATGGACGGTAATATGGAGCCATCAATGGAAGTGCACAAGGTCACAGAAATGGAGGGACTTATGATAGTACCCCATTATGATAGTACTCCCCCTGTCTGCTGGAGAAATTGTGGTAATCAAAATGCAAACCCTTACCATATTTTTGGGATTGCTTGTTTTCATTGTGTCTTTTTGTTTGCTTTTTCTTTACCTCTTTTTCATATATACTAACAGTATCTGAGATATATCCCTTTGTGATATTTTCTGGTACATCCTGAATAACAATAAAAATTAAATTAAAATTTAAAAAACCTCTGACCTAAAATATGACAGAGACCGGAGCTAGAGACCCCTGACCGTTTAATAAGACGTGTCATATTTGCCTTTACTGGCCCCGTTCACAATAAAGAGTGCATGGTTGGCTAGCCTTCAGTATTGGGTGGGATTTGCTGGTGTGAGTAAATATGCCGGATGAACACAGCGTTAGTGCTCAATGTTGTGCTGCTTTAAAAGCGCTCGCAGCCTGCTGAGCTCCTGCTCCTGTAGAAAGATTCAAAGAAGGATTAGTTTCAAATCAATCAATTTCAAATCTCTTCCTGCTTCATTCTAGATCAGTGCTTCTCACTCTCATACATGGAGTGAGCGCAATCTAACGCAATAGTTCACTACTGCATAAAACATCAGGTTTGCCTCAAACAGTGGGGAGTTGTTCAGTAATCTCAAACAGACTTGATTATGTGGTTTCTAACACTCTAGGCCTATGACTATTATCTATGGATGCACTGATATAATTTTTTTCAGATCGAGTACAAGTACATATTTTTAGTACTCACCAATACCAAGTCAGATACCAGAACAAATGACTTGCCTATACTGAAGGAGTTGTTTGTGTAAATGAGCACAGTGTACCTTAAAGAATTACTGATTCTAGTAGTCTTGTCTATCCACCTATATTAAGGAAGTGGTTGTCATTCTGCTAGCCTTGTCCCTCCACCCATATTGGGGAAGTAGTTGTGATTCTGCTAGCCTTGTCTCTCCACCTGTATTGAGGAAGTAGTTGTGATTCTGCTAGCCTTGTCTCTCCACATATATTAAGGAAGTGGTTGTCATTCTGCTAGCCTTGTCTCTCCACCCATATTAAGGAAGTGGTTGTCATTCTGCTAGCCTTGTCTCTCCACCCATATTGGGGAATGGCTGTGATTCTGCTAGCCTTGTCTCTCAACCTGTACTGAGGAAGCGGTTGTGGTTCTGCTAGCCCTCTCTCTCCACCCATATTGGAAGTGGTTGTTGTGTTTGTGTGTGGTTTTATACAGGCTAAAATCTCACAGTGAATTCTGGCTGACGGGAATCTGCCGGCGGTGTTTAAAGTGACTGACGGCTTTGTGTCTGACCTCCACAGGATCAGTTACACTTCTCTGTTTGAGCAGATCCTCCTTCACTGCCAGCTTGAGTAGTTTGATTATTAGTGTGGCAGTGTACATGTGGCTTATGTCGCGTTGTTTCAGCTGGTATCGGTATGTTGGTATTGGTGCGAGTACAAGTAAATGAGCACTATATAGACTCAGTATTGATACAGTTTGAACTAATTCAGCAGTTGTAAGCAGGAAACTGTTTAAGCTTCAGAATCTCTGGTTGCTATTTTAAAAAAAAAATAAACCAAAAAAATGTTTCACAAACTCTACCCCAAATGCTAAAAATGAAAACCACTATGGCTTTAATGATGAGAAATTGGGTCTTTAAGGGATAAAGTAAAAGAACTCTCACTTTAATGTCTCCCGCCAAAACATACACACAGTGTTTCATAATTAACTAACGAGCTGAATAGGGGTAATGGAGCAGCAAAAACACTAGACCAAGCATTCCTACGCTGTTCTCAGACCCTCAGATTCAGTTTATGATTGATTATGATGAGGGGAATGCTGCTAACTTTATCCATGTTAGCAGATACTCACAATTCTGGCTTTCTGTTCCTGGAGCTCATTGACTTGCTGGACAAGCTGATCATTGCTTTCTTGCAGTTTCTCCACTTTGTGATGAGCGCGATTCTCCACTGTCACCAGAATACCTACAATGAGAGAACAGGCGTCTTTTTCCTGACACAGTGGTCCACAGATTCCCAAACATCAAGAAGAATCTTCTTTTGGAGCTTATGCGTGTGATGTTAATACATAAAGACATTTGGGGTGTGGAAAAACTCCTGACCTGATGCCTCTCTGTCTGTCTGTCTTTCTGTCTGCTGATTGATCTATCTATCTATCTATCTACCTACCTACCTACCTACCTACCTACCTACCTACCTATCTATCTATTTATCTATCTATCTATCTATCTATCTATCTATCTATCTATCTATCTACCTACCTACCTACCTATCTACCTATCTACCTACCTACCTATCTATCTATCTATCTACCTACCTATCTATCTATCTACCTACCTACCTACCTATCTATCTATCTACCTACCTACCTACCTACCTATCTACCTACCTACCTATCTATCTATCTACCTACCTACCTACCTACCTACCTACCTATCTACCTACCTACCTACCTACCTACCTACCTACCTACCTACCTATCTACCTATCTACCTATCTACCTACCTACCTACCTATCTATCTATCTACCTACCTATCTATTTATTATCACTGGTTTAGCTGTTCAGCACCACCTGTAGAACAAAAACTCAATGTGTGCTGCTTTAACAGAATGAGCTGTACCGTTAATGATTCTGGCCACCCTCCATAGCCTGAGCAGGATCAGAAAGCCCATTCCATCAAAGGCATCCTCTTTGGAGATGTAAACAATGTCCAGGATGAAGGACACCACAACCACAATCGCATCAAACACCTCAAACTTGTGCTTGAAAAACTCCAACCGGTACGCATACAGCTTCAAGCTCAGTTCCACCATGAAGAAGGTCAGGAGAGCCAAGCTGAGGTAGTGGAACACCTTCATTAGAGCAACAGAGAGAACTTAGGCCACTTAGAAAGTCGTCATGATTAGCACATCATTAAATTGTGTGACAATACAACTGCTATGAATTCAAAATAGGTTGTTTTTGGAGCTCAGTCTGCACAGATGGAGTAGGGAATCCAACATACGATTTAAAACTTTGAACAGTTTACCAATTTAAGGGCGCCATAGAATAGAATAGAACTATATTTACATACAATTCCTGTAAATACTGTATTTACAAAGATTCCGACATCCTAAACTGTGACGTAACAGTCCTGACACTCTTGTTGTTGTGAAGGGGATGTCGGCACTTTTCATATCATTTCCAAGAAACCAAACTGTTAATGGGCAGGGATTATGTTCATCTTTAAATGAAGCTAGAATTAACTTCTTCATTTTATTAAGAACTATTAACTATTTTATTCCCTACAATTTTGAATTGTGGTTCAACAGAATCATTTTAAAACATAAACTAATAAAACTGGCCTGGACAAAAATGATGATACCCCTAATTTAATATTTTGTTGCACAACCTTTTGAGACAATCACTGCAATCAAGCGATTCCTGTAACTCTCAAGACTTCTGCACCTGTCCACAGGTATTTTGGCCCACTCCTCCTGAGCAAAACAGGTACAATGTTCTTTTCTTTGTATGCTTCATTTTGGCATCTGTAAACATAGAGCTGACTTGCCAAAAAGCTCTAGTTTTGCCTCATCTGTCCAAAGGACATTCTCCCAGAAGCTTTGTGTCTTGTGAATACGCATTTTGTTCCAGTCTCTCTTTTTTATAATTTGCTTTCAACAGTGGTTTCCCCGACTTTGGCTAAGACAGCAACGGATGGGGCAATCTGACACTGATGTACCTTGACCTTGGAGTTCACCTCAAATCTCTTTGGAAGTTGCTCTGAAATCTTCTAGCCTTTACCCTTAACAAGTTGTTCTGTAATGTTCTTTCTATGCTCCTGAGACAGCTCTCTCCTTAGCTAGCTCTCTCCTTAGCTTTCTGTGTTCCATGTTCAGTGTGGTACAAACCATGATACCAAACAGCACAGTAACTACTTTTCACCCTTTAAATAGGCAGACAGGCTGATTACTAATTACTGATTACTGATTATTAAGTTTGAAGACACATGTGATGCTTATTACCGGACACAGCTTATTAATTAACATGTCCTTATGGCCACATTATTTTCAGTCTTTTCTAGGTGTCCCCTCGTTTTTGTCCCGGCCAGTTTCATCCGTTTCTATTGAACCACAATTCAAAAGCCTGTCTGAGCATTAGCTGATTTTCAGTAAATCTTTATTTATTATTACTTTTGTCAGAATTGTCATTGAATAAATGTGTTATGTAGCACCTAGGCAAGAAAATGTGTCCTTTAACCCCTTAACTGAACCCAGGAGATCCATGTTTCAATTCAGCACTCCTGGAGCTAAATAATAATAATCTGGGGAGTCTGAAATAATATGTAAACATGCAAGTATGTTAAAAGTTTCCAAATTCACTCCCCAGTCCATATACTACAAAAACATTGTTATGGTGATTACATATATCCACTCTAGCCTTTACAGCAATGAGTGCTTTTCTGATCAAAGCGCATTTATCTATTGGTCAGTCTTAAAGGCACAGTAATAAAAACAGCCTGTTTCATTCTAAGGGATAAAGAGTGGTTGGAAAAACGTTCAGGTAAAACGATTTGTGGCCATGTTTGTTACATAAAACCACAAGTGGTCCTCAAGGAGAAAACCTGAATACAAGAAAATATAGGATGTGGCCCCTTAAAGGGTTAATAGGCTGGTTGATTTGATTACAATATCTTCACTATTTTCATATTAGCAGCAAAGACTGCCATTAAATGTCCTAAAAATGTATTGTTTAATAAAACTTCTTCTGAATGATACTGAGGTAATGAATACTGTTATATTCAGCAGGATTAATTAATCAGGATTAATTTAATTACTATTAATTAAACAAGCTCCTTGTTTATAAAAGAGATATATATACCTGCGGGGTGATCCGGTGCTCATCTGCTTTGATGATGGAGAGGTCAATCAGCAGCTCACACAAAACAAAAATGGCATCTAAGACCACCAGGCACACAACAGCTATCTAGAACACACAAGAACAGAAACGTTATACAGAGCCAAAAAAGAACACGCATTGCTCAACTTGCACCAGAGCAGTCAATCTACGTGACTGTTGCTGTTACCCCATATAATAGTACATAGAATATGACAGGGGTGGGCAATATGATGATATGTTATCATCAGGGGTGAAATGATTAAGAAGTTAAGTATAAAAAGGGGTGCACTTTATTAATAAACTGGTCTTGTCCTGATTCCAATAGTATTAGTATAGTATAGTTATACCAATTATAGTCTCCAAATTACAATAAGCTGACTTAATAAGCTGCGTGGTATCAAGAAGCTGGCTGGAAAGCAGCCTATTATGACATTCAGTTATATTCACCAACTGGATGATATTCATCCCAACATTTCTTCTTAATAAGTTTATTTCTGCAGACATTGTATGCAAATCATTGTTTTTCAGCCTGTTCTTAAACATGACATTGCTGTTCATATGGTGTATTTTGTCCACTTTGTCCAACATGTTCAATTTGATTCTCTTGGTCTGGACCAAAGCAGAAAAAATACACTGCTGCATTTTAGTTCTGGTTTGCCTAATGTTCACAGTGACATATTTAACACAGAACCAAAAGATGTAAACAAAAGCCATATGAGTAGAAAGCTGATTAGGTAGATTCTAAGACTTATAATAACTGATAAAGTCTGCCAAAATGGTGCTTTTTCTCTGGTCCATCTGGGCTTGTTGGTTTTATGTATGTCTTATTTTATTATTGGAATAAGGAGCCCTGAGACTCCCTGCACTACTGTGGTTTTGCATGACCCAACTCAGACGCCAATCCCTTTATCAGCCTTGAGTGACTCAGTGCTTTTACAAAATGGAGAAATCTTGATGTACTAACGCATGATACAGTTTATGTGTGCAGTATGTAAAATATGTGCAAATATGTAAAAGGAGTATTTACTTAAAGTGTGCAAAGCAGCACGAGAAACTCTTCTTCACCGCCAGAAGACCAGAAAAGTCTTTGGTCCATTTGGACATCTTTGGTCTGTACTGTGTTCAAACTTCATACAAACTTCATTTTAATCAAGCCAAAGTCTGAACGCACCCGAAATGTTATATACCGTGTGTGATGTAGGAGTCCCGAGTCTGTAAATATTTTGTTGGAGTGCTAATAAAATGAAGCACTAGGAACTTGAGCAAACCTCCGGACTGGGTCAAACTACTGACACATTCCCCACACCGTATATCATGAAAATGAAAGAAATTAAAGGTTTTTTTCTTCTATTATAGATACGGCATCGTAACAGCAAACAGCAAAAAAAATAATATTTAAAAGGTATTCACTTGACATCAAATTAAAATGATCAATGTGAAAAGATACAAGAAACACACAAAAAGAGGCAAAATTTTGATTTAAAAGCTACATGTGAAAGATAAATACATATTTAAATGTTTCTTGAAGGGTGCACTGAGCTTGACTGTCTAATAAAAGCTGCAATTGAGTTTCACAGGTTTTCACAGGTCACACCATGTTTTTCTGTATGTTATGAAAGGCATTAGCAGATGCTGTTATTTGCAAAACTGTTATTTCTTCACATTTTGTTGATAACTGAAATTACTTTTGGAATGTTTTAAACTAACATCTTACATATTGCTCCTTTAAATGACTGCATTAGAAGGCTTGGTCTGAGGATGCACGTTTGCAACAAATCTTTTATACCTGAAACCTCTCAGAGCTGAAGAGCCTCTTCATAGAGTCTCTAAAGGTCAGCGGAGGGGGCTGCTTTGCTGGCTCCTCGATGTCCACATGTAGCTGCTCTTCATGCAACCGGGAGATGCTGTGGTGATTATCTCCCACCGCTGTGAAGAACCTCAGATACCGATGGGGCATTGTGCCTGGCTTGCCCACCACAGTTTAAACAAGAAGAACTCTGCAGGGTGGATATAGGAGGGTTACTGGCCCTCAGGTATGATGTCATAGAATGTTTTAAAGCAGTGATTTGGCACAAACAAAAATACAGTCTCACAGTTTCCCCTTTAACTCCAAAAATGGAATTCTTCAGCCGAGACACATTAGCCATCTGACATCTGCTTGATCTTTACCATGAACTTTAAAGAATGCAGTTTGATTGATGCTAATCTCTAAGCTTCCTTTAAGTTCCTGCTACTGGTTTTAGTTATGCTGGTGTATTCATACACTGTCAGAAACCACCTAACCCTAAGTCCAAAAGTGACTAGTGTATGGAGTTAGCACCATGTGGTGTAAAAGTTTCCGTAAGTATCCATTATGTGCTCGCCTGGTATCTCCAGTGCTAAAACTAAAGAACTTAATACATCAGACATGATCAGGAAGAATAGAGCCATACAACCTTCAGTTCCTGTGCTGAGAGACAGTGGAGAGACTATGAGGTTCCACTACAGATCTTAGTTACTTCAGTAGAGCTGCTACTTTTCTATAGCAGTCCTACTGGATTATGGGTTTGGCTACTCTACACCTCCGCTCTAAGCAAACAACAAAATTTTAGAACTTGTAAAACAGGTACTGCTGCTCGAGATCCCATCATTACAACTGAATAACAAAACCTGAGACAAGTACGTGCCAGTTTTAAACTGTTTAGATTCACATCAGCGGTCAACACATCACTTACCCAAAACAGAAATTATGATGTGAGCTGCTTAAGTCGTGCAGTACGGCAGACTAATACAACTGTCCTCATGTGATTATTTGAGATATATATACCATATAGGAGCACTTTGTAGTTCTATAATTACAGGATGTAGTCCATCTGTTTCTTTGCATACTTTTACCCTGTTTTTCAATGGTCAGGACCCCCATAGGACCACCACAGGTTTCATATGGGTACGAGTGATGAGTGAATCATGAGGCAGCAGAGACTGAGAACAGTCCACCAACCAACACTATCCAGCCTACAGCGTCCTGTGATCACTGATAAAGGACTAGAGGATGACCAACACAAACTCCGCAGCAACAGATGAGCTGTAGTCTCTGACTTTACATCTACAAGGTGGACCAGCAAGTTAGGAGTGTCTAATAGAGCGAACAGTGAGTGGACACAGCTCTTAAAAACTCCAGCAGCACTTCGGTCTGCACGCACTAACACACCACCAATACCACATTATACCTGCTCTGTGGTGGTCCTGTGGGGATCCTGTCCATTGAAGAACATAGTAACAGATTATGCAGAGAAACTACAGTCTACTACAGTCTGTAACTGTACAACTATAACGTGCGACTATATGATAAGTAGAGCGGATAAAATGGACAATGACCCCGGACAGTGGACAATGGATAACGGATAACGATCCCGTGCTAACCCGCCGCCGTGTTGATATTCATCATCTTGGCTTGTGCTTAACTCGTGATTTCCTACTCAGTTTCCTTCACAGCAGCTCCCGAGAAAATCAGCAGCCTATGCAGTTTAGACCACACAGAAAGACTCTGTGCGTTCACAAGTGAGCATGAATCTGTACAAACCGAAGCCCTACACGTCTTATAGTCTGTTTACTGAAATGCCCCGAATGATCCTGAAAACTGAAGCTTCAGTGGGTGGTGGCTCCGTGCCCGAGGCTTCTCCACTGTACACTGAGCTGAAAGTCGCGGATCTGTTCTTACCTTTGCGCGGAGTTAAATCTGGTGAATTTGCGGCGATTAACTGGAATTTTCAGCACCATAGAAAAACACTGTCGGTCCTTTACCAACCCAAAACAGCCCCCATTTCCTCGAAACTTTGACCCCAAAACTCCGCCTCTAGCTCGCACTCCAGCTGCAGCTCCACGCTCCACTGTCTTCCCCACACAGACACAGGTCCTTAAACCCCTGAGCACACAGAGGCTCCGCCAGAGGGGGGCACTATACAGCACAGACACAGCTCCTTAAACCCCTCAGCATACATTGGCTCCGCCAGAGGGGGGCGCTGTAGAGCACAGACGCAGCTCCTTGACCCTTCATCACACAGAGACTCCGCCAGAGGGGGGGGCGCTGTAGAGCACAGACGCAGCTCCATACGGCACTCATCACACAGAGACTCTGCCAGAGGGGGGCGCTGTAGAGCACAGACACAGCTCCTTAAACCCCTCAGCACACAGAGACTCCGCCAGAGGGGGCGCTGTAGAGCACAGACACAGCTCCATACGGCACTCAGCAAACAGAGACTCCGTCAAAGGGGGGCGATGTAGAGCACAGACACAGACAGATCTCAAACCTGGTCCTGAAGACAGACAGATAGACAGGCACATAGATAGATAGATAGATGGATACTTGGACAATAAACGTTGTGGGCGGAGCCTATTTGACACCGTCACGCTGAAGCTCGAGCGCTATCACGCGCTCTCAGTCTTCGTTGCCAAGTTGGGTGGTGAAGAATGTCCTCGTGTAAAAGGTCACGTTACCAAGTAACACAGAAAGCATTCCAAATGTAAAAGCCCCAAAACAAAAACATCACGTGACTACCACCGCAGTAATATCTGACTCTGAAAATAATAATATCAGAACCAGAATTAGTCTTCATTAGTCCTCACCGGGACCTGACTGGCCAGTTCTTTACGCTTGCAAGATATTACTGCTAAAACACACAGAGCAGAAAAAATAATAGGTAAGAAAGAGACTGAGATGGAGAGATTAACTGTGTTAGACCGAGCTGTAGGTCTGCTGGGGTATGAGGGGACGTGTGCAGATCGCTAGGGGGCGCTGTGCACCGTTGTATTGTATTAGGACTGAACCTCTTATAGCAGCTCTCACTCTAAATGGACTAAGATTAAATTAACCTGAAGTAGTACTTACACAGCAAATCCACGGGGCTGAATGTACTGTTCACTACACTGGAGTCTGTTTACAGTTTGTTTAAGTATAAAACTACATATATACGGTTCTGTAAGCTTAAATAATATTAAATGAACTCCCACAGTTTTCATAGAAGTCCAGAAGTTTGTTGTGTATGCGTTTTAAAGCTTTATGGTTTTCACATCCTTCAGCTGTTACAGTTTACTGGTCAGCCTGCATCAATACTGCTGAAGCGCTGTATTTTTTCTAAATGTTATCAGTGCGAGAGGGGGGTACTCAAAAATAGCCCTGCTCATGGTCCAGTAGTGGGAGCATGCTGGTATGAATGGGCCTGCCTGTTCACTGAGCAGTATGAATGGAGTACATAGAGGGACACACACAAACTCCATCCTTTCACCCCTACATGCAGCTGGAGCAAACGGAGGCTTGTGAATGGGGGTCGCTGTGTGCGCCCTGGGCAAGGTGGTTCTCCTTCCTTTTTCACCTCTCTGCAGCCTGGTGCTGTACATTTACCTCAACTCATGTAGAGTAAAATGTTATCCAGAGAGACTTATACTGCAAAAAAGGACATCTTGCAGATTGAAAACCTCCAAAATACTGGCAATATGTGTAATATTTAGAGAGCATATTAGGATATTTAATTTTTTACTTTTGTTTAATGTTGCTTTATCTAGTGAATTGTCTTATTCTATTGGAAAATTACTTAGCTTCTTTCAATCATTTCTACTGATGTATGATGTAATGAGTTTCACTTCAGAAAATGTCTTAAGTAAAAAAATAATCAAAGAGCCTTATAACATTCTTACGACAGTGACACCATGAGAAGTATGAGATATATCAGCTAGATATATCTAAAGGTATAATTCCATCCTTTGCCATACTAATGTCATAGGAGGATGTCTAATGCAAATTGGTACATCTGAATACCATTATTCCATTCTCAATATATTGCTGCTGTCGGAACAAAACCTTGAATCACCACTTTTGATGTTTTTCAGTTTTTGCTATAATTTGAAAATGCTTTTGTCTTTTACATTTTCTGTACTTTTCATAATGAATGGACCAAAACAAAATGACCCAAAATTACTTGGAAAAAATCTGGTGACTTACATTATAAGTGAATTGTGGGCGTGCCCCTTAATATTAATACTAACTCATTTATAGTATGTAGTATATAGTACAGGTACGAATGTCAAAGTTGAGTATACTCAAAAATCTGCAATGCCCACATAGAATAAGTCGATGTTTGAATATAGTTATAATGGACACTATTGTCCCAAAGTGCAACGGGAAAAATTCTGTCATAACCTGTAAAAACACACATACTCTAGAAAATAATGCTTTTAATACAAGTCTAGCTTGGTAAGAAACAAAGTAGCATGCTAAAATTTTGTGTACTATCCTGCCAAACTCTACCATATACTATTAATATTAGTACAGAAAATATTATGTTTCATGAGCATCAGTTTTTATAAATGTGGTGGAGGTTCATATGCCTCAAAGGAAGCATGTGCTAGCCTTCACCTTCCCAGCTCAGTGACACCATATTGAGGGAGGCATACATCATGTGTGAACACAGCTTTCGCACATCATTTCAGGGTTGACAGCTGAATGTAAAGACTCATTTGCGTGCAGCTACTCGGACCCATAAATTCAGACTCAAAAAGCTCCTACCAAAGAAAACAACAGAAAAATGTGCTCCCAACCTACACTGTGGCACCAAAGGCATTATAATAGGTGCTGCACCATTTAAGGTGGAATGGGAAAATTCAAACAAGAAGCTTGCAAATAAGAAGCTGAATGCCAGCGCCAGACTGTAACTGCTGCAGCATTTAAGGTGGGATGGGAAAATGTGAACAAAAAACTGGCAAAGAAGAAGAAGCTGGCTTCAGCCTAGTAGTTTTAATGCTGGTTAGTATTTGAGATAAGGAGATTTAGCCTGGAGTTTTATGTATGGAGATAGCAATATGTTTATGTTTAGTGGCCATGTTATTTTAAATACAGGGTGTCAGACAATACCATCACATGCTTATAGGATAAAGGGAAATTGTGCAGTAAAATGTGCAATTAAGCATGTAAGGGTGTTCTCTGTAGAGGATGCATTCACTTAATCATCATGTTTTTTGCCAGACATTTCCTTATCCAAATGTATATGAGTGGGAGCTAAAATGTGCAGTGCTTGGGTTCTTCAGGACCAGGTGAGACAAAAGGCTGTGCATGTTTCCCAATGTTCTGAATTTTGCTCAGTTTGCTGAATGTCTGCATCTGTGAGTTAATGCGCTCTTGCTAATCAAGCATTAACCTACTGGAACAAGATTATATCAATTACAGTCCTGAAACAGAGCCTGTTTCCTCTTAGTATTGAATAACATCATTGTTCTGTGTTTATTTGTATCCAGTGACTGCTGTAAGACTGATACTGATCTTACACAGACAGCTGATGTAGTTTGATGTTCTGTTGCTGCTTTGTGTCTCACGATGGTGACACTGAACGCTTATAGACACACACACACACAAACACACACACACACACACACACACACATACATAATTATATATATATATATATATATATATATATATATATATTAGTGTGTGTGTGTGTGTGTGTTTAGGTCAGCACATTACAATACGTTCTATATATTTATATATATTTTAAGAGATTAAATGTGTATAAAAGATTGCTTCCGTTCCACCTTAAATAGCGCCGCATTCTAATGCTGGACCTGACCTGTAACTGCTTCCTGCACCATTTAAGGTGGAATGGAAACTTCGAGTAATTGCAGCCTTATTGAGCTCACAATGAGTAGCTGTTTAGTGCAGCAGTGGGCGGGGCTGTGTGTAGGGGGTGTGTCCCAGCACTCACTTACCCTTCCTCCTCTTCCTCAGCGCTCAGTCTCCTCCACATAGCCAGACACACACACGCACGCTCAGGCAGCGCGAGCGCTCCGGTAAGTAACCCCCACCTCCACACACACACACACACAGTTCCACACTGCGGTGTTCAGCGTGAAAACACGAGCTCAGTGGCTGTACGCGGGCTGCCTCAGGCGCGAGCTGCGTGGCGCGTCAGTGCTAATGGAGCTGTGGATGAAGTTGGTTAGGTGCAGAAATAGGGACTTTCATCTTTAACTCTGAGCGCCGGCGAGTCTGTGAAACTGCTGAATGAGTTGAGACTTCCTGTAAAGCGCCGTGTCTGACTGAAGCTGCCTGTTAGGAAGTTGTTGAGTGGGTTTTCTGTGCAGGGTCAGGTTGGAGTGTGGTTAAGGGTGAAGAGTGGGTGCAGATCATTGTGTGAATTAGGATGCCTTACAGCATCATTATCTCAGTTCAGCCTGTGATCTATAATCATAACAGTCATTTTTACAGAATTCATACGAGAATCTTACAGTAAATTGGAGAAAGCTTTTTAGTTTACCACTTTCTTTATTACTGTGTTATGTTTTCTCCTGATCTGTTTCTAACAGCAGTGTGTCCAAATTCTGACTTAATATCTGTATGACTAATTTGCTTTCTCAGTTTTTACTTGACATCTCAAAACAATGACTCTCATAATACTCATCTCATGATACTAAGTAATTCTGGGATAATAAGTCATTATTTTGACATAATAAGTAGAAAAATAAGTCACTACTTTGAGTTGTTAAGTCACTATGTAGAGATAGTACATCATTATTTTGCCATTGCAAGTCAATATTTAAAGACAATATGTATTTGTTATTCTGAGAAAAACAAAAAAATAGTCATTATTTAGAGCTATTATGTCATTATATAGAAATCAATTCATTCATTCATTATTTGAGGTGACACCTCATTATTTCAACATAGTAAGTCAATATTTAGAGACAATAAGTCATTACATATATGAGAATATAAAACGTTACTTTGAGTTGTTAAGTCATTATTTCAAGGTACTAAGTCATTATTTTGAGGTACTTAGCCAATATCTGTATAGAATAAGTCATTGTTTTGGCATAATAAGCACATGTTTGAGTAAACAAACAAACACTAATAATAACAAAGTCATTATTTTGGGGTACTAAGTAAATCAGCTCAGTTCCACTTAATTCAGATTCAGTTTCTAAAGCATTTATTTATTAGGCGGTGACTCATTTTAGAGCAGACAGCATTGCATGTGTTGCACAAACTTACAGTGCCATTGAACACATTAAGCGAGACAAATGCGCTTTAGCGCTGTATTTCTGGCGGCTTGAAGAGAAATACCAAAATAGACAGACTGGAGTCTCACTTCACTTTCTTTTTCTCACGTTGATACAGTTCAGTTCAGTTCAGTTCATACTGCTGCTTACTGGCACCAAGAACTGTAGCACATTTGTAGGCTGCAAGGACTGAGAGTATTACAGTATTAATGACAAGTCAGAACAAATAAGCAATTGATGTTTTACTGTATGCAAATTGAGAACTGTCAAGATTGAACACCAGATAGGACACCTGAGGGAGGAAAATGGTCTAAGGTCTATAGGAAGAATGGCTTAAAGTGAACTAACAGGGTTTGGCATATTTGTGTGAGTGCTTGTGTGAGCATGCAAAGTTGCAAGAATAATTTGGTCACTCACAAAATATGGTTTCAAAAGTTTGGTAGATATTATCACAGTTATTATTTTAAAATGTGAGTCATAAAATCCTTTTTAATTCATATGACACTTGTTTACAACTTAAACGTCAAATAAATCACTGTGAACTTTGAGGCTTAGTTTCCAAGGTTTGGACTAAATTATAGTGCCAGTGGTGTTCAGCGTTTAACAGTTAGGCTTAAACTGGATCTAGGAAACTGAGAAGTAAACTAGAATTAAACAATTATCCTTTGCTTTAGTCCAGACCAAGGAAACCGCACTGCAGAGACAACTACACCATACACCTAACATGAGCTCTCAAACAGACTGACTTTATCATGGGCTGTAGTTAGGTGTGGGTGATATGACAGTACTTCATCATTATCATGATACGATATGTTACAGTATGCAGTTGTTAGTATATCCTGGATATCGTCAGAATCTATAAAACATAATGAGTCCTGTTTAATCAGATTTAGTGCACGGCAGGAGGTGGAATATGTACTAAAA
Organism: Semaprochilodus insignis; assembly: GCA_034552555.1. Taxonomy (NCBI): domain Eukaryota; kingdom Metazoa; phylum Chordata; class Actinopteri; order Characiformes; family Prochilodontidae; genus Semaprochilodus; species Semaprochilodus insignis. The sequence continues at coordinate 9,300,818 of CM067490.1, read as the reverse complement.
GTCATTGTACAACCATTTTATTCAGTTCTGGGGCTTAGCAAAAATTGTGTTAAATATGGATCATGAAAGCATTTTCAAGTATTGTGATACTGTATTTTTGCCATATCTCCCACTCTTAGCCCCCACACACTGGAACTAGCATCCGATGGACCTTCTGTCAACTCTGTATTACAGACTGAATTTAGCATCAGCTTTCAAGCAGACTAAACCTCGGGTCATTTGTCAGACAGACTCAGTCTGTAATAAGCATCAATCCTGAAACAGATCAAAACCAGCGTCAACTCTCAGTCAATCTAGCCCCAGCAATCTAGCATCAACTCTGAAATGGACTGAAGCTAGCATCACCTTTCAGACTTAATCTAGCATCAACTCAAGTCTTTGAACTCTGAAACAGACTGGATCTTTAAAGTCTGAAACAGACAAACTAGCATCAACACTGAAACAGGCAATCTATTATCAACTCTGCAACAGACTGAGTCTTTAAACTTTGCAACAGACTGAATCTTTGAACTCTGAAGATGGCTGAATCTTTAAACATGCAATCTACTGTCAACCCTGACACAGACTGAAACTAGCATCAACTCTGCAACAGACTGAATCTTTAACCTCTGAAACAGAAAATATAGCGTCAGCTCCAAAACAGACTGAAACAAGCATCAACTCTGAAACAGACTGAAAGAAGCTTCAACTCTAAAACAGACTGAAACAAGCTTCAACTCTAAAACAGACTGAAACAAGCATCAACTCTAAAACAGACTGAAACAAGCTTCAACTCTAAAACAGACTGAAACAAGCTTCAACTCTAAATCAGACTCAAACAAGCATTAACTCTAAATCAGACTGAAACAAGCATCAACTCTGAAACAGACTGAAACAAGCTTCAACTCTGAAACAGACTGAAACAAGCATCAACTGAAACAGACTGAAACAAGCTTCAACTCTGAAACAGACTGAAACAAGCATCAACTCTGAAACTGACTGAAACAAGCATCAACTCTGAAACTGACTGAAACAAGCATCAACTCTGAAACAGACTGAAACAAGCTTCAACTCTGAAACAGACTGAAACAAGCATCAACTCTGAAACTGACTGAAACAAGCATCAACTCTGAAACAGACTGAAACAAGCATCAACTCTGAAACTGACTGAATCTTTAAACTCTGAAACAGACTGTCTTGTAGAGCCTTGTTTGGGGCTGACTTTTTAATCCTTCTCCCGCTAGAATTCGTCCCGCTTCTCTCAAAAATCGACAATATTTTTCCCACTCCTATCCTCAACATGTTTCGGCCCGCACTTAATCACTACGTAGACGTTTTCGGCCCGATCCCACCCATATAAGACTCAGTGCCAATATTTAACATTCTCTTTTCATGAATAAATCTTTTCCTTCTGATATAATAACGACTGAAAATGACTGCCATACATCAGATTTCCCTTTAGTCACGCTCCCACACACACTGGATTGTCTAACCACTCTCTTTTGCCCAAAGCTTAGCCACATGCTGCAAGATAGTGGTAGACCAATATATGAAACAGTCAGCTCTCAAACACAGTGAAACACACTGAAACAAGCATCAACCCTGAAACAGACTGAAACATCAGTTATCAACAGACTGAATGTAGCATCAACTCAACCTAATATCAACTCTCAGAAAGACTGAATCTAACATCTCAGACAAACAGAAGCTCACAAGTCTGGCGTGTCAGTCTGAAAGAAGCTTCACTCTGTTGCGTCCCTCAGAATGACAAAGCATGGAAGTACCATGAGTGTTAAAGTCAGTTTAGTTGCAGGAAGGAAAAGAGCTTTATCTGTTCATCTGGAAAACAGAAATTGGTGCAGTATGGTACAACATGGGTGAGCTGACTGAAGCTTAAAGTGGCCATCATGTCAAATCATAATGGTGTAATTAAGGTTTAATATCATAACTGAATTAAATGTGTGCTTTAGTTTGTTGTGCGACCTGTTAAAACGGGTCCATTTGATGTGTTTGTCAGATATTTGATACTGGGAAGTTTTTCATCTGAACTTTAAGAACTAGTATTAAAGAACTCATTTGTCCTGAATAAGACCAGTTAGACTGCTTGCACTGTTTTCTGATGACCGTCAAGACTGTTACTGGCCCTGCATGCCCATTTCTACTCTGTCGTCAGATGATTTTTAGTTGAACTGAGAATATTGCAGCCTGTGTGGTTGCAGGACAGTCCGGCTTGTGTTTCTCCTTAACGTCTCCTCCACTTTAACCTCGGCGTTTCGCTAACACGGTTGCCATGGTGATGAAGTGCAGTTGTGTTAGGTGATCTCGGTGGTGAAAGGGGTTCTGTTGTTCAAGGCCAGGGGGAAACACTAGAGCACAAAGCAGTTGCGGAGAAAGCGGGTCAATAAATAAGTCATCGTGTTTATAGACTATCAGGGGCGAACACAAGCCTTTAGTTCGATTCTGCCCAGCTTCATTAGTATTGTGTTTTCATCAGCACATACGGTCCCATAACGAGTTTCCAGAAATGCTGCTCAACAGCCAGAACACTTGCATGAAGCCAGTGAAACCCCACTAGCTCCTCTGTGATGGTGTGCAGTGAGAGACTGTAGCTTTTCTATTTGTATTAGCTGCTTACCCTTCACTACTGACCACAGACTGCCCACAGAGCTGCTCTTGGCTAGATATTTTTGGGTGGTGGTCCACTCTCAATGTACACACTTTAAAACATGGTTCTTCAGTGGTTCTTTAGCAAAAATGGTTCTATATGGAACCATGAACACTTCAAGAACCCTTTGCATGATTAAAGGTCTTTGCCTCATGAAAGGGTTCTTCAGATTGATGGGGAGGTGCTGGTTGATGGTTATGTATATGGAGACATGTTGCTCCATAGTTAAGGTGAACAGACCTCAGGAATGGGATGTTGTTGCTGGAATATAAGAGTATGTCATGAATGTAGCACAGTGCTAGTGGTGTTATTATCAGTTTGATTTATACCGACAGGATACTCAGCGTGTTGGAGTGTTTGACACCCAGTCATGAATCTCCATGAAACTCTATCAAACAAAACAGTAATTACATAGCCTATTTATAAAGCCATTATGTTCTGAATTAAACACAAACGCTATGGCGGCTGAGTGGACGTAGAAGCACGGATGATGGATGAAGCTGCTGTATGTGTTGTGTGGTGAGAGGGTCCCTTATGCAGCAGAAAAGATGAACTAAGAGTTAAAGGGTCCATAACTTTGTGTATTTTATGGCAGATTATGATGTTTATGTCATGATTTGTTTTCAAACCTCCCTTCATCCCTTACAGTTAAACAGGCTGTTTCTTCAAGACTGATAAATGTGAATCAGCTCTGTTCTGACTGGCTATGAAGTGTATATGACGTATCTGACATATATGACGTGTGTAGAGTGGATAGTACATTTTAAAACAATGTATATATGCTATATCAAACATTATTTCATAAAAGCAAAGGAAAGTTTTCCATGATATTGACCCTTTAAAATCTGTTGGTGCTGGTAACTGTTGGATTATGTAACAGTGTGTGGTGCAATATTGCGTATGCATTGTGCAGTCACAGTATGTGATGACTGCAGCACAGGTACTCAGAGGCGCCGCCTGCCACTAGGCAAAGCAGGTAGCTGCTATATTTATATTTTTGAATTACAATTTTTAAATGTTGTTCATGTTTGAAAGTAATAGTGATGTAAACTTTGGAAATACAAATGTTTACGTTTCCCAATGTTTTGTTAAAATCAGATTATTTATAAAGTAAATTTTTGCCTAGGACCCCAATGGTCTCTAGAATTGCCACTGCATCGACACATTGAACAGCAAAGTGTGGCTATTTCTTACAATTAATCTGGTCATTTCTGATAATTTTTTTTTGGGGGGGGGGCATTTTGTAACGTGGGTTGTTGGAAAGAGAATTCATAGAGAACTCAGGTCAAACGTAGTAAATCACATGCTATTGTCATCATACCGTCATCTATTTAATGTTGATTTTCCTTTTGAGACCTAAACACTGATCCAGACCTTTTTTTGAACCTCTTTATACATAAAGACGTACGAGATGGTCTGAGAAACTCCCGACCTGGTGCCTTTGATTTTTGATTATCCCTGTCTTTGCCAGGCGATTCACAACAGCACACACTCACCATATTTTAGCCTGTTGTTACTCTAGTAAGTCACTAGAGTCACTAGAGTCAGTAAAGTCACTTTATCCATCTTTAACAGTAGAACTGTATAAAGTGCAGCTTTAAATAAAAGGGGGTGATGCCCGGTGCCATGCCCATATAAAGAGCTCTGCTTGTAAGCTGTTTTTCTCTATGGGGAAAAATGAACAGCATTTGATAATCACTGCTGTGGCACCCTGTGGTAAACAAAAGTGTTCCAGATCTGATACGTCTTGCTGAATGTACTTTTTTTCTCTGAATGTTGCCAGATCCTCTGTCATTACAGAGCCACAACAAGCAAGCTAACACTGCTATTCACTGAACTGATAAAATAAGACTGGGCTTGCCAAAATACCCCATACAAACCATCAATTTCTGTCTAGTGTGGTAGTTAAGATGCTTTGGTAGCTTGGGGTCAGAGTTTGAATTGCTGGCGTTGGTGTATAACTGTGTTAAAGTTTAGAGCAAGGCAACTTTATTTATATGGAAGATTTACTGAGTGTTAGCCTTCGTGTAGCATGTATGTAGCATTATGTGTACTTTTACTGCTAAACCACCTTGTAATTCAGAGGGTAATTCAGATGTCACCCTGTGACATTTAGGTAGAAAAATGTACACAGGAAAAACTGGATGGGCTTTGGAACATTTTTGTTTACCACATGGCGTAACAGCAGAGCGGGTCAAAAATGCAGTTCATTGCTGTCATACAGAAAACCAGTTTAGTGTTCCTAACATAGATATGCTATTGTAATATGAATACATTCATAGTCAACCGACAGGAATGAAACTTGGTGGGTAGGTTTGATATTGTGAGACCTGCTAATGATTCAAGTTTCACACTCGGCTGTGCATGTGACATAAGAAAATACCATTGGCAGACGGCTGCACGATGCAGGACTTGCATGTAGACTGTTACGATGACTGCCCTTAACACCATGTCAATGTCGCTAATGACTGCAGTGGTGTCATGCCAGATTGTCATGGAGTGACTCAGAATGACAGCGGATCGTCTTCAGTGACGAGTCCTGCTTTTGTCTTGGTGGAGACGACCAATGATTCTGAGGCACCGTGGTCAGCGTCAAGATGAACGGTTTGTTGTCACTGCGATTACATGGAGTGTTCAGCCCGAGACTGCTTTTTGATTGATGCACAATAAAAAGCAGACAATCAGACCAGAGCTAATTTGCATCTATCAGTCTTAAAGGTACAGTAACAAAAACACCCTGTTTAATTCCAATGGACAAAAAGAGGTTGAAAATGGTCACATAAAAAATAATTATGACTGTTTTTGGTACATAAACCCACACAAGTGTTATAAGTGGACTTCAAGGGGAAAAATAAAATGCAAGAAAAATGCAGGTCATTTAGGTGTTTATCGTAATGCTGCAATTCTGGGTTGTGTGTGTGTGTGTGTGTATGTGTGTGCTTGTGTCTATTGGTTTTGTGGTGAAAGCCATTGTCGGAGCCACAAAGCCATTTGTATTTATTGTATATTTGTTGATATATTTTGATTCATTCTCAAACAGAGTAGCTTTTAGTTGCTCTATAACAGTCACATTGTGACCTGTATACATTACAAAGTCTCCAAATATCGGTTGGGAAATTAATACGAAAGCTTGTAATGCTCAACATGGTGTCTGTTTATGAGGAAAGTTCCCACATTCAATAAAAGAGCCAGTCAGCTTGCTGCTAAAGCCATAAGCTGTTGAGGGAGCAGCTCATGCACAGTAGCTAGAACAACCTCAAAAATAAGTGTTTTGCGTTCTTGTTGAACCAAATGCAACAAAATATGATTTTTTTTCCGATTTTCCCAGTGATTTTAAACATGCTTTTGGAACATTAATGTGGCTTTCATGTTTATATGACTCTCCTCCTTTTAAGAGATAGGAGCCTGAGTGGAAAGAACTGCCTGGGAGTGTTGCCAGGATGGCCACTGAATGGACAGACTTTTCTATGAGGACTCTGGCTGCAGTAGCAGAGATTTTATAAGGAATGGGATACAGGCACAACAAATCCTCTGTAGGTGTTTTTTTAGCCTCATCTTTCCCCCTGAAGTTTGAGTTCAGACAATTCTGAAGCAGATTTGATCTGTTGATCAGAGGCTTTTAAACAGGCGTGTGGAGTCCAGGTATGCATGCTGAATGCATTTACATGCATAGGCACAGATATATGATTTAGGAGTCTGATACAGAAAGCTGTTTTTCGGTCAGTAATCGAATTTCTCAGTGCGTGTTTACCCTTTACCCTCATTTTTTTCAGATTTATCAGCCTGCACATGTGTTAAAACAGAATGTACTATCGGAAATAAGCAAGGAGCATTTAACACAGGAACTGTAAGAAGGCAATAAAACACTTTTGGAACAATGCTGACAACAACAACTACATGCTTCACGATATTAAGAATTTCAATATTCTTCATCTTTTAGATTATATGTCTTTAAGGTAAAATCACTAATTAAACAAAGCTGTGGCATGACGTTTGAGCTTTATATTATGTTTACATCATGTCTTATGAGTTTATTGGCCGGTTGCAAAGCGGAAATCCAGTTACTGCCTCATGTAGGCTTGTAGTTTCCCCAATATCTGATTATCCAAATGCATCTAAATACACCTACTGTCATTAAACCATAAGAGGAACATACTGTATTAAATACTAATACAGTAAATTCAGGAATTCATGTTCAAATTTCAGAGATTCTAATTTTGACAGTATTGTGATATTGGCATAACCATCTGTAATGAAAAATGATGTATTACATAAGAAAGGAATTAAATGTAGAAGTATTTTCACTGTGGTCTCTCATTTTTGAGCCCCACTGTTTATTTATGTGGCATGTTGTTGACACGTATTGGTCAGTGGTCACCAACCCTGGTCCTGGAGATGTACTTTCCTGTAGTGTCTAGTTTAAAACCAGTTGTAGTTCAATCTGACACACCTGCACACCTGAATGTGGGATGCCGGTTATGACTAAACTCTGTAGTAAAGCAGATCTCCAAGAGCACTGCTCTGAAAATAAAAAAGAGTCTTAGTCTTGTTCATATTTCAATGTAACTTACACAACTAAACTAGACAATTTATTTCTAATAGCCAAGTCAAATCATTGTATGAATTAATCAGTCATTATTTCTGGTTTAGAGTTGGGTTTAATCCCACCACTCCGCTTCGCCTGCACCATCAAAACATCATTACAATCTATGCGACAAAAGCAGTATCCAGACATCTAAAATAACTTGGGGTGGACTGACATTATAAGTAACGAGTGGAGCGGACATGCCAAACTAGTTGCACTGCATTTACACACACACACACACACACACACACATAGGCATTCTGATCACAGTTCATGCTGAACTACCATGGGATCATGACAGTTATACTTAAACACGTTCCAGTCACAATGTTTATATGATTACCTCAGAATCAGACACTCAAATCACAATGTGTGTGACTACCTCAGGAGAAGAACAGCTATATCCGAAGACGTTCTGATCGCAATGTTTGCTCGACTACCTCAAAAACAGTACAGCAATATCTGTACACACTGCAGCCACAACGCCTGATCTCAAGATTAGGACTGCTGTATCTAAACACAATCTAACCACAATGCATGCACGTCTACCTTGGGACACATTCTGATCACGATGCGTGTTTGACACCCATGTGATCATGTTCTTATCACAAAGTGTGCTTGATTACCTAGAGGATCCGGTCACACATTCCCATAACAATGTTTGTGTGACTACATCAGGATCAGGACAGCTATTTCCAAACCCTTTGTGATCTACATCAGGATTAGGAAAGCTAAACCTAACCACACAGTGGGTGCACGACTACCTCAGGATCATTCCGGTCATTCCGGTCAAACACGAATCTTTTAAATCAACGGATGGACAACATCCGGATACAGGACATATTTTAATGGCAGGTATAAAAGGGGTTGGAGACCGCACTCCGCACTGTGTAGTGTGTATGTGTTTGTTTGTGTGTGTATGTGTTAAGATGGTGTTTTAATGGCAGGCCAGATGGAGGAAAGAGTAGACCCAGCATTAATTAAAGTGAGAATCACCTGAGGCACAAAATACACACACATAACATCCCCTTCCTTCTTTCTTTCTTTCTCTCTCTCTCTCTCTCTCTCTCCTCTCCCTGTCTTCTTTTTTTCTCTCTCTCTCTTCTTTTTTCCTATCACTCTGTCTTTCTTCTTTCTGTCTCTTTTCTTTTTTCATCTGTCTTTCTCTGTGTCTACCCTGTTTTCCCTCTTTCTTTTTGCCTCTCTTTTTCTTCTTTCTCCTTCCCTTTTTTACACGCTACCGTTGTTCTCTCTCCTCATGGTCTCTCTCTTCCTTATTTCTCATTTACTCTCCCTTTTTCTTTCCCACTCTCATAATTTCTTACCCCATCCTGTTCCTGTTTTGCTGGTTGTCTTCTTTCTTTCTCTCTCTCTCTCTCTCTCTCTCTCTCTCTCTGTCTCTTTCTCTCTCTCTATGAATCTATGTACCTATATATATGTATAGGCTTTTTCCAGGGTAACACCTGGATGGGATTCTCTGGCATGTCCATCTCTCTCTCTCTCTCCCTCTCCCTCTCTCTCTCTCTCTTTCTCTCTGTGCCGGACATCCTCTTGTGTTAAATTGTCGTTCAGGTTCCTCTTCAAAGGCTGCTCGTTCTCAGGGGATTAGTGTGTGTGTGTGTGTGTGTGTGTGTGTGTGTGTTGCTGACACTCCAGTGTTTTCAACTCTGAACTTTTGAACTGGAAAACAGTAAAAAGGTCGGAGATGCATTCTCAAGAAAAGCAGTAGTTGTAGTTCAGGACGGCCAACATAGTTAAAATATAAGGTCAGGATATTCATGGAGTTCTTTTAGGATGTACGTGTCGCAATCATTTATCTGAGGTAAATATGTTGGAATGTACAAAATGCATCAGCTGAATATCAATGTGACGTACAAAAGACATGTAAAAATGTTTCTTTTTAAATTCAACAACATTTTCCTGAATCATGTTTGGTTGTGCTAACCTTAACACAAACATCACTATAAATACTGTTTAAATTCTGTTTACACGCTGTAAATAACTTTATACTGAAACAGACTGATTCTAATACAGGCTGATGGGCTGGATGGCCTATGTGTGACAATGTGGGTGCACCGCTGTTCCTGTTAACTTTTCCATTGCCGCTCCTTTGAAAACAATGGAACATTGAGTTTCCCATCAACCCTCTATTAGAGGTGGGCAATAATGGCAAAATTATAACATCACAACATGTTTGTTTCACAACACACAGCATGCATTATGATATTTTGTTTTTCTGATGTTTGATATATTGCAACAGACAAAATAAACCAGCAGTGCCACATGTAAAAACATGATATATATAAGCTTTTATTCAGCGTATTACATCCTGCACTGCACTCTTTATAATGAGTCATGCAGATGGTCGGTGTTATATAAGTACTGAAGATTGTAGCCATATGCTCAGAAAGGCGTATTGTGATGTCGTTTGTCACAGTAGCAACTCATAGTATTCAGTTGCGTCATAAAAAAGACCCTGCTGATGTTTTGGACGGGAAGCAGCAACTCCAACTGCGCTGTAAAGTTGCTTCGCCTCATCATTGTTATTGCACTTACAAGCCTGCAGGGGGGTAAAGACTACAGTAATGAACAATTTAGACTGATATGGGCAATATTTATTGAGCTACGCATACAAAGTAGTTTCTCACAGTTTGGCATTGGGCCACCATGTTTGCTAACACAGCATGCAGATGTCTCGGCATGGAGTTGTAGAGGTTCCTAATGGTGTCCTGTGATAATCCATTCCATGCAGCTTGCATATTCTCACACAGTTCCTACAGGTTTGTGGCAGGGGTGGAGGTGGAGTGACACCATGCCTTCTGAACATGTGACACATGACAACAAACTGTTCATCTTGGAGATGACCATGTTGACTCCATACACGGATTCGTTGGTCGACTTGACCAAGACAAAAGCGCTGAGGATGACCCGCTTCCATTCAGAGTCACTCCTTGACAGTCTGGCACCACACCAATGCAGTCTTTGGTGACATTAACGTGGTATTAAGGGTAGTTGTCATAATGATCTCCATACATGTAGTCCTGCATCGTGCCGCCGTCTGCCAGTGGTGCTGGCACTGACAGGACGACTCATGGAGGGCATCACTCCCTGCTTAAGTCACATGTGCTATTCAGTGTGAAACTTTTGCATGTCTCCTGATGTCAAACCTACCCACCAAGTTTCATTCCTGTTGATTGATTCCTTCTGGGTGTTTTTTATTTTTGTGCAACTATTATCTTATTATATATTACATATTATATATTATAACTATAATATTTGTGCAACTGTTCTTTTGATGATGAGTGAATATATAAAGCTAAGGTTTTTTTATCCACCAGCTTCTCAATTGAATTTTTCTTTCCAACTTAAATGGTGTTGCAGTTACACTGAGGTGCCTCAAATGTATAATGAATTTTAAACAAGAAACTGGCAGATACAAAGCTAATATGAGCATATCTTAATAAATGTCTTGGAGCAGCAGAGCAGGTGCTGGACTGTTGAACACAGCTAATGCTGCATCCTAAACCAAACACTTCTATACTTCATAAAGTGTGCACTTCTAAAGGTATATGCAACTTTTAAGTAAGTTCATAGCAAACTGACTGTCACGTTTCTGGGTTCTCCCCCCGGTCTCTACAGCGCCGATAGAGAGCTCCGTCAAGAGAATACTAGTAATAAAGCTGAATAAAGTTCCGCCCTACAGTCTGCTGTCATAATGAGAGCCATCCATTGTGTTATCAGTGGTAGTTAACCTAACATTCCAAGTTAGGATGTTGAGGGCATTTGAATTCTGAACATTCCACAATTCATTACTATAGGGGGAAAAATTATCACTGTTTTGGTTTTGAACACTGTTGAAACCTGTTAGAGTGTTTTCAGTTTTTAACATAACATAATAATGAAGGACAGTAAATTGCTATGTCAAACACACTTAAAACATCAAACCATTAAAAAAATCAACCTCTCTCTCTCTCTCTCTCTCTCTCTCTCTCTCTCTCTCTCTCTGGGTGAGCTCAGTCAGGAAACATGTTTCTCAGCACATTACTAAACATGGTTCAGTCCGTTTCCCTGTTTGTTAATAATTCCTGAGTGTGTGTGTATGTGTGCATGCACGTGTGCATAAGAGTGAAACACTGTGCTAGCGCATCTGCAAAAGTGAGAGAGAGACATACAAAAGAAAGAGAGAAAAATACCAAAGGGAGATACAGAGAGAGAGAGAGAGATACCAAAGGTAGAGACAGTGAGATGCCAAAAGTGTGAAAAATGTACTGAAAGACAGAGAGCTACAGAATGGGGAAAATAGAGAGATATGAAAAGGGGGAGAGTTGTCAAAAAGGTAGATACAGGAAAAGAAGAGAGAGATATACAATGAGGACAAGAGAAAGAAAGGAGAGAGAGAAAAGGAGGAAATAAGAGAAAGAGAGAGAGAGAGAGAGAGACGAGTAGCTGCTGCAGCTTTAAACCTTTCTGCAGAATCACACAGGAAAGCTCCAGCATCGTCTCAGGCTGCAGAAACAGAAGTTTCTCTAGAACTCTGTACGCAGTCTGAGCTCACTTATGCCTGGTGAATGACGCCAAGCAGAGGAGAAAAAAGCCTCTGCATGCTTTCCTGTCTGCCCTACAGAGTCAGCGCCGTGCTGATGGCTTGCAGGAAAGGATCTGCGCTGGCATAAATCGGGTGCGTTTGCTAACTAGACAGTTCCTGAACACATCTCCAAGCTTTTACTGTAATTAACGGCTGGAGGGGGCAGATATTTACTCCAGCAGATGGGTCCAAAGGTCTGCTGTTAAAAAAAAACACAGAGGCTGCAGAAAAACGCCAAGTACTGATCTGATAATCAAATATAACAGCTCTGTAATATATGATATTATTAATATTTAACCCCAATGGTAATATATTGCTTATATTGTGTAAACAGTTCCTGGCACGTTTGTATATTCAGTGTATTTGAGATTTCCTATTACAGTGAATAATTTCCTATGTAATCAAAACTGAGTTAGATTGTTGTGAAATGTAAGATTTCATATCACATTTAATTGATACCTGAAGAATCATAATGGAATGGAATTATTGTAAGTTTTCATAATTTTTAGAATGGTTTCCTAAAGAATCATAACTGTAAATAAACTCATCATCAAAAGAACAGTTGTACAAATAGTTGCTGCGCCCAGAAGGAATCAACCGACGGAAATGAAACTTGGTGGGTAGGTTTGACATTGTGAGACATACGAATGATTCAAGTTTCATGCTCAGCCGCGCATGTGGCATAAGAATGGAAGGGCCTTATCGCTGTACCTGACTGACCCAACAGCCACGATTGCAGAGATTCAGCAAGCAGTGATGCCCTCCACAAGTCATCCTGTTAGTGCCAGCACCATTGGCAGGCTGCACAATGCAGGACTACGTGCACACAGACCATTACAACGCTGCCCTTAACACCACGTCAATGTGGCCAAGAACTGCAATGGTGTCATGCCGGACTGTCATGGAGTGACTCAAAATGGTCGCTGGTCATCTTCAGTGACGAGTCCCGCTTTTGTCTTGGTGCAGACGACCAACGAATCCATGTATGGAGGCACCATGGTCAGCGCCAAGATGAAAGGTTTGTTGTCACGCGTCACATGTCTAAAAGCCCTTGTGTCACTCCACCTCCACCCCTACCACACTGCAGGAACTGTATGAGAATATTCAAGCTGAATGGGATGGATTATCACAGGACACCATTAGGAAGCTCTACAACTCCATGCCGAGACGTCTAGCATGTTGCATTAGCAAACATGGCGGCCCGACAATCTGCAATGAATATTTGAGATTTCATATCTCACTAAATTATTCTTTTCTAAGGAATCATAACTAAAATTTATCTTTGTAAAATTTGAGTTTTCATAATTCCTTGAATAGTTTCCAAAAGAATTACTATTAGAAATGAGAGAAAGAGTGAAACGACGAAAGTGTATTATCATAGAGAGTCAAAGAGTGCAAGAGAAAATCAGAAGACAGCTGTAGAGAGAAAAAGCACCAGAGAAGAAAAGAGAAATAGTACAGGAGCACACAGAGAGATAGAGGGATAGTGAAAAAGACAGATGAAGAAAGGAGGGAGATGCAACAAATAAACAGAGAGAAAGAGAGACAGTGAGAGGAAGAAAGGAGAGAGAAAAGAGAGAAAAAGAACAGGAGGAAAGGAAAGAGAAAGATGAGACTGAAGTGGAGAGAGAAGAAGAAGAGACTGGGAGGACAAGTGTAATGTACAGCATGGTTTAATACTGCAAAAGTACTGGCGCCTCATTCGACCCCTTGAAGCTCCTCTAAACAGTTCACTCCTCTGTACACCCTTAAAGAAGATGTGTGTGTACCGTTAGAGGCTCTTTCACACACACACACACATACACACACACACACACACACACACACACAAACTGTGTGTGTTTGTGAGTTTTTCTTCCTCCAGAATGAACGGCTCTCCCTGATACACTCTCACTACACTAATCCTTTCATTCACATCAGCTCCAGCTTCAGCCTATAAAAGAGCTCAGTGTGCAGTGAGTCAACACATTACAGACACATTGCTACATTTCCTTTCTCTCTCTATCCCTCTCTCTCTCTCTCTCTCTCTCTCCCCTCTCTCTCTCTTTCCCTCTCTCACTCTCTCCCTTTCTCTCTGTCTCTTTCTCTCCCTTTTTCACTCTCCCTCTCCCTCTCCCTTTCTCTCTCTCTTTCTCTCCCTTTTTCACTCTCTCTCTCTCTCTCTGTCTCTTTCTCTCTATCTTCCCTTCTCTCTCTCTCTCTCTCTTATTCTCCAGTAAACTCACAGACAGTTTTTCTTTCACTATAGGGTAGTGATGCACAGCTCTTGGTAGGAGTTGACTGCTTGCTTAATTTTAACCCCCACAATGCCAGAACTGGTTATAAAGGGATACATTATAAACTTAACTAGGATTGGGTGATATGATTATATCGTAATGGTGATAAATTAGCTTTTCTGAGCATACCATGGAGATTGTCAGTACTGACTGTATGTTTCATTACAAACTACACATGATTAGGCCTGTTTAACTGGATTTAGTGTAGTGCAGTTTGTAGAAATCGCTGTTTTATTGTGTATTTACATGCGGCTTAACAGCTTTTATTTTGTCTGTTCCAAAATGTTCTCATAAAAATTAGATATAGTGAGGCTGAGTGTCATATTTTTTTTATTTCTCAAAGCTACAGATTATAATGATAACTAATTATTTTTAACAAGCATTCCACCAAGCAAATGCTTCAGTGCCCCCTGCTACCGGCGAGGATAAGCGTTTAAATCCCATCCTTTTCTGCCCCAAATGATAACAAGTACAAAGCAAAAAACTACAATCAACTTTTATGAATACAGTTTCTCCAAGAAATTTGGTTGAGGAAAAATTATGACATGTCCAAATTCAAACTGCTGTGAAAGCACCCCAAGAAACCACTTCATCTATGGCCAGCCAGCGTCTATGTTGTCCTGTGTTGGCTATGTTTTATTTGTACAGGTATACATTAATGTACACATATTAATGTACTTTATATGACACTAATATGGTTTTATATGATGTTTCTAGCCCACTACATACTACTGCCTCCACCCTGAGTACAGTCCCATGGACCACTAGAGGGTGCTTCATGGCCCACAGCTGGAGAAACCATGGTTTAGAGGATGAATGAATTAATGAACAAAAGAATTAACAAATTAATTATTGTATGAATGAATGATGATTTTCAACATTTTCAACCTATACCAACGCCAGCTACTCAAATTAATCTGTAGGCGGGGCCTTGTTTTGGCCACGTCCCTGCAGCAGTAAGTGAGACTGCATCCCTTTCCCTCATGGCCACATGGTAAGCAGTTAGATCCTATTAAATGTCTCATAGTCTAAAATCAGTGCGAAACAGTTAAGTAAAACGTTTTTGTGTTTTTCTGATAAAACCATGATGATTTTATGTGTGTACAACAGATCAAAGCTGTGTTTTCTAGTCATGTACTGGCTAGCATCCAACATGAGCTAAAATTCTTACCACAATCCTCAAAACAATCACTACTGAAACATGTTCAATCATTGCTTTTAATAAATAATCATAATCAAGGCACAGAGTCACTCAAAGCTATTTAGTTTAAAGTCCAAGATGAATGAAAAGTCCAAATGAAACGTTTTCAACACCGATTCATAGTCATGAGTCATAGAATGATCCATGTTTCCATGTCAGTGATTTTCGGTTGTTCACTTAACGATTAACCCCAGATCAATAATGATCGGTTAACACTCAGAAGAATTTGCCAACATTAACATCCTTAATAGACACAAGGTAGGTGTCTGTGTGTTTGCGCGTGTGGGTGTGTATGAATGCCGTGTGTGTTTGCTCAACTCACACTGCCCCACTTCATTTGGTTTTCCCATAACCCCCTGCTTTAACACTGCTCTCTCACTTTCTCACTCGCTCACTGTTGTGCCCAATGCTTTACTTGGCTTAGTGCGGCTGCAGGCCAGACATTCAGGTAGAACAAGTGGGGTGTGTTTTCAGACTGGATACACACACACACACACGAACCTTGTGGCCTTCACTGCTTCTAACATATCACACCTCTAGATCTATTTAAATTTCAGTGCAAGCTGTTAATGTGGGTCGGGTTAATGAGTTCAATATAGGCTGTTAATGTCAGGTTGTCATTAGTAATGATGTATGTTTGAAGCAGCAGTTTGCCTCATTGATTGGCATTTGGATGACCTTTTGTGACCTATTTAGAGACCTTTACTGACCCAGCTGGGCAGTCTGAACTTTATGGGCACATGGATGAAATCCACATATACAATACATGGTTTTTAGCTTGAATTTTACCCCCAGTTTGCCTGTACAGACAAATGTTCACAGCCTGAACCAGTTTTCCAGGTTGGGAGCTCACTCTGAGACAGTTGGCAGTATGGATGATCTGGCAGTTTGAGAGGGGGAAACAAGGTCTAGCCTTTAGACCTGCTGCAGCTCTGGAGTGATCTGAGGTTATATGATACTCTAAAACTCAAGAAAATCAAAAAGCTACTAGAAAGAAAAAAACCCACTATGCTGACATCATGTGTCATGATGAACAAGTAGTTACGGCTATAAGCTGTTCTTCTCTATGGGGAACTCATCGGTATATTTCGGAAATCACTGTTATCTTACCCTGTGGTCTACACTGTTCCAAACCTGATGCTTTTTGTCCTGTATACTCCCACCCCATCCACACACACAAGTGTCACTGGATCCTCTGAATTACACTGCATCCGGTAAAGATCAATAAGTCATCAAAGTACAGATAATACTACAGGCATGCTGAAAGCAGGATACACTGCTGCACACTGAAATGGCGTTGCATGAAAGTAAGTCTAGTATTAATTTTCAACGTTATTATATACCAACACCTCCCACTCGTACAGCAGCCTAAAGCAACTTAACCACCATACTAGACAAAGCTTGCTGGTTTGTGTGAAGACAGTGTTATGAAGTCAGTTCAGTGTGCAATTAAGGTCTGGTACTAATTTTTTTGTCTCCGCTTCCTGCACAATTTCATCCCACTCATATACTGTTTGTCTGGCTCCCAGCCACAACCTAAATGCTCATGTAATGCCCCCACTTGCAGCAGTCCTGTATAGCTGTTTTCCATCTGCATTAGTTACAATTAAAAATGACTGCCATAGGTCAGGCTGGCAATTAGTCAAGTTTTAGAATGAGTGGATCTTTTTTTTGTTTTTCTGCTGTTAGATATTTATATACATGCTCATTATTAAGGGATAGTTAGCATTTTATTTTGTCTACCCATTCCTTTCTCCACATGTATGTGTTGTTCCGCTCCAAGCCACACTGGGCTGACTGTACCCTGAAAATTAGCCCTGTGCTGCAAGATGCTGTGGTTGGTTTCGCAGGCCCCCTGAGAAAAATGCAGACTTCTAGTTTACAGTGCAAGTGTTAGCTTTCATGTAGCAATGTTCAGATTTCAACCCCTTGTTCAGAAGCAAACTGTACACATAGGTCTTGGAACATTATTGTTTACAGCATAGTGAGATAGCAGCACCATTCATTCTTTTACCAGAAGTTTGTACTACACGGGCTACAGAATGATGCATGACCTCACATGTCTCTTGAGTGATTGAGGGGCTATTTGGTGAAAACTGGCAAATGCATGAGTGCCCCTGTAACTTCAGTGTATTTAAAAGCATTACTTCAAAGTACACACCTCCTAGTCTGCCAGTTAATAAAAAGCTTTTCCAGCTCTTACTTTCCATTCCAACAACTGACTTAAACCTAGAGACTATGGCTAGTATCCACTGTTATTGACATACCTAGAACATTCAGAGTGAGACTTTTCCCTTTGGATTCGTACCACCCATTCAAAATGTTATTGGTGGATGCCTATTTATGTTAAAAGATTATTATATATTGTGAGGAAGGGGTCTCAAAGTATTCATACAGTCCTAGACATGTTAACAATACACCCTTTAATCCGGTTCTCACCCTATGCAAATTAAAAAACAATAATAGATAATGCAGACAAATATTTACATTTAACAGCTGAACTTTGCTTAACCATACTCACTAAAGCTTACTTTCCACAGCACCATTAACACTGCACACTGAGCATGCATGACTGTAATTTAGCTACAACTAAATTGACTATTATTCTGATAATATAAACTCTAATAATCTTTAAATATTTAGATACTTGGTTTAATCTATTCATTCTGGATTTGTTCAGGACAGTTTGATACACAGTGTGTCAGAATTAAGAAATGAATTGACTTGTCCACAAGAAATGAATTGTCCACCCTCCATTGCATTCCGCTCATATTAACTCATGTGCAGCACTGCTAGCATGTTGTGTGACCCCACGGAATACTGAGAAACACTACTTCTGTATGTGTAGCTCAATAAACACTGCCCATATCAGTCTAAATTTATCATCATTTATTGTTCCTGGTAACCTTTATCTTCTTTCCCAATAGCATTGCAATCTGACACTTCCTTCTGGGTGCAGCTATTCTTTTGAGGAGTGTCATATATATACAAATTTATAAATGCCACCCCCTTCTGTTCAGCTCCTGAAGTCAAGTCAAGTCAAGTCAAGTGTTTTTTTATTGTCATTTCAGCTCTGTACAAGTACACAGTGAGATGAAATTACGTTTTTTCCAGGACAAGGGTGCCACATGGAACAAAACAAGAACAAAAAACAATACAGTACAGACAAAAACAATACAGTCAATACAGTATAGGACAGACTGCAGAAAGTGCAACGTGCAAGACAGTACAATAAATACAATAAATATGACTCAATTCTGAGTAGAGGTAATGAGTGTAAGGTGCATAGATATTTAGCAGGTAGGTATTGGTAATAAGGTGCATAAAAAGGTACATAGAAATTGAACATGCTGTGACGTTATGTGTAGACAGCATAACGCGCATGAACATGAAACACGAAACACAGCACTGAGGTAGTAAAGGAATGTATAAGTAAGGTAAATAGAATAGGATGCACACAGATTTAAGATGCTATAGGTGGGGGGTTTAGTTCAGTCTCTGTCCTAACCAATAAGAACGCTTGCCTGGTTGTGTCTATCCAGTCTGTCAATTTTAGTCGTCTGTGGTTTCCTGATTTCTTTCTCTTTGTAAAAACTAGGACATCAGAGTTTAATGTACAACAAGCACAATGATTATGTTCAACTAAAAATCCACAAAAACTAAACTAAAATCCAACTATGTCTTTTTTAAGCTGCCAGAAAGCATGATGCCTTGAAGGTCCTGAAGATTCCCCACTGGCAAAAATATAAATGTCGTCTTCCTCTCTGCTTTTCTATGCAGGAGCAGATTTGTGGATGAGACAGCCGGTGGAAGATGAAATATGCAGGACGTTTGGAGAAACTGTCGCATCGCGTATGGTTACGAACTGCCGGTTGAGGAAAAACCCACAAGGCAGGAATCGTTCTGAGTGGCAACATGAACCTTGACAGATATGCGATGGCAAAACTGCACTTTCAATGAGACTACGTGAATGAGTCTTCGAAGGAGCAGCATATGGAGTCAGGGACGAGGATTATTCACTGAGGAATTTGTGGTTTTTTTTTTTCCTCTCTGGACAAAGTGTGTCATCATCGCACAGTCCAACAGCATGGAAAACGTACTCCTGGAAGATTGTAGCACTGCGGAAGACTGCTCTGTAGTCATGTTAGTCATGCTTTAGTCATTGCAGAAGAGAGAGAGCACAGCAATAACAACACACACATCCTCTAACAGGCCTGTGAGCATGTGAGACCTGAAGGAGAATTAGAGAGAAAATGAAAGAGTGTAGATCTATAGTATATGTTATGGGTTATAATGGTTAACTCAACTATTAGTGCATTTACAGCAGATAGTGAATAATAATAACCCTGTAATTTAGCAAGCTATTATTGCAAATAGGTTCATCAATAGGTGTTTGTTAACTGCTCTACACGCCCTTAACACGGGTTAAAAGCATGTGTAAAGTTGTATAAAGAGGGTGAAGCAAGGACAGACTGATTTTGAACAAATGTTCCTTTGTGTTTTTCCGAAAGGGAATGCGATAGTCTAGCTCACCCAGACAAAACACTTTCCCATCCCATCTCATATCAAAGGCTAAATAGCTTCAGCTAAGACGCCCATACCCGCCTGATTGGATGATCCTGTACGCTGGTTCCTGCTATATATAATATATAAAATGAAAGAATGCAGCAATCTAGGGCTGCTAATGAACTAACTAACTAGTAATTATGCATATAATCAGCTAACCCGTCAGGTATTTCTCTAAATAATTGTATCAACGGTGTGTTGGAACATGGGTTCTTTCCTTTGAAACATCAATGATTTGCTGCAAAACATCATCTCTGTCCTCCAAATGCTGGATTGTTACCACTTTTGGTGGCTAACTTTGAACATTCCAGGTTTTCTTACATGGTGCAACAGAATAATAGAAGCCATATCGCCCCTGGGTGTGGGTCATATAAACATTATAGAGCACTTGAACAATTGAACAATCAAGTCACATCGCACCTACACTTACTGTAGTCTATTACAATCTATCAGAATGACAGTGTGTGGATCATATGAACATTATAGATGATTATAGAGCAATCAAAGCCATGTTGCCCCATTACAGCCATTATAGAGCATTATAGAGCACTTTTTAACTCTGAGGACTTATCGGCAGGTCCAGGTATGCAGTTTTTACCCAGTAATAATGTAAAATAGCTAATCTAGTTATACTGAGTAATAAATCTTAACATTCAGGTTAACAAATGAAAAGTAAGCTGGCGTTTTAAGAAGTAAAGTCGATTAATTATTCAAATCAAGGTCAGTGTTGAGTTTTTTTCATTGTTGATGAGCATTATAGAGCATTACTGAGGGCTTTTTAAAAAACAATAAGCAATGCACTAGCAATAAAAGTCTTATATGACATATATATGCATATATAACATTGATCAATGATTAATCATCATACACATGATTGCGTCCACAATTCATGTTGGCCTTTTTTTCTTATAACCAGCATTGCTGACTAGCAGTTGATTGGTCGATGCTGTAGCTGCGTGTATTAGTTAGCAATGTTGCGCCGAGGTGTGGTGTTGTGTTTGTCTCGCGTGGGCATGGTTTTGGTGCTCTTGTGCTGCTCGCTCTCTCTTCTCTACGTCATCACCTGCAGTCCTCATACTGACGACCTGCTCACAGCCCCCCAGTTGCCCAGGATGGGCCCCCTGGCCTCACCTGGTGGTCATGGTGCACTCAGCGGCGCCCCTCAGGGTGCGCCTGGTGGGCGGGAGAGTTACCATGCCCTACTGCAGGAGCGTGAGGAGCAGCACCGGCAGCACATTTCCAGCCTGAAGAAGCAGATCGCTCAGCTGAAAGAGGCTCTGCAAGAGCGCGGAGAGAGGATGAAGGGACCAAAGGAGTCTCCGGAAAAAGGGGGAGAGAGACAGGCTGGCATCGGGACCACCGAGGAGAGAGGCCACACTGACCTGCAGGTAGACCTCATAGATCTTTCAGTGAATCCATAATTGGGAAATTTTGTATTGTAAGTTTTATTGAATGGTCTCCTGTAGCTTATCTACAAATGCTCAAATTGTCTGTAAACTTCCCAAATAACAGAATGCAGTAATCTAGGGCTGCTAATGAACTAACTAACTAGTAATTATGCATATAATCAGCTAACCCGTCAGGTATTTCTTTAAATAATTGGATCAACGGTGTGTTGTAACATGGGTTCTTTCCTTTGAAACATGTGCTCAAATCGTCTGTAAACTTAGTGAAAGTGCGACAAGTGATGAGCTTTTAAAGCTTTTCCAGTACAAATACCTACTTTTAAGTTACAAACCAAAAGTGAGGGAACCACAAGGTGCAAGAAGTGGATATATTTAATAACCCCATTGAACTGCATGTAAACAAGAAGGGGCGGCATTAATGGTATGCATATGGACTGTACTGTAGATAGCAACAGTCTAGATTTTGGAACAAGCATGTTCTCTGGCTCATGGTCACGAATGCTAAGACTGACTACTTCAGTGTTCATAAGTGGTGATAAATGGTATGGAATATTTGCATAATCTGTACTCTTGAAATAATTTTGTTGGTACCATAAAAGTGTTCACTTTCAACACCAAGACCTAGATTGTGGGCCAAGGTCAAAGGATTAGAGTATGTGTTTGTTACACTGTAGTTAATTATATTTCCTTTGGTAGTTCTTGGTATGGTTTAATAGTTCTTTACAGGCTATAAATCACTCACTCACTCATCCTCTAGACCATTTTATCCTTCTGGGTCCCGGGGTGATACTAGACCCCATCCCAGTGTTCAGTGGCCAGAAGGCAGGAAACATCGCATTCACATCTAGGGGCAACATCTTCAGTTCACCAGACTGCATCTCTTTGGACTGTGGAAAGAAACCGGAGCACCCGGAGGAAACCCACACAGACGCAAGGAGATGACTCAAACCCAGGCCTGTCTTGCTGTGAGGCGACGGCACCACCATGCCACCGTTATTGTTATAATCTTCAATATACAAAAAGCCTACTGTTGCTGTAGCTATGCATTTTAGTTCTCAATACCTGACATGAGAATATTGTTAGCCCCATTTGACGTTTGGTAAGAGAAGCCATTCCATGCATGGTGGACAGCAGCACGACAACTGTGAAAAAGGTGCTACAGGGCGCTCTAAAGGCCGTATCTGTACTGAAAACAGCTTGAAGGACAAATACAATTAAATTTGGGCATCAATGTGTCATAGTGGAAATTATCTATAATATTTATTCAATATTATTTTTTGTTCTTTGTAATTGAAACACTAAAAATAGCTTGCATCATTCACTCGCTGTCCTGATGATGTGTGTTGTAAGTAAATGGCTAGACTTCCTCAGCTCCCCCACAGCACCACCTATTCCACTGAAGTAGCAGATTCTCAAAGTTCAACCTTTTGCTATTAATCTTGAATTGAGCAAAAGAACGGCATATCCCAATTCCCATTTGTGTATCACTGATATTGGAAAAATGTCTGCAATTACTGTTATGTTGTGTTTGCGCAGGTGTTTTACGGCCTTTACTGATTAATGTACCTAATCTTAATTGATACAATGTTAAGAAGTTCGAATTAATGTTTTATGACACTTTTTTTTTGCAGGAGTTCTTGCGCAGTCAGCTATCCCGGGCAGAGGTTCACTCAGGCATGCGGCTGCCGAGCGAGTATTCGGTGGTCCCATTTGAGAGTTTTACGCTGCAGCGTGTGTACCAGCTGGAGATGGGGCTGACACGGCACCCGGAGGAGAAACCGGTGCGGAAGGACAGACGGGACGAGATCAGCGAGGTGCTGGAGAGCGCTCTGCAGACCCTCAACACACCAAACCTGAACAGAGACAGGACTGCAAGCAAGGTCTATAGCCCTGCCGACTTCATAGAAGGTCAGTCCATATCAGTTTTTACTTAAGGAGTGCTTTTTTAAACAGCTGATAGTTTGATAGAAATCTGGGTCCCAGTCCTCAGTGTCTGCTGGCTGGAGCTCAACTGCTATAGGCTGATATATGTAAATGAGTTCTTGGGACATCACAGAAACAGCTGTTTTTGCAGCTTAGTTTCCATTTATAGACTCTACAGACAGGAGAGTACACAGTACATTTCGAAACTAGAAACTCTGGAAGTTTAGGTTTGCATTATATGGGCTTGTTAAACTGTTAACCCATAGAAATCGGGCAGTTATATGTACTTGAGTAATCAGATATTTGGACACATCTGGGTTTACATGAGTCAGACAATAATCTGATTTTTTTTTTGAAACTCACATTGGAAGACATGACTCAAATGGAAAGTAAACCACACTGTGATGATGCTGCTTTTTTGAACACTTGGTCACTTTGCCTTAAAATATGAATATATATCATCTAGAAGATAAAGAATATTGAAATACTTCATTTGGCCAAGCATGCAGTTTCAGCATTACTCCAAAAGTGTTTGTTGCCATCTCACTGCTTTCACTCCACGTGTGTTGTTTGAGGAATTAGCACTTTTGGAGAGATGTCTTTAAAACCATCAGCATTTAGTCGTATTTAGTTGTACATGTATTTTCTTATGAATAATCTGAAAGTTGAGATTTTTCAGTTTTGAATTTGCACTGTTGCGTGCTGGAAAGAAAGATCAAAGCAGTCAGATATATTTGCACACAAAAAGGTCACATGAATAAGTTGTGAAGCTCCTGCTGACAATTGTAGCCCTTTCTCTTGCTCTCACGCTCACTCTTTTCTGGAAAAACGTCAGAGGTGTTTTTTCACTGTGGCTCAGTATTAGAGCAGAGGGATATGAGGGAAATGATAGCTATAGATGATAACAAAGTACCTTAATAATGCTAAATATTACAGTAATAAGGAGGAAAGCAGTGAAACAGCGTTAATTACTGTTGCATAATTCCTATAGCCAAAACAATGATCAGGACACTGTAAATAAATGTAATGAAACAGGGTAATGAAATAACTTTGTGAAATAAGTTTGACATAAGCACCATGTCTAAAACACTTCCTATCACCCTTTAGTTTCCTATGACCAAAACTTTCCAGCTCCTCCCACTCTTACAGGGCAACCTGCAGCAGTACACCCTCACCATATTTCAGCTTTCTTGTTATCCTGACTCAATAATAATAAAATATGAACAACAAAACAACAAAAAACCTGAAAAGCTTACCTGCAGCTTTAAATGATGTTTGTAATTTGTCTCAGTAATAGTAATGTAATAATGTAATAATGTTTGTAATAATGTCTCAGGATATTTTGATAGCCTAAATGACCCATCAGAGAGTAATATAATAGCATTAAGATATAACAAGGCTGACGTCAGTCCCACAGTAAAGAAACTATTTATTTTAGACCTTCAGTATACTTAAGCATTACGTTATGATAAATGTGAAGCCTGGGCATCGAAGGAGATAGTAATAAGCCAAATATAAATAAAATCATTCTTCATATGGTACTTTTTATTGCTAGGCGTCTATTCCTAACTCATAACCCTTAAAATTACACTTGAGAAGATCATTTTATTTTTTTTTGTATTTGTAGATTTATATCATTTTTAAAATTTCTTTTCAATTGAGGTTGAAAGATTTAGATGTATTAAGACTTACTGACTTTACTTTTTAAATAAAACAAAGCTTTATTAAAGATTTCCAACATTTTCATGTCACTACAGAAAATCAGTTTTAATCTGTAGGCGGGGCCTTGTTTTAGCCACACCCCTGCACTAGAGGCTGCATCCCTGTCCCTAATGGTTACATGATGAGCAGTTAGTTCCCATTGTTTTGAAGTACATGTGCCCCAAAGTCTGAAAATCAGTGCAGTCAGGAAATCCTCTGATGCGGATGCACGTGTGTACAAACATGCACAGAAACAAGTCCGGCTGCTTTATTAGACACACACACACACACACACACACACACACACAATGAGGACCACCATTGTTTTCTATAGATTTTTGTATTACTGTAGCCAAGTAATGCTACACCTAAACCTAAAGCTATCTGTAACTGTAGCATCCGAAAGGCAATGTTTCTGCTCTTTTACTGTTTATAAAAATATTGTAATTTGTGGTAAAAAGCATCTTGTACCATAAAAATGTCTTCACTTGAGCAAAAAGGTTATGTTGTTCTAGCATACGAGGACATGTAGTCCTCACAAGGTAAGTAAAACAAGCACACACACATACACACGTGCACCCAGCTGAAACATGTCTCTTCCCCCACCTCCACAACACACACTCATATACACAGCGGGGTGAAGGTTCCACTCAGAGGTCACAAACACACACACAGTCTCAGGAAATGACCGATTCCTCCATGCGTCCGTCTCTGGAAACTTCACACACACGCGTCAGACACAGAGTGTGTCATGAGTGAAACAGCTCAACTGCCTGAAAGAGAAAAACTACTCATGGTTGCTCTCACTCTTCTGCATCAGCACAGATGCATTTACGCACAGCACTATATAAAAATGGGATCCCACCCTGCAATTATTTCATTTCCAGTCAAAACAGCCATTAAGTGCAAGTTATTTTATTTTCAGGAGATATTTCTGAGGAGATTAGATATAAGATAAGAATTTTCATCAACTGGAAGTCAAAAAAAGATTAATAGCTACAGAGAAAACGGGTCTAGGACACCAAAACTCTCCCTATCAGATAAACAGCACTTACAGCTTTCATCTTTTAAAAGAGAAAATCAACACTCTTGTTCAGATCTGAAATCATATACAGGTGTTTCTGCCCATCCTTCCACTCTGAGAAGAAAGCTTAAATGCTATGGGTCTGAAAGGACCTCCCTGTGAAGAGGAGATCTGACAAAGAAGCTGCTGGTGTTCTCAGAACAATGGAATGGCATGTACTTAGCCTGTGCTTAACAGCTGTTTTGACCGGAAATGAAAGGTGGTCTTTGACTGTAGTTTAAAACATTGTCTATATTTATGATATTTATAATGTATTTATTCATAAAACATTTTTTTTATATCTGTGACCGCTCGTGGTGCTTTGCAGATGTGACAAATAAGTAAAAATTGCCATTGTTACAGTTTAGTAATGTAGTTTTGTTAATGGTGATGTTGGCTGACTTGCAGGAGCTCAGTGGGCTGATATGGAACTAAATGTGCATTTGCAGCTAAATGTTGCACCACTCCTCCTCAGCTCATGCTACACACTCCTCAGTCCTCATATTTGATTATCTAATGACTCAAGTGCACTCTGGTCTGGTTAACAAAGACGGGTTTGTAAGGAAACTGAAGAGAGCCGGAGTTCATTTCTCAGCCAAAGCATGCGGTCACTGAATCCTTACACTGTCCGCAGGGCAGCGGCCAGCCAATGTCAATTTGCCCAGCTGTCTTGCTAAAATGGGGCCAGACTGGGAAAACAGCATGAAAAACAAACTTCATACTGTTGAGCGACCCAACAAATACGCCCAAATCTTGACAGATACACACCCCCCACACACACACCTCCTTATCCAACATGTAGTCAGTCAGAAAGACATGTCCGGTCTCTGAAATCTAGCTTCTTTACTTTTTGCACTGGAGCTACTAGATCAATCTAGCTAACAAGTAATGTAAGTTTATGCACTGTGGTTTCTGTCACTGTATGACACACTATTATTTATGAACATGGACTAAAGTATTTTAGTGTGGCCAAAAACAGTAGCAGCTGTTTATTTCCGAAGTTTGTTTGTACTTGTGTTCATGTTTATACACAAAAGAATGGTACCCAGAAGGAAGTGTGGGATTGCAGTGCTATGCGGAAGGAAGATAAAGGTTACCAGGAACAATACATTATGATAAATTTAGACTGATATGAGCAATATTTATGGAGCTACACATACAGAAGTAGTGTCTCTCAGTGTGGTGTTGGGCCACCATGTATGCTAATGCAACATGCATACGTCTCAGCATGGAGTTGTAGAGGTTCCTAATGGTGTCCTACGATAATCCATCCCATGCAGCTTGAATATTCTCACACAGTTCCTGCAGATTTTGCAGTAGGGGTGGAGGTGGACTGACACCAAGCCTTCTGGACATGTGACACATGACACATGACTGTTCATCTTGCCGCTGACCATGGTGTCTCCACACATGGTTCTGTTGGTCGTCTCCACCAAGACACTGGGGGACTTGTCACTGAACCACTGTCATTCTGAGTCACTTCGTGATAGTCTGGCACGGCAGGATGACTTGTGGAGGGCATCGCTGCTCACTGAATGTCACAATCGTGACACTTGTTTACAACATGCCACACCCCTGCGGACTCCCGCAGACTTTCATCCTCACTCACCCTCTTCCTCTGGATAGTGCTGTCGCCCCACAGAAGGGCCTGTCTGTGATTTCCGGCCGGGGTGTCCAGGATCCTTTCTGTGTGTAGTTTGCATGTTCTCCCCGTGTCTGCTACGGTTTTCTCCCACAGTACAACGGCATGCTGTCAGCCTGATTGGAGATGCTAAATTGCCCCTTGTGTCTGTCTGCCTTGCGATGGACTGGCAGCCTGTCCAGGGTGTTTCCTGCCTTCCTTCCATTGAGTGCTGGGATAGGCTCCAGTACCCCTAATGACCCACAAGGATAAAGCAGTTTAGAAGATGAGTGAGTGAGTGCATAAATGAAATGTGCACAAATGTAGTCGATCAGTTGCAACCTAACAGCGTGTCATAGAGTGTCTGAAATCTGCTGAAAACACAACACAGACTAGAATGTTATGCTGATCTAAACTGGTTTATGCTGGTCTGGTGCTGGTTTAGTTGGTCACCCAACATGGTCGTGTTGGTTGGCCAACATACCAGCATCCAAAACACAACGTACTGTATGTTGGTTTTACTGGTGACCAGCATATCAAATTGTATTGTACGACCAAACATAACAGGAGGACAATGCGAGGTCAGGGCGGAGAGACAGGCAAAGGTCAGAACCAGGAGAATCAGACAACGAGGCAACCAAACAAAGAGAGGAATCAGGAGAACAGAAGGAGGTCGAAAACCAGAGAGGCAAGCAAACGGGCAAAGAGAATAAAGGATAAGGCAGGAGAGGTAGTCAAAGACAAAGAGGGAGTCAAGGCCAGAGTAGAATCGAGTAGAATAGAACGCTCAGTAGTGAAAACAAGGTTGGCAAAACTTCACGAGGAGTAAGTGTGTGTGTGTGGTGTTTAAATGCAGCCTGTGGAAAGAGTCACAGATGCAGCAAACAGTATTCTGGAGAGGCGGGGCGTGGGAGTGAGGTATGATTGGACGACTGGGAACAAGTGGGGGTGACGTCATCAGGTGATGCACTCTGGGAGATCGGTGGTGTCGGAAACCCGGAAGCGTGACAGATCCCATTAACTTCTGTTCAATATTAAGGATGTGATACAGTTATAAGAGATATAAGGTTTTGTTCTGACGGCAACAATAAAAGGTTGTGTTGCTGGTGACCAGACTTGGTTATTGGAGCCACATAACCAAGTCTGAGATTATTTAACCACTTCACATGGTTTGAGGAAACTGTGTGATGATTTAAAAGTGCAGTTAAAAAAGATGTTTAATTATCAAATATCAAAATGAATATCAAATGTCACTTTTTAAGTCATGAAAGTTTCAAAAATCAAATAGTAATCTCGTTTTTGAGATGCAGATGGCCCTGCATTAACAGTATGCATTCTCATAAGAGCCATGAGCTGTGTCTTACAATTTGGTCAGTTTGAGTTTCTTTGCTCCAGGAAAAGGGAACATAGCAGGACTAACGCAGCCTCAGTCACCAAGGCCCTACAGGAAAGTCTGTTCTCTCATCAGCCATCTTAGCGATGTTCTTCCCAGCCATACAATACCAGACTATCTCTTTGAATGGGAAGAGACCAAAATACTCTAAACTGAAGGTCAGATTACCGTTTCACAAACATGTTTGAAACCACTGATAAGATCAGGCAACAACACTCATGAATGGTTTATAGCATTTGCTTCTATAACACAAAATAAAATTGACTGGTTTGTTCCAACTACTGCACTTTGCAGATTTCCACAACAAGGAGGCTTTCCCGTCTAGCTCCACAGTACTTTCAACCCTTTTTTGCTCGTGCCGCAACCAGCAAGTCGATTGGCTCTTCCTCCTGAAGGGCTGGACGTTCTCCATAAGTGAATGCCATGTTAATCGAAGTTTTCTCATTGATATTTCAATCTGTGTCTAGTGTCCTGCCATCTGGAGTATAGAGTATAGCATACAGCGTATAGTGTATAACATAGCGTCTCTGCTTTCACACAGCGACCAAAAATTTCGGCAATGCAGTACATATAACATAAATACCATCATTGTAGGAAGCATCACATAAAAATGCCAATAAACATCAAACTTAAAGTTAATGTTACATTGTAACCATATAAAATTATTATTTCATTCATCTTCTAAACTGCTAATCCTTCTGGATCGCGGGGGGTGCTGGAGCCTATCCCA
The DNA here is from genome assembly GCA_034552555.1 of Semaprochilodus insignis. Lineage (NCBI taxonomy): Eukaryota > Metazoa > Chordata > Actinopteri > Characiformes > Prochilodontidae > Semaprochilodus > Semaprochilodus insignis. Next base: position 9,271,124 of record CM067490.1, on the reverse strand, counting down.
GCTCTCATTGGGCGATAGGCAGGAAACACCTTGGAGGACAGGCCGCCAGTCTATCGCAGGATCATATGAATTTTATGGAATAAAACGTTTAACATTATGTAGTGTATTGCTCAGGTTTGGATTTCAGCTTTCACTAAAGTTTTCCTGTAACTGTTGCTTCACTGCAGCGTGCTCTGGTTATAGTTTAAGCCCTTGAGGCTTAGCTTTGATGTCTCAGCCATTAGTGGCCTGCATTGATTCAAATGGCCTCTATAACAATCCTGCGTTTGCAGTAAATGGACTGTGTGTGTGTGAAAAGGAACAAGATGGTGCTGATAGGCTCTGAGGAAGAAGCAGATTGTAACCAGTGCTCTAAAGACGTGAGAACCTTTCCTAGTGTGTCACATGCGCTTCACCTTTGAAGTCTCCTCTCGTTGCACTTCAGTGACAATAAAATCACCATTTACGGTTTCTCTGCTTGATTGAGACTTCTACTTTTGCTTGCAGGCCAAGGCCATCTTTTGAGAGGTTCTACTGATGATAACATAAAGTCTTATATCTATAGTGTACTATGCATAGTGCCCCAGATTCAACATAATCTCAATTGTTGAAATACAGCACAACAGTAAAGGACATATAAATCCATAAACAACCTCAATAAGTTATCTTATTTAATAGAATAAGAGATATAATATTAGCACATAAATGACATTAGTGCATAAATAACCTCAGTAAACACTCCTATACTCTGCAATAGGGGATATTAGTGCATAAATAACCTCATTAAACGCTCCTATACTCCGAAATAGGGAACGTTAGTGCATAAATAACCTCATTAAACATTCCTATACCCCGAAATAGGGGATATTAGTGAATAAATAACCTCATTAAACACTCCTATACCCAGAAATAGGGGATATTAGTGAATAAATAACCTCATTAAACACTCCTATACTCCAGAATAGGAAACATTAGTACATAAATAACTTCACTAAACACTCTTATAATCTAGAACAGGAGATATTAGTGAAAACATAACCTGATTAAATCCTAAAATACTCTAAAATGGTAAATAAAAGTCTTCTCATATGCACTAGAATATTAATTATTAGTTCATGAGCAAACATAATAAATGCTCCTACAGACAATAACAGGATATAGTAATCCATACAAAACCTCAATAAAGGCTCCAGTATACTAGAATAGGAGATATTAGTCCATAAACAACCACTCAATAAACATCCGCATGTAATGTAGTGGGATAGCAATTTGATGCGTAGAATGTTTTCAACAGCAGATGGAAGAGCAGCACGAGTGAAACGAATGCAGAGACAAAAGTTTCGTGCAGGCTCCTCTTGTGAACCAATTTTCGTCCACAGCAAAGAGTCTGTTTGGGTCTTTGATTTCTGACTTTGATTTCCGATCTAAACAATAGAACTTTTGATGGCGTTCAGTACAGATCCACTGAAAGGGTTTTGTTGAATCAGTGTGAGAATATGACGCCCATGTTGATGGATTAAAGTGTGTAATGGAAACTGATTTAGCATGGTCTTCGTGCGTGACCGTGCTCCAGCTGTTCTGAAGGCCTTGAGGTGAAGTCTCAAATGTTTCTGCGACCCATGCGCTCTGAAAGCCACCTAATTCATCATTAGGAAGCGGAACTAAGTGCACAGATTCCATTCCCAATTAGCTCAAAGGGGCACGCCGGTCTGAAACAGACGTTAAATGGGGCTTATTATTTATTATGGAAAACCAATGGTTCAGTTTTAATTAAAACGTTTTATTTTAGCTCCCATAATGTTTTGTAATGTCATTAAGGCTAACACATTTACACAAGTCTAAATATGTCAGCCAACAGCAGTTTAGCCCTGCCCATTTGCACTGAAGTTACGCTCAAACTGCCAGAACAGAGCTCATTTACGTATTTCCCTCTTAAAGGTACAGTAACAAAACAGCCTGTTTAGTTTTGGTGGGGTTTGAAAATGTTCATGTAAAAATGAATTATAACCATTTCTATATGTAAAACCCACATTATTATAAATGGGGAAAAAAGGCGAAAAATAAAGCACAAAAAATGTAGGATATGGGTCCTTTAATGTATTATTTGGTGTATTATGCAGTACTATGTACATACATACATACATTACCCAGCATGCACTGCTGATGCACTAAACACAGAAAATGTCAAATAGCTATTATTAATTTAAAATGATATTCTTTTTGGTTGTGTGTGAAAGGTCACTTAGGGCACAGAGCAAATATTCAAATGATTGTTTACAATGATTATTTACTAAGTATAATTTGTATATACTAAGTATAATTTGAAATCTATCAGTGTTTAAATGGTCCAGGCTTTGCTTTAGTGCACCCACAGCCACTTTAACTCCTCCATCCTTCCAATCTTAAAAGCCAATTTTAGTTAAAAGTTGCTCTCAAAGACGTGACTGATGTTATGTTCCTCTTCAAACAGACATTAAAGGTCACCCAAACATCCACCCAAACTCACCTCAGCTGCCTCACACATTTCTCACTTATGAGCATCTACAAAAACTCAAGGAACAAAATAGTTTCCAAAACTGGAGCCCAAAAGTTAAAAGTTATAGAAATAATGAGACAGCAAACATTCACCTACAAGACTTGGTAGACCTCCAAAACTTTCCCTGACCACCAATGGACTGATCATCTTAGATTCCACACCTCAGCATCACCGAATGTGTTTGGCACTATTAGGACTGGAAAATCAGAATGTGCAACCAACTTCTAAGTTAGTGGTGGGTTAACACCCTGGACTGAGCTATGCAACACAAAGTCACATTAACAGAAAGACCACCCTATTACTGCTAGTACTAAATCAATGTGCCATAAACCGCCTAGAGCAGCTCGTTGGGATTTTTTAAAGACCCCGTGCCACCCCAACCAAGCACCACTGTGGAATGACAAGCGAATTCTAAATTGTAGATAATTGGTCACTGTGGCGTAAAGCTGGGATTACTTATGTCATGCATCTATTTGCATAGCAATACTGAGCATAGCTTCAAAGTAATGGCAGAAAAATGTAAATTACTACATAACAGTTCTGGAGGTACGTGTAAAAGCACCCTGTCTAAAAGCCTTGGAAGCCCCTATATATTTGCCCTAAGGGCAGCCCTCCTGTTTTGAAAAGAGATGGACTATTTTGGCTCTTACAACAGCTAAACGGATACTACTGGAGGAAAAAACATCCTCCCCCCTTAAGAGGAATGGTCTACAACAATGACACAGTTAGCTGGCTATAAGAGAGTGACATACTCTGTACTGAACAAACTGGATCAATATCCTCTTACATGGGGCCACTTCACCAACTGGCTGTATGTAACTTAAAGGTCAACTTAATTTCTCAGCATTGTAAGCAGCCTGTGGCTTTTGCACAGAGTACCGTGTACCAGTGTGCTGTACCCCAGCTAATTTTTTCCTTCCATCTTTGCTTTGTAAGCGAATTGAAGTTTTTTTTTTTAACCTTTTAATAAAGTGTTCATTTGTAAAAAAAACAAAACAAAAAAAAACAAAAAAACAAAAAAAAAAACAGTGGACCATCTTTCTATTTTGCTTATTGAAGTTTATGCTTATCCCTAAAATCCTAATTACTTGACAAGTGAAGCTACGCCTGTACTACACTAACAGCGTGACCTTGAAATCATTAACATGCTCAGACTTTACATAATCCAGCCTATTAGAGATCACTGAACATCTCCACATGGTTTGAGTCAATTGCATGATGATTTAGGCATGCGGTTAGCACCATGCAGATTGGTGGGGTATCAGTGTCTGTTCTTCTTGATGGATTACATTTGGAGGGGAAAACTGAAAGTTAGATTCCAGCAGTAAGCAGAGTCTTAGTGTCTGTCTGTGTGTCGCCCCCTGCAGGTATCGCCCGTACAGAGAAGGATAAAGGGACACTGTATGATCTGTCGTTCCGGGGAGAGCAGCCGCAGCAGTTCCGCAGGCTGGTGCTTTTCAGGCCGTTTGGGCCGTTAATGAAAGTTTCGGATGAACGAGTGCAGACGCAGCACATGCTCATCAACATCATCCTCCCGCTTTCACACCGAGCAGACAAATTCAGACACTTCATGCACAACTTCAGGTACAAACTACTCCACTCTCTCTGTCTCTGTCTCTGTCTCTGCCTTACAGACTCTACATCTATCTTACACTTTCTGGCTTATATGGTAAAATATGTAAGTATATATTTGTATATAGGTTATATACTCTGCAATGGTGTGTATTAAATTGGTTGGTTTAAAATGGAGTCACAGGCTTCCTACTGATCCTGGCACAGATTTATTTTTCTCAGAAAATACTAGATTCTACTCTCGAAACCTCAAGTTTTCACTGAGCTGAACACTCATGCATAATTTAGAGCCTGGAGAAAAGAGGAGAGGAGAGGACAGGACAGATGAAATGAGAGGAAAGGATTGGAGAGCAGAAAAAGATACAGGGAACAGTAAGAGGAGAGGAGAGCTTTCATACTTTGTCAGGGCATGGGGACATAAACGTGTCCTGTATGTATATATAATTTCAATTGACCCAGACATCTTTCCCAGTCATTCGGGAGCACTTCTTTTGGTCAATTCATCATGGAGTTTACAGACAATTTAAAGAACAACAGGCATTTTCAAATCAGGGTCCAAACCGAAAATATACAAGAGACGAGGTTTTGTTCCAACAGCGGAGATCAGAATAGTTTGCAGTGGTGGTGATGGTAACCACCACTAAAAGCTGGTTATGAATACGCTGCCTGATGTCTGTGGAATTGTTTTTCAGCAGTACACCTACTTTTGTGTCTGCACTCAGTATCCAGTATAGTCCATCTGGTTCTCTGTATACTTTGTTAGCCCCTTTCACCCTGTTCTTCAACCATCAGGACCCCCACAAGACCACCACAGAGCAGGTATTAGTGGGTGGTGCATCATTCTCAGCACTGCAGTGACACTGACCTGGTGGTATGTTAGTGTGTGTTGTGCTGATACGTGTGGATCAGACACAGCAGATCCACACCAAACCACCCTGGATGACTTTGTTTACATCTCAACAACTAAATTATGATGAAATTTAGAGAACTTGGTGGAAACAGGACTTTGGCCCTGCTCTGACCTTATTTTCTTACGAATTCCTGAAAGCTTGTGAAAACAAATGCACCCACAAGCGCACACTAAAGCATAGCTCTCCAGAACTTTATCTTTGTAATGCTAATCTTGTGAGAATGTCTCGGTTATTTCATGTATTTTCTCTGTAACAGCAGAGAAAGGGCAAAAATAGCAGTGTGTGTGTTTCTGGCAGAGTGTTTGAACTCTCTTTCAGTCTGTTCGTCTCTCTTCAGAACTCTGCTCTGAACGCATATGAGCGCGTTTGCCCGTCTTAGCACTGAAGGGCACCTGAGCGAGATCAGACACAGACGCTGCATGTGAAATGTAATCACAGACAAAGTTCTCTGTGTCCCTGAACAACCCCAGAGCGAGTGCACCGAGTCAAGCCCGCCAGTGCCCTTGCAGTTGTCGGTTGGTGGAGGAAGATAAAAGAAAAATGCAGAGTCAGCATTCTCCCGCAATGTTTAGCGTCCGTCTCTCAGAATGTGTCTCAAAGTGCTGGAATTTCACACTGTGTCTGTCTGAGCTCCTCTTTAGTGTTTGGTTCTCCTCCTCAGAAGGTGCTACGGTACACCAGATAGTTCCTAAGTATTACTAGGCTGATGGTGTCCCAGGTGGTTACTAAGGTGTTGCTTGGCCACTGCTATGGTATACCAGGTAGTTACTAAGGTGTTACTAGGCTGATGGCATGGTACCCCAGGTGGTTGCTAAGGTGTTGCTTGGCCATTGCTACGGTATACCAGGTAGTTACTAAGGTGTTACTAGGCTGATGGTATGGTACCCCAGGTGGTTGCTAAGGTGTTGCTTGGCCATTGCTACGGTATACCAGGTAGTTATTAAGGTGTTACTAGGCTGTTGGTATGGTACCCCCGGTGGTTACAAAGGTATTGCTTGGCCAATGCTACAGAATCCCAGGTGGTTACTAAGGTGCAGCTATCCTGTTGCTGTGCTAACCCAGGTTATTACTAAGCTGCTGCTAGGCAGTTGCTATAGTATTTCAGCCTGTTACAAAGATGCTGCTAGCCTGTTGCTATATTATCCCAGGTTGTTACTAAGGTGCTGCTAGCCTATTACTATCCTATCCCAGGTCATACTAAAGTGCTGCTAGACAGTTGTTATGGTATTCCTGGTCATTACTAAGATACTGCTAGCCTATGTCTTTGTTATCCCAGGTTGTTATTAAGGTGCTGCTAGCCTGTTGCTTTGCTATTCCAGGTAGTTACTAAGGTGCTGTTAGGCTGTTGCTATAGTATCCCAGATTGTTACTAAGGTGCTGCTAGCACTATAAATTTGCACTATAATGTAGATGCAGCGTCACTCTTCAGTGTATTTCTCTAAGAGGAGTCAGCATTACTTTAAAATAGTCATCATGCATTTTTCAGTGCATCTGGAGTGAGCGTTGGGGGGGATGAAAGCGCATCTGTTCAGGCACAATAATCTGATCTGTGTGTATGTTTGTTACTTCCTCAGAGAGGTGTGTATAAAGCAGGACGGACGAGTGCACCTCACTGTTGTCTACTTTGGCAGAGACCAAATAAATGACGTCAAAGGAACTTTGGAGAACACATCAAGGTACGGTTCATCTCATATGTGTATATCATGTATATATCATTGATCTAGAATGCTGTTTTACCGAAGGGAAAAGGTCCTCTAATCACTATTCCCTGATTTAGAACGCTATATACAGTAGAATACTGTTTTAGATAACAGGAATGATCCCCAAATCATCGTTTCCTACTCTAGAACACTATATACAGTAGACCACTATTACAGGGATCAAAAAAAAGTTCCCTTATCAGTACTCCCTACTCTAGAACACTATTTATGGAAAGGAATTATCCACTAATCAGTATTCCATACATTGGAGCACTATAAATCCCCATTATAGTGAACAGAAATGGTCCCCAAGTTGCTGTTCCATACATTGGAGCACTGTATAGCACACTGTTTACGGTATGTTCTGTTAGGATAATGTTATTATACTGTTTATATTATTAATATATATTGTTATAATGTATATACATAATTCATAATTAATGTAAACAGTTTTGTAAGCTTACATTGCATGTGTTTGAGCACCACGGTATTCACATTTCATCCTGTATGCATTGTGGGTATTCCGTGTCTGCTATGGCACGTCATTTGTGTGATCCCTCTTGCAGTGCATTGTGGGATTTTACAGTATACAGTATATTTCTCAGTGTGATTTCGGACACTGTAACAGAGTGCACTGTACAGTGAGCAGGGAATAGTTCCTCTCAGGTCGTGTCCCCTTACACATCAAACAATGTCATGGTTTTGGTCACATGACCTGCGGTCTCCTCTGTCTCCCTGGTCGCAGTACCATGCGATCTGCTTTGACATTCAGTACATGAATAATTTCCTTTCATGTACACACGAAACGGAGAGCTGAAGCTAAACCAGCCTTCATGAATATATTCACTTGCAGAGGAGTGATCTGATGAATAAAATATTCACTCTCTCAGTATACGGCTACCACTCGACTCTCAGAGCACCACGCAGGAATTTCTCATTAACACACTGTGTTGTGTGGATAAGGACACACACACATACACACACACAATGTCTCTTGTCCCTGCAGGTTTGAGAGTGTGTGTGGAAAGTGCTTGTGTACAACATCAGGTCTGTGTTAAAGTGACCCTTCACCTGAGAGAACAAATGACAAACCCTCTCTTTCTTCTTTCTCTATCAATCAATCAATCAATCAGTCAATCAAAATCTATCTATCTATCTAACATCTATCATATATATATATATATATATATATATATTTATGACATTATGCATTATCATGCTGGAAGTTAGAAGATGGTAAATTGTGTTCATTCGGGTGATGAGTGTTTACTATTAACGTCCCAAAGTGTGCCAAGAAAACACCCTCCCACACACACCATTACAGCGCGTTCACCAGTTTGGACCGTGGACACAAAGCAAGTTGGGTTCATGGATCCTTCTGTGTACCTCAGCAGAAATAAAGGTTCATCAGACCAGGCTGTGTTTGTCGAGGTTTAGGTTTCACATTGCAGTTTAGAACACACTAAAGACCCTAGCACGAAGTACTCACATCCTGTCATCACCTTTGGTGGTGCACTGTTTTCTGATGGCATCGCAAACCTGTGTGCCACAAGACTGTGCACACAGATGGCATGTGAACCTGAAGCACTTCTGCCATTGCAGTATTCTCTGTGAAATATGATAAGTCACTCAGTACAGCACAACTTAACTATTAGGAGTCCAGATACGGAATCAGAATCAGGTTTATTGGCCAAGTATGTTGACACACACAAGGAATTTGGTTTCTGCAGTTTGTGTCTCTCTAGTACTGTACCAATATACACATAACTAACTGACAGTGCACAATATGCACAATGACTCCGCATATACACAATAAATACAGACATTAACAATATAGAGTCTATAAGCATCTCTTTACATACATATAGTGAATCTGCCTTTCTCCCTCTCACTTTTTCACTCTCTCCTTTCTCTCTCTAAAAAGTGGAACAAAATGATGAATCTTTATCTTTTTAAAAACTGCTAAATATTCAACATTTTTGCTCTGCATTCAGAACTGCAGTGCTGAAGAGCAACAGTGGCTTAAGTGTCTCCTCTGATTCTAAATGTGACCACAGAGTAAATAATAGCGGGCGTTCCTCTGGATTCTGGGAGAAGAGGATGGTTATGTGGACTTTTCTCTTTCCTTTTCCCTCTCAAATAAACACAAATTATTCATGGCTATTGATTCACCTTGGCCAAAGTGATGTGTGTTCAGGCCTCTTTAAAGCGGAGCAGTGCAGATGGAAAGTTTGGGACTGAAGATGGCTCTGTTAGCACATCACACAGCATAGGAAATAAGGGCAGCTCTTCAGAGCAGAGTGAGGAGTGGGGGGTCTGGGGGATCTAATAGAGGACGTGTTTATAAATTAATCATGGAGACTGCATGTTGTGTGGATTGCCGCAGGCTTTCTGACCATTCGGAACCATGCCAGATGATGTGTGTCGAGTCTGGGTATTGATTGGCAGATTTTCTCTTAGTTGTCTTTAGCTGCACACAGTGGATTGTTATCCAAATTACAGCCAGTTGCTTTGAGTGTAGTTAACAACACAGAGCCATTACACAGATACAGATATACAAAGCTGGACCGAAAAGACCCTTAAAGCACTGTGCAAAGGTCAGAGACCACCCTTCTTCTATTTAGTTGCTGGTCAGACTGGCCTTTAAGTACAAGTTCTTCATTTTTCAGATGTTTCTGAGGAGATTAGATATTAGGTGCCAGATGATACTTGCATATGTATGGAGAAAGTCAAAGGAAAACAAACTTGTTTAAATATGTGTTTGGGATTACTTGGAACATGAGAAGCAGACAGTGCGGCTCATTTTTTAGTCCAACAGGAAGAAACCCAGTTTTTGCATCTGTTTACCTCTCGACAACGGGTAAAAAGCAGTCCGAGATTTACTCCTGTCTGGTCACTTGCTCAGTCACTCTGTCTTCTTCCATCTGTGTAATGTGGTGCTGTGAAGAAGTATGCAGTCCTTGCGAGAGGTCTCGTACCTGCTTCTCCTAAGTTACTTAGCATTATAGCAGGCATTACATAATGTTGCTTTGAATGTATCTTTTTTTTTTTGCTAATTGTAAAGTTTTAGACTTGTCCACATTAGTAAGTCTGTCTATTTTAAGTTGATGAGTTAGGCATGCAGTGTGGGTGTAGCTGGTGGGGTATAAGCACCAGGGGTGGGAATGCATCATGGCTCCAAGATGCATCATGATTATGTCCTAAAGATTTAATCAACTCACAAAACATCATCTGCGTTTCACTTTACTGTAAAATAGGTCTTGCAGGATGCAGGATCTCTCTAATACATTATGAAATAACAAAGGCCAGGTCTAGGAAACAACAGTTCAAACCCTACATAATATTCTAAATTCTATTAACATATGCTATATGTCATATATGAATGGCTGAAAAATGTATGTGGTTAAAAAAATGATGCACTATTTGTCCATACCCTGGTAGCTAAATTCATGTAGATTGTATGACTAGATAAGATAACCCACATATCACCTGGTAGTAGGATTCAAGTTCTGTAACCCACCCTTGCTTTTAATACCTGGGTTAGCTCATGTCTTGAAAAGACATATGTGTTCATGTTGTGGGCTCACCTGACACTTGTTAGCTCGTGGCATTTTACCCAGCAGTGTTCTCTAAAACCAGGCCTGCAAGTGGTAGATACGGTTAGTAGACAGCAACAGCTCCATCTGTTGGCCAAAACAAGCAACGGGAGACATCTGCCCATCTGCTCTGCTACAGGTCTTTCTTAGGACTTTGCAGCACGTTTTTCATTTGTTGTTAAAACAGGGGCATTTCTAGGGACAGTTCCGGCTGGGCAAAACGGGGACATCTTGTCATCCTACTTCATAAGAACACTGCTTATTGTAACAGCTGCCATGACAAATTGCTAACTGGCTAACATGATTATCCAGAGTTAGGCTCTGAATTAAGCATTTGCTGAAGGTGTCGCTATAAAATTGCAAAAATGTCTGTTAGATGCTTCAATTTGTGTACAGGTTAGAACTGGCAGTAATATCTTTCTAGATGAGTAAAGTGTTATCTAGGTGCTAACATAACATAGAAAACACCATTAAGGTGCTAACAAAAATAGCATAGTGGTGTTATTTGTATATATAAAAAAACCACTTCTTATAAAGTCAAAGTTCCTACATTAAATACAGCAATATAAGCTCACCGGACAAAAAATTAGTCACATGTGTCTGAAATGTATCTAATAGTTTGTAATGCCTGCATGAGCACGAATAATGCCTGCTTCAATTTGGCATGGACCGGACAAGTTTCTGGATGTAGACCACATCAGTGGTCAGCAACTCTTGCATCAAAGAATTGTGCAGTTGGGCCAGATTTGGTGGATGACTTCCCTGACACAATTCTGAGGAGAATTTCCTGTAGGCTGGGATTTTTACCATTGCTGGTAGACCCATATGGCTGTACGCTTCCATACACCTTCAAATTCAGCTACTTTCTTCACACTATGGCCTTTGGTACTCCCAAATGCAATCACTCCTTTTTGCCAATCATTAACATCTGCTTTGGAGCCATTTTCCACACATGGAACGAGACATTCACTGCACTGCCCCCCCCCAGATATTTAAAGCCTGATCATCCTTGTGCAACATCATCTGCAACCTAAAAGTATTACCACCTTAAACACGTGACAGATTTTTTTTCCACAAACTACAGACTGCAGTCCATCTGTTTGTCTGCACACCCCTTATACATTGTTCTTCAAAGGTCAGGGCCCCCACAGGACCACCACAAAACAGGCATTATGTGGGTGGTGGATTCTCAGCACTGCAGTGACACCAACGTGGTGATGGTGTGTAGGTGTGTTAGTGTGTGTTGTGCTGGTGTGAGTGGATCAGACACAGCAGTGCTGCTGGAGTGTTTAAACACTGTGTCCACACACTGGTCACTCTATCAGACACTCCTACCTTGCTGGCTTTAGATGTACAGTCAGAGACAATAGCTCATCTGCTGCTGCACAGTTTGTGGTGGTCGTCCTGTAGTTCTTCATCAGTGGTCACAGGACATTGTCCACAGGACATTGTTGGCTGGATAGTTTCGATTGGTGGACTATTCTCAGTCCAGCAGTGACACTGAGGTGTTTAAAAACTCCAGCAGCACTGCTGTGTCTGATCCACTCACACCAGCCCAACACACACTAACACACCACCACCATGTCAGTGTCACTGCAGTTCTGAGAATGACTCCTATTAGATAGAGATAAAAATATCACAAAAATCCCTTAAAAAAAAAAAAGATAAAATATTTTTTATTTTAGGTCTTTTTTTTACTACATCTTTGCTTTTAAATAAAAAGCACTTGTTTGGACTTGTTTAGCTGCTAAGAGGGCGTCGTCGCTCTCTTAAAAGTAGAGCACTTAAACTGAACACTTAAAGCCTAAATCAGCTTCTGTAGAAACACTCCAGCAGCACTCAGCTGTTTTAAAGCCTCTTTGTGCAGCGAGAGTTTCTACCTGGATATTTAAATGAATGTTTACGATTACAGATTAGCTGTGGAGTGGATGGACAATCTTCACTTGGCGTTTGGAATAAAGTAACTGTAAAAAATTCCCGTTCCTTTCCCGTTTTCCAGAGGAAGTATGTAAGCTGTTGTAATAGTACATGCTCGATTTTTTTTGGCCCTGGCGTTTGAAATAACAGCTTTGCTTTGGAATATACATTAGAGGCTTGTATCTGAGCCACGGCTGAACTGTGCTGGTTATGTCTTTCATAAGGTGCGTGGGGCTGTAGTTGCTTTTTCTTCTCTCTGCAATACTAAATGCCCCAAAAGAGCCATGTCCGCCTGCGATTAGAAAGCACTGCAGTTATAAGAGGACATCATCATCTTTTTTTCTATCTAACGTGAGGGAGAGAAAGAAAGGCTTGTGTCTTTGTAGACTGATGTAGCATATAGGCCTAAATAGTGTACTGTTCACCATATCATTGTTTTTCTGATGTCATAAAAAGAAATGTATTTACGTGTGTTTACAGCTATGCAGTCTACAGCAGTTTAGCTCTTCCGATTCACTGAAGTTATTAGGTACGATTTAACCTGGACTAGCGTTTGAATGAGGCAGTCAATCAGAACAGAACTCCACTTTTAAAGGGCCCATACAACACATTTTTCTAACATTTTGATTTTCTTCATTCTCATGTTACATTTGATTATATGTACTAAAAATAATTAATTTGTACATGACAATTTTCTAACCTCTCTTCATCTGTTACAATTAAACAGGCTGTTTCTGTAACTGTGTCTTTAAGGTTAATATCTGTAAATGATTTCTTGTCTGATTGGCTGCATTATATGGTGTCCTGTTCAGTAAGCAGTCCAGGCTGAAACACACCCTGTAACAGCATGAATGGGTACAGCTAAACTGCTATCTGCTGAATAGGTGGGTATACATTAGTTTTTGTGACCTCACAGAAAGAATTCAAAACAATGCATTTTGCAGCTTATGGACGTGGTACACTTTGAAAAGTTAGCAGGGTTTATATGCTATTTTATATAACTCTTTTATTTCAGATAAAAAACATGGAGTAGTTTTTCATTTTGTGAGCCCTTTAATACTAAGGGGAGAGATATACTTGCTATTTGGTTGTGCTTTGTGTCATGGACGTAACTGTTCACATACTGTGCTATACATGTTACTGGAGGCTTCCTCTAGAGGGCAGACCACTCCGTTTGTCCAGCATTTTCCACCGTGCATGGACATAACAGTATTGGATTTATTTCTATATCTATTTTTAAATATATATACTAATATATACTCTCGCCAGCTGTTCTGTCAAGCTTATCTGTAACTGTGCAGCGGCAAGGACACATTATATGGATGAGCGTAATTGCGGACTTGGTCACACAGCCTTTCTTGGTCACACAACACTTTCCGCTGTTTTGATGCTGCTGAGTGCCTGCACTGCCTCTAGCATTTACTTGTACTGCGCCTAACTTCTGAGGATGGACGCAGGATACGCGAGGCAGCCATGATGCGTACGAGAACATGTAGTTAACAGTAAGTACATCTTTACCCTAGGAGATAAAGAGAGGCTGTAAAGTGGTGCAGAATGAATGGATTGAGCTATTTTGGTACTTGTGGCCACAGAAATAAGTCAACCTCAGGGATAGAAAAAAATTCATTGCAAGAAAAATTTTGCATATTGGCCCTTTAATGCCTTAAAAGGCCCATGTCCTACAAAGTAGCCTTTGTTGGCAAATGCATGTTAAAGGTGTTTATCGTTTCGAATAGACAAGTATGCACTATGCAAGACGTGCAAGATATTTTTGTTCCTCCTCACCACATGGACCTCTCGACCGAACCCATTTATCTGTTTCTGAATGTGTCCTCTTTCTCCAGACAGCAGGCATGCTGGTGTGAGTATGTGTGTCTGCCGATATAACAGGCTGGCCTGGAGCTACAGTGGAGTGGAAAAATGTGATGAACAAACTGGAGAGGAGGAAAAAGGAGTTGTTCTAGACAGTCCCCAAACCTCGAAAACAAGCCAGTATCACAAAAGGAAATATTTGCAGTCTGCTTTGGCCAAGGGCAGGTTGAATCATACAAACACACACACACACTGTTAAAACACCAGGCTTTGTGCTAAGCCCGTTCTGCTAATATGCCTGAAATAAAATCATGTTTGCCGTCATTTAACGGTTCCAAATCTGCCCTGATTACTGGCCCATTTACGCTGTTAGCAGCTTATTTTGAAGCATTAACGGTTTGAAAAGGTTTTTATCTGACGTGAAGCGGCTCCCACAGCTTCACGAAACAATGCGTTCATGTGCTAAGAATTCGGGTCTGGGGAAGTGGAGAGCCCACGATATCAAACACAAACACACAGAGGTCCAAAGTTGTGCCATATTAAACTGTGAGTGGGTTGAACTAGTTGACTTGGGCTTTCAACCTGCTATGTTTTAATATGGTGGCCCGTATCACATAAAACGAAAGTTTCTCACCTCATTATTACATTTTCAAAATGTACTGTTTACTCCATATAAGCTGAAAAATAGTCTGTATTTAATTCATAGCTTTTGTGATTTTATCAGTATATTTACATCTTACATTATATATTATATATACGTTATATTTTTACATCACAGCTTACAGCAGTTTTGCCCTGCCCATTTACACTGAAGCTGTTTTAGGACTGCTTTAGGACTGCTTTTTTGAGTGAGTCCTTTTATGTCTGATACGGTCAGCAAGCTTAGTAGCGATCTCTCCAGGAATATCTGTCTTAGTGCTAATGAAGCACTAATGTTAAGCAGCTGCTGTCAATCCCATCCAATTGTTAAGCCTGATGTAAATAGCCATTTCCGGGCCCAAATGCGTTGCAGACCCCCGAATCACAGAATGTGTAAACCTTTTCACAGTCGCTTCCTTGTTTGTTCAAGCATCATTGTGGGTAAAATGGGTCTAAATTCTTCCCACTTCAATCCGCTTGTTAACACGTACAGGTCCAAACCTCTATTGAGTCTTCTGAGGGTCTTGTCTTTCCAGCATGCTGCAGTGCTGCGTTCCCTGTTGTTGGAGCCAAAAATGACTTATTTATCATTCTAGTGCTTTCCTTGTGTTGAGATAGAGAGGAGGAAATGGAAATGCAGTTCATAAGATAAGCTAATAGTTCTTACAGTAATGAAGAAAAACAAAGATGTCACTACTGTCACTGGACTCTATGTTAATTAGCTAGTTAGCTGTTCTAGGTAAGATTAACAACCATTGGCAAACCCCAAACTGCCCCATCGTAGATCTCCTTGATACACTATGGGTTATATAAGGTGTTTCTTGCTATGAGCACATCCTCCTGTTCCAGTTGTTAGCTGGTTCTATCTTCACTTTCTAGCTAGCCTTAGCTCTGCCATAGTTAGATAGTTAGCTGTCTTTGTTAGCCCTTGCTCGACCGACAAGTCTTCTGAAACATAAAGATGCCGCTTTATAGCAGGAAATACCCTATAAAATCCATAGCCTGTATCGGGTATCTGTAACAAGCCAGTTTGGCATATGCTAGCTAGTTAACATCAAAGCCCACTGGCATCAATCTCAAACTTTTCTTCATTCGTTAAAGACTTGTAAGCGGTAGAATGATAACTGAGTAGTTTTTTGGACTCGGACGTGAAGGTTGATACATCACAGCATAACAAGCGGATTAGGAATAGCTTTTGAAGGGCCAACATTATAGCTATAGAGACATTGTTTATAAGGAAGACTGTTTGAATTACAAATGGGAATAATTGTAACGCTAAACGTACATGCGTCCAAGGTGAACATGATTACAGAGAAAGTCCTGCAAAACAACAGCAAAACCGGCATTGTATTTTGTGTTTTGAAGATGGCTGGTCAACCAGCATGACGAAACTGGCTTTACCAGCTAAAGCAGCAGAGACCAGCTTAAACCCGCATGGAATGCATGATGGTCCGTGCTGTTTTTACTCTGCTCTGAGTAGAAATAGCTGTGTTAGCCAGGTACAGAGAATTAGGCCGGGAACATACTCAACATAAGCGAATGCAAAAAACAACAGCCGGCCAACGCATTGTGAACGCACGGGCTTCTTCTGTACAAACTCACTGTTCTACTTTGACAGTTAAAACACTCAGTACAGTACAGTACACAGAGGACAAATCAGAGCAGGATCAGCTGTTATTCCAAGACCCACAACAGCTAAATGTGGAAAGCAGAAGAGACCCATTGACTTGAATTAAATGACGATAGTGTATTATCTATGTTTATGTGGGTGAATCATTTTTGAGTGAAATTCAGCTGTTCGTCTGCTTTGGCAGTCCTCACGGTAAGGCCTGACGGTCGTTATCGCACCCCTTGCTGTAACGCTCAGAATGCAGCTTGCATTTGTGCATTATGAATTGCGTCAAAACCGTGTCTGTGTAGCTCAGTGTGTCTGCGTTCACGTCATTGCGTGAAGTATGCTTCAAGTCTTGTTCTGTTCTTTTTCATTCAGAATAACTGTTGAAAGGAAAATGTTGGCTAGCTGATTAGGCTACTCCACTCTTATGCTTATTAGGAATAGCTGTCTTTGGGCTTACATAACGGGGAGCGCTGGATGATCGTTTGCCTTTTTCTCTATAGGAATTGCTGTTTTAGGGCTTTTTCATCCTTGTTATGTTGAGTGACAATCTGTGTCTCATTTCTGGACTGCAGGCTAATGATGCAAGCAGGCAATAGCTGTCCACAATTTCTCCATCTTTCCTGTTGTCAAAACCTGTTTTTGTCATACTGAGATGAAGTCCTTCACTTCTCACTTTTCACTATAACCTCCTCATAAGGGCTTTCAGGGTTTCCTGACTTTCTGCTATGATGAAGAGAGCAAAAGAAGAGCAAACAGTGCTGCTGAATGAGACTTGATCTAATATCATCACTAGAGCAGGAATCCTGTGTCCTTGTGGAGTGCAGTGAGCTGGACACAAGCAACAAAAGCCTGACCACTAATATCTTTGTAGTCCATTTATAGAAAGCCCACGCAGTGAAATTAAAGCCTGATTTAGCAGCGCAGTAAAGAAGAGTGGGCTGTTTTGCTCAGCAGCGATGAAATCTGTTGGGATTTACTCTTTCATTGTGCTTTAGCTATTTCTCATTTTGCACATTGTTGTTACAGTTCTTCTCTTCTTTTCTGGCCCTTTTCTTCTGTTCTTTTTTGGTTTTGTCTTGTCTGTCCTCTTCTCTTTCTCTTCCTCTGGACTCTACTTTTTTGGTCTCTTTTCTTCTCTTATGGCCTATTCTTTTCTCTTCTATTCTCTTCTGATCTCTTCTTTTCTCATCTCTTCTTTTCTGGTGTGTATTCTTTTTTCTTGATGTATTTTCTTCTCTTTTGGTACCATATTTTCTGGTGTCTCTCCTCATCTGATCTCTTCTATTCACTCCTCTTCTGGTCTTTTCTTTTCTGGTCTGTCCTCTTCTACTCTTTTCTATTCTCTTCTCTTTTGATCTCTTCTTTACTGTCTCTTCTAATTTCTTCTCTTTTATTTTGAGCTCTTCTATTCTCCTAACTTCTGATCTATTCGGGTCTCTTCTATTTTCTTCTCTTCTCTTCTGGCCTCTTCTCTTCAGTAAAGTTAACAAGTTATGAATACTCTTAATTGCAGTGTATCCTGACATGGTGAGATCTCACTGTAGGGATAGAGAATGTTTCCCTCCTGATCTCCTGCTGTGAAGCTCTTCTGCTGTGACTCGTGTGATATAGATGGATCTCCTTTATGAAGGAACTCTAATTAGGCGGCCAGCCGCCAGCCTGAGGAGGATCTTTTTTTCTCTCTCTGTAAATGAGTCTTAGAGATATTTTAGGATCACAGTCCAGTGTTTTTAATCCACACATATTTGAAACTTTCATCTCCTGTTAAAACCATTGTGCGGTCTGGCTGCATTTACTTCTACTTCTACAACTTGTTTAGTAACTATTAGGACATATTCAGTATTGATGATTAATTGTTTAGTATCTGCTATGGATGTTTCAATATATGCAAGAAACTACATGTATAATCTGATGTGAATTCTTAGACTCACTTTCATAATTCCAAAAATATATATATATAATATCTACTATAAGTGATTCTAAGAATTATTCAGTGTCTGCAATGAATTATCCAGAAACCAGATACTATAAAGTATTGAACAACTGCTATGAATTATTTGCAAAAAATATGAAACTAATGTAAGTCCTGTGATGAGGAATTTAATTGTGTGGACCTTTAGAAATCTGTTCTACTGCTTAAATGTAACAACATAATTGAGTTACTAATTACATAAATACAGAAAAATAATAAAATACATCTATATGTTTTAAGTGTAGAGAAGGAGATTAGCTGTGGTGTTTCGGTTCCCCTTCTGTATAAAGTCAGTACACATCTGGTTATGATGCTGCTGAGACTGTTTGTGTGTGGAGGTCAGACAGGTCGACAGTCAAGACTGCAGCTTTGTTAAATGCTTTCCAGTCAGCAAGGCCAAAATTCTTCCATTAAAATTGTATCCCCCTTGTTTATGATGAGTTACATATTGTTCTTTTAAATAAAATAAAAAAATTCCTTTCCTTATACAGTTCACATTCTGGAGATCTGAGCTTTTCTAAAAGTTGCAATTTTGAAGACTTTTAGTAATTAGTTAAAAAAAAAACTGTGCATTTTCTGGTGTTATGTTGGTCCCTATTGTTTGGCGTATGCATTTATGGCATCCTACAAAACACTCCTTTAAACCTGCAATAAAGTATGACTAGTATCGCATTTATAGCTAAACATGCAGCATTTAGAGATAGATAATAGATACTCTCTAAAAAATATTCTTTTCCACAACCATTTATCTTTTATATCTCCTGCTCTGCTACAGTAACCCAGTTTTAAAACCACAGCAGTGTAAGTGGAGTCGTCCTTTGTTCTAGTGTTGCAGACTCAGGCTAGTTTGTCTGCCTCTTTTCTTCTGTTGCGTCCTCTTATCTCTCTCCTCCTCTCCTCTAAATCAGCACTGTTTGACCTTGCAGGTTCACTTTGTTTGCAGTTATGCAGTCTTAAGCTGAAGGAATAACGCTTTGTTTAAAATGTCTGGAAAAAGTATTGCAAAAAAGCTGAGCTGCACAATAAATATGAACATACACATGAAAAAAAACTTTGACAGAATTTTGAGACTGAGGTTGAGAGTGGACACCTGGCCAAAAATATCCAGCAAAGAGCGTCTTGGTGGTCAGATACTGACCTGTTCATCAAAAGATGAGTGATAGTCTCTAAAGGTGAAGCTACCGTGTAGGGGCGGCCAGTGAGTAGAAATACAAAGGAGGTGTATTCAATAAAGTGGCCAATAAATTGAAGTACAAGGTAAGTGTTTCTAATGAAGTGACCAGTGAGTGGAAGTACAAAGGAGGTGTTTCCAAAAAGGTGGCCAAATAGTGGAAGTGTAAGCTAGGTGTTTCTAGTATAGTGGCCAGTTAGTACAGTGTGTTGATGTTTCTAGTAAGCTGACTCTGTGTGTATTTAGCAGGAACTCTTGTTAACGTCAGCTCTTTGTCTCTTCATCAGAGAGCTGAATTTCCGGAACTTTACTCTGATCCAGCTGAATGAGGAGTTTTCTCGAGGCCGTGGTTTAGATGTGGGTGCTCGAGCATGGAAAGGAGGAAACGTCCTGCTGTTCTTCTGTGATGTTGACATCATCTTCACCTCAGACTTCCTCAACACCTGCAGACTGAACACCCAGCCAGGTGAGAGAGAGGGAGGGAAAGACAGAGCAGCAGGGAGGGGCTGTGAAAGAGGGAGAGGGTGCAGGGAAAGAGAGATTGTGAGAGAGAATGGGAGACAAGGAGAAAGGGAGAGATAGAGCAGAAAAGAGGGAAAGAAGAGGTGTCAGTCTCTGATTTATGCGATTCAGGGCATCATAGAATCTCACATTTCACGTTCACTTTGATCAGTTTTTGTTATTTTGGTATTATTGGTATTATTAAATGATTAGATTATTTAATACACTGAACACCCGAATGTAACTGGATGCCAAGCTTCTTTTGGGGTTGGAAGTAACCTAGGAATTTTATTTTGGCCAAAAAAAGTACATATTACTGAAGCTGCACTATGTAACTTTTGGATTTGGTGACCTCTCAGGTGCAAATGTGTAATTGCATGTGCAGAGTGCAGAAGAACTTACTTATCTGTTATCAATTATTGTGTGACATTAATACAGATATACAACCTGGTCTGAAAAATTCCTAAGTGGATGCCTCTGCCTTTTAAACGATTATTTCAGGCTTTACAAGGTGACTCGCAGCAGCACATACTCACCATATTTTAGCCTGTTTTTATTCTCCTGACTCAAAAATGACACTTCTTTCAGTTGCAACATTCCAAAACTGGTGCAGTTTAATCACTTCAAGGTTATGCATCATGGATGCTTCAGTGAATTTGTACAAATGAAAAGTACTATTACGATGGGATTTCTTTTGACATGGAGAGATCTGAATCCGTTGTCAGTAAGTTTGCTCTTTCAGCAGAGGCCACTTGTCTGCTTGATAATAGTGTGTCATACAGTGTCCAAAAACACATCATCAAGTCTATCAGAGAATATTCAACATCTCCACACCAAAGCGAATGTGTGATGACTCATCCTTGCAGTCAGCAGAGGGCTAAAGTCGACTTCAGACACCACACATACCTTGACTGAATGACTACATTTGTCTAACTTTGATCTTTGCTAAACTATTGCTTTAAACCCCTTCCCTGTGTCTGTTTCAGGAAAGAAGGTGTTTTACCCCGTACTGTTCAGTCAGTATAACCCGGCGGTGATCTATGGCAGCAGTGAGCACGTTCCGCCCATCGAGCAGCAGCTGGTAATGCGGCTTCCCTTTTATCAACGTGCTGTAACGATCAGTCATGTCACGTGTGATTGATTACAGCCCGGGGTGCGATTAAATACATGTAGTAATTACAAATATGCAGCATTTACATTCTGGAGCAGTACACGGGGATGGATTTTGATAAACCTAGATGTTCTTATAGGTAAAGTAAAGTCAGAGAGTGAAGAGGAATTCCACCATTTTGTTCATAATCTGCCAAAGCCAGTGTACCATTCCTCGTTTTATTATTCTGCACTCTCTTTTGTGTCATTTTCCTGGGTTGCACTCTTTGAGCTAGATCCACAGGTCTTTGCATCATAGAGACTATACAGAAATCGTGCCCTTGTGCTTTTGGGGCCATTGCATCTACAGTTTTCATGCAGTGTTAATTCACACATGATTTTTCCTCATATGAAAATGAATGTCAGAATGTTAAAAAAGTTCAAATCTGCCACACAGGACATTGCGTACACTCCCCCTCATAGCCATTACATACAGACTCTAGCAACCAGCTGGGACGACATAGCAAAGTCCTAGTAATATGTTAGCTACCATCTGAGATAACAAAGCATAGCAACACCTTAGTATCCAACTAGGATAACATAGCAACACCATAGCAACCACCCAGGATACCATATCAACATGTTAACAACCGTTTGGGATTTCAATGCAATGGCCTAGCAACATCTTAGCAAATATGCAGGATAACATAGCAACAGCCTAGCAACACCTCAGCATCCAACTAGGATAGCATGGTAACATCAAAGCAACCACCCAGGATACCATAGCATAGCAAAGGCCTCGGAACACCTTAGCATCGAACAAGGATAACATTGCAACCGACTGGGATACCATATCAACACCTTAGCAATCACATGGGACACCATAGCATAGCAAAGGCCTAGCAACAGCAATCATCTGGGATAACATAGCAATTGCCTAGCAACCTGCTAGGATACCATAGCAATGCCCTAGCAACACTTTTGCAAAAATCTGGGACAACATGTTAGCAACCACTTGGGATAAAATAGCAATGGCCTTGTTCATCCACAGACTTCCTCCTGATCAGTGTTTGAAATATAGACAGTCATTCAGAGTGGTTTGGTGTGAAATGTTTGATTGTACAGTCTCAGATTTCTATACAGTGGTGGTGATGGGAACCAGGCCACCACGTGGAGAAGACAAATATAGCCATTTTATTTACTGTCTAAAACCAACAGTGAACCTACACATGTCTTCTGAGTGTAATATGGAATGGTGGTAATCTGTTTTCTAGTAGTGGTATTTCCTGTACTCATCCATCATGAAGGGGTTTTGAAAAATACTTTTTGAGGCCAAACCTAAAAACAGTTATGACAGAGTATTCATAACCTTTCATCTAACTTATCTTTGTGGGAGCTCATCTTTTAGAGGCAGACATCTGGTTCCTATCACCACTACAGTGAACAATTCACACTAAACAACTCTAAATGACGTTTAGATACAGATACAGATAGTAATATCAACACTTTATGTCTGTATTTAAAATGGTTTCTCCTCGTTTCTAAATCCAGAGAATGTTGTTGAAATGATTGTCTATGGAAATCAGCAGTATGATAAAGATGCAGCAGATAAAGATCAGGTTGAAACATTCTGCATTATCCCTCAAGATTAGCATATTTATCATTCGAACGTAGAGAGATTGAATATGAGGACTTTAATGCATCTCAATTTTCTCTCCACAGGTCATTAAGAAGGACAATGGCTTCTGGCGGGATTTCGGCTTCGGAATGACCTGCCAGTACAGATCTGATTTCATCAACATAGGTAAATATGCTGCACGTCAGCAGAGAAACACAATTTGCAATCAGCCTTCATTGTGATTGTGAAAATGTATGCAAATGGCCCAATTAAAAAATCATTTCTGTCCAGACCGTTGTTTCGATGAGTCTGCAGGGTTATGGTAGCTGGGATTGTATCTGCCTGTCAGAAATAGTTTTAAATGTCCTTTCACTTTTTAGAAAAATCACTTTTAACTTTTGAAGTAAATCTAAAACATTTGTACTTTGCAGAATAGTAAAAACAGACCTAAGCAATGTCTACATTAACTTACATCAGTAGTGCTTTGAAAGCCCAACCATAACAGGATGTGTACGTGTAAGCACTCAGCAGCAGCGTGACTAAGTTACCTCAGACTGCAGCAGACTACACAGCAGGAGATGACTGAAGGACTGCTGTGTTTTCATTTTCACCTGTAACATGGCTCAAAAGATAACAGCTGCACAGACTAAGCTCGTTTTGCACTATTATTTGTTGTCTGTGCTTGTTTTGTGTATGTTGGTGTAAAGTTAATGATAAAGCTCATACCTGAGGAAAAATTTAGAACAGATAAATCACCCACTAACCTCCTTAATTCCAACATATAATTTTATAATCAAACAGTGTAGCTCTGCATGGTTTATCTGCACCATCTATCAGATTCTCCACTGGTTAGTTTTTGACAACAGTAGCACTGTTGTTCAGATATTAATTGTGTGGCAGTCCATTCTTACCCCACTTTATCAGAAACACCTAGCTTGTACTTCCATTTTCTCATCCCTACATTAGAAACACTTACCTTGTACTTCCCCTCACTGGCCACTTTATTAGAAACGCCCACCTTGTACTTCCACTCACTGGCCACTTTATCAGGAACGCCTACCTTGTACTTTCATTTACTTGTCACCTTGTTAGAAACACCTACCTTGTCCTTCCTTTCACTGGCCACCTCATTAGAAACACCTACCTTGTACTTCCTTTCACTGGCCACCTCATTAGAAACACCTACCTTGTACTTCCTTTCACTGGCCACCTCATTAGAAACACCTACCTTGTACTTCCTTTCACTGGCCACCTCATTAGAAACACCTACCTTGTACTTCCTTTCACTGGCCACCTCATTAGAAACACCTACCTTGTACTTCCTTTCACTGGCCACCTCATTAGAAACACCTACCTTGTACTTCCTTTCACTGGCCACCTCATTAGAAACACCTACCTTGTACTTCCTTTCACTGGCCACCTCATTAGAAACACCTACCTTGTACTTCCTTTCACTGGCCACCTCATTAGAAACACCTACCTTGTACTTCCTTTCACTGGCCACCTCATTAGAAACACCTACCTTGTACTTCCTTTCACTGGCCACCTCATTAGAAACACCTACCTTGTACTTCCTTTCACTGGCCACCTCATTAGAAACACCTACCTTGTACTTCCTTTCACTGGCCACCTCATTAGAAACACCTACCTTGTACTTTCATTCACTGGCCACTTTATTATAAACACATATTTTGTACTTCCACTCACTGGCCACCTCCTTAGAAACGTCTACCTTGTACTTTCATTCATTGGCCACTTTATTAGAAAATACTACATTGTGCTTTCTTTCACTAACCTCTTCATTAGAAATACCTAATAAAGAGGTGTTTCCAATACTCCCTGGTCACTCCCAGGTCACTATAATAGAAACACATTGTTTTTTTCACTTACTGACCACTTTATTAGTAACACCTACCTTGTACGTCCATCCACTGGCCGCTTTATTCTCCTGCCACAAGATCGCTGTTTGGCACCTTCTATTTGATGTAAATTAGCAAAATAATGTAATTTCAAAAAGGCTAATCATTTTGGATAATATCATAATTCACATTACATATACAATGTTTAGAAGTTCAGCATCCACAGCTTACAACACCTTCCCGCGTCCCTGATGTTGCATGTACCTCTTTATGAGAACTGGGTTGTTATTATTATGACCTTATGACCTTTAGCCACCTTTAGTCTTGCATGGTTGGTTTAGTCTTGATTTAGAGCATTCGTTGTTCAGTGCTGCTTCTGTAGAGGAGAACTTTACTGCTGAGATCTACTTGAATCTCAGTTGTGTCATTCGCCATCTGTAGCCTCATCAGAGTAAAACTGTCAGGCCCGTACTGAAAGAACGATGGCTTTCTGTATGAGCCATGTTCCACCTGATGGGTCCCAGGTCATGTACGCAGAATCAGGCTATTAAATGCCTTGAGACGGCAAGAGAAAATTGCCAGCAGAGGCATCGTCGGCCAATTGGGGTCCATCTGTAGGTGAAGAATTGCAGTAATTTGTGCTGTTTCTGCGGAGCGGTTGCTTCGGCCTGTGCTCCTCTAAACATCAATCACACAGAGTCAATATGCTCTTCACTCGCTTGTCTGAATTTTGATGAAAGTGCGTTTGGTGTGTTTGCAGCTCCATATTCTCGGCTTTTAGAGCTCATTCAGACTCTTAACCCTTTGAAGTCAAGTACCACTGTGATTTTATATTAAAGGGTCCATATAAGATTTATATATATATATAAGATTTTTCATGTGTTGTTCTTTCTCTTTGAAGTATTTTTTTTTGACAATTGGGTGCGAGAAACATAATTAATATAGTCACAATTGGTTGTACATAAATGTTTTCCAACCTCTCTTTATTCCTTGGAAAGAAATATGTAATTCTGTTCTAATTGGCTGCCCCTGTTCAAAAAGCAGTCCAGGCTGAAACACTCCTTACAGCATCACTTTTGAGTGGGAGGGGCTAAGCTGTTTTAGGCTGAATAAGAGGGTGTATGTTAATGCGTGTTAACATTTACATATATCAGTCAACAGCAGTGAAGTTCTAAAGTTATGAGGAGAGATTCAATCCGCCAATCAATACAGATCTCATTTACATATATCAGTCTTAAAGTCACAGTAATGAAAACAGAATGTTTAATAAATAAATGATGAATGTAGTTTTGGTACATAAAGCAACACAAACATTATAAATGGAACTTTATGTGTGTTTGTAAGTAAGAGAGGGGATATGTATGTATGTAATACTGATGGCAAGCATTAAAATGGGTAGTGCAGTCCAAATTCAAAACACGGGAGAGAGCTGTCTGCTTTCGCCCCCTCCTCCCCACACTCAAAGGCTGAATCAGACTGCCTTCCCAAAAACACTTGAAATACGATAAATGTAAAGCGGGTCCAAACCACGTTTGGAGGTGGTTTGAAATGCGGTTCCAATCAGATGTTCACGGTTTCTGGAGGCTCTGGATGCTCAAATCAGATTTCATAGTGTTTTTTTGCTTCCTTTGGAGCACAACAAACAAAGACGATGTGAAATCCAGAGTGACGGAAGTTCTGGGACTGGCCGCATAGTTACTGATGTAAAGTGATTCATTATGCAAACATCGAACTGGGTTCTCAAGGGAAATGGTTTTTATGCAGCAGCAACCAGTACCCAAAAGAAACAGTACAGCAGGAGTTTTCTCTCTCTCCCTCGTTAACTGTTAACTCCCTTCTATCCAGTAGCATTGTGCACTCAACATTCTTAACACACTTTTATATGCATTATTTAAGAAATGCATATCCTAAGTCCTTATTACATGACAACTGACATGTATGTTGATACCACAGCAACCCATGCAGATAGGTTGGTGATGTCTGGACTCACAAATCTGATCACTTGCAAAAAAAATAATAGCGCGGACAGTTATCTCAGATGACCTGGTTTGAGAAACGAATCCGATTTGCTTGCAGTCTGAACATAGATGAAGGTTATGGGGGTTGCCAGGTTGATTACACTAAACCTACAAAAACACACGCAACAATAAACTTTGACAATGGTAAGCGCTGATCACTGCAAGTTAATCTGCTAGCTGAACACATGTGCAGTGTTTTTACTGTTGGTAGTTAATGTTATTTTGTTTTAGCATGTCAGTGAAAGCCAGCACTAGTTGGGATCACTTCACCAGCTGTGTCTCAGATACTCGCTGCTTTGATAACCCAACTGCATATGGATCTCAGAGTATGAATATGAGTACTCGAATGCTGAAATTATTCAAAATGCTCCTCCCTACTAGCAGCAGTGATCAATGAATTTGGGACAGTTAACATTAACTGAAGTGCCCTCAGTCTTTTAGCCTCCCTGGGCTCTAAGCTACCTCCATCTTAAAAATCACCAAATCACCAAAATGTACTGGTGTTTTACAGCGTCTCTGGCCAAGGAGCTTTTTAGAAGGATGCAGAGGCTTTTTAGGTCATTTAGAATCTTAACGTTATCTATGTTCATCCAGTTTGTTTGCCTGCTTGCATGACTGCAGCACACTGTGTATGCCTGCCAATTTGTTTCGCATTTGGCAACCCGGGCTGTTGAAATGGCACTGGGAAATGAGTGGTGGGCAAGATCACAGGTCAAAGCCCAAACAGTATTTCCTTCATTTCTGATGACATATGATGATCATTTACATATTGCTCTTTTATTATCTTAATTGTTATGGTCTTTGCATTTTTGCCAGTCCGGATCATTTTTATCACCTTTTGTAGCATCAAATAAGGTAAAAATCTCAGCTCAGGAGCTGATTCTAATCTATAACTGAATCTATTCTAACATTCCAAAATCAGTGATTTGCCACAATAAGATGCTGAACAGACTTCATTCTCTGTCTGTGTTTCTTGTCCCTCAGGTGGTTTTGATGTAGATATTAAAGGCTGGGGCGGAGAGGATGTCCATCTCTACAGGAAATACCTCCACAGTAACCTGCTGGTGATTCGTGCTCCGTCCCGCGGACTCTTCCACCTGTGGCATGAGAAGCACTGTGCGGACGAGCTTCCGCCAGACCAGTACAAGATGTGCATGCAGTCCAAGGCCATGAACGAGGCATCGCATGGCCAGCTGGGAATGCTTCTTTTCAGACATGAGATTGAGGCTCATCTGCGCAAACAGAAACAGCGCAGTGCTGCCAAAAAGGCCTGAGAGTTGACGTTTCGCCATGCACTTGCACAAACACACATGTACAGTGTGCAAAAATTTGAATACCCTCAGCCCAATGATAATGAAAATCTTTTTAGTGCACAGTTTCTTTTTATTTGCTTTCCAACATGTTGGAGAAAAAGAACTATAAATAACCAGAAATATAAATGTGCTATGACCTTTTTCCACAACCCACTTTTTAAGATTTAGTTTTTCCTGGAATCTGTTGAAACCAGCAGATGAACAGTAACTGTGCATTAAAACATCTGTAATGTTCACTTATTTTCACTTCAAAACATTTGCATATGACTGTAGAGTTCACCCAAATCTAGCACAGCTGATCCAACTAATCAGGGTCTTCTGTACAAAACTGAATAGTGTGAAACTTTGCAGGAACATCAGAGTCATGAGGTTGAGACTTTAAAGCGATAGTCTGGCAAAAGTGAATAGAATGAAGGTTAAGTACAGATACATACCATGCCCCGCCCCAGAGCCAGTAGTATGTAGAGGGTTAGAAGATGAGTGAGTGAGTTAAACTAAGTGAATAGAAATTGGGAAAATGCAGTATTTGAGTGTGTTTACCATAGAGGACGTGTTAACTTATTTTTGCCTAATTTATAAGGTACAGTAATATGAAACAGCATGTTTAATTCTAAGGGATGAAGAGACTGAATGAATCATGAATTTTGATAAAACTGAATGACGTTTTTGGTACACAAATCCATATAGAATTTTACATTTGGGGTTTGCTTTGCCAAACTATTGCTTTAAAGAGAGGAACAGGGATGTAGGTGGAACCCAAGTATGAAGATAAGCCGGATATGGCAGACGAGCAGCAGACAGCAAGGTGGGCTGAAAACCACTGCTGAGCGGATAAGGCAGAGTGGGTTTTCCTCAGAGCCTCCTTCACTCTTCATATTGTCATTAGTGTCACTGAGTCTCAGAGACACACTTTCAATGCAGTACTGTAGCTGACAGCTGTGCACAGAGGGACACAGGTAGTAATGGAATTGCATTACACTGCCCCCTTGTGGCCATGGGAAGAAATGCAGCAGGCTGTGTGAGACTGTGTGTGATTTTTTGGATTTATAT
Source organism: Semaprochilodus insignis (assembly GCA_034552555.1). Taxonomy (NCBI): domain Eukaryota; kingdom Metazoa; phylum Chordata; class Actinopteri; order Characiformes; family Prochilodontidae; genus Semaprochilodus; species Semaprochilodus insignis. The sequence goes on along the minus strand of CM067490.1, from coordinate 9,242,253 downwards.
TAAACACTGTGCTCTCAGAAGTATCAGAAGAATGGCAGAGATGACTGTCCCAGTAAGGTCTCGTTCAGTGTGTTTCATTTATTTATGGAGCTCTTTTAATTTCAGGTGGAGGAGAAAAATGACCTAGTTATGTCAAAATGTTGACTTGGCATCTCAAAATAATGACTTGTTTTGTCTTAATAACGACTTGTTTACTTGAAAACAAATTGACTTGTTATGTCAAAATGATCTCGTTTTCCTGAAATGCTCACCCACTGTTTCAAAGTAATGTCTTGTTTTCTCCATATAATTTCTGGTTTTCTAGAAATATTACACAGTATGTCAAAATAATGACTTACTTATTTTCACAAAGTAAGTCTCTATATTTACATAGTATGTCAATATTTTGAGAAAATAAGACATTATTTCAAAACACTAAATCAATATTTATGATATATTTTTGACACAATATTTTTGACCAGAAATAGAGAATGTGATGTCCCATAGGGAACAGACTTTAGGTCTGGGTTATTTCAGGTATCACATTCATTTCTGCATACTGAGTATTTATTCAGCAAATACAGTACCGGCCAAAAGATTAGACTGCATTAAAGAACCTGTTTCTCCACAATGATTTGCTGTGGGAATGGCAGAGTGATTCAGGACCTGCCTGACTGCCACTGACATTTAAATGGGAAGTTGATGTGTCAGGTCAGACAATTCACTGTCACTTTGAGCCTGATTGCCTGTATTGATGGTGGAGAGCGGCTGTCAATGGAGCGTCAATCATTAATCCAGTGGAGGTGACAACGTTTGAACAAACTCACAACTACAGCAGGAGTTAATATGACGATTGGTTCAAAGAACTATGAGTTTAGAGAGTTATATGGGTTTTTTTGCTTTTATTTTGTTTTTGTTTCCCACTATTTGGACCTACTGGATTACTTAGCTGGGCTTACTGGATAACTGAGCTCTTGAAGGAAGGCTCCATAACTTTTAACCCGAACTCTATTTGCTGCCTCTGTAGCATATGTACAATCAACATGAACAATCGTTTCAAAAAGTTTCTTATTATACAATGGAACAACTGATGGAAATCAATGCTAAACTGCCTGTTAACATCTATTGTAAGTGTGTTTGAAAGGGCTCGTATGAATTTTCCTCATTTTCTGAGATTTGCTGTAGTATGTAGTATGTAAACATTGTTTCAAAAGTACTGCACACCCCATACAGTCCATATATGGAGACTAAGCTGCATAAACAGCCTATAGAAGTTCATTCACACTGAACTTATAATAAGCGTTTTGACCTAGACTGCTTCCAAGGCATTTAATCATAATAAAGCTCATTTACATTTACAGTTCAGTCCAAAAGTCTAAGTGCTGGAATCTTAAAGAATCTTATAAATTAAAAACTTTTAGAATCTTTAAAAAAATAAACCAAAAAAAAGGAAAATGAAGAACCATTTTTTTATTCTGTGTTTTTTCCTGGTCACTATTCCGACTGAAGCAAATTTGTAAACCTAGCCATGTTGACCTTAACTGTACAGAAAGGTCAGATCAGATTTTAAGTCTTACCTCTTTCAGTAAAGCTCATGTTGAGACGATTCTCAGGTCGTTTCGATCTACTGATCTGCTGAGACTTTTGCACAGACTTACGGAGATCATGCCAGTTCCAATGCATGTTGTCATTAAAGGTGAACACACCACCAAATACCAAATAACCCTGGAATTCATGTAAGCACTTAGTGTTAAATGAAAAAGGAACGCAAAGTCGACACATGTTCACCAGTGATCTCAGGCGTTTAGACCCAACTGTATATCATCCCTTAGAATGAAACAGACGGTGCCTTTATGACTGATATACACATCACATAGAAATGAATTTGGGCTGTTTTTGGTTCATAATTAGTAGGGATTCACCATTTCTATACCTCCAGAAACCTGTTGAATTTGTTGTCAGCAGTAATCGACAGTATGATCGCAGCTAGAAATGATCTATTCTCAAATATTTCTGAGAATATGCAATGCAGTGTTCCAGTAATGTTGTAAAGTAAGGTTTGGGAATGTTCCCTGCTAGCCAGGATACAGATGCAGCTGGTAGAGATCGAGAGGGAAGAGATCTGGAGTTCTTCATTAATACTGGCCTATTACCATTAGAAAGTTGACAAGGTTTGTTGTTTGTTGTTTTTATTGCCTACTTGATAACTAAACTAGCTGAATAAAGAAATACTAAAGCGTTTCTTCAACCCAACCTTGATCTGCTGCATTTGTGTTGTAGTGTTGACTAGCACAGGTTTCCCTGAACTTACATACATATAATGGAAGTCTATGGGCAGATGCTGAAGGCGTGCACCACAGACATGACAGATGGAGATTAAGCTGAAAAACGCTGGACTATTCTTTAATGTAGCTTAAGGGAGAGAATAGGGTGATTTCTGAAGTGATTTCTGAAGAACTAAATCTTGTTTTATTATTCTTAAAGAATGTTGTTTCATATTTATGATTTATTTATCCATGGATGTTATTTGCTGTTCCATGACAAACAGAAATACTGCAAGTCTCCCTTTTTCTGTTTGTCCTGTTACGCGTCCTTAATGTTTAAATATGCATGCTTTGAAATGAGCTGTAAACAGCAGGACTTTAAACCATGTCTTAGAGTTAAAAGACTTGAAAGGAAATGGACTTTTCAACTACATTAATCAATGATGTGGCTCAGAAACATCCTATCCTGTGTTGTGTGAATAAGAGGTTTTATTTGATGTTTGTTGCATTTATTTGTGCACAATCAACTTCAAAGACACAGAAGCATGAAGAGTGACCTTCTGCATGTTGATGAATGAAGCTTCTCCAAAGCAGCGTGGAGCTTCTCAAAGACAGATAACTGCTGTTTGGACAGTGGCACTGTGAAACAGTCATTCGGTGACATCAGCAGGGTTTAAGGCGTTGCCCTGCAGGACTCTAACACGCAGGACTGTACTGTGCTATTACATTTGTTAAGAATATTTTATGGAACAGATCTGGGTTTTTTTGTAAAATTAATGATTTCAGACTTTTATTACTGTATTTAAAATAATATTCTAGATTTATTATGGACAGAATTTGAAATAAATTATAGCAAAACAAGCTCATTGTTTGCTTTATCACTTGTCACTGAAGTTGAAGTTATAAGGATAATTTCATCCCGGATTGCTTTTTTACTGATATGCAAGGAACCAATCATAATAGAGCTTTTTTACTTATATCAGTTTTAAATGCACAGTAACATAAATGGCCTGTTTAATTATAAGGGATAAAGTGGGGTTGGAACAAAAGACACATAAATATTATAAGTGGAACTTGGGGCGAGTGGGGGTATGTTTGATATTTGTAGGATACAGGCATTAGTCTAACGCAGTGTTTCTCAAGATTGCTCCTGGAGGCCCACTGTCCGGCCAATTTTAATGCTTTTCCAGCCTTAACTCAGCCACTTTAACTTAATAGTGGGCTGCTAATGAGCTGATAGTTGGATCATGTGTGTTGGTCACAGGACNACTGATATGCAAGGAACCAATCATAATAGAGCTTTTTTACTTATATCAGTTTTAAATGCACAGTAACATAAATGGCCTGTTTAATTATAAGGGATAAAGAGGGGTTGGAACAAAAGACACATAAATATTATAAGTGGAACTTGGGGCGAGTGGGGGTATGTATGATATTTGTAGGATACAGGCATTAGTCTAACGCAAGTGTTTCTCCTGGAGGCCCACTGTCCGGCCAATTTTAGTGCTTTTCCAGCCTTAACTCAGCCACTTTAACTCAATAGTGGGCTGCTAATGACCTGATAGTTGGATCATGTGTGTTGGTCACAGGACAAACACTATAAAGTGCAGGGCAGTGATCCTTCAGGACCAGGGTTAACAGTAGTCTAATGCAGTGGTTCTCATTTACCTTTACATTTACATTTAAGGCATTTAGCAGACGCTCTTATCCAGAGCGACTTACAACCGCGCTTAGTGTTCCATTGGATAATATTCCAGCTAGTACAGGAAGTTCAGAGCCTAAAACTCACCCTGAGCTCAGACACTGCCCGAACAGGGGGCCAGTGCTGATATCTAGATAGATCAATAGACACATATAGAGCAAAAAGAGCACTACCTGGCAACCCCAGCCCAGTGCTCACACCTATAGAAAAGAGAAGAAAAAGGTCATTATAAGTGCAATATAAGTGCAACACAACTTACACCTCTACTAGTGCTTACTCACTTAAGTGCATTATGAAGAGATGGGTCTTCAGTCTGCGTTTGAAGACCGCGAGAGACTCCGCTGTTTGAACACCCAGTGGGAGTTCATTCCACCATCTGGGAGCCAGGACAGAGAAGAGTCTGGACACTTGTCTTCCATGAGACTTCTCATCCCTGGTCCTGGAGACACCCTGCCCTGCACTTTATAGTGGATTCCCTGCTTTAACACACCCCCTGCAACCCCTTGTTAATGAGAGCTTATGAGTTGAATCAGATGTACTGGGAGCAGGGAAGGCACTAAAATGTGCAGGGCAGGGTCGAGAATCCTTGGTCTAATGAAGTCATTATGCATGTGCTTAGCACTCTTCACCAGCTGGGGGCAGCGGTCTGCCATTGTGTTAGCTGCCTTGAACACATTTAGGCCGGAATGACCGGAATCATCTCCCAGAGCAGGTTTGAAGCTGAGCAGATATTACCTGTCATTCTGGTTTAGATAGATTACATCAAGGAGATGGAATTCTTCTACTATTTAAACATGATCTGCATAATTCAGTGTTTGAGGTGTAAAGAGTCCTTCAGAGTGAATTGGTGTAAAATAGTTGCTTGTAGACACTCTTTCTTTACAGTGGCGTGATGGGAACTAGGGGTCACCATGTCTACAGTACAAATACAGCCATTTTATTTGTTACCAATAACCACCAGTGAGCCTCTCATGAGCTTCTGAGCATTCTGCTTTTACTTCATTGTTGTTTTGAATGGAAAAATGGTTACATTCTTGAACTGTCCAGCAGAAAACTGTCCAATCAGGATTGCTTTCACTGTGGTACATAGGTAGATACCGCCAAACAAGCTCACCTATTGATTAGGACTTCAGGAGCTGAACCGAAGGCCTTACACATTAGATTAACTGCCAACATGATTAGGGAGTGACAGAGGAATCAACCAGACACAGTCAACCAGCTTCAACCAGGAAACACTTCCTAGTGCTGGTATACAAAGGCTCCCCTTCAGTGTTGACTGCTACAGATGACCTGAGCAGGCTGCACCAACACTTCACAGATTAGCGACATAAGCAATGCAGCTTGTTTAACTCCTACATCCTGCCCACAGCACCCCAGGATCCCCCAGCCGGCAACGTTGCTGCATTTTTAAGCCCTTTGGAGCCAATTGGAGAAATTTCCTCCCTCTCATATCAACTCAGCTGGACGGTTGCCGCTTCCCAGTTGGCAGGTCTGTCAGTCTAGATGTATGGTTGCGCACCTGGACGCAGCACTGACAACGATGAACTGGTGTCAATGAGGACAGTAAACTATTTTGCATCTATGCTGCATTTGACCCAGAGTCTGCAGCGGCAGCCAATCTTCCTGACTGTAGCATTGATGCTAGGAGTTGTTTCCTATGGGGCCGCTGTTTCCCAACTGCCTTGGGTTTGTGGCATCGAGCACACCACCAGCACACCAATCACTCTGCCACCATTTGATTGGGAGATGCTTGGCATGCAGACTCCTCCTCAAGCTCCTCCGCTTTGTAGCCCCGTGTTGCTTGCTGTGACATCTTTATGCAGACCTCTGCATTGTGCTGTGCCACCTCTTCAGTAAATGCTTGATGGCTGACTGGTGCAACAAGCTGCATGAGCTATCTCAGCTCCTCTGGTATCTGTGCATTCAGGAAGTGCTCCAGTGCCAACTCTCAGCCTTCTTGAATACTGGGTATACCTGTCAAACCACCGTGGTTAGCTTCACTGGCAGCACGGATATATACTCTTCCTGTAGCAGCCACCTGACTGACCACCTGAAAGTGTCTGAACTGATTTCCCCTTCCGTGCCAAACGTGCCCATCCTCCTCAGACACAACTACAGTAATAAACACAAACACCTAATAACATCCACACACCATCATCAACCAAGGTTATGGTGCATGCCGAGAGCTACTTTGCATGGCCACACCCCCCTAAGCTCCACACGGCAGCGCGCGGCACGTGGCGGATGCAAGCATAAGGACAGCTGCCAAAGAAACCTGGAGGACTGATTTATCGCTTTGCTCTTTGTTTGCAGTGTAATGGGCGGTAAGGTGCTGTAGAGTCACTGTTTTATTCCATTGGTGCTCTTGAACAGTAGCTGTCCTATTGCCTGTGAGTATTGTTGAATCAGTGTTTAGTATCTGTAATAACTTACTTATACAGAAACAGTATTTGAGAAGAACCTGCGCAACAACGCAGACTAACACTCTCACTAAGAGCTCACAAACTAGTTTGTTTCCATTACTAAAGAAAGTAGCAACGTGATGATTTATTGACTTCCGCGCATTTAGCGTTGAGCAGGCGCCGTTGAAAACTACAACTCCTATGATGCACGGCGAGAGCGGCACGCCAGCAAAATTGCTAAGACCAAATCCTTGAGACGTTCTAAAATTGTGACGCATACAACAGAATACCAAACACAAATAACACAAATAACAAATTATAAGATCCAAATGATACCAAAACACCTAAAAAGGTTATACACATTATTATAGACAAGATACGATGTACAGCATGGAGCAGGCTCACAGGAGAGTCACGGGTCTTTATATAGTCATACACCTGTATGGACCGAGTAGCTGTTTATTTATTTAAACATGTATGAAAATTAAAAAGTGAATATTTATTCAAAACACACGTCAACGCCCTCAGGCAGTTCTAGGAGGAGCCACATGCGGGGTCACGTGTCTCCCCGCAGTGTATGTGATCGAGCCGGGCTGGGCTGGGCGACGCGAGCCGAGAGGAGCCTCTCCTGCCGTCGTGGTTATGTTTGTGTAGTTTTGTCGCTCTTTATTTGTTGTTTTAATCTTTGCGATGCTCGGCGTGTCTCCAGGGTCCCCGCCAGGCCGCCTGCTCGAGCTGCCCGTCCTGTCCTGGTGATTATCAGTCGCCATTGCTCACTCAGTCTGTCCCGCAGATCGCCGCTTCTTCTTGTTTATATGTGCCTTCAGTCTGTCACTGAGGACTGACTCTAATTCTCTTTGCTGGGTGCAGTCTCCGGAGCCAAGCCTGAATCGGGTGTTGTCATTCAGCCTGGTTTGAACTAGAAGACTAGAAGACCCCTCTTCCTCTCCTCTTCCACTGATCAAGATGTTTGAAACCAGAGGGATTGCCTTCGTGGTGCTGGACCTCGTCTGCCTCGTGCTCGGTATGTGTTTGTATTGGTGTCTGTTCTGTTTTTGCACTGTTTGCTGTAGTTGTGTTTTTAAGATGCATGGGAGTGCCCCCCTCAATCTGCTGGTCTTGTGCTCTCCTCTTCTTGTTTCTCTTAATTCTGTAGCTCAGGTTCTTAAGCCATTCTAATGTTTACAGGTTTGACCCCAAAAACCTCCAAAATAACAAAACAAGACAGAAACCACCTGTGTTTATGATGGTGGCTGCGTTTTTTAACCAGCAAAAAAATGATAACTTAGCACAGTAAGTACATCTGGAAATCTAGACCATATATCCCACATTTCTTATTATTCTTATTGTGAGAATATTAATTTGTGTTTAATTTCAAGGGCAGATCATTTGATTTGCTTCAGGGAATATGTCTTGAAGGTTATCTGCCTATATAGATGCTTTCACTAGATGAAATGGCTTATAACGCAGTCTCATAATGAGGAATATTAGGTATATTGGCTATATTTAAGGTGGTGAATACGTTTGAGCAGGTTGTGGCTGATACGTAATTATAGTATCGCAAGGCTTCATATGAAACAAACAGTATAGGTCCAGGTATTGGTGCTTTATGTTTTGATACTGTTTTCCAGCGTTAATGAAGCTTGTTTGTAGATTGTCCGATTAATACGTAAATGGGGGAGAATATTGATCTGTCTTCTTCACAATCCATTTTTGTTTTAGTTGAAATGGTGTAAACTTTAGATAAAAAGACTTTTATTATTCATACTAAACGAATATGTCACTATATATCACAGTATTTAGCACATCACAAGTTCTTAAATATCCCAGTTATGTTGTGGCATACTTCAAATACCATGCTATTATATTGTTGTGTGGCCTGGTGGGGGGGTGTTGCACAACACAGGATTTCTCAGTTAGCCATAGAACTTGAGCCTAAAGATGGGGACTGTCCAATCAGAATGTCTTTCAGGGTTTTTCCTAATGGACAGGCTTGACTTTGGGCTTTTTAACTAAGAAATCCCACTTTGTGGAATACCCCTCTCTAGTGTCCCCCACACCAGGTTCCTGCCCATATGTTGTCATTACAGATCCAACATTGTAACCATAAATAGTTCTCACTTGCTGTACAGCCAGCAGACAATGAGCACTTTACAGTCTATTTTGGAGGCGCCTTTACTTATGCTCACAAAGAGATGATCCCAATGCATAGAGGGTTCCACAGTCTGCATCTCAGTATCTGTACAGCTATGTTATTATAAAAACATCAGCTTTAACTGGATTAACTGCTGAAGGTTTTTTTCTCTGCCTAGTTCAGTCCTTGAGATGTGAACAGACTCATCTGATATGAAATGCTTTATATAGAGAAACTTAATGACTCAGATTTCTTTGCAGTGGTGGTGCCGGGAACCAGGGATCACCATGTCTGCAATACAAATAGAGCCATTTTATTTACTATCTAAAACAAGCTACACGTGTCCTCTGAGTTTTATATGGACTATATGATGATGATGGTAAAATAGTGTTAAATCTGAAATGAATAAGTTTTCTTTGGGGAATGTTTTGCCTCACAATGCCCTGAATGTCTGTCCTAAATACATTTATAAACACTTTTTAGGCCAAAACCTCATTAGGGAGCCCATTGGTATCTGTTTCATGTCATAACGTTCTTTGAGGGAGCTTTTAGAGGTTGATGTCTGGTTCCTATCACCACCAGTATGAGCAATTCTGACTCGGTAATGGACCAATTCATAGCAAACCGCTCTGAACGGGTTTGTTTACATCTAAATGATTTAATTATGCAGAAATTCTGAAAAATTGGTGGAGTTGCTCTTTATTAAAGAGGCCTGTGGGGGTTATTTGGGGGCATCTTTGCAAGGTCGTCTGCTTTCAGTGCCTAATAAGGAGTGTCTAACATCTCATTTGGATTCCCATGTTATTCGTCGCCAGCCAAAAGCTTTTTTTCATTCTGTGATGAGAAGGCTGTTTTTTTGAACGAGGACTGAAAGGCGGATGTGCTGATGCTTAACTGGTTGTGATTGATTGTTTGATTTATTAATCAGCTTAAAAGCAAAGGGTGCATGTTAGCCACCTGGCTAATTTGCAGGTATAGCACTTTTGCATCTCGATATCATCTTTTTGAGGAAAGATCATCTACAGAACTGGGCAAAAATCTTCCACCATCTGAGTAGCGTTAAGTAAACAGTAAGTATTTGTATATAGACACGAACATTAGAATAAATAAATAAATAATTTAACCATTTCCAAAACTCTCCTCAAGGAGGTCCACTGCTTACAGTTACTCAGAACATGGTTTAACTAAACAGTCCTTCATTAATTCAGGTGCTGCTGGTGCTGCTGATGGAACTGAACAAACCCATGTGATGACTGTTATGCAGCAAGAAGTTAGGAATGAAACCTGTGTTCTATTAGCCTGCATAGCAACAGGTTTATGAGCATGTAACTAGCTATTAATTACAAACCCTTCATTTTCCAAAGTACAACAGAAAATGACACAAAAGCCTAACACCTAAATATATGATATTTTTCAGTGGAGCTTGATTTTCTTCTCTCTCTCAAAGATGAAAGCTTGAAGTTCTGTTTATTTGATGGGGAAAGCTGTGGTGGTCTGCTAGGTCTTCCAGGTGGTTGTTAGGAATTCCATCTTATCCCATTTTATTGAGTTTTTGAGATGTATCATGTGATTGCACTGCTGTTGCACACTGATTTAACCTCATGTACAAGGATACATTTGAAAGCATCGTTTGTTCTAATATAGCTGAGGGAAATCCGGGAGGTTTTCATGCTGGATGAGTAACTGAAGCTGCCTCTTCGGATGAGCTAAAGAGCTAAAACTACAGCTGACCTCTACAGCCCTGAGTACTGATGGTAGACACATTGTCTTCTTACAAAAGTATTTTCCTCTCGACGTTGTGCGAACTAGCGTTGTCAGAAACATTGGTATATCGATACTGAACAATGGTACAGTTGTTTCCCGCAGTATCAATGCTAGACATATCAAATGGACTTTCTGCTGAGACACATGGGCTTCTGGAATACACATCTACAGATGAGGTCTCGCTAGAGGTGGGGTTTATTATATTAAAGTGGCAGCTGCAGTGAGTTCACAGCTGTCGCCACCCAGGTCATTGCACAGCGTCCAAAAATTCTAAATTATTGTTTTTAATGGAGGTACGCACACCGGCGCTGACACTCTGCGTTGGCACATGCTGGTGTTCCATGTCTCCAAACACAGCCTCAGCGTGTCACACCACACCACTCAACATTTTGCCATTACTACTTTAAATTAAAGCCAGATGGAAACCACAGAAAGCCACAGTGGATTACATGTGGCTTGGAATTAACACAGAGAAAGACATCCAGTCGTTTAGATACACAGACGAATGTTAATGTTGAGTAACCTCAGCTAACATTTACTGACGTTTTGCGGATCATATCTTTCAGTAAGTAGTAAACTGATAACACTCTAGACTAGTGAAGGTAAACACATCAGTCGAAAACAACAGCAGTGCTGCGTGGACAAGGCACTTAAGCAAATAAGGACAGAAAGACAATAGGACATGAGCAAGCCAGCATGTAATCAGTGCTTCATAACAGTTCCAACAAACGACCAAACGTATCTGGCCAAACACCTGAAGGACCAACATTCTGACCTATGCATAGAGACAGGAGCTTGTTGATTGCTTCTGTTTTTGGTATCACTGAAACAAAGTGTTTTTGATCAAGAGCAGTGAGTTTTCAAGAGAAGTCTTATTTCTCTTATTGTTTCAAAGTTAAAATTTTCAGTATCATGACAACACTAGTGCCAGCTTGTTGGTTCAGCAGAGAAGTATACTGTTTTGCTGCCTCTAGAACTGGCTAACATCTGCTAGAGTAGCTAGTAGCTAGTTAGTGCTGTCTCTGCTGTCTCACTCAAAATACAATACATAAATTATATTCAAACTGTGCATGTCGCATTCGAATGCCAAATTAAACAATTTGATTTGGATATTCTCCCATCAGTGTCAGTACAAACATCAGTATCATTACAAACAGTACTGATGAAAGAGAGAGAGAGAGAGAGACAGAGAAAGAGAGAGAGAGAGAGAGAGAGAGAGAGAGAGAGAGAGAGAAATTTTTTGGTAAATAGAAAAGTTGAGCTGCTTACAATGACTCTTATCAATCAAATGATCGATTCAAAAAGGTTGCTCAGTAGAACATCAATAATTCAGTATCATAACTTTCTGAATATGAAACATAGAGTGCTTTTCCCATACGCTGACTGAAGCCTGATTCGTATCATTGGGGTTTGGAAGTTCTTGTTGGATGAGTAACATGGACCATCTCCAGTCATGTATGTGTATATGTGTGTGTATGCAGTGTACATGTAATTTAGCTCAACAAACTTGTCCAGATTAGGGTTTCAGGCCTGGTATTGGTCTAAACTGTTAAGACCAGCCTGAAACCAGAGCATGTGAAAAGAGCCAGGCTGTTAATCTGCTCATTGAGCTTACAATGGGTCATAGAACACATCCTGACACACATGATCTCCTCATTCACAGTGAAGCAGCAGGCTGGCACAGCTCCATAAGCCTGCTCTCTGTGTCACGGAAACACCAACACTGGTTTTCCTCTCGGCAAGAGGCACCACACTGTAGAGTAAATCCTGAATGTGTGTGCTACATGTTCCACTTCTGAATCTGAAAGACCAAATCCATTTTAGAGACTGGGATGGAAGTTAAAATTAGGCTTGGGTGGAAATAAAATATCTCAGCAGTGACTTATAAAAATGCCATATAAAATGATAATAAACGCAAATAATCATGTATTTATACAGTATAATGCTTCTGGCATTACATTGTAGTATTGGAGATGCTTTGTAAGCTGGTTATAAGAACAAGTTTGGTTCCACATTTCTTCTCCAGCCTTCACATGCATTTGTTCAACTCCATCAGCAGCACCTGATCTGACTTAATGAAGTTGAATTGAATATTAAGTACATGTAATAGTGGGTGTCTATAAGGAGAGGGTAGGAAATGGTTAAACACACTTACGTGCATAAAAATAACTATTAAATATTTTAATAGTGGTATTTTCTTTGTATATATAGATATACTGTCTGGCCAAGACTTTAATTGGACGACTTTTGGCTTACGGCACGCATTTGCCGTGGCATTGTTTCAACAACCTTTTGCAACGTTGCAACATTTATTTCCATCCAGAGTTGCATTAATTTTTGGGTGAGTTCTCGTTTTGACGTCGAGAGAATCAAATCACTCTGTGACGTCTTCTCCAGCACATCCCAAAAAACTTGCAACAGGAAATGATTCCTGATTCACTCTTTCAAAATCTGATGAACGTGACCATGTCATCAGGGAAGAAAATATCCATTGTTGGGATAAGTCAACAACCAATCATTCAGTACGTTCATGAGGTCAGCTGACTTCATTTTATTGCCACGTAATGTTGCTGAGGCTTGACTTGACCAACTAAAGTCGTAACACTGCCCCAGAGGTTTGCTCAGTGGGCACTATACATCATGGGAGCATCGTTTCATGCTCGTTCGTTCTTACCCTGACATTCCCACCGCTCTATAATAGGGTAAATCTGGATACATCAGACCACATGACCTTATTCCTTCGGTTCAGAGTCCAATCTTTATGGCCCCCAGCAAACCGAAGCCTTTTTTCTAATTAACGTCAATAACCAGTGGTTTCCTTGTGTCCTCGCAGCTGTTTAATCCCAGTCCCAATCTCGCTGTGGGGGAATGCTCTTAGTGATTATCTTATTAGATATAGCCACAAGATCTTCTGACGTTAAGATACAGCTTCGCCAAGATTTCCGATCACCCTCATTCACAATGTTTTTCCAGGCACATTTATTCCACCAAGTTGCCTGTTTTCCACCATTGCTCATTTTTTCATAATGTGCTGGACAGGTCATAACCCAATTCCAGTAAATTGACCCTTCTGAACACAGAAGCCTCTTTTCCATGACCATGGAATACGTCTTGTCACATGGTTGTTGAAGAAATTTACATCCAAACAGCAATTTTTTTGGCCAGGCAGTATATACATACATATATATATATATATATATATATATATATAT
>CM067490.1:9200096-9223959 GCA_034552555.1 Semaprochilodus insignis | reverse complement strand
CGCACACACACACACACACATAGAGGACACACAGAATAGCTGAGGTCGTTTTTTATTGACTGAGTAAAGAAAAGCAGCATGATAAGCTGTTTGCTCAAATAAAATTACTGTTAGACTTTAGCTGTGTGATAAGGACACTGAATCAGAGTGGAGTGCAGATTGGCAGATGGAGGTTATATACATTGCTTGTCAAATGTTTAGGGACACCAACTGGTCATTTCGGTCAAATACAAAAGAATGGTGAAATTCCACAAATTTTTCATAAATCCATAATTAAATGTTTTAGATGTAAACGAAGTCATTCAGAGGTGTTCGGTGTGAAATGGTCCATTCTAGAAAAACCTACCGAGTTAGATATGTTCACAGTGGTGGTGACAGCAACCAGACCATAACATAAAATGGTAAATACGTTGCCTGACGCTTCAGACATTGTTTTATAGTAGCAGAGGACATGTAGGTTGTTGAAAATTCTCCAAAAAACATACGTTTTCAGATTTTCCATTATTGTATCATCATCAACATTACATCTAAAAACTCAGAAGACACATGTAGGTTTACTGGTGATTTTGCATAGTAAATAAAATGGCTGTATTTGTCTTGTAGATATGGTGACCCCTGTTTCCAGTCACCACCACTGTAAAGAAATCAGAGTTTTCACCACTCTGAGTGTCTTTGCTAAAATCTCAATAACCAAATTATGTGGACATATTAAAATGTGAACATCATAAAATAATGTTGTGATCTATATTATCCCATTATTAGTAATAAGCTAAATACATACAGAATTATATAGGGTAGTTTCTATTACTTCATTTCAGATACTTTGGTGACTGTAATCATGAAGAACGTGCATGTAGCGGTTTTTGTTAGCATGTTATTAGCATTGTTATTGTTGACTCCGAGCTCATCCTTGATATTTGTTTAGCAGCTTCTCTTTTCAAGGCTTAAGTGCAGTTTGTTTGACCGGCCTGGGATTGTGGGTGAAGCACAAACATGATATCAGCGTCTCGTATTACGCTAAGTCACTCACGATGATGTCACTGTAGGGAAGGCGATCATCAGCATGTGACACTTCTGTACCACTGCAGTGTTTTTTTACTGAACAGGGCATGTTACTGTAAACACACAAACAGCCTGAGGTATCTCAGTTGGGCTCTCTGCTGATTGACAGAAATATGTTGAGGTTGTTAACCCTTTTTTAACCCTTCTTCTTCCATCCACAGCTGGTCTTCCTCTGGCAGCCTTTAACCTGGGTAAAATAAAGCCTTATCAGAGGGGCTTTTTCTGTAATGATGAGAGCATCAGTTACCCCTTTAACTCCAGCACCGTCACCTCCACTGTACTCTACACTGTGGGCCTCACACTGCCCATCTGCAGTGTAAGTAAAAGTGACCACAGCTCTGTTAGCTTCCTACACGTTCAGGCAATCCACTCAGAGCCAGTGCGGTATTCACTGGAACATAGCAAAGCTCATACGCTACCAGTCAAACATTCAGAATCGCTGTTTTCAGTATTCTCAAAGACTATGAAATCTATGTATTAATTGATTCTGATGAATGATAATCATCTCCTACAGACAAAATGTAGGTGATTCTCAAATCCCAAAACAAGCTGTGTAATGTAAAATTAGGAATAAAAATGAACATTCAGAATGAATTATTTGTAGGAACAGAACAATTATTAGTAAAAGGTTTGAAATATTCTATAATAAAATTGATAATAATCTTTTCTTCTAAACGAAGAAGAAGAAGAAAAAAAGAATATGAAGCAGAAGAGGAAGAAGAATTATTAAGTGATAATCAGTATTTGGGATTAAGCTATTGAAAATGTGTTAACTAGAATGAATTAAAAAAAAGCAAAAAGTTGTTACCATAAGTTTTATTATCATACATTTTCAGAATTATTTTATTTATTATTTTTTATGTCAATGTATCTATAATCTAAAATAATATTTCTATTTATAACATTATAACATTATAGCATTAATAAATTAATATAACATTTATAAAACAATGTTAATTTTTTAAAATGTTTTTTAAATTTTTAGAAAAGTATATACAAAATTAAAGTTCATATTGAAATATCTGAAATTTATTTAACTTATGCATAACAAATGTTTAATTAAGGTACTGTCTGGATTCAGTTTATTACAATTTTCATTTGGAATTAATTTATTTAAAAACTGTAAGTTCTAAATATGAGTATATTCAAAGTTAAAATTAAGATCCAGTGTGTTGAGCCGGTCAGGTTGACGTCTTGCTGTTGCCAAAAACCTTTGAATTCTAAAGTTGTGTCTAGTTTATACTTTTAATTTTGCACTGTATAAATTTTAACTTTGATGAAGCAGCTGTTGTGGGAGTGATGTCACTGAGAGTGATCAAACACAGCTGGGCACCAAAACGTTCAGCCTCTGGTTGTTTAAAAGCCAACCAGCAAGAGAATAAGTACTGTCTCTCTGAGTGGGTTCCCTGGATGTGTCTCTCTACAGTACAGACTTTGACTTGCAAAACAGAATGCAAAAGTAGAAACATTAGAGGATGTCCACTCAGATGTCCAACTTCGGCCTGTTAGAGGGTTAATGTCCTAATGTCTTAAAGCAATAGTTCAGCCAAAAATCTAATTGACTCATTTTCCCTCTAACCCTAAATGCAGCCGTTCAGTCAAGACATGTTTTTGGTATCTGCAGTTTGCTTCTGTAGTTTTAGCATTGGAGCTACGAGGCTGATGTAGCTTAGTATGACCTGTAAATACTGGGTAGCTAAAAACAGTGATAGTAATCTCTAATGATTATGTTGTTTGTGTTGATTATGTTGTTTCTGATGCTGCGTGGCATACTTTTAACTATAACAGTACGTTAGCACTGCTACAAACAGTAGGAGCCACCTTGAGGCTTGAAGTTTGTTCATATTTAGTCGGTGTTTCTAGACATTAGTATCGGGAACTATAAATTCAAGTGCCCATAGCATGAAAAAAATAATTTTCAGCAATTTATTTTGTAATAAAAGTGTTTGATGTGGTTTGACAAAGTCTCAGAATGCACCATAGAGTCCATACAGTCCATATATGAAGTCTGCCTTATATAATGCTTTAGATAAGACACCAATTCAGCCTACAGCTCGTTATTATCCCTGATTGTATTGGCTTAAAAGCTTTAAGGAGCCACCTTCTACCAGCGCAGTTTGGTTTTCATAATCTTCTAAGGTTTCAAAAGTGGCAAAGGAAGTGTGCCTGTTTTTTATAACTTCCTCAGCATGTTTAAAGAAAGGCTGGAACTTTAAGATGTCAGCAAGATGGAGGATCCTGTTTATTTACTGCGGTTTATGAATACATATTCCCTTAAACAAATTTATTTTTTGTCCGAATTCAGATTGAAAAACTGAATTTGGGGATTGATGAAGTGATTGAGGGTTTGTTTTCGAACATCTGGGCTATGGAGGTCAAGACGAAGCCCAGATGGAAGTGGGCAGATGATATCTTCTGGAGAACAGACGGATTGCTTTGTCTGTGTGTGCAATAAGTTGCTCCAGAAATAGCTGGAATAGTTTCCTGGAACGCCCCTGTGCCCTGATTCACCACTGCTAATATAGATTCCAGTAGCAGCTCCTCCAAGGAAGAAGGGACAAAGCGTTCTGTATGTCCATGTGTGTTAAGACCTGATGGATCAGTTAAAGTACTGCGGCTTAAGCACTGATATTTGTCGTTTTAAAGGGCCCATATCATGGAAGACTAAATTTTCCTCCCCTTAAAAAATATTATTAGTATTATTAGAGTTTGTGTTACTTAACATTAATATTGTAGATCAGTTTTGTATTGATCTGGCCCTAGTGTGGATGGGCATTCGTCATATCTCCTGTGTTTGTGTGTGGGAGTGTGTGTGTGTGTGTGTGTGTGTGTGTGTGTGTGTGGTGGGGCCATCAGTGATAGGTTAATCTGCATGTCCCTCACTTTGATGTGGACTGAACTGGTGTGTGACTCACAGACGTACGTGTGTCTCTGTGGATCTGAAGTACCTGTGTCTGGTCAACAGAGCAGAATATGAGCATGACCACATGTGCGGTGTCCAGTGAAATAGAACAAGAGTCATTTAAGACGTGTCTCTCTGTAAACTTAGTCTGATCTCAGCTCACTAGTGACAGCACACACTGTTCTTCAGCAGGTTCATGTTTCTGCTCCATCCAGCTCACTCCATTTCCTTATCTATCTGTCTGGACAGTTGTATACAAAACCTCTGGTCAGATGTTTTTGTTGAAGTTGAAGAACTGAACACATCCTCTACAGAGAACTGCTCGTTCACATTTTAATGTACAATTATTGTCTATTATTCAACATATTTGGGTAAAAAGTAAGACCTAAAACATGGCCCATATTTCTGCAAACACATTTTGCATTTTGCATGTTATGAACATTAAACCATTCTGTGAGACCTCAAAAAACTGTGTTTAAACTATCAGCTAAGTCTCAGAGAGCTTGTGGAGACCAAACGACCGCCGTACTGACCCCTTTATAATGAATTCTGTTGGCCAATTAATTATAAAACATTCACACAGTTGAAAGTAGAGCAGCATTTGATATGATGGCAACAACATATTTGAGCTTTATAGAAGCATTATTTACATTTCAGAAGGTTTTTCCAACATGTGTCAGTGTTTGGAACCAGCGCAAGAAGAGAGAGCCAGAAAGAAAAGAGGGCCATGAGAGGTATAACCTCTACTGTGGCCATGTCAGGAATTAATAGCAGCAAAAAAAAGCAGCATTTGCCCACAAAATAGCAGCACAAATGTAGTACATATTACATACTAAAGGTGCAGTGATATACATGTGTTACATGTTATTTACACTGCAATCACAACAGTTATTACAAATATAACAGTTAAACAAATATGAACAAATTTTTGTAGTTTGACTCTCCAAATCTATGTGACATATTAAAATTACAATTTTAAATTCACAGAGTTTCCACTTTCCACATCGTTTGTGTTAAAATACATCCTGAAAACTTCATAAATATATATATATATAAATATAACATAATAGAAGTGTAATGATGAGGTTTTGGTTCTGTAAGTTTTAAATTTAATTTGCAATATTTTATATGTAATAGTGTCTTGACTTTGTGACCTGAGTTAATTCTATCGAGTTCTTATTATATACTCCACAGATATTATATACTCCACAGGTTCATAATAAATATTATTCAAAGTCAATATCAGTATGTAAAAAAATACTATATAAATTTGTGCAAAATCAAGACCAAGACTGACAGATAAATGTTTATCTTTCGTGGGTGTGATGCTGTTTTAACTGTATTGCTAGAAGAAGCATTTTCACTTACTGACTGTGTGATGAACTTCGTTGAAACACAGATGTGCAAGGACTGGCTCTGCAGAGACGAGAGGGAACCATAGGTTGGCTAAAGTAGTGTCCTATAATGTGGGTTTGTGTTTTTGCTTAAAATATTATTGTAAAGGGAAGCAGTGAAGAGACTCTGCTAAATGTAATCTCAGTTAGCTTGATGCTACCCTAAGTATCCCATTGTATCCCATATTCTAACACCGTAGTACATATGGTAGCTTAATGCTACTTTAAGTAACCCAGACTTGCGACTCTATCCTAACACCGCCATCTACGTTAGCTTGATGCTACCCTAGGTACACTGGCTTGTGACTGAATTCAAACACTGCTAAAAAAATCTGGCAGCCGCGGTATTGAAAAATTGTTGTGGAAAAGAAGATGAAGCCAAGACTTGATATGAAGCACCAAAGCTGTTTCAGCCCTAGTAACATTCCCTTGCAAATAATGTTATGCTAAATCTGGGTGAAAATATAACTCATAAATATGAGTTATGTTTAAGAGACTTCTTTTAAGAAAGGTATTTATTTTCAACCCTACCTCCTCATTGCTAAAACGCCAGAGACACTTACATGGCAAATGCTATGCAGCTAATGGTGGTCAGGCAAAACTAGGCTTGGCTAGTCTTGTTACAAAGACTAACATTTATAAGTTTTGTAATGTTCATATTGTACAGCATAGATTGAAATATTGTAAACAATTTAAAGTAATTATGCAACAACAAGAAGTTGAGATGAGTAAAAATAGTCAGTTATACGTATTAATAAACTATAATTATCTCTTGTTTAATTATTATGAAGAATCAAAAGCATTCATAGCTTTTAGTGTAAGATCATGTCATCTTATTCCTAGCAGTTTGGAGCATTTCTGGATTTCTTTTAATCATGAAGTTTTGGCATGGTATGAAGGGCAGCTGCCATATTCAAAAAGTGTAAAAAAAATATACAGAATTACCTGATTTTGTATGTGTCTCTGTATTTCAGTCATTGAGAACAAGAACTGTCCCCTAATTGTCAATTCCTGCCCTGAATGCCTGGTTTATATGCAGGATGTGTTAGTTTGGCATTTGGAGTTGTCACCCATCTGTCAGACACCCGCTCAAACAGTGTCCCGCGCCCCCAGCTCCCCCTTGAAGAACCCACAAAGATGTTTTTTTCTTTAACTGCCTCAAATCAGTCTTGTGTCATCGTGTTGAGGTCACCTAAGCTAGATTTGACCAACACAGTTTCCCATGCCAACCCCACAGAGTCAAAACAAAGCAATTAAACCCATATAAACAAGGACCTCTTTAAAATCACAGGAAATGACTGTTGGGGCTGAACGAGTCGCGTCCCGTTCCACACCAGGAATAAAACTTTTACGCCAAACCAGGCAGAATACAGTAACAGCGCATTTAGCACGCAACTTCATAACACATAATAAGTGTGAAGATATTTGACATTTTCCTTCATCAGTGGTGGCTAACAAACAGCCAGACAGCTTCTGAAAAACAGAACCGACTAAAATCTGCCAGTTGGAGAACATTAACAGATTTGGAATCACTTATTTATTATTGTCTTATTATTGTTTTTTTGATGAATAACACTAGATTTAAATATGATAAGCTAAATCATTTTTAACACACTATAACTGTCTGGTTATGGTACTTGTGTGGAAGTTATCTGCCGTGTGATTTGATCACCAGTTTTAACATATGAAGCACCCTGGATTACCCTGAAGCAGCCATTTATTACGATTTAATTCTGAGTATATAATCACCTACATCATACATCATCATACTGAAAACACCAAAAATGTCTTATTTTGTACATTTTTTACAGCTTTCGGCAAATGATTTCAAATCTGTGAAGAACTCTAGCTTCATAGTAGACATCAGATACGGTTATCTGCAACAAAACTGGTTTTATATTACGCATTTTTATTAGTGCGAGTAAGATGGCCTGATCCATTCATGAAGTTTGTGTGAAAGGAACAGTTCAGACTTGACCACATTCTAACCTTATCTAATGGCACATGTTATGTAGCTTGACTTTAACACCAATACCACACTAATCTCCTGTTGCGTGTGTGCCTGTGTTTTTAAACTGGGGTTAAACTGCTCTACACTTTTCTTCTGGTTACCAACACCTTTTTCTAAGGCATGTATGTTGTGTGTTTACAGAGGTGGGCAGAAAAGCAATGAGCAAGTAAAATAAGTTAAAATAACAGCTTAGAATTGTATTTTTGATGTTACAAAAACAACATGAAAATTGTACATGTTGCATATCTATCTACAGCAGTTTAGATCCACCCACTTACATTGAAGTCAGAATGAAAGTTTTAGACTTTTTCAACTGTTTAATTGAGGCCCAGCCAATTAGCTCATTTACAGTCTTAATGGCTCTTTAACCGTTAGAGGTAAAAAGAGATTGGAAAATGGTCATTTAAGAAGGAATCGTACGTAATCACACAATAATCCAATAAATGTAGAAAGTAAAGTAAGGTAAATTGTTCCTGCCCACTTCTGTTGCTGGTATGGGTGGTGTTGGGTTGGGTTGGTGTGGGTTGTTGATGGTGCAGCCCCCTCTTTTAACCCTCGTCTGTCATTGTTTTTCTCTCTCATTGTCATTTTTTTTTTTTGCTAGCTGGACTCCCATTTGCACTACTCACACTGCAACACAATCCATTCAAACGAGGATTTTTCTGTAATGATGATTCGATCAGGTACCCTCTAAAAGAAGACACCATATCCTATCAGTTATTGGGAGCAGTAATGATCCCTGTCACACTACTTACTGTAAGTGCCCTCTGTTTTGTTCACTAGTAACACAGTCTCTGCCTCACTCTATCGCCCTCACTGTCTCTCTTTTTCTCATGGCAGCAGTGTTTAGCTTCAGTCCTGGCTTTGCTTAGATTAACACGCTAACCTGCTTTAACATTTACACCCCTCAGCCAAGACATGTTTGGTGTCTGAAGTTTGATTTTTTTTTTTTGATTTAGTACAATGCTAACGTAGCTACAAGGCTAATGTAGTTAACAAGTAAGGGCAGTTCATACAACACCAGTTTGCACGGTGTTAAATACATCAAACCATTAAGAGATGTTCAGTAATCTTTATCAGACTTGATTATGTGGTTTCTAACACTGTATGACGGTCTGTTATCAGTAAACAAAAGCCAAAGTGTGTTAGCACTAAAAACGTTAGCATTTTTACACTATTAGAGTACCAAGTCAAAGTCCTTATAGGAAAGTCTGGTCACTTGGCGGCCATCTTTGCAAAGTGGCCTGGCAGTTCTTTCCAGCCATACAAGACCAGACTCATTTCTCTTGGGGAGAGACCAAAATAAATTGTCAAATGACCATTTCGAAAACATATTTAAAATGAAAATTACAGATAAAATCTGACAAGACCCTAATTTGTAGCGTTTGGCTCAATAGTGCACACAAAAAAACATGATTTAACATTTTACCCTAACTACTGTACTTAGCCATATCTTCACCACAAGTTGACATTCCCTTCTAGCGCCACAAAGTCTTCAACCCTTCTGCACTTGCCAAGTAACCAGCAAGGCTCTTACTTTTGTAAGACGGGACTTTCTCCGTAAGCGGACGCCGCGTGAGAGCTTCAAGCTTTCCCATTTTTGTTTCTCCTCATTTTTGACCTCTCTGGCTAAGTTGCCTTATAAAACTACAGTAGAAGTTCATCGAGCATCTGACTTACCAGCATAGGATTTAAAGTTTGTTAAACTATTTTTCTCTTTTTGGATCATTTTGGTCTGAAATATTAAACTAAAATTCTAAAGCGAGAGGAGTGACCAAACTCTAAAGGATTACAGGAGCAGAACCAACGTGACAGATTGAAGTTAAACCCACAAAAGAGAATTAGGGTCTAAAAATTAACAGCTAAATACGAGCTGAGGAAAAAGTAGAAGTCGTACAATTCCCAGTATTATACATGAGTAGAAGTGAAAGCATTGGCTTCACAAAGTACTAAGCATAGCTATAAAGCATAGGTATATAAATAACTGTCATAAACATTCAGAAACCGCATAATCAAGTCTGTTTTACATGAACATCGCCACACGGTTTGAGAGAAGTGATTGATATCATGGCACCATGCTAACCTGGTGGGTTACTTGACTGGCTATATTAGTCTCAGAAGGAAACTAAATACAGTTTTTCTGATCAGCTATACTTGGGGTAATAGGCAAAATTATGAACAGTTTTATTTTTTGATGAGCTCATACAGTGATCACTCTCGATTCATCTCTTTAAAGCACTTGTTGTCATGTAGCTGTTCGTATATCAGGACTGAGAGCTCAACACTGCCTCCATACCTGTTGCTTTGTGTGGTTTTAACAGTTTGCTCAGCACTGTTCTGTTCTCTGCTTTTGTCCTTAACCTATATGTGGCTTACTGTGGCGGTCTTACAAATTTCCTGACGTGCTAAAGTATATGCAGCTAATTCACATCTCTGAGTTTTAAATAGAGTCGTCTTTTGAAAACCCACACGCCATAAACGACGTCTTGTACATCCGCAGAAACACTTGCTGAAGCCACAGTTTCACAAGGCTAAACAGTCTCATAACTAGAAACTCTTCAGTTGACGTGAAAATGTACAAGTGATTTCATTTACAGTTAAGGTTTTACCTGGACTTTGCCCGAGGGGTACTGAGATAAATACGGAGGAAGTGAGTGCATAAAATATGCTTTTGTCAACATTAACTTTGTATTTTATAAATTATAATTTATATATGAGTGAACTTATATTTCTGGCTTCAAACTATAAATACTTCATAAATATACTTCGTAACTTGTAGACTTTATAACTTTTAACAGAACACACACACATATTTTAATGCACAATTACTGTTTATTTGCTGAATTTAACATTAGTTAAACATAAAATGTGGCCTGTGCAAAAGTTATAGCACAAATTCAGTTTCATGTTGTTTGTTTTTTTGTTCCATTATGTTAAACTCAAAATCAAATAAATAGTAATTGTCCAGTAAAAAAAAATGTGTGTTCTCTGTAGAGGTTGTATTAATTATTTTAAAACCAGCAAACATGTAATTTGACAACTTAGAGTTATATATGTGGTAACTTTTAAAACTGATCTTTAGTATACTTCATATCTTTAAATTATTTACCTGTAGACATGTAACATATCAACATGTATAGTTAAGTATATTTATAACTTTAGACCTTATTTGGTTAATTTTATTTTAATTCAGCAATTTGAGGTGTCTGTGTGAACTCAAAGGGACAGTTCCAAATAGTTTATTTTTTTAAAGCTCCCAGATTACCCTTGTTACTTTCTTGTTATACTCAGTTTCACATTAATTTCAACCAATTTAAAACCTTAACTCATTTTGTCCTCAAGTTGATTTTAGCTGCCTCAGCATGGGCACCAGTGCTGTTTACACCACTGTTCTCAAACTCCTGTCCTGGAAGGCCGCATTGTCAAACTGTTTGTTTTCATCACAACAACAGTCTGATACAGCAGTTATAATTAGACTGAATTACATGTGTCAGAATAGGAAGAGTCCTCTAGGATTTGAGATTGAGAAACATTAAACTTTGAACTATTCTAATCAATAATCAACAGTGCAGAGCGGACCCAGAACATGGTGAGTCAGTTTATATAGGGAGCAAGTGAAGAATCTTCTTGACCACACCAAAATAGTACTGAATTGAAAACTTTATGGAAGTAAGTTTTTAGCAGTTTAAACAGTAAGTCTTGTTAGACATAATGTTAGAAAAATCACTCAATCTTTAGTTGATAGTCTCTTAAATAAAACAAAATACAGAATAAATGCTGACAAAAAACAGTATGATAAAATATGCCAATGTTCAATACATTATTACTACTAATAACCATATGCAGTTGACCTGTACATGATGTGCCCCCAATGCATTCTTTCATAGCACTAGTTGTAGGATTGGACAAGCACAAGTCAATATTAGCCAGATTATTTTTTTTTACACAATTTCAAAAAGCCAGTAATCCTTTATACATCGTAAAAAGTTATGCTGAATGGGAAAATAAAATGATCCAAAATTATTTAGAAACAAATCTTTTTCCATCAACTTAAAAACAGGTTTCCCTTCTACTGTAAAGTTACTGTTTTGGAGATAAGAGACTGATATAGGGAGTTATATTAATTCCAAACTGTATATTTTGTTGAAAAGGTTTCAGTTTGTTTGTTTATTTATTTATTTATTTATTTATTTATTTAAAGCATAATTTTTAAAAATG
This sequence comes from Semaprochilodus insignis, assembly GCA_034552555.1. Classification (NCBI taxonomy): domain Eukaryota; kingdom Metazoa; phylum Chordata; class Actinopteri; order Characiformes; family Prochilodontidae; genus Semaprochilodus; species Semaprochilodus insignis. The sequence goes on along the minus strand of CM067490.1, from coordinate 9,212,372 downwards.
GTTAAAAATCTAATTCAGAGTTTTTTTTAAATCATTAGCTAAAGCGCATTAGCTTGTCTGTTTCATTTGTGCATATTTGATTAAACTTTCTTTTTATTTGATTAAACATTGTTACAGTGTCTTGTTGGGTTGTAGCCTTTTGTGCCAATATAATGTAAAGCTTGTCCAACATAACACCACTTGTTATGTTATGCAAAAAAAAATGCTTTTGTGGGCGGAGCATAGATAGGTTAATTTTTCTACCAAAGCTATCATTTTACGTGCATTCTTTAGTTAATTGTAGTGGGCTAAACAGGCTTCAGTTGATGTGTATAAGGAATTTCATAAATATTTCCATGACGGCTGCATTTTCGAGTACCACTAATTCTGTTTTGCTTTCTATTTATATAAGAGTGGACATCCTCACTATAATGTGATTCTAGTGAGAAAAATCATTAGTTTATCATGTTTTTAGTACATCATGTTACAGTTGGTTGTTGATTTTTCTTGGGATGTGGCTACTAAACTGTTCCTGTTCCTCTCCCCTCACAGATGGTCATTGGAGAGTGCCTTTCAGTTTATCTAAACCGCCTCAAATCAAAGTCTTCTTTCAACAACAGCTATGTTGCCTGTGTTTATAAAGCTGTCGGCACCTTCGTGTTTGGTGCTGCCATGAGCCAATCCCTTACAGACATCGCCAAATACTCCATCGGCCGGCTGCGTCCGCACTTCCTGGATGTGTGCAAACCTGACTGGAAGCTGATCAACTGCTCAGGTGGAGCTTACATTGAGAACTTCAACTGCACCGGGGACAAAACCATGGTCAATGAGGGCAGGTGGGTCAACCGTGTTTTGTCAAAATCAGAGAGAGAGAGAGAAAGACCAAGACAATCGTAACCCTACTGAAACTTACTTACCAAATGTGAATGTTTTGGTAGTGACGATTTCTGCTCGTTTATAGAGAATGACTAGCAAACACAGCTTTGAACAGTTGGACACACACATGAAGTCATCAAATACTTCATTAAAACACATAAAAAGCAAAACTTTTTTGTATAGAACATGTGTCAATTCTTCATGTTTCACACTGATTTTCTGTGGGACACGTGTTTTTGTAGAGAAATGAAAACACCAGACAACATTTTTTTAAATGCCAAATAATTCAGTTAAAGATTAAACTCATGCTGAATCCAAATCTTTCAACTAAAAAAAAATGAAAGGTGTAATTTTTTCAGAGGTGTACATGTATGGATTATGGTTTCAATAGTACCCTGTAAATGATGATTTTGTGTATATTTAGATTATTACTATCTCTCTTAATACCTCGGGTTTATATATATTGTAATATAATCCTAATGAACATCTATCTAATGTCTCTCAGATACAAACTCAAATGTTTGGAATGGTTATCTGTCTGCAGATGATGGAGATTAGGATTGGAACCGAATCTAGTATATTTAATTCCTCTAAGAATTTCACCCACCAATCGATTCGTTTCAAATTTGTCCATAGATTTTATATGACTCCACATTGTGCATTCCACATAAAACTGTCCTCTGACAGGTTATGTCACAAATGCTTTCTGGGCATTAATGGTTTGTTGACGCTTGTTTTCTGGCAGTGCCAACCAATTCAGTAACTAAGAGAAGCAGTAATATCATTGATTAAGGACACTGGCTTTTCTTCAGCTATGCTTCTGCTAGGAGACGACTCTATTCTTGACATAAATATTTGTGTAAAGAAAGTAATAATAAAGCAAGAATAATTATTGTACTGTGGTCAAGAAGACTATTCTAACATTTCAGCCCGAGTCCTGTGTGTTCTTAAAATCTGTATTTTTACATGTCTTTCTGGACGTGAACTACTGCCAGGTGCAAGAGCAGTCTTTGTTGAGCAGTGGACTGAAGCCTCTGATTTTGTTAAAAGTATACTTGACCAATTTTGTAGTCGTAAGTAGTGCTATTTTTTTTCTTTCCCTCTGTTCTGTGCCTCAAGGCGTAGTCGTAAGGAGTGTGCATGTGTGAGTCACGTGAGTAATGTTTCATGCTGAAAAGACAATAAAAATATATTCACATAAAACCCATTATCTAATAATTATCTAATAATCTTAATTTGTTTAAATACTTAATTTGTTTATTTGTTTGCTTATTTTTTGACACTGACATGGTGATGATGTAAGTGGTGCTGCTGAAGTTTTTAAACGGACTGACTGGATGACGTTTGGCACCGCATGCGGTTAGCACCATACTAACTGATTGGCCACTGTGTGACCAAAGTGTAAACATGCTACTGTTTTTAGCAGTGGTAACGTACTTTAGTCCATGTTTATAGACATGTGACAGAAACCAGAAACCATGTCTAACTGGTGTTGTGTGAACTTCTCTTACTTTTTAGCTTTCTTAGCCTTGTAGCTCCTGTGCTAAAACTGAGAGAAGCAAACTTCAGACACCAAACATGTCTTGGTTGATCGACTACATTTGGGCTAAAAGTGGGTACTATTTTTTTTTTTTAAAGTTAACTTGTTAACAAAGAACTTCCAACTGGGGAGATTTTGAGCCTTCAGGTCACCATTAGCACTCCAGCTTAGTGCCTGGAGTCTTTGAAGTGGAAATTAGGAGCATGTAAAACATTTATATGCTTCCTTTCTCCAAGAGGAACTTTTATGTGGTTTGTTCCAGGAGACTTTCCATCTTAGCAACAGGGCACCATCTGTTTACACTGCATTAAACTGGGTCTTCATAATCTGATGGTCACCCCCCCAAGGTTAGGGTCTTCACTCCTTTTACACCAATTACAGACTTCTGAATAACCTTCATGGCCCAGTAGCAGTGGATCAAGCTTCATAAGAACAGCTTGGTTTTTGAAGTCTGCTGAAACGGTGTCCAACATCCATACTGTTTTAAGCCCAAATTTTCGAGTGCTCCCGTTGTTGCTGGAGGGCTGAGGAACGTGCTTTTTCCCTAATCCTGTAAAGAAGGTCCTTTCAGGCTTTTGCAGGCTTTTGCTCTTGTGCCGTTTACCCAACAATTTTACCCTCCAAGGTTTGGAAAACAGGAGCTTCTGTGGTGGCTCTGCGGTTCGCATACTCCACTTCTCTGTAATCCTGTGGTGAACCGTCTGACCATCCATAAACACGCGCTTACATTGCGACAAAAAAGGTCCAGTGCTGAAGGTTTTGCTCTGGTTTATTGGTCCAGACTCAAGGCCAGCAGGCCCTTCCAGGACGCTCTCATTTACAGTAGGTGTGGTTCTTCTCTAATGGAGAAGCACCTTCCTGGCCAGTGTCCACGGGTTTGCCAGGAGACGGAGCCATTAATAGAACAAATGAAGTGCTGCAGGAGTGGTCCGCCAAGAATAATCACAGACCACCATTCATTATGGAGAGTTCCTGCGTAGACGTATGGCCTTGCAGCAGGTTAAAGGGCCCGTATCTGACATTTTTCTTGTATCTAAACCCTCCAACCCCAACAAGGGTTACTTGAATTATGATAAAAACATCATAATTCATATTTTTCATACTTTGTTTTCCACCCTCTCCTTATCCTTCAGAATTAAACAGGCAGTTTTTGTTACTGTGCCTTTACAAGTTATATATGTAAATGAAGCCCAGTAAAAAATGTTCTCCCAGTCTTGTTGATATTAGCAGTTTCGTCCAACCCCAAAAGGTAGTTCCAGCATCTGTGCGAAAAGCTGCTGTTGTTATTGTATATTTACTAGTAATGTCAGGGTCAACACATCAATAACATGCTATAACGCCACCAAGATTATGAACACCACTTCCTTTTAATGCAGTTAATGTTTTCCTAGATTGACCCTTCAAGACCACTGTAGTTCCACCCTGAAGCCCAGCTGTAGGTTGCTGTAGATGACTGCACTGTTATCATTCAAACAAAGCTTTTAAATAGCAGGAAGGTCTGTTGATGTTATTTCTAGCTAACAGTCATGGTGAATTTGTTCATCACTGAAGGACTTTGAGTCTTAAGTAAGCGAAACACTGCGCTGATATGGCAATATCAGTAATAAAAGCCAGCAGACCATGTTGGAGACTGCTCATGGGAGAACCACTGATAACTCAACCAGGAGCAGGAACTTTTGACTCTTGGACATTTATAAGGATTGTATTATCTGTTTAAACGTGAGGCAAGGCAGTAATAATCTAAATGTATACAAAATCATCAATCATATATCGTTGCTGTCCAAAGAAAAACAAGTATCTCCAAAATGGTTACTTTACAGGAGAGGCCAAAAACCCAATATAATTTTAATGTAAGTCAAGGGAACCAGACTCTTTCCAAGCGATTTTGGGCCATTTTTGTCTGTCCATTCATCAAGAAATTTTCACACAATGTGAACAGTAGCGGCTGTGTTCAAGTGATGCATAAAAATAAAATTACGGTAGTGGTGATATGGTAGTTTCTATTGGGAGGTGTATGTCCCAGACAATAAAAAGTGCCTCTGTTTGGAGTTTTGGTGACTCTAAATTTTAGTCTGAGTTCAAGACAGCTAAACGTCTCAAATGGGTTTAAACGAGTCCAGTAGAATAATTCATATACCACACACATGAAATACATTGTCATGCAGACACTGCTGCGTACGCGGGGTGTTTGTGAGGAAAGTAGGAAGCTCATCAGTAGTCATGGTCATGATTAAGTGTTTCAGTTGTTCTTAGTATTAATGTTATTTCAGCCAATCAGATTGTATAGGCAGAACTAACACTTGTATAAAATTGTCGTACAGTTCCTAATTTGAATAATCCTGTATCTGGATTTCAAATTCTGAGTATTATACAAAGCTCTTTAAAGGTTAAATCATAATTTAATCATTTAAATGTAGTTAGTGGGTAGTGAATACACAGGCCTGGGTCTGCAGACTGTCTGCTCTGTCTTTGTTTCAGCCTCTGTTTAATTCTTCTCAGTTCTCTTTGTCATATGCCTCGTGAGCAGGGCTGTAATTTGATCAGCAAGGAGGGACACGGAGACTCATCTGTCTCCATTTGAGCGTTTTTATGGCAGCGTGCCAGATGGACACTCTGCTTTTAACTAGATCAAAACAAAGCACATTTTGGGGTTTTTATTGACTTTCAGCTAGTTTAAAAGGCTTTTCAAAGCCGTAGCTCCTTAAACCATGAATTTTGTACGTGAATCTACTACGGATTATGTGTGTATATGTGTGCTCAGGGTGTGTGAGCGGTCAGTCAGTGTATATGAGTTTCGCTCGTCCTGCTAGTCCGTGTCGTGAGGTTTTTATTTTTTCTCGCGCTCCACAGTGAGCCCATAGCTAATATAAACAGGAAGACTCCCAGAGCCCTCCGGATAGAAAGTCCACCTTCCTCTTACCCATGCTATTCATACAAACACACACACACGCACACACACACACTTCCCCTCTGTAGGACCCTGACTGACACACACACACACCCCTGCACGTCACTCTCGCCCTGCAGTGCTGACCCGGAAAAGGCCATAAATGTGTTATTCAAACTTGCGTCTCCAGTGACTCGTGTGTAACAAAGGCTGATAACGCAGACCAACAGCGAAAAAATAATACTGTAATAATTAAAGGGTCAGCTTCTTTCTGCACTGAATGAAACTCAGAGGCATTTTATACATAAAAATGCCAAAAATATCATATCATACAACTAGTATACAGGTGCATGATATAGTAGAGTTTATGCTTTAGAAAAGCTACAGAATAATATATAATAATTATATGTAATAATATACCCATATTTGTATTCTGCATTGTCCCTCCACATAAAGACCTATACACTGAAGACCGATTTCTCATACATTCATGTATAATTGGGTGTCAGTACCGGAGAAGTAGAGGCTTGGAATGGATTTGAGTATTTGCAGTGTAGGTGTTTATCTGTTGTGATATTTATTTTCCTCTCTCTTTCTGTGTGTTTAAAGGTTGTCCTTCTACTCTGGCCACTCCTCCTTCTCCATGTACTGCATGCTGTTCCTGGCAGTAAGTACCTATTTATAACTCTTAAAAACCCTACAGCCTTCCCTACCCTTTACCTAAGTCAGCACCACTGTAGTATACGTAATACTTTCCTTAGCCAATAGCTGTGTACTTATATAACAATACACAGCGAAATCTGTAGGCTTTCTTAGGTTAGGGTGGTGAAATAGTCATAAACTGATAAATATCAACAGCCCATCCTAATAACATGCTTAACGGAATGTCAGTGCAATTTGGTGAACAAACGGATTATTATATAACCAGTAACTACACCCACTGTCATATAGATTATAGTTTATTAGTGAGTCATATGTCCAGAATTTACATTGAACAAATCTAATACCGTCAAGTAAACGCCTTGATTAAAATCTGGCCTCCAGATGTAACTGGAAAGCAGTCCTGGGTTCTCAGGACCACAAAACAAAAGGTCTGTTTAGTACTGTGTTATCTAAAGAGGCAGGATGTGCTTCAGGAAACATGCCGAGGAACATTTGAGAGCACAAGTCAACACGAAACCCAACCAGCCCTAATACTGAGCCCTGAGCCACATCCAATTCAAACATGCTGATTTGAGCATAGGGATTGGTCCCTTTCATAAGTGTGTTGTACAGTCTTTAAAATGCCGTCTAATTAATTTGGCTAAAACAATTGAGTACCAAGACAGTGTAACTAACTTATACTGAAATAACTAACAGGTTCTAGGTATTATGTTGATAAAGGTCTTAGTAAAATGTCGTAGTACAATATTTGGAGTAAGAATGTTACAAACATACAGAAACACACATTCAAGCAAGACAGTAATCCAGAAACTCGAAGTAGGTAGTAGGTAGGATCAGTTTAGTTTATAGCAAATAAACTCTGTACTTCATGTACAGATATTTTAAAAACAGATTTACTGTATTCGTACCTAGAAACCTTTGAGTATTTTAGTGTAGTTAGAAAGAACATGATACCCTAAGCCATTTGTCCTGACTGTGGAAACTTGGCTGAGCTGTGTCAATTCCGAGCATGCTTGCTGTCAAGCTTGATAATGTAGTAGTCAGTCGTGGTAATGGTGAGTAATTTTTAACTGCGACAAAATAACCACAGTCTTCAATAGTCAGTGTTCTAAAAGTTTGGCCTCTAAATAGCCTGTATGAGCTGTAGCAAACTGTCAGTTGTTCTAGTGCACAGTTAAATGCTAAGAAAGCAATTGTGTTGTTTCAACGTTAAAAGTGCCGTTAGTTTGTATGGAAAGCGAAGTAAATGTTTAAAAGTTGTTTAAGCCCTTATGACTGGTGTCAAAATGTGGTGTATTTTTATTTGATGTGTTTCTGATGCATGGCTCATTAAAACAGGAGAAAAGTGCAGATTCCAAACTTTCAATCTGTATCCCATTAGTATTTGTAAGAGGGAGATATTATGATGATGATTTGCTGAAGTTATTGTTGTTATAAAATTATTGTTGTTATTGGAATCCTATCCTTATCTAGATATTTGCATTAATAAGCCTCAGCTTCAGACAGGAGGAGACAGGTGATAAGATTTCATCGATACTTCAAAAAATGTTGATGTACTGATTTCTAACGCTACAATAATAAAAGTTATATTTTCTGCAGGGGACAGTCAGGTAGATTTACCCCCAGTTTCATAAATATTTGTGTATCAGCATGGAATATGTTGGATGTCGGCATTAGACCAGCATTTCCCATTTTGGGCCATCTACAGTTATAGGGTGGTGTATTGGCATGAACCTGGTGATATGATACATGTCATGACATGAGGGCTATGATTCAATATATTGTGATATGAGTGTAAGCAAAGTGACGTACTGTGATTACTTTTTAGACTAAGTTTAGGAAACTGACATAGTATAAAAACACACCACCATATGTATAGGTTTGCTAATGCGAAGTGATTCATAATTTAATCCAGTTATGCTTAAATAGTTCTAATCTAATGTAATTTAGATTTCTAAGGGTTAACTGGACAGCTGGAGTTTCTTGATTGCCCTCCAGAAAACAGTCACATGCAGATACTGACAGTGTTGAACATATCATAGCACTGTCACGCAACCCTCCCACACAGCATACTTTACATGCCTTACTTACATTCTATAGAGAGAAGTTATAGAGGACAGAAAAACCTGAAAATCTGGATAGAAACATTTCAGTGGGTGTCGTTCTGCGACGTGTGAGCTGTTCATTATTACTGACTTGCTACAGTGAGAAAGCTGATGTAGTGGGTGTGTAAGTGTACTGCTCAGCATAATTAAAGATAATGGGCAGGTAATGACACACCTGCCCAATGGCTTCTGTTGTAGGTTGTGCGTCAGCAGGTTTGTAGTTACGTATTTTCATTTCAAGTTCCATTGACTCCATTCTGCTTTTCTTGTCTCCAGGCTTTCTTATTCTTAAAATTATTCTTATTTCTTATTCTTTCACATGGAAATGAGTTTTGTACCTACACTATATTGCCAAAAGTATTCGCGTGCCTGCCTTCACACACACATGAACTTGAGTGACATCCCATTCTTAATCCGTAGGGTTTAATACACCGTTTGCAGCTATAACAGCTTCAACTCTTCAAGCAAATAGAAGGGTAACATATCACCAGTGTGTTGTGGTGTCTGTCTCTATTTTGAGAAACAAAGAAACACACACACAGTCTCCCGTCCTCCCTCTTTACTCCATACCAGTCTAGAAGAAATGTTGCGAGTCCTGCCTCACACTTTATTCCTTTACTCTCCAAGAGTGTCTCCGATGTTAACTCTTGTTCTGCTTCTATTTATATCACTTCTCTTGTTTGCCGAATGTGGATTTATGCTGATTGCAGGTGGTGACGGTCACTTGCCAGGAGCACCATTGTGTCTACTTATCCATTCTTTGGCCATCTGTCCTTAAATGATCTAACAGGAGCAGAACCTTGAACATGATAGACGATGCTACGGTTACTCACTATTGCCTCTTCAAAGTGGTATTATGAGATGCTGGGGTTAGCTGGTTAGCGTGCTAGCACAAAACATATTTCTTCACACTGTTGATAATTTTAGTTACTTTTGTAAAAGCTACATATTGCACCCTTTAAATAACATTGTTATACATTTGAAGGTATATTTACATTGTTTGGACCTTGGTCAAAAAATGTACCTGTAAAAGTTCCTGACAGTGTAGCAAGCTAGACTAGTAGCTGACGTTGGTAATGGTAGACCCTGGTAGCTTGGTCAATGGCTCATTAGACTGTACAGGCTTTAGTAAGCTGTTGGTTGTTGTTAGAGTGGGCTTATTTTATGACGATTATACAGTGAATTCTTATTATTGACTTTCTTATTGAAATGATAGGTGCATAACTGACCGGACTGTGCAGCATGAATAAAGTTAATAGCCAGATTGTTAAAGTCAATGATCTGTTGACTTCTGTTACAAGCATGTTTAGAGTAACTGCCAAATTGAAGTGCTGGTAAATGTGCTGAAATGATTGTCTATGGTAAACACCTATACAGTACAACTAGAGATTAGACTGAGAACACTGCAGTGCTTCTTTAATGTAAATAGAAGGTATACCTGTACCACATTAGCAGATACTGAACCAGTAACTGATGGTTTTATATGCCAACCCATCAAAACCATCACACATTATGTACACTGAGCCACAAAACTTAGTGACCAGGAAACTCCCAGGATCATGACTCTGAAGAGACGTGTAAATGCAGAGCACTCGGCGGCAGAAGAAACCAGTTTTTAACTGTCAACTTTTGACAAGCTGTTTTGACAGCACAGAATCCGATAGCAGCTGTTCATCTCCCAGCCTGTGAAACAGGGCATTTCCTTCATTTTCACAGTTGCTAGTGTTAAGGGTGGGTGATGTTGCACCAGAACTGTTTTTGTATATGACAAACTAAAGATAAACAAAGGTTGTGGTAAACAAAATACAGGAAAAAGTCTGCACGCATTGTGAGGTTAAGATGATACTCATGATACCCTCACTAAAACAACTTTAGTAATACATGAAGAAACACTAGTGCCAGTAAATTCTTGTGTAATAAGAGTACTTCTGCCTACATATATTCCTCTCATGCGATTTATAGTACTCTACAGTATGCTCAATGATAAACTGTAATAATTGTCTGAATATATGCCATAAGAGACTTATAGGAATACGCCCTGTAGGGATATCTGTAGTAGTACTAGTGTTCTTTTTCATAACTGAATTTTGTAATAACTGCTATTATATTTCCATCTCCAGCTTTATCTCCAGGCTCGAATGCAAGCTGAATGGGCCAGGCTCCTGCGACCCACAATCCAGTTCTTCCTGATCGCTGCCTCCGTCTACACGGGACTGTCCCGTGTCTCAGATTACAAACACCACTGGAGCGACGTTCTCACTGGCCTGATACAGGGGGCTATCGTGGCCACACTAGTGGTGAGTATGAGCGCATAACAGTTCATTTTGATTCACTTGCTGTTCAGGTCTAAATTCTCAACCACATCTCCTACGGTTGCCGATGAAACCCAGACTCACTTACTACCCAGTCAAATTAACCCAACCCCTCCACCCCACTTATTTGCAGTGGATGCTATTTAACGCCACAAAGGGTCCCTTGTTTCCAAATTATGCAGAATGGTTTAGTGAATACATAAATACAATACAATTCCACTTAACCTAGATATAATCGGCTGTAGGCTGGTTGGTGTCCATATATCCCTTCTTTACTTTAGAACTGGAACAATGATGCCAACAAACACTACATCACTAACAACTGATTCTGTAAAAAGAGACCCCCAAATCTCTCATTCTGCTCAGAGAGGATCCTGCTCTTACAGCAGATTTGTTAATATAGTTTAGAACGATGTAAAACGTGGTTTTACTGTTTTTCCATACAAAACCCAACCCAAGCAGGACTGATCTAGATAAGCACCACAACTGGTGATATGATTCGTGAATACAGACTCTGTTGTGTAAAGTGGCTGCCCACACTTCCACTTTTATTGTTCACAATGTCGCACTTTGTTCTAAACCACATCGCCAAGTCTGCTTGACCTTAAAGAATAACTTGTGGCAGGTTGTACTTTTACAGAAATGATTTGGGTTTGGACTATTGAGCTCCACTTGGTATTTTGTCATGTTTGAAATATCTTTTTGATTTCTGTTAAAATGAAGTTCAAAGATTTAGATTTTAAATAAAATGCTGTCCCATGTTTTCATGCCACTGGGCCATGCAAAGAGTTTTAGTTTTTAGGTGGAGCCTTATTTTAGCCACACCCTTGCGTTTTAGAGCAGAACTTGAGACTTCAGACCTGACCTTCACCGTCACGTGGTGAGCAGTTAGATCCTATTGTTTTGAAGTACATGTGCCCCGAAGTCTAAAAATTAGCATGGAACATTAAGAATAGTCCAAAACAGATTTTCAGCAGTTCAGCAAACGTTTTTGTGTTTTAATGTAAATTACGCTGATTTTATGTGTGTTTGCTGGTCATGTACTGGCCAGTGTTTTTGAGTTCTGCTCAAAATGAGCTAAAACAGTCACCATCAAAACATTTGATTTGGTAAAATCTGGATTAAGTGGAAAACTGCTGAAATGAGTGCTTTTTCCTGAACTACCCATATAGCAGCAAAAAGTTAACACAGATATTTAAGTACATGTGCTTGAGTCAGCAGGTGTCAGCATTTGCCCATCTCCCCCAACAGGTATTCTTCGTGTCAGATTTCTTCAAGAAGCCAGTAGAACCACAGAGAGAAGCTGAAATCCCACATACCACCCTGCAGGAAACTCCCACCAACGGAAATCACTATGACAGCCCCAACTGAAGCTACTCAGAACCTTCGTTGTGACGTGTTGTTCAGCATGCACCTACTAAAGGGCGGACCACTGGGGTGGAAACCTGTGAATGTAGACCCCTGCTTACTGCAGAGCTGCGTGTGTTTGTGTGTTTATGACCCAGCTCCTTACAGACAGACAATGTCCCATGATGCCTTTCCTGGGCCGCTAATGCTGCTACCACTGCTTCCTGTGTATCACCCCAATGCTAACCTCTACTTCTCCTAAAACGAAAAGAAGCTCCTTTTTTATTTTTATGACAAGAATAATCACTATACAGACGTTTTTTTTAATTAAAAATTATGTTAAAAGAGTATGTACAAAAAAAGAACCTATTATGCTTGAACACAAATAAAATGGTCTATGTCACTTGCATCTCCGTTAGTCATTCTGCAAAACGATCGCAACAAACAATAAAGGCCCAACATAAACCAGCAGGTGTGAAACAGCAGGGAACTTGTCCTCCTTTACAGGTAAAGACTGGCAGCAAACACAATATCTCTCTTGATCTTCGTAATACCTGGCGGGAAAAG
>CM067490.1:9155585-9200009 GCA_034552555.1 Semaprochilodus insignis | reverse complement strand
GTTAGAGATACATGTCTTTAATAGCTTAAGAGACCCCTATACATTTACAAAGATCACAAATTGTCATCTTTCGTGGACCGGATTCAGATTTTTAACACATTTCAGGTGAAAGGTCACATCTTCCACTTTTTCATTATTATTATTATTGTTGTTGTTGTTTTTACTGTTATTACTACTAAAGAAATAGTCTGGCGCAAAAGTGTTGTGATTTTCCACTTAACCCAACCGCAGTCAAACAGCCAAGACACAGTGCCCAAATTTGACCTATTTTAGAACTGGAGCTATTGGTGCTAAATACTGGAAGTCAATAATCAAATCACAAATTTCCACAAATACATGCCAAAATGTTCACATCTTTGCACCAAATTACATCCATAAGTTATGTAACCTCCCGCTTTCAGCCTTCAAACCCTGAGGCTGGAGCATGGGGGGGGGGGATTGGGGGAGTGTACAGGGACGTTCTGAAGTTAATCTCTGTATGTGCGTGAACTTTTCAGTCAGATTACAAAGATCATCTCCAGCAGGATGTTCTATAGTTTACAGCTGCACCCAGTACATTCCGGATGAGCGCTTTTCTCAGTCTTCATCTTGCTGTCATGTCATATGTAGCTAAGAATATGAGGCTGAGGCTGTAATATAAATTTTCCTTACCACCTTAAGTGGTGCAGCAGTTCCATTCTCAGGAGGCACAATTTAACAGCTATTCCATTTAAAGCAGAAAGAAACAACGGAATAAGAAGTGATCTTAAGGAGCATGGTAAGAGGTTGTCCCTGGTAAGTCCAGCTCATGAATTTCTGATGCTTTTCTTCAAACATGGCAGAGGCTCTCTTGTGCAGAAAATGTGGTCCTCAAATTTGTAAATGGACATTTTCTGAGATGGATACTGTACCTGCTTTATTCTATGGTGTATCTGTGTTGTGACACTCTTTGTTCATTTTTGTGACTATTAACATCCAGTGTTTGGTAGCAGTGCAGCTCTTCTGTATTTGGGGTAAGCGGAAAATCGTGCAAACCGGTATGGCTTCCATTTATAATCTTTTTCCCCATCCATTAATACTGTATATGAATAAACATCCAGGTGAAATGTGGAGGAAGCTTCCCACTGCATTCATTAAATACTGATATAGCACGTTATAATGCCACCAAAAGGCCTCACTATTATAAGGTTATATCAAGACAAAAACACAGCTACCTAAATGAAAGCTGCTGTGTTCTTGTGAGCCAAACAGCAGCAGGCAAAGCTTTTATGTCTGAAGGTCTTTAACGCTGCTTTGGCAATAAAATAGGTTATAAAAGAGTATAAGCGGAAAAAAGAGCAGTCATACCGAGAGCAAACTTATTCTCCAGCTCCGTATTGCCAATAGCTTTGGCTGCCTGACACATCTGCCTCAGTAGCTCCTCCAGGCGCCGCATACAGCGGATTATACTGCCTGAAAGACAGAAAGAAAAAATGAGAAAGAGGGAAAGAAAGACAGAATGAATTTAAGAAAGAATGGAAAAGAGGGAAAGAAAGAAAGGAAGAAAAGGAAAGAAAGAAAGACAATGTAAATAGATGTGGGATGTGGGTCAGCCAGTCAATTATGGTGAACATTCATACCTAACATATACAGGGGTTGGACAATGAAACTGAAACACCTGGTTTTAGACCACAATCATTTATTAGTATGGTGTAGGGCCTCCTCCTCCTTTTGCAGCCAATACAGCGTCAGTTCGTCTTGGGAATGACATATACAAGTCCTGCACAGTGGTCAGAGGGAGTTTAAGCCATTCTTCTTGCAGGATAGTGGCCAGGTCACTACGTGATGCTGGTGGAGGAAAACGTCCTTCTTGGTGGTATGCTGACATTACCCTGGATACCGTGGCTCTTGATACATCACAAAGACTTGCTGTCTTGGTCACAGATGCGCCAGCAAGACGTGCACCAACAATTTGTCCTCTTTTGAACTCTGGTATGTCACCCATAATGTTGTGTGCATTGCAATATTTTGAGCAAAACTGTAAAACTGTGCTCTTACCTGCTAATTGAACCTTCACACTCTGCTCTTACTGGTGCAATGTGCAATTAATGAAGATTGGCCACCAGGCTGGTCCAATTTAGCCATGAAACCTCCCACACTAAAATGACAGGTGTTTCAGTTTCATTGTCCAACCCCTGTATATTGTTGCTGTCCAAAGAACCAGCATCTCCATAATGGCAACTTTATAGGAGAGGGCAAAAACCTCATTGGATTTCAAAGCAAGTCAGTAGAAATATACTTTTTACCCCCAAGCCATTTTGAGCCATTTCTGTTGGTCTATTCATCATGAAATTTTTACAAAATGTAAACAGCAGCTGCTGTGTTCAAATAATGCATAAACATAAAAACCAAGTAAAAAATTGAGATACATGTTTTTCCATTGGACAACGACAATATATACATATAACGAGCCTGTTTGCACACCAAAAACTCAAAATTACAACTTCGATGTTTTACACTGTCGTGACTATTCGAAGGTTTTAAAAATGTTCAGATACCCAGGCATAGCTAGGTGTTTCTAATAAAATGGCCAATAAGCACAGGTACCTAATGAACTGGCAACCAGCGCAAGTAAAGAAGAGTCCAAGTGAGTGAGGGCATAAAGAATTCTTATTCCTCCTTCATGTGGAATGATGACAGTTCTCCTGCTGATTGCAGCATTCCAAACAAATCTGGTCATTTTGCCCTCAGCGCACCCGAATCTCCAGCATCTACTTCCATCACAGCTGCTTAATTCTACGAAACTCACGCTTTTCTTGGCAGCATGTTTTATTTCGGCTTAGCTTGCCAGAAACAGCCACAGAGAGCTTTGCGAGAGCAGCAGAATACCTCAACCTCGGTGGAAGAACCCGCCAGGAACTAACTCCTCCACGTTACCATCAGGTTCATCTGCCTCCCTTTATTTTCATTTATCAGGCTTGTTTCACAGTTTGGTAGAACACCCATGATGCTCTCGGGGCAGCAGTGCTGACAGACGGGGGAGACGGGTTTCGAGCTTATGGGTTACATCACTGCAGAGGAAGGAGTTGCTGAAAAGACGACCGTTTGCTTAAAAAGCTCATTTACACGACCTGCTCTTACAAATATAACTGAGCAGTTGAAACATGTTTGGTGTCTCAAGTTTGCTTTAGTTTTAGCACTGGAGCTGCAAGGCTAATATCACATGTGTCTTCTGAGTGTTCTTTGGATTCAAACACCAAACCACACAGAATTACTCTGTTCACATCTTAACAACTGAATTCTTGTTGATATGAAAACCTGGTGGTAAGTAATCTAAAGACTTGATAATGTGGTTTCTGACACTGTATGACATGCTAGTTTCCACCTGCTATAAGATACGTAGGCTGTGGCAACTATGGAAGCGTCAGTGGAATTTTTTTGAATGCTGACAACCAAACTTGGGGACGGTGGGGAGATTTTGCTTACGTCTCCTACAAAGCAATCTATGGAGCTGCACTGAGGATACGAAAACACTTAAAATGAATGCTGCCACTTTTTAGCTCCTACGGGAAAAAGACTAGCAGAAAGGACAACAGCCTGCCTAAATAAACAGCTCCAACAAGTCAATGTGGCAGAGAAACAGCACACATATATAATATGGGGGGGGACAAAAAACAAAACTGAAAATATCAGTTTCCTTATCAGTAGGTTATGGGGAGTCAGTGAATCTAAAGGTACACAAGCTAAAACACATATCACTATATATATATATATATATATATATATATATATATATACACACATATATACACACACACATACACACACACACACACACACACACACACACACACACACACAATATCTCAAATATCACAATCTTTCTTCCCTGCAAATGTTAATTTTGTCAAATTTAAAATTTTGTTAAAGTGACAAAAGTTGATGGAAACAACACTGCTGTTCTCCAAAAACATTTCTCCAACTTTATACACAACAGTGACCAAAACCACAGAGTCAAATCCATTTACTCCACACAGCTTGAGGCAGGTGTGGGATGATTTAGGAATGTTTACACAATGCTAGTTTGGTGCACATACCTGGCCATGTTAGGCTTGCAGCCCATGTGCTAAACTAAAGAAGCAAACTTCAGACAGCAAACATGTCTTGGACGATCACAAACATTGAGTAAGAGGGGCGAAACGTTAATTTTTGCTGAACTATCACTTTAAAACAGACAGCATGTGTGTACGGCACGCTTTTCTCCCTTCTGCCTGAAACATTTGGAAAAAAAAAAAAAAAAAGTTCCACACATTGTTTCAGGGTGACGAAGTTGACCATTATTGAATTGGAGCCATTCAGCGTTTCCTCAAGCCAAGAAAGTGTCAGCTTAAATACCAAAAGAAGCAAAAACACCCATAATTGGGAACATGCATAACATGCTGAAAGGCCAGAAGGCAGTCTTTAACGCTATTCAAGTTAAAATGGTCAGTTACCTTCGAAGACGTCGGTCATTTTGCAGATCTGTGAGAAGGACGCCCCATTGGCCCAGGTGTAAACCACGTCCATCAGGTGTGGGCGGAACTGGTTCAAATAAGTGTCCTCATCTACCTCCAGCTTAGCCTCGGCTGAAACTTTGGCAATACGCTTGGCACACTCCTGCAAAACGGCCACATCAGATCAAATGAGATCAGGCAGGATCATCACACTGGGTGCTTAAAGTTTAACTCTGGTTTTATCAGTTATCTGACTGATACCTACAATCAAGCTGAATAAGGTATATCAGTGTGGAGAAAACTGTGCAGTAAGGAGCCAAAGTATTCAAAATACTGTTTTCAAAGGAAGTAAAAACAGTTTATCAGAATCAAGAGAGCTAATTTACACCCAGGCCTCTTAAGCTGAGCGATCAAATTCCTGCCAACAGTCTATTTAACCTGTTAAAAGTCTCAGGTCTGTATGCAAGCCAATTCAACTCTGCACTAAAACTACAAAATGTGCAGACTGGTATACTCATTCATTCATAGTGGTAACCAAATGTCTCATAACAGATACTTAATAATTCATAGCAGATACTGAAAAATTCATAGTGGCTAATAAATAATTTATAGTACACACTGAAGTGTTTATAATACATTTTGGATAACGCATAGTGGTTAATGACTGATCTGACACATAGTATATATTGAATAATTAATAGTAGATACTGGAAAATTTATAGTGGCTATTGAATGATACATAGTAGATACTGAATCGTTCATAATGGCCAGTAAACAACTAAGAGTGGTTAGTGAATATCTCATAGTGGTTATAGGACAACTCATAGTAGATGCTGAATATCTGATTGTATTTACTGCTTCATGAGGCTTAAGGCTAACAAGTGAATAAGCAGCCTGCAGGGCATAAGGGGTTAAACCTGCAGATTTAACCACAGCTTCTAGATCACAAGTCCTGTAGTGAACCCTGTAAACACAGAAGCAGCTGCTCAAATCATGGAGTGTAATGTGCAGACTCTCCCGAATACATCACAGTTTACCTGCATCTGACGGAGCGGTCCTGCTAACTGCTCCGTCAACTTCGGCATCTCATTAGCCTGCACAGAAAGAGAGACAGGAGACAACAAAAAACACCGACTGTGTTAAAGATATGAAATGTACTTGTGTCTAACACAGACAGCTGTATGAACTCAGTGAGATGATTAACTGCAGAGCTGTGTGTGTGTGTGTGTGTGTGTGTGTGTGTGTGTGTGTGTGTGTGTGTGTGTGTGTNTGTGTGTGTGTGTGTGTGTGTGTGTGTGTGTGTGTGTGTGTGTGTGTGTGTGTGTGTGTGTGTCTCTCGCGCGCGCTCTCTCTCGCTCTCTCTGGTGTCTGAGGTTCTCCAGCACCTGTCACACAGCGGTCAGCCAAATGTGGGAGGAGTTGGACACCGACCGGTAGAAAGACTACAGCTGTCTCCTAGCCCTCCACACACATACGACATGTTTGGTGTATGAAGTTGCCTTGCCATGGACTCCTTTCCTTAGATTACACGCCCCCCGCCATATATTTCTAATTCTTTTAATCCTTCCATAAACTGCTGTTCTGTAAAGCTGATTTGAGGCAACGTTAACTGCAAACAACGCTATATAAATACATTTCGATTGATTAATTACTTTAAGTTTGTTTCTTTAGTTTTAGAACTGAACCTACAAGGCTAATGTTGCTAACAAGTAATGAAAACTTACATCAACTAGCATGGTACTAACTCCCGTACAGTCAGTAAGCACATAATCAAGCTTGTTGGGAGATTTCTGATCAAATGATGGGTAAGCTTCTATAACTTGTTAACTACATTTAGTCTCAAAGCTTCAGCACTAAAACTAAAGAAGCTAACTTCAGACACAGACACACATGCACACACAGCCCTTGACTGATGGACTACATCTGGGGTAAAGTTCTAAACTAAGTAAGAAATAAGGCTTTAAATGTAGCAAGAGTAGGGAAACAAAAGATGAAATTGTTTCGAGCAGCTGCTGTGACCCATCGCCCACATTAAATGTCAAACTGACATCAGTCCCAAGCCCACCACGGCACTCTGGGTTACTAATAAAGGATGAGATGTGATCTGCGGTCCCTGTGAGGCGGAATGTGGGATCCAAACTGACAGCTGACTGAGGAGACCAAACAGCTGCCCTCACTCCCAAAACAAAAATACAACGCGGAAGTAGCCAGAAAACAGAGTGTACCACAGTAGATACGCTCAAAAATCTGTCTACTAACAAGGAACATCAGTGTCAGAAGATCTCTACAATCTCAAAAAAAGGCCAACCTCATAGGAGAACATTAACCTCAACACAAGCTTCCTCCGAGACACGCTTGGAGGAGAACACCAACTGCTACTACAACAGACGCCTGTGTTGGATAGCATCAAGTTGAATATGCTGAATGATGGAGGGGGAGAGAGAGGACCACCCTGCCCACCGAGAGAGAGGTAGAGACATACAGAGTCATGGTCTCTTAGATTCTAGGGCACTGCCAGTGCCGGTGCTTCTGAAGACCAGGCCAACACGAGGCTTAATCATGTCCCCTTTACAGCCAATTCCAAAAACACAACAGCCACTGCCCACATACTTCCATGTGTCCCCTACGTCAGCACTGATCTTAAGCAACACATCCACTATAGAGTCAAAAGTTTCTGGCAACAACAAACATGAGGATGATGGGTAGTACCTTCCTCCTAGTATGGAAGAGATGCAAGAGGCAGAACTGTGGATGGCAGTGATCTGTGAGGCCATTAAATCCTTGCTGACGCATGAACGGAGGATTGTTTATACTCATATTACCTTGGAAGGGAAATGATGAACATCTTATTTGGGTTACTGGCTACACTACCTCACACATCGCCCCCCCCCCCCCATTTTGCTTGAGATCTCGTTTAATACATGCATTCAGGAGACACACTTCCATATTTACAGCACTAAACATTCTTAGTTCTCTGTTTCAGACACGCTCGTGTACAGACGCATTAAAAGAAAGGTCAGCTGATCTTGTACACGCTAAGAGCAAATGTAGGTCACTGTAGCATGTGTGCTTGATTGTACAAGGGAAACTACTGCTCATACAAACACACACCGCAGTCAGCAAATCTCCAGCGTGCGTGAGTGAGTGAGTGTGTGGAATGTGTTGGCTTCAATCTCCTCCCAGCGCTGACCTAAACTCACCCTGTCACCATATAAACACCAACACTCTGAAACTCCATTAACATCCAATAACAGTCTCCCAGCATTTACATATTTATCACAGATATGTAAATAGACCGACGGAACGTGCGCAAAATTACATTTTCCTGGAAGACGAAGCAGCTGAGCAGGGCCGTTGCCTGTTCTGCCGTCAGGTCGTTGAAAAGCCCATTAAACACCATCTCAGTCAGGAGCAGCTCGTCCGCACTGAAAGAGACACAGGGAAACAGACAGTAAAGACACTCCTTTATTCCTCAGAGACAGAATAAAACAGACACACTGCACTGCACACACACAAACACACAGCTCAGAGATTTTCTAGAAGTCTAGGGGACTAGACTTCATTTTTAAAGCTGATAATGGAAACATTTATATTGATGCATGATTTCAGATTCATATCAAAGCCAGCAGAAAAATTAAATCACCACCATCTGTACTTCATTCATGTTAATGCATTTATAACCCAATAGTTTCATGCAAATATCCATAAATCAAGTGTGACTTTCTAAATGTAAATAGATGAACACATCCTGTACAGAGAACATGCTTCAGGACACTAAAGCACAACTGCACAAAGCACATTTTTAACAACTGAAATTAGCAGAAAAAAGGTTCTATGTAACCTGATAAGGTAGCTGCATTAACTGATTTTCACTTAGGGGGAAAAAAAAAAAAAAAAAGGAAATTTCACACATGGCTGTACAGAAAGGGCAATTTCTCTGAGGCCGGTGCTGAAGGTCGGGTTGCGTGCTTGGTTCATTTTGTAACGTGACTGCTTGGGCTTATGTTCTTTCTGCACCCCCCAACCCACCGAGTTTCCTTATGGTGGGGACAGTATTGTTGTGGACAATAAGCACTGTTCTTTGCTGTGCAAGTGTTGGTATCCAAACAAAACAAAAAGCAGCCAACGAATGAAGCTAGCGCGTACCATTTTGCAAACCTTCTCCCAGAAAAGTGACATATGGAATTGTGCAATTGATCCACGGTTTGGGTGGAATTACGGGTGAAAGCAAACCAGCGATAATGAGACCCTAACCTAAATAAGCCTTCAACTGATCCTGGGTGCAGAATCAATTATTCGGGACGATGCTCTAAAATGCTAATCCAGGCATATCTACACATAGTTTCCACATTTCATAAATGCTTGCATCGGCAGGTATCTGCACCAGTTCAAAATTTTGGTGCATCCCTAAATATCAACACTGCTAATTATAATAAACGTAGCATAATTAAACTCTGAAGAAGAACAATTATAGACTATTAGCACTATTATACCAATAAAGACAACCACCATCTTATGCAACTGCTTAATGAATTATTATTATTATTCATACTAAATTTCACTTCATCTCTGGACAGTTCTACAGTTATGACCAGTAAACCAATTAATTATGTTAACATGGAGTGATGCAAGTGTCTTGCTCACCTGCTGATCTCACAGGCCACTCTGCCCTTCATCTCGATGACATCAGAAGACGTGGCGAACCCGAGGCGGCGCAGAACGCGCTTCCTGCACTTCAGCTCATCCATCTGCAACACTGTGCGAGCCTTCTTCAGCTCACGCTTCGCAGATTTTATATCGCCCGCAACCTGAAACGCAGACACACGGATACTAGGGTCAAAACATTTTTGTGCTCACGTAATCATGTAAACAAGCAGACCACATGATGTAAAGATGAGACGGGCCTTCGATATCACTAGTCAAACGACATGGCTTTCTGAGGTTTGGTTTCAGACATTCAAGACCTTGCATTTAAAGGAGGACCCAGAGACGCTGTTCACACTTTTTATGAGCATATGGTTTTGGTGATGAGATCATATTCATTTGACTGTATGAAATGCACCTATTCATGCAGCCTTATTCATCAAAGTGGGGTAAAATAGAGCACAGATCTGACTACCTTTAACATACCATTCTACCACTTGAATCACGAACCAATGCATAAAGATTTAATAGCAATCGGTCAATAAGCCTCAGAAGCAACACCAGTACACCAAGTAACTCAGTTACACGAAGCATACCATAATTCACGCAGATGTTAAATGAACTTTGTGTGAATTTTATGATCAGAATTGGCAGGACACCGAAACAACAGACATCTTTCATTTCGGAACAACGACTCATGAATGCCCGTCTCTAACATCCTGTCTCAAGTAAACCGATCTGCCACTGTTTCATCTCTGATACCACGCCACGTCTAATTAAACTCTAATTAAGCTTGTTATCCAATTTAGTGTTTAGAGCCGATCATGGCAACACAACTACCACACACAGTCCAGAGAATGGCACCCATTCTCTACTGAACCAATAAGGTTAGCGCTCCCTGTAATTAAGCCCGACTGAAAAGGCTTCAGTAGCTCCTCTGTTAAGCCAATGTACTGAGTGTTTCATTAAAGAGCATTTCAGAATGATGTATTCAGCTTTGGACTTTTTTTGGTGTATTTTTATTTAACACAATCAAAATGTTTCTTGTATTTAAAATTCAAGTACTGTAGTAATCCTCTTATTCCACTGTTACGTTTTGGCTCGGAAACAAAAGAAAAGTTATATTCTACAAATTGCCCAAGGAAATAGTTCTCGGCGGTATTTAGGTAAACTACAGCCACGCGAGCTCTCCTGCTGGTTAGGGCTTTAGGAACTGGACATCTTAGACTGACTACCAGCATTATATGGAATAGACAGAGGAATCAACCCGTTACACTCTGATTTATAATGAGTGGAGATTTAAAGAAAACAATACTTTAGGCCTTGTGGAAGTTCTAGTAATGTCAGTAACTGATACAGGTTGTAGTGTAAGCAGTTTTGGTTAGTTGTTAGGAATGGGCAAAATAGTGGCAGCAGCTCTATACCAAGACTCTTTACTGAAAGTCAATCGGCATTAGCTAGGACCCAGCACACTTCTCGTACAGGTGTTTTGAACAGGAATGATGGCCGACGTTACTCAAAATGAAAGCCTGGCTCTAACAGTCAGTGTTCTGTACAGATGAAACGAGCAGAACCTACATAAATGAAAACTCTTTATATGAGGGCTGTTACAGCCGAATATGATAAAGCTTTCAATTCACAGTAATGTTTGTAAGTAGGAGATGTTTTATCATGATTTGATTCTGATAATGTACTAGTTGTGTACAGTCTTAGCTTGTGAAGAAAAACAAAAAACAAAAACAACTCCCTCTTTAATTTTTTTGACAACGTTTTGTAACCTAATGTAAACACGTCATGTAAACACTGTGTGAAATATGCAAATATCTCATTACTATGTAAATTAAATGTATAGTAAATTGAAATGAATACACACCAATACATAAACTTCAAACACAAATTGAGTTGAATTCACAAGCCAAATTGCAGCTTTGTGACTTTCATGAATCCCTGTTCTCCACCGAGAGTTCCATTTCCTGTCTTTGTTTCATCACTATAGGTATAACTCCGGTGCAGGAAATGCCGCAGTGGCGCTGGTTTCAATAGAAATGACGACGCCATGACCGTGTGTTTCACATGGCATTTCTGAACAATGTTAGTCCACTATATATGACAAAACGAAATTTTGCTGGAAAAGAAACGACCTTTAGAAAGAAATAAATAACTTGCCATCTACTGTCGTCATGCAGACCACACCCAGCACAACCGGCATGGTCAGTTTAACTATAAAACGCCAACACATCTAAATGTGAATTTATGAACTAACACTAGCAGTTAAGATACTGGCAAATGAGCAGAACATTACGAGTAATAAAATTTACTTTTAGTTTTATTCTTAATAATTTACTAATAATTTAGTTTTGTTTTAAAATAATACTTTATAATTAACTTTTATTTTACAGTATACAGCTACATAAAATGTGGTGTTATTATATTTTTGGCCAAAATTGGTGCACTTACATTTTGAAATACTGATGAGATCTGAAGGACAAAAGATCAGACTGAAGAGACCCAGTTTTCCCATATACCGCGTGTTGCTCGGATTTTCCCATTCTACTTTAAACCTGCTGCACCATTTAAGGTGGAAATAAAAAATAAATAAATAAATAAAATAAAATAAAATAAAAACTGACTTGTTTGCTAGCCCTGTGCTGTTCACGTTGGCAACGCGTGCATGATTTTGGAGGACAGAACTCATTAAGGAGCACTGAAGTGAGGGGAGTGTGTGTTTTGGTAGCGAGCTGAATCATCAACAAGCTTGTCCAGAACCGCTAACTGTGCCTGTAAGTCTCAGTCTAAGACACTGCACATACAAGTACACAGACTGTTTGATTTGAGCTGCACAGCTCTCAGAATCCCACCTCTCAAGAATGTAAATGGGCACTGGCTATCCAATTTATCAAACCAAGTGCTGGCAGCAAGCAGCCATCATCTCTGCACAGGATTGAGTCTTTGAGAGCAACATGAAGCCACTGAACTGGAAAACCTTCAGACTATTTGCTGCTTTTTTTTTAACACATGAACTTTTACAGTAGATATCCTGCGAGTTAGTCAAGTGCAATTGTGGCTCAATTAACTTAATAAACCAAACAGGCTCTGATTGGTTGCTTTGTACATCATTTAAATGTACCTTGCCTATTTAAGAAACCTACAGGCTCATTAGACCAGGTATTTCGACGCTGTCTAAAGCAGCTTGCAGTGGAACTGCTTCTAGTTTTTGTCACTGAATTTCAGGCACTGTCCTCAACGAATCGACTGCCGACAGCACCCAAGGGTGGATTTATTAGCCAACTATCCTAATGTACTAGTGTCTATGCATATTTGCTAAGCATTGCGTCCTAATGGATGGTTAGGAGCTCACCAGAGCCTTCTTCTCGCAGAGAGTGTACACGGCCTCCAGGCTGGGGTCACTGTGCATCGGGTGCGTGTACATCCTGTGCTCAAATGCCTCGACCTTCTGTATGACCTTCTTCAGGCCAGGGTCTTTAATTCCCATGTCATCGATTGGGTCCAGCAGAGGGAGGCCATCAGGAAAACGCTTCTGCACTTCCTGAAAGAGGCAAAGAAAGAACCCATTACCAACATTACGCACATACCATCGAATGTCAACTCAATTATTTATTTCTACGTTTATGAATCTATCACACCTACACACATATGCATACAGTACATAGTCCTCAATTGTGTACATAGAACATTCCTAAGAACATCCCACTTCTAACTTTGGTGATCAAAACTGTTCCCAAAAGCCTCATGTGCCTTAACCGAGATCACTTTTTATGCACACATCATTATCATCAAAAACCATAGATTAATAGGTTTTCTGTTACTCTTCTGAATACTGCATTGTACAGTAGAAGTCTGGATCACTCATGGACGCAACAGGAGCAGTGTAATTGCTTTGGTGTGTTACCTGTATGGATTTGAGCATGCTCTGTCTGTTGTCGTAGGGCCGCAGGTCTTTAGGAATGTAGAGTCGCACTGAGCTGATTGAGGTCAACAAGTTCAGCATGACAGGAACCACCTTATTAAAACAAACATTTTTTTTTATTTCATATTTACCAGATACCAACACACAGACTGCAAGATGGCTAGACAGAATGACAGACAGCATATTACAAATATTAACATATGATGCAATTTGAGAGATTTTAATCTGTTAATGTGCAACTGTGTATTGTTCCAGAAGGGAGCATGCTTGCATTGTTCCAGAAAAGGGTAACAGGCAAAACATCAGGCTTAACTCATTAAAACATAACACTAGCTGCTTTAACAAAGACAGGGCCTGTGTTACATAGCTGAGACAATCAGTACAGACCCTAAAGGCTGCATGGGAAGAGGTCAATTTACTGCAGTGCAACATAAGGGACTCAAGGGGAGTACAAAAATGGAATCCAATAAAAATGAACACTGCATTGGAAACAGTCGATACAGGCATTTCCAAATTCATGGAGTTTATTCATTTCAACCTTACAACTGTCTCTCACCTGCATCTCTCCTTTCTCTCCGGCTGCTGCAGGTTTGGCTGCTTCCGTTGCAGCGTTCTTCACGCTGTCTTTACTGCAGTGCAACAAAACCTCCACCACATACAGAGGGTCCAGCTCACCCGTGTTGGCCTGAAAAAAACATATATAGTTTTTTCTGCTTTAATACATTGTATTTATTTTATTTCAAATTCGGAAATCATCAATTCACTGTTTTCCAGATGAAGTAAAACCACATTGCCAAATGACCTACTTCTAAAAAAGTGGTGGTTAAATGTGAACGAGCAGAATGTACCTAAAAATGAAATTAAAATTTAGCGGATTTTAAAATAACATGCAATGGCCATCTATGCTACGTCAATGACACATACAGACATTGGTAGGAAATTATGACTCACCCACCCATATTGGGGAAGCAGTTGTGATCTAATTCGTGTGTTTACAAACTGGCTAAAACCACACAGTGTATTCCCGGCTGAAAGGAATCTACCCACGGTGGTATGTTTAAAGCAAGTGACGGCTTTGTGTCCGACCTCTATGGAGTCAGTTACACTTCCAAGCGAGCAAATCCTACGTCACTGCCAGCCTGAATATTAGCACAGCAGTGTACTTGCTGCTTATACTACGGTATTAACTGGTATTAGTATTTTGGTAATAGTGTGTAAGTAAATGAGCTCGGTACCGACCTGATACCAGCACCGGTATTGACGCATCCCTACTTCAAAATTACACCAAGTTTTTGCTTTTAAAGTCACACTCAATGTCAAAGTTCTAATCACCAGCAAAACAAAACCCACCTTAACGTTCGACTTCTTCGAGAAATTAACCACCACCCCCCAGCCGAAATCCAGGTCTTCCTTTTTAACCTGCAAAGGAGGCAACCCCAGAAATAAGTGGACCTCCTTCAGAAAAGCCAGAAACAGGGGCAGTATGTGTGTTACAGATAACAAGACAGACAGCGTCCCAATATTAATTTTTCTAAGTATCATTAGATCACCAATTAGGTCTCTGTAGAAAGACAAATTGGAGCAAATAAGACAAACACAATTAACCAAATAAAATCACATACCTCCCCATCTTACTGAGAGTTACTGAGAAATTAATCTAATTAATAGACATATTACGTAACAAATATCGTCACCAGCCAAAGAAAAGCATGCATCTACATTTTTGTCAATTTTTAATTTGATGCATAAGTTAAACACAATGGCTCAAAACTGCTTGGTAAACAGTCTGGCTCCAGTGATTTTCATTAAAATTAAATGAGGTTTTTGCCCTCTCATGTAAAGCTGCCATTTTGGAGATGCTTGTTTTTCTTTGGACAGCAATGATATAATATCATAATCATAAAAATGTCTTGAAGAATCATGTGTATATTATCCACTATTAAGTGATGAAAAGGGATTAAAAATCACCTTCACTAGTCGTCCAGGTTGCAGGAAGGGCAGGCAGTATTTGGGCTTACGGACATACTCCTCAATCTCTTTACCCAGCTTGGCTAACTGCTGACGGATCTTGTAGTAGGTGACCACACTGTCCTCGTTAGGGATCTCTATGGCATTATACATCTCTTCTAGCTTCTTCAATTCTGAGAGAGCGAGTGACGAGAGATGAAATCACAGATTTTAACATCACAGTGCTGTATGTACGTACGTACGTACGTACGCACGCACGCACGCACGCATGCACCACTTCATTAGAGACACCTGTTCAACTGCTCGTTATCAGAATAATCTTCAAGTCAAGAGGCTTTTATTGTCCTTCCTTTACAAGTACACAGTGGAGTGAAATTACGTTCCTCCAGGAACAAGGTACAAAGTGCAAACGTGCGGACATAAGTGTGTAAACAACAATTAAAACTAGAAACAATACAATAAATACGATCAATTAAACAGACATTAGACACAGTAAACAGACAGGACAGTGCAGCACTGACACAGCACTCATTTTCAGACATGAGGTAGTGGAATAAGGTGCAGAGAGATTTAGCATGCTGTGATCTGGGAGTGATAACATACATACACACACACAGCAGTTACTGAGGTAGTAGTGTAAACACTGAGGTAGCAGTGTAAATACGGTGTTGGCAGCAATGTTCCAGATAATGCAAGTAGAGCATCAAGAGGTGTGTGTGTGTGTGTGTGTGTGTGTGTGTGTGTGTGTGTGTGTGTGGAGTATGTGTGTGAGTGGGGGGTTTCAGATCAGTCCTTGTGAGTTTAAAAACCTGATCACTTGAGGAACAAAGCTCTTGCAGAGTCTGGCAGTGATGGCACGGATGCTCCGGTACCTTCTGCTAGACGGCAGCAGTGAAAAAGGTTTGTGTGAGGGATGGGTGGGGTCGTCCACAATGCTGGTGGCTTTGCGGATGCAGCATGTGGTGTAGATGTCCATGATGGAGGGGAAAGAGACCCCGACGACCTTCTCAGCTGTCCTCACTATACACTGATGATGCAGCTGCTCAGAATGCTCTCCACAGTCCCCCTGTAGAACATGGTGAGGATGGGAAGGGGGAGATGAGCCTTCTTCAGTCTCCGCAGGAAGTAGCGGCGCTCCTGGGCTACTTGGCTAAGGAGCTGGTGTTGAGGGACCAGGTCAGGTTCTCTGTGATATGGACACCGAGGAACTTGGTGCTCCTGAGAATTTCCACAGCAGAGCCAGTGATGTTCAGTGGATGNGGACTCATTTTCTCGTCTACCATGAAGATGACTATTCCTCTCTCGTCCATCCCTCTCCTCCCGGCACGACCGGACATCTGGATATACTCTCCTGAGCTGATCTGACAACGCAGAAATATGTTTGCTTACAGACAGAAACCCACAGTGCTTTTCATACAGTACTGCCTCATTTACGCCAATTAACTCACTCAAACCGTCACCCATGGCATGCGCTAAACAGCCTCCAAATGGAGATGCTAACGTATTCTGTTCCAGGTTTACAGATAACAGCAAATCACATAACAGATTATTAAAAGACCACTGAACAAATCCACCTGGTTTGTACACATGGCTGTATAAAGTTAACGTTCAGAATGAGGTTCTAATAAAATAAACATCTGGAATGTTCTGTCAAAAAATTATGATCAAGTCAGGCAGATTAAGATCACAGTAATTACTAACATGACAAACTGCATGGTAACGTAGATGGCTGCAAACTGAAATGAGGTCAGTCAAGAGTCAGTTCAAGAGTGGATTTTCTCCAACACATTCCCAAACCTGCTCTCCCATTCCACGTGTAATGACGCTCACGCTCATGCTCTTCAACAGTCCGCCATCTCCACGTGGCTCTGATTATCTGTTTTCCGTCTTAGATCTCCACACAGAGACCAAAAAAAGGGAAAACTGCGCAGCTGGCCGAAGCGCGCTCAATTTGCAGCAAGTGTTCTTGCTTTTCAGACGTTCAAATGCAATAAAGGCCCAAAGAAAGAATTTCACTGAAGGGCCCATATTTCTCCATTTCCCTTGCATTTTATCATGTATTCACCAAAAGTCAACTTGTGTGGTTCTGTAACAAAAACAGCCTTAATTCGTTTGTACATCACAATTACCCAACCTCCCTTTTTCCTACGGTATTAAACAGGATGGTTTTTTAACTGTGCCTTTAAGACTGACAAATTGAAATAAGCTGAAAAGAACTTACAATTACGATCACAAGAATAACAAATTCAAAACTGACAGCTTCTGCACCGTAGCTTTCACTATAAGGAAAAGTCAATTTAGCATGTTTGCATACATCAAAGTACATTGGGGGGGTGGGGGGGAGAAAAGAAATCTGGTTTTCCGTGTGACCTGCATTTTAAAAAGAGCTTCTCCATCACACACTGAGTAGCCTGGGGATCCAGAGGAGACATGGCAGAGGTTCTGCTTTGTTCAGTTCTGGCAGACTCAGGGATACCAGATGTTCCTCACAAAGAGTTTTGGATGGCAGCTTCTTCTGAGCTAAATGCCAGAACCCAGGCGCCAAAGGCTTTTATTTAATTATTTATTTATTTATTTTATGTTTTTATTCCAACAACTCGAGTCACAGCCTCCTGCTCGCACAAACAATACGTGGCCTCTTGGAGCAGGTCTGTGAAGGAAAGGCCTGCGTGTCAGTGGTCACAATAACAAATTACAACCACTGAATTTAGTCCTGGTCTAATGCCAAACTAGATACAGAATGTGCATCTCCTCTTTTAAACAATGTACCATAAGGGTCACACAGTCTGAGTTTTTGTGCCTTTTTAATGTGATTAAAGTCGAGTCGACCTCTACCAACTGCTGAGGTCTTAAACAAAACCACAGGAGAAGGGAATGCTTTACAAGGGAGTTAAAAAACAAATCTGTGATGAAACCAAACTCCACAGGTCAGCATGATGTGATGTGCCCTTTCCAACAAGCCCTGGATCACACCGATAGCCTTCAGGGAACCAGATATAAGGACCCCAGAATCTCGCAAATTTGTATCTAAGTCAGGCACACCCTATCACAGGGCACCGTGCCCACTCTCCAATCACACAACAGGAACCAGACGTGCACCTCTAAAAACTCCCTCACGAGTTATTACATGAAATGGTTATGAATATGCTGACTGATGCCCGTTTTATGACAGCTTTTTCCCCCCGAGAATATATGTTTGAAATCCATTTGTGATGGAGAGGTACATGCAGAGCATTGTACCAAAAACAAGACAAACCAGAGATTAACAGCATTCGATCTTTGAAGCACTGAAGATGGATGGAGAAATGCATGAACAAAGCCAAGCTGCAAAAGGTCAACAGAGTGTGATGTGCCCTTTGCAACAAGCCACAGATGGCATTGCTAGTATACAGGAAACCAGAGATACGCATCCTCCCCCGTGGTCTTCTCTGAGAAATTCATGTTGTTCGTGTCATAACCACTTGATCTTCAACCAGCTGACCTCACTGCTTGATGATGACTCTTCAAGCTTGAAGCAGACTAGTTGACTGGTCTGCACAACCCTCAGCACACAGTTGCAGTAACACTAACCAAACAGTGCATATTAGCAGTAACAGCAATCAGCCATCACTCTGTAGTAGTACTGCGTCCCACTGCCCAAAACAGCAGAAAAACTAAAAAGACACTTTAAGTTTTCTTAGTTTGTTTGTAATGTAATGCGGTCTTCCATCTTCCAAAATTAAGGTCTAGAAATTCAAACCACCCCTCCATTTTGCACATTATAAGAGAAAATCAAAACACCCAGGCCCCCTCCAAACCAGCTCTGACCGATAAATTTGAATTGGTTATTTGAAAAAAACGTATTCACAGTATTCAATTACGTCAGTGAAGTTAGCTTATTCACCAGTTTTTTTTTTTATTAAACTCCCGTTGCCCTGTTTAGATAGTAATAATATAGATATAGTTATAATCTGATACCATAAAATTTCAACTTACCTCAATAAATCCATTAATTTGACTGAATAAACCCATTAATGAGCCTAAGTAAATGATGCTTAATTAGGAAACACCTTAAACTTTGCTTTGGAGGTGTTTAATGAGCCAAGCTTTAATCAGTCACTGGAGCTGTGGGAGTATTAAAGTGCATCTCACTTGGTAATCTAACCCAAAATCAAGAACCTCCATACCTCACCTACCACACTATATAAGTACACTTCTATTGGTGTCCGTGCTATTTTTAGCTACCATTGTGTGACATGACAATAACAGAGCAGAAATTTTAGCTGTTAAGTTTTCAGCTTTCTTTTGTCGCTGCATCAACAAATCAAAAACAGGAACACAAACATAAACTTCAAAGCATTGTTTAATACACTTCAAAAATTTTGTCTTAAACTGTTATGAAGCCTATATAGGCACACACGCAT
This sequence comes from Semaprochilodus insignis, assembly GCA_034552555.1. Lineage (NCBI taxonomy): Eukaryota > Metazoa > Chordata > Actinopteri > Characiformes > Prochilodontidae > Semaprochilodus > Semaprochilodus insignis. The sequence goes on along the minus strand of CM067490.1, from coordinate 9,180,615 downwards.
TTCACTGCCTTTACTAGATCCATAACGTCTTATATTCTATTACCTCCAAGTTGTCTTTTATTTATTATTTGAATATCCCATTCCACCTTAAATGCAGCAGCTTTTACATTCAGGTGCCTTTGCAGTGCTTAATTTAGGGTGGAACAGAAAAGCCTACCAATGAAGGCTGAAGAACGTAAACGTGATAATGTAAACTTGCTTACCCAGCGGAAATCCTTGCCGTCAAACTTGCGCGCGCTGGTAAACAGTACAGTTCGCGCGGGCATGTTGATCCCCATGGCAAAAGTCTCTGTAGCGAATAAAGCCTGGAGAAACGAGAGCTCACATTAACAGGACACATACCTGCACATTAAACAGGGAATTGCATTAAATGATTAAGACACTCAAAGATGTGAGCGAAATGCTTTATTCTAGAGAGACTTGGAGTCAGAAATGCATGCACAGGTGATGACAGGAACAAGATGTCCATCTCTAAAAGTTCCCTCACAAGATATTTCATGAAATGGTTATGAATATGCTGCCTGATAACAGCTTATAACAGCTTTTTCCATAGAATAAATTTTTGAAATCCATTTGTGATGGAGAGGTACATGCAGAGCATTGTTTCAAAAAATGAATTTGAAACAGCAGCAGCAACTTTCCACGTATTGCTGCCTGAATTGCAGGTCACTGGTTGATTGTGGTTGTTTCTAAACATGAGCTGACTTTCAGTTGCCATGGATTCACTAACGCCAATCCGAAGTGCTCCCACCATTGTCAGGCCCTGCGTATCGCAACACTGTCTGTAGAATCAGTGTGTGAAGGAGTGTTTGGCCTCTATGATTCATAAAGTTAAAAAAAAAAAAAAAAGTTTCCACCTCCACCTCTAGTAGGAACAAATATCTAGGAACAAAAAAGACGAATACCGTTTCACAGTGGCAGAGATGACTCACGTACCACACTGCTCTATTCCTAATTTGTATCAAGCTAAACTTTGGTCAACTTAGACATGCTGCAGAGACCGGTTGCGCCGCATCACCAATGTTTGCGCTTCCTCCTGATGCCAGAAACTGCCAGCTCTCATGAAAACTCATGAATTCTGGCCACTTTGTCATGTCACTGCCATTCTGAATGCAGCTTAAACGATTACAGCAATTCAATGTAATCACAGACCTGGACTCATAGTGTACCACATGATTCCCATACGTAATGTACAGAGTTTGTGCACTTCTGGTCAAATTACATGCTTTCACTCACTTTCAGAGGCAAATTACATGTTTTTGTTGAGCACCTATTTTCAACAATCCCGTACCTTCTTCCTTTATAGGGATAAACGACTGAGCAAGAAAACGAAATATGGCCAGATAGTCCACTCCGCTGATTAAGACTCATTAGCTTCACCTATGATACAGCAGGTAACCTCCAATATATTCAAAGCAGTGAGGCCAAAGGTGAAAAAGTTTCTTACCTTGAGAAGGCCCTCAGAGAAGAGGATCTCGATGGTCTCCTTCAGAATGGGCAGTAGCCCACCATGATGAATCCCAATGCCTCTCTTCAGCAGAGGAAGGACATGCTCCACCTGAAGACAAACAAGACAAAGTATGTTGCACAGCATGAAGTCTGACTTTTGTCTGTAGATAAGTGTGCGCCATACGGTGAACTACATAATCAAGTCCTTTAAAGATCACTGAACAACTCCACATGCACGCAAGTGAGCCATGACTTATGCATGAAGTTGGTACAAAGTTAAGTGGTGAGGTATAAACCTCTATTACATCATAGCTACTTTAGCCACCAATATAAAAATAAAAAGGGAAAGTCATAGTCACAATAAGTCCTTTCTGATTTTATCTGTACCGAAACATCACACCAAATGTTTGAGGTCTCTGCGGCATGAAGTTATGACAAATGGGTTAAAGTCGCATTGACTCGGATCTGGCTGTTCAGAGTGAGTCACACTGCTGCACATCACATGCGTTAGATTTCAGTAAAGGCGTCAATCCAAAACAACATCACCCCAAATGTTTGAGGTCTCAGGCGGAATGAAGCTATGACAAATATGTTGATTTGGATTGGTGTAAAAGGCGCATTGATTCGGATCCGGCTGTTCAGATTGAGGTGTATTGCTGCATATCATTCAGTACCACATATTAAAGTGTCCCAAATCAAAACGGCAGATTCATCACGCTTTAGCTGTTCACACTGCCTCACAGATAACAGATCTGAGTCACACAAGAAGACTGCATTTGGGACACTTTACACCTGCTGTGTAAATAGAATCTTTGACTCTGGAACAACTTTGTTGTGGGTCATTTTTGGACCCAACATGTGTGGTATGTGGTGCTGCTTTCCACTAATGAATGGGCAAGAGGAGACCTGATAAACTGTGTCGGCACAGATGGGCAACACTCCGTAACTAAACTTCACAAACACCACCTGAGCTCAGGGTCAACTGGGTGTAGCATATAAACTACAAAAGCATAACAGCATATAACAAAAATCACAGTGTATGCCTCCTTTAGCTCAGAAGTCATCAAACTAATTCACAAGCAATCCTGGCCAAGTTCATAACTCTTAATAAACCTGAGCCAGGAACTCAAACGCTGTTGAAAGTCAGTCAGTCACATGACAAAACGTGCACTGGCTGGAGCTGTTTGATTAATTCAGACAATCTACTGTAAGTGAACAGATTCAGCTATTCTGAGTGAGTCAGAAAGGACCTACAGGATGACCTTACAGGACCAGAATGTGGAAAAAACGCTGAGAGAAAATCTAGACGCCAAAAAACACAAGCACTCTTCCTTCCAGCTGAGTGACGGGAAAATCTTGCATAAAAAAACTTGATTTACACTAAAAGCAAAATTGGACTAGAGTTATCCTTACAGCATTGCAAAAGCTGCCATGAGTCTGAGCAACAGGCTGAGAGGAACCAGAGCTATGTGAAGCTCCAGTAAAGGGTAGTAAAGACTGATGGATCAAGGAGAAACCAGACGGTGTACTACAGAGGTCAGCAGAGCTTTCATCATCATCATCATCATTATTATTATCATTATAATACTACAACCACCATCCTCTTCTGTTTATGGAGTGAACGGTACCTTCTAAGAGGTTTATATCCTACATCAAACTCTAATCCTAAAATGCTTCCATGATCTGGGTCTTTAAAACTTGAGAAACGGTGCAATAGCAGGGCAGACAGCCACCTCCAGCTGAGCACAGGGCCTTCAATGCTTAACTTTTCACTTTAGCGGGAAAAACACCACACACTTACTGCACCACACACTAATTGTGTGCTTGTCTGCATGTTGTTATTGTGAGCAGTCTAAAGTTTTACAAGTTAAAAATAGCACAACTGAAGGACTTAATTTTCAGGCTGAGCTCATGGTGTGAATCAGTACACCAGAAAGTGGTACCACATGCAGCCTTGCCTAATGAGAGAAAAACACTGTCACCACCCTCATAATCTTTCCCAACACATGAGCTAATATTCTGCATTGCAGCAGAACGACTTTAAACATACATACATACATACATATATATACATACATATATATATAGTTTTTAGTCTTTTGAAGGCCATTTTGACCATTTTCAAGCATCCCTAGTGTACATGTGCCTTCTTACCTGTGGCAGCTTTTTGTCTTCATCTGACAGACAATCGATGGCATTGCTGAAAACCTCCTCCACCAGTTTCTTCTCCTCATCTAGGTGGATAGAAAAAAAAACAGAGCACTGAAAGACCTAAAGACTGCAGTGATTGGCATTGTCGGCAAAAGTTTTAGATCGGTCAAGACCAGGGGTCTCTCTCACAAAACACATTCAGCTGAAACAATGTTTCTGACCCAGTTTCAGCTTCACGAACAAATGAATTTAAAATAAAATAAAAATCCCTACAGACACGGTTACCTCGATTTATGAACTTTTCGCTGTTATGTTTCGACACTCCTCGTGTGCAAGAAGGAGTGACATAAAAATTGTTAGAGTGGCTCATCTTTCAGAGAAGGTCAAACAAATCTATGGAGGAAGTAACTACAGAAAGAATGACATTGGTATGATTTGCTTCCTCTGAGGTGATATTTTCAGGTAATTGACAAAACAAGCACCACAAAGATGAGGTGTCTAATTGGTCAGCATGGCCCTGATTGGACATGCAGTACAAATCTCCATGGTGATGCATCCCTGCAAAAACGTTAAGATTGGCTAATGAAGAATTCCTTCTTCATGAAACAGACTGCCTTTTTTTTTGGCTAGCGAGTGTCTGTATGAAACACATACAATATATAAACACACAGAAACACAGACTAAACACAAACATTAACACGGCGTATCTGTCAGTCAGGCACTCCACATCAATAATTTAGGGCCACTGGTATTTGACCTGTTGCACCAGAAACAGGGGTTTTCTAAACACTTCATTAACTGAGAAAAGCAAATGAGAGGGAGAGAAAGGCCCCTTAAAGAAACAGGAAACCAAATTGCCCGATTTTTCCCCAACTTGTTTCAAATGTAATTGGTCACACAAGACGGGTTTAATGTCTGAAGTTTGCTGGTTTAGGGCAAGAGTCTTGAGGCTAACGTAGCTAACAAGTAACGCAAACATATAGTCCACCCAGCAGCACCCAGCAGCACCCAGCAGCACCCAGCAGCACCCAGCAGCACCCAGCAGCACCCAGCAGCACCCAGCAGCACCCAAGCCTGAATTTTATCTGCACTTTAGTCCATGTTCATAGATATCAGCATACCATACGGTGTCAAACACCACATATTCAAGTCTATCAGAGATTACTGAACTTCTCTGTACTGTTTGAGATTATTTAAGCATGGCATTAGCACCATGCTAATTGTTGGGGTCTAAGCTTCCATTACTTGCTAGCTGCACCAGCCTTGAGCTAAAAACGCTAAACATTTTTTTTTCCCCCTGAACCATCACTTGCCAGAGTGACTGACTAAATGCATTTGGTATGCTGTACTATGCTCAAAAGCTGTCTCTGTCCAGCCCAAGCATCAACTCTCTATTCAAACAGCTTTACCCATGTGCTCTTGTGCAAACACTGCACAAACATGTGATGACCCAATCTGGAGACAGGGCATCCAGGGAGAGACAGAGACAGGCTTTTAAACTGAATTATAGTTTCACGAGCGGTCTAAACACATTAAATAACCAAAACAAGGTCAACCTTCAAACGTGGTTGGAGCTTGCCATTTACTGTCCTGGAGAGCTAATGAGCAGTAAAAGCTGGCGTACTGCATGCTTTTGCTTCAACATCAACTGACTCACACAACTATAGCTACAACAAAAAAATGGATTCTATATATTTATTATAACTAAAGTCAGCATGAACTTTCAGTTTGTAAAACATTACAGGAAGTGTAGTGGGCAATCTGGCTTTATCATCATTTAAAGTGGAACCCCCCGCAAGATTTCAAAATCTCGATAGATTTAAATGATTAAGATGTAAATTAAGTAATTCAGAGTGGTTTGGTGTAAAATGCTCCATTCTGGAGAAACGCACCGAGTATGACTTGTTTACAGTGGGAGTGATAGGAACCAAAAGTCCACCTCTAAAAGCTCCCTTATAGAACGTTGGTACACAACACAGTTAAGAAACACTGCTTAAAGCCAGATACAATGATTTATTATTGTTCTAGATTTTTAAAAGCCATTTATGGCAGAGATTAACATGCAGGGTTTTTTTCACTACAGATTTTACCATCAACAGTCCAAAATTTTATTTTATTTTTTATTTTTGGAAGTCACCAAGTTTGTGTACATTTACCTTTCAAATGGATATGATTGTTTCATTGCTATATATAAGGGAAAATACATCTGCTCACAGCAGTAATATTCAGTAGAACTCTGAATAATGTGAAATTAATAAAGAAGATATCACAGCAAGATAACTCAAAAAGTGTCAGCATTTTTTTTTTCCTCTGGAAGAGTGTGCACTGCTGTGTATGAAAATAAGAACACCTGTGTACCTGTGTTAAAGTCCAGCTTGGACACCTGCAGAGCATAGGCCTCACACTCCTTCTTGCTGAAGCTGAAGATGATGACAGGCTGGAAATTCCTCTCCATGATCATCTTCACAATCTTAAACACGTTGGATGGACCTGGAGACACCATATTCAATCTCTTATTTCCAATTAAAACCAGGGCTTGGAGAGCTACTTTACATATGTGGTCCATTACAGATCACTGATTACCTGATTTTAAAAAAACTTTAACTGTAGCCTAATCCAAAAGATTATTTAAAAGTAGTCTGACTACTTTCTGCTACTTTTGGATTACTTGTCTTTTTAAATGATTAAAGAAAGACAAGAAAAAAACAAGACGACTTAAGACAATATTGTTCTTTCCATTTTATGACACAAAATCATCAATTAAGTTGATAAGAACATAAAAAGTGGATAGAACATTGAGGAATATGCAAGAGTAAAACTGGCACTAATTTATTAAAATTCTGTATTAACTTACTATACATTACACTGGTGCTTCGAGCTTTGATGACCACTGCTTTTGAAGTGTCCTTTTTTTTTGTTTGTTTTAAGCAGTCTCTAGCACTTTCAGCAGTCCACACAAGTCAATGTGTCTCACCAGTTTAAAAGACATTCATTTAATATGAAAACTAAATCAGGACTGACTGACTTCACTGCAAATAATGATCATTTACACATTAATGATACGATCACGATTGAAATGACAATTTAACATCTTCCACCCATCATTTACAATCAACTGAAGAAAGAAATCAAAGATGCGAAAGTGAAAGTAACTTTACTGCTAATGATGCATTAACGTAAAACCTAAGTAAGGCTCGATTCAGACATCTCTACAGATCTCGGTTTTGCCAATACTTATTCTAATTTCTATAGATTTACAGAATAACAAGGCAACGCTTCTGGGGAGGGGGACAGTCAAAACTTTATTCGTAAAACTAAACAATCTGACTCCACAAGCATTACACAACAGAAGATATCATACTAATTGTCCCCAGCACCATTCATATGCTTCTAGCATATCTGTGATAAGTATGTCTTACCCTTAGTGCCTCCTCTCCTGCCTTTGGGGTCCCATTTCCCCCCACCGCTGCCCCCCTGGTCTCCGGCATCCCGCAGTACTTGCATGGCTGTGTTAAAGTTATCCTCTCTAAACTCCCCCTTCAAATAAAATAGAAATAAAATATATTTTTGATTAATTAAAGATATACTTGTAGGACAGACTTCTACAACAGTAAACTACAAGAGGATTATACATGTTTAATATTGTTCTTCTGCCAAAAGAGTAACTCCAGCAGATTAGAGTGGAATGATCCGGAACTGTGAAAACCATACTGTTCTCAGATATGACACGGGTGGCACGTTTTTCAATCAACCAGATTGCACCATGGGCACTACTGTATAAAGCAGGTTAACTTGGAAGAAGGTAGCCCACAAAGAGCAAGATGTCCACCCCCTTAATTTCATCAACTGAACAAATGGTCCTACTGTTTCACTTTGAACAAAATATGAAAGATGTGACAAACTGAACAGTCTTCCTGTACAGCTTGCCCTGATTGTTCCAATTACTGATCATAAAAGGGGGGAGAAATGCACCTGGAAACACATTCCTCTCACAGTCAAGACTCTATACTGAGCAGGCACGGAGACGCAGTAAGCGGCGGATTAATCTTACATTCTCATCGACGACCAGGTGAAGTCCATCACCCCCTGCTGGAAATATATAGTGCTGCAGTGGAGTGGGTCGGTAATCTGTGTAGACCACATGGCACGGCTGGGTAGATACAAAAACAGGAAAGCAAAATTAAGTCATATTTGGTCACATTAAGTTAGAAACCATGAAATGACCATCATCCAGATTAAACCAGCAGATCTCTGAGTTGGCAGACAGACTGCTGTAGGTTCTCACTCGTTCACATATTTAGTAGAAACTGTGGCTGGATACTGCAAGTCATGAATCACAAATAGATATTGCTTCAGTAAAACCTTATATCTTAGCCATGACCAATGTACAGCCAAAGACAAATCTAGTACAGAGGCTATTAAAGAAGCCTTACTGGACTTTTAGAGCTGCTATAGGCGGGTAGCTTTACTTACACATTAAAGATGCCATACAGGGGGCTCTGAGCCACATGGGGGAAAAAACATTCTTGCAAGTATTCAAAGCATCTTGAATACTTTACTCTGAGCTGTGTACCTGTTTGTGCAGGTGACAGATCCACTCAGCAAACTGTCGGGCATTGGGGATGGTGGCTGACAGGAAGACGTAGTGAACGTTATCGGGGAGCAGGATGATAGTCTCCTCCCAAACCACGCCACGCTCTGCAGAACACACATTTAAACGTTACCCATAAACATAATGGCATTCAGATCTCAGCCTCAGGCCTTCACTGCTCTCAACAGATTTGAATGCCATCCCTGCAAACAGCAAATTTTGGGGAATTTAATGAAACATCTAATGATCTCAGGAAGTCACCTACCCGAGTCCCTCATGTAATGAATTTCATCGAAGATGACCCAGGCCACCTCTCGCATGACCTCTGACCCGCGATACAGCATACTCCTCAAAATCTGAAACCAGGCAACCCCACTCAGAGTCAATACCGAATATCTACTGATACAGTTGAGCTCAATGTGTCGATTTTTGTATATAATAAAGCCAAACTGTCTATAAATTAATAGCTCACTCGAAACGTACCAGTTTGTCCAACGTCCCAACAACAGCTATAAAACGACATTTGTGGGCGGAGCTTCATAATAAAGTTTAATAAAGCTTTTAATTGCAGTAAAAGCAAGTACCTCAGTGGTCATGACAAGACAGGATGCTGTGGGGTTGATTGTAACATCTCCGGTCATCAGGCCAACATCCTGAAACTCCTCGTACATCTCTCTGTACTTCTGATTACTCAGAGCTTTAATAGGGCTGGTGAAGATCACTCGCTGCTTCTCTCTCAGAGCCAGTGCAATCGCATACCTATACACACAGGTTATGAGAGGAGTCGTGATGCATAAATGCCAAAACCAAGATTTTGCTATTCAATTAACGTGTGATGTAGTGGAACAGTATTACACCAGATTATTAATCCAATTATAACCGTCAGTCTATAAAACACACACACAATTATTATTCTTATGCCCTATTTGGACAGGATTAGTTTTTACAAGTTTGGCAAATTCACATGGCATAAGACAGATTGTTTTTACAGACATGTCAATTCACACAGGATTAATATTTCTACTGCTAGTTTTATGGGAGGTAAATGGAGGTGAAATCTTTACTGATTCAAAAGCATGCAATCCATAAACATGACTGACATGCTGCGTTTGGTCAGTAAAAAATTCCATTACTCACCTCCACATGAAAACTACTAATCTGTCCAAATAGTGCTTTAAGCTAGAACAACAACCTAACGCTGCAGATTCACACTGGATTAAATATAGTCCTCACCACATCTTAAATTACAGATCATCACCACATGAAACATTAAGATTTATCAATGAAAAAAAAAAAAAAAAAAAACACGCTAGCTGCTCTGACTTATTGTAAATAACAGCACAAGTTTAGGACTCACTCAGCACACACAGTTTTCCCAGCGGAGGTGTGAGCAGACACTAGAACTGACTGATTGTTGTCGATACACAAAATAGCCTCCCGTTGGAAGGGGTCCAGGATAAAGGGGTATTCCTGCAAAAGAGGAAGCGAATACAGAACAAAGTAAAACATCATGTATTTATTCTTTTTATTTGAGAGTCCCTTAGTGGTCATAAACCGCTCTTTACTATACAACAAACATACATAATACTATATAATTAGCTTATTTATTTTAATGCTCAGTAGAAAGTAAGCCCTATGAAAGTGACGTAGTAAATTAAGTAAAAGTAAGCTGTTATATTACCTTGGCTGCTTTTCCAACTCGTGGCTTCAGCTGTGTGTACTCCTCATCTGCGGGAAGAGCCACCTATAGGGCAGAGAAGAAACCTCTGAGCAAACAAGCTAGCAACTTAACAACAAAACAATGCAAACACTATGTACAATACGAACAGCACAGACTAAACTATATATGCCAGACACAAAAATCACTTATTACTTAAGTCATGAAACTATACTTATTATAGCACTAGTAAGAAACTAAAGTATGCCAATATAGAAATCTCTGACTCCAAAATATATAGGGGTTTAAAAAGCCCTATAACCAATCGCTTTGGGTGACAATGTTGTACTTTAGGTTTTAATATTTTACTCCACCCGTGTTAGTTAAACAGTGATTTGACTGATATGATTGTCAGTTCTCAAGTGTCACTTCTAAAACTCTAACAAACAAACTCACAATTTAATATAAATATTATTGCACTAGTGGCAGGGTTACACCAAATTCTTGGCAGTTTTGATTTCTAACATTCTGCCTACTTTTTCCTTTTTTTTCTTACTATGCTTCATAAAAACAGCCTGTGATGTGATAGTTACATGGTCTGGGTCATGGATGCACATTCTAGCTAATCTTAATATTCAATCAGCTTGTGAGGAGAAAGAAATAATGGCAAAAAAAATCATGTTGGTCAAAAATAAAATAAGGCTGTAGATTTATCTTTTGAGGTGCACAAAAATATAAGAGCATACACAATAACATTTTTTATCATTCAGATATATCTGGGAAGTCAGTAGGTGCTGCACAGGAATCCAACAAGAACTTATTTTCTTCTATATAAGGCATTGTCTCATCAACAGCACGTGGCAGCACGTTAGATTGCCAGGGAAGTATATTTTCATTCTTTCTGAGCATCAGCTAGAGCAGTTGGTTTAACGTGACACTATCACAAACTATCTCTACCTTCTCAGCTACACATCAGCAAAAACACCTATAATGCACAGATGTTGTCAACACTGGATGATGTTATTGGATGACTGATGTGTTGGCCTATCTGCAGAAACGTGCAGAGATTTTAACAAGCTTTTAACAGCTTGAGTACCATAAATAGACTGTGAAGTGCCATGTGCAGACTTACTTCATGCATGCAGCCTTCCACCGTCTCAACCTGCTCCACTTTCACTTTAGGCATGAGGTCCGCAAGACTGAGAGAGAAAACGAATCACTTACTGAACAGCTGCTTAAAGTACAGGGCTGCCGAGATTTGGCTTCACGATTTGCAACAGTTTGTGCATATGCAGCTATAACACTCCCTTAACAAGCATTATTCCAAAAACAATGCTGCCTCATCAAGGAAAATCAAATGCAGAATATGTATTTTTAGTGAGTGTCTGAGCCTTACTTGATCTCCTCCGCTGAGACCGCCTCTATCTTGGCTTTTTTACCGAACAGCACTTCCTCAGTCCCATCGTTATCTGCCTCACGCTTCGCCCGCGAGACAGACGGAGATCCCGTTGTTTCTTTGCCATGTGTGCCGGCTGTTTTCCTGAAAAACAAAACCACTTTCAATGTTATAAATAGTTCATCTCCATCTACACACTTGAAGCGGATACACTTATTCCTAGACCAATGATCTCTCCCCAGGATTGCCTCTTCATGAACTGTCAAGTAGGAGAGATGACCGAGAAACAGTCAACGAAAAAAAGATCCAAAGAACAAAAGGTGGAGGAAGAAGTTCTTAGATAAGGCAAGGGCAAAGAATTGTGTTAACATCCTAGAGGCCTTTCAACAGCTCAACAGCAGAGAGATCTCAGAATTGATGGTGAGGTGTTTTGATGATGGAGAGACCTCCAAGAGTTGACGAGGCTGAAGTTGGCTTCCTATTTGCATTTTCTCCTTTCCCATTCATGGAACCGCTGCACCACTTAAGGTGGAATGGAGAATGTTGTTCAGTTAAAATGTACTTTAATGTTTACTTGCGTCAATACTGAATTGTAGTAACACCACTTTTACTACAGTATGTCCACCACCTCTGCACTTCTGCTCCAACACAAGCATTTTATTTTCATTTTTGTTTCTCAGTCCTGCTCCTACAGAGACTCAGAAGTAGAGTACATCTATTTCCCCGCTCTCTCAACTTTTCAGACCAATTTAAACCCATTATAGGCTTAATCTGAGATTTTGAGTATAAATCTCTGTAATGTTATAAAGGTACTGCAGTAACAGTTACCAGGTTAGTGTCCAACATGCGGCGAGGAAGCTAACGTTAAACATTGTCGCTGAATATAAAACTAACGCGCTTTATAAAAACCCAGCCCATCTTATAACCATACCCGGGCTGTGCTGCAGTCTTTGTGGATGATTTTTTACTGGAACTGTTCTGTTCCTCTTCAAACACGCTGAACAAATCCCCTCCAAACGCGTCCGCCATGCTGCTCGAAACGACACAAATCCCACAATGCACCACTCCTTCCGCTAAATGAACGATGCTGTAAAGTTGTGAAGTTGAAATGTAAAACAGATAAAATAGTGTATATTGAACATATTAAATATGTTATATTAAATATAAAATATTATATAAATACGGTAACTGTAAATGCATCAGAAACTGAAAAAATAATAATAACAGTAAATTATTTTATACAGTAGATTTCATATATTTCCTAATAATTTCTCCTTTTTTACTTTTTAAAAGATGATTTTCAACCACTTTTCTCTGTCAAGATATAAATTGCTTTCTTGAGCTCCACAAACCTAAATTAAATGATTTGGTTTAATTGAAGTTGAAGTACTAATGATATCCACAGTATGTTCGAAAAAAAAAACATTTAATTTATCACAATAACGGCAGCGCATCTTTTCCACCGCGACATGATATGATATGATATGATATGATATGATTTGCCACTAGGAGTAAATGTTTTTATACGCTGTAAGGGTGAGACTATAAGTGAGCGTTTGTGGGGGACTTTTATTTTGAAATGAGTTCCGTCCCGGCTTCCCTCTGCAGCGGTGAGCTGTGCGTGTGGTTTTAATGAAGTTACAGCAGATCTCTCTGTGTTTCTATCCTCTCTCCAACACGTTCATCACACATTATTAATCAGATCATACAGTTTCCGAGCCTGTGATTCTTAATGGGTGGAAAAAAGAAGAAATCTGCAGCTCCATCTGCTGCTGGACCTGTAAACACCGCGCCGGACGCAGCAGGACAACGACAGCAGAAAGCAAACTGTACTAAAACCTCCAGCAAGGAGAATAAAACCAAAGGTCTCAACACCATCCTTTATTCATCTGCTCGTTAAAGACTAACCACCGTACAGTGGGCCCAATATACAGCTTATGTCAGCTAGCGTAATGTGATAAAACAGTGTGGTCATTGTGCAGTGTATTCATCAGCATTTCAAGTCAAACCTTTCTTTTTGATCATGTTGCTTTATTTATTTCCTCTCCAGCTCCAAAAACATACAGCCTCACCAGCACCTCGCAGGTGGACACCAGTGGAGTCTCTGATAAATCCATCCTCAAAGTAAGGACACCAGCTAAAGCAGCTATGTTTGTACAGTAGGACTCCGTGATATGTGCAGTATGGAGGATTGTAATGTTGCTACACGTTCTGATTGACAACCACACTGTAAATATGTTGCTACATGTTATCATCTAATATGTTATCTATTAGTAACATCTTGAAATACAGGCCTGCATTAATTTGACTATAATTTATTTCATAATCTTTGTTTCTTATGTCACAACAAATCTTGATTAATCTGAAGACGAACTGTGTGGATCATCTGCATTTGTTCAGGACGCTTTCAGTATTGCGAAGGTCATTACTGCCATACAGATTAACAAGGGAAATACATTGTGCAGTCCTACTATGCACCTGTTTCCTGCCGCTAAACCTGCAGGGATAAATGCCATGTAGTAGTTAATGGACTGATTCTTTGCTCTCTGATTGAAGGTTGTCATTCAGTCGGACCTGGAAAAGAAGATTATCAAACTGATCAATGACCACAGACAGGAGAATGCAGACAAAGGGCCAATATCTGGAAGGCTCACCTCTAAAAAGCTGCTGGTATTGAAAATGCTTATTGTTGTATATCACTAGTTGCACTGGTTGATATTGATATGGATTCCTAAAGAGTAGCGTTTCTCAGTTATCCAGATAAGCCACCAAGAGAAGAGGAAGAGGATGCTGATCCTGACCTTTAAGCTGCTCTGTATACGTTTTGGTTATTTGGAGAGTTTAATGTGTAGAAGAACATTTTGTTGTGTGGTTTTACTTGCCTCAGCCACAAGTCTTCTGGGGGAGTTTGAATGACTTATCTACTACAGTTATCATATCTTCATCAGTATAATGCTGATTTTGAGATCATTTGTGATCTAAACATCAAGCTGGAGCTTCTTGTAGGTGAAAAAACTCCCAACCCAACACCACTGACTTTAAAAATATTGTTTCAAGCTTATATAGTATAGTGCAGCTTAAATTGTCTGGCTACTGAGAAGTCCTGCTTTCGGAAATCCCCTTGAGACAATACAGCTGCTGAGTGGTTTGTTTGTTTTCCTCTTTGTTTTGGGCAGGATTTGTACACAGCACTGCAGAAGTTTCACTTTAAGACAGAGCACATAGAAGAGGCCATGAAAAGCAGCATGCTGTATGGAGGGGATCTACACTCTGCGCTTGATTGGCTCTGCCTGAATCTTAAAGATGGTAAAATGGCTTTTCCAAAATACTATCACTATCACAATACCTGTCCAATGACCAATGATGTTTTTCTCCCAGGCTGTTGAATGCAACAATTAAAAAGTGAGTGTGTATTAAAATGGGCAGAAGTGTGTTCTCTGTAGAGGATGTAAATCATTTTTATTTAAAAAAAAATAAATCAACAAAACACACAAATAAATCAACAAAGCACACAAATTAACTAGGGGTGCCCAAACTTTTGCATACAGTTGTGTATAGTTCAGCGATAGGGTTGGTGCTTCCAGTAAAATGGTCAGTAAGTGAAACTAGCTGAAATTTCTCTGGCCCACAATACAAAACAATAGTCTGGCCTTTGAATCAAATGTATTTCTACTAACCTAAGAGCTGATTTCTGTCTTTGGTTTGTTCAAAGACGAGCTGCCGGAGGGCTTCAGCCAGAGCATGCGAGAGGAGAACAATAAGAGCCGAGCCAAGTTCCAGGAGCAAAAACAACAGAGCCAGACGCTGGTCAGAAAAGAGGAGTCCAAACAGGAGGAGAAGCCCAAAGCGAAGGTAACGCACCAAAACAAAACACTCTCTCAATACCCTCATCTCAAAAAATAGAAACACCAGGGTCCACTTCACTCACATCAGAGATTTCCAACTACCAGGCTGCACACTGGGCCGGGGACTGTTTGGTAGGCAGGACACAAAAGTATGAACTTGCTCAAATATGTTTACTAATGTAAATAATATAATATTATGATATTATGCTAGTATTATGCAAAACAAAAAAAAGCTGTGATGTATGTAACCATTCTTTCTTTAGTCAAATGGTCCATATAACCGAACTACTCAGCAAATGCGGGACATATCACAAAATCCAAACATTTAATCCACCTAACCAGTCTGCAGACGTGTACCCCTTCCCACGCATGCTGAAGTTATGAGTGAATATTAACATCACATGCAGACTCCCAAAGAAGGTCTGACTTAGTTATACTAATGAAGATATGAGGGCAATAGTAGATCATTCACTTACATCCTCAGAAGACGCGTCCCCCACCAAGTTCTCTTCGAATACTCCCAACGCACTCAGAGTGATCGCTCAGGAAAGGGGTCCAGAGAACAACACTGGTTAGATGTTCATCCATGCTTTGCATGCAATTACATATTTCCACCAGAGAGGTCTCCAGATCCCCAAATCCTACATGGTGTCGCTTTAAATATCGAGGCACATATCAAGAAGTCACCATAAACAATTTTTATTTAATCATTCAGTAAATTCTTGGTGTTCCCCCCAAACCTTTGTAGAATATCTGACTAAATGGTATTTCAAACTGTGCCGACACGTACAAGTAACATGTACATAAAATAACACCTATTAACATGAGGTGTTTCCAAATTTCTGAAAGGTAGTGTGGACTTTAGTCCACATTTATAGATAACTGTGTCAGAAACCTTGAGATTAGCCTCAAAGCGTCTGTACTAAAACTAACGAGGGCACCAAACTGCTGTAAAGACACATGTTTTTAAGTGCATGTCGTAGCACAGGCAATCTGAATGAGAACTGTGTCCTCTGCTGCAGGTGAAAGATGATGGAGTGAACATGAAGGAGTGGATTCTGAGGTATGCCGAGCAGGAGGAGGAGGAGAGCAGTGAAGAGGAGGAGATAAGCGCAGACGGTTCTAAGAATCCAGAGCTGCAGGAGAAGTTTGATCCTGTAAATCCAGATTACTTTCTAAAATGAGGAAATATCCAGATTATTAATGGACTGAGCTAATTAACACAGACTACGGAAAAGCACTGGCAGCCATGCTCAAAGCCAAGCATGGGCTAGAGGGGTTTGAAGCCCCCCAGCACTGGGCTCTGGAGCAATGAAACTGCACTCTCTGGAGTGATGGAGCTTCATCCAATATATTTGAGATGAGTTGGAGTGCTCCAGAACTAATCATTCAACATCAGTACCCAAACTCACTAATGCTCTTGTGACTGTGCAATCAAATCCTCACTGCAATGTTATAACGTCTACATTTTTAGTAATGTAGTTCATTTTTAGAAAGGTTCTGTATGGATCCAAAATAGTTCTTTTACTGCATCAGTCCAAAGAACCCTCTTGGTGCAGGAAGCCATCCCAGAAGAGTAGATGCTGTTGATGCAGTCTATTAAAGAAGAATTGCACCAAGAAGAGTGAATGAAATCTTTCAGCCTAACTGAGATGTACACGGTCATACAGAGTGATTTGGTGAGAAATGGTTGATTGTAGAGACTCGGCTTTCTTTGCAGTGGTGTTGATGGGAACCAGGGGTTTTACGTGCCCCTCCATCGTGAATGTGTTTGAAAGAGTGAAGTTTAGGCCAAAATCATCTGTCGTAAAACAACATCTCCGAGATCAGGCAGCATATTCATATCCACTCATATTTATTTACGTGATTCATATCAACACCACTGTGAACAGCTCAACAATTTTTCAGTGGAACGGAGCATTTCACATCAGGTCACTCTGAATGGCTTTGTTTGACTGAAACCATTGAGGAAAAAAAAAGAAATGGTTTTATGGAATAATTATTTAATATAGGAAGGAACATTATACAAGCAGGTGTCTGGGGCTGGTTTACCTGTACAGTAATGAAGCTGGGGACCGAATTGTTTTCTCCTAGAATGACCGCTATCTGGTGCTGACCGCCCAGCTGTATGATGCGAAGGAAATGGCAGCAGAGGCCAAAGCCAAGAAGGACAAAGTGGGCCAGCGGACGGCACAGGACCGCATTAGGGTCATTCAGCAAGGTCATACACTCTTAAACGCTACCATTCAAATATATTAAAATCTAATAAAAATTTCCTTTTTTCAGTTTTTATTTTATGTATGCCTTACATATCAAAGTGCCTCAGAAAATAGAGAATACAGATCAAAGAAAATACAGATCAAAGTGCCTCAGTGTACAAGAAAACTGTACATAAAGCAGCACATAACCATATAACAAGAACATAATCTTTGAATAATTTTCATATCTGTAAATAATAGTAAAATAAAAATCTAGAAAGCATAGAAAAAACTTTCACTTACTATAATTAAAATTTGACTGTACAGTTGTCGATAGGTGCCTGTAATTTAAAAGTATTAGTTATAGGCCAGTTTAAGGGAAGAAGTATTTTGTTACTGTTCTTGTGGTTTTAGAGATGAAGCCGTTGGAGTCTCACCCGCTATTTAACCCGGCCATTAAAGTCACAGAAGTGCCGAAAGAGGAAAAAAAGGCTGCACCCGTAAAGGAAGGAAACGAGGACCTCAACTTCAACCTGTTTGAACAAGCTGAGAAAGCACCAGCTGAGAAAAGTAAGCAATGCACTTATAAATATATGTATTTACCATCAGGGTACAGAACAGCATATCTACCCCATATCACCATGTCTGACTGACCTGCTCAGATTTGCTGAAAATTACAGAAAATGATTTTGGGTTTGTAGCCTGAAGTTCTTAAAAGTGGATAAGGCCTTAATCTTACTATGAAAGGCTGCAAACTTTGATAACTGTTGAACTATCAGTGCTACGTTCTCAAAATATTTATAGACCGTTCTTTAGTTTATGCTCTGATTTACCAAATACACACTGACATATATAAAAACACTGTTTTTAAAATATTTGTTTGTTAAAAGTCTAGCAAAAAATATATACATTTATATAAAAATGATAAATATCATATCATGGTTATGATACTTAAGATGTGTGTTTCAGGCCTGCAGTTTTAATTATGGGCAAAATGATTTTATTCCCTGAAACTATTAAGCAAATCTGTTCAGTCAGTTAAGGGGTCATCAGTGGTTTTCATAATGCTTTGGCAGTAATACCACCAACATAAGGTTAATTATTTTTGGTCTTTTAGTTCAGTTTTTGAGCTATAGTAGGGACTTCCAACAACATTTCAGTGTTTCAGTTATATTGTCTTTAATGTGTGATGTATTTTACATTATAATTAACTTATTAAGATTCATTATTGAGGAGTCAGAATTGTTCACATTGGCTGTGATAAGAACCAGGGGTCGGCCTCTGAAAGCTCCCTCGCAGAAAGTTATTATGTGAAATAGTAATGAATACACTGCCTGATGTCTGGCACATTGTTTTTACAATAGTTTGGAGAAGTTTCGGGCTACAGTGTCTATAAATCAGTTCATGGTAGAGATGTACATCCACCCAAATGAGCCCAATTAGTCCCCAAAGAAAACTCAACTTTATCATTTTACTATGCAGAAATAATTTCGTGTCTCCACTACACTATGTGTTATCTTTGTACTCTGGCTGCTTCGTACCCTGATCTGTCTTTGTCTTCTAGCGGAGAAGAAGAAAGAGCCGAAAGACATCCGGGACTTTGACTACACTGGCCGGAGTTGGACTGGTAAATCTCCTAAACAGTTCCTGATTGACTGGTGCAGGAAAAACCTCCCAAAGAGCCCACCACCGTCCTTCCAGAAGGTTCCTGCTGGAAGACACTGGAAATGCAAGTATGTGACCGTTCGCCCAGGATGCTGTCGGGGTTATTAAACATCCGTGTGTGCAAACATGTACGTGTTTGTATGTACACTGAGATTCAAAAGTTTGCAGTCACTAATTCATTGTCAGTAATATGAAATTATTTGTATAAATGCTTGCGATTATTAATATGCTCCTCTTGTGCATCTTAACAGTTTTAGCTAATTAGTAAGAAGTTGTGTATGTACATAAAGAAATGTTGGATGTGTCCAGATGTGAACAGAGTACAACATGAAAGCTCTAATACAATGAATATTCAGGATTTCATATCATATTTCAATAGTTGTGATCAAAAGCCAAGGTGGAAAACAAGAAGACATTATTAGAGTAGATCATTAAAAGTGCAATATTTATTATTTTCAAGCTTAAGCACCTAAAATGGCCTTAATCACTGTTACCTATAATGACAGTGTTTACATTTACAGTGTTTACAGTGCAAGTTATTTTTGTACATAAGACGTTTTCTAAGTGTGACAGTGTATTTGTGATTAAATATGAATGTTCTTTTCCGTCAGGGTTCGTGTTCAGAGGCCAGATGATGTGCTGGAAGTTTGTCCCACTATCCTGACTGAGGACAGCATGCAGGCCCAGCATTTAGGAGCCACACTGGCTCTCTATAATCTGGTGAAGGGACAGGTGAGTTCTAACTACCAGTATTTAAAGGCCTGTGAACCAAATTTTCTGTTTTTTTTGTTTGTTTGTTTGTTTGTTTAATGAGAGTTTGATAGAATGTGTGAACATAATTACAGTTCCATTATTTTTTTTTTCCCCAGTCATAAAAGGAAACAAAATTACACAACCTAAATTTATTATACCGATCCAGCAGTTTTACCAAGCACACCCATGTTGTTAGTACAGTGAAGTGTTTTAAGTTTTATTTTTATTTATTTATTTTATTTTTTGTATTTTTTTTTTTTTTTTTAAATGTTAATTTATTTCAGACTTAATATCACCACTCCCCCATACGCTGATTTAGCCTATCAAAACACGGGCAGTTTTAAATGGTACAGCAGTCATTATAACAGCTCAAACGCCATAGTGTAACTTTCAAACATGAAGCTGGTGAATAAACAGCCTCATAGTTGTAATGCTGCTAGTACTTATGCTAAGGAGATTTAAGCTTTTAGAACATTTAAGAAAAATTCTTTTTTTTTTTTTGTACGTCAGCTATCCAGTTCTGTAGCAGCACTTCAGTGTAGTGCAGAGGCACGCTCTGAACTTAAATCTTACACACAGCTCTTTTAGTCATCGTGCTAATGAAGTCACAACCATATTTCCATCTGACTGTAAATTCAGCTGATTGTCTGTGCCATTAATCCCCCCCCCCTCTCACAGTCAGTGCACCAGCTACTGCCTCCCCCGTATCGTGACGTGTGGTTGGAGTGGAGAGACGGTGAGCAGCAGAAGGAAGAACAGACTCGCTCAGCCATCAATAAACCCCGGGATCAGTTCATCGCCCGCCTGCTCACCCGACTCAAACAGCAGCAGCCCCACAGCCTGCAGGCCAGGTTCAACTTTCGCCAATACAAATAAGCAGTTACCTGTAGTGGTGTTCTACATGGTGCTCCAGTGCAGGAAATAGAAAGTATCAGGCGTTACTGTTCTGTGTAGTTCTCCAATGTAAGAAATAGTGATTAGGAGCCTTTAACAATTACTTACAGTAGTGTTCTTTATGCTCCAATGCAGATAGTGATCAGGAGGGCATTTCTTTCCCCCACAGTAGAGTTCTGTATAGTGTTCCAATGTAAGAATGGTGATTATTAGGCCATGTTTGTTCTATATAGTGCTCTAATGTTAAGAATAGTGATTAGGAGGCTATTACTGTCCTATATAGTGACCCTCTGTAGGCAATAGTGATTAGGATGCCATTACTGTCCTGTATAGTGACCCAATGTAGGGGATAATGATAAGGCACGATTGCTTATTGAATAAATACTAATATCACTCTCTCAACACTCTTAGATGTGGTTCCCCGAGTCCTGGAGACGAGCCTGAGGACTCATGGGAAAGTTTGGCTGCTCAGGATGATCTCCACGAGCCCCAGCTTGATGTTCAGGACGTGCAGCTGTGGGAGGAGTCTCGGGCTCTTTTCCTGAAGCAGCGTAACTCCGCACTGGCCTGCAGGCTACAGTCCGAGAGAGAGCAGCTGCCTGTGTTTCAGCACAGAGGGCATGTGCTGGATACTCTGCGGCGCCACCGAGTGGTGGTGGTGGCTGGAGAGACGGGCAGTGGGAAAAGTACACAGATCCCGCAGTTTATTCTGGAGGAACTGCTAGCCGGAGGAAAAGAGGCACGGCCCTGTAACATTGCAGTCACTCAGCCCAGGAGGATATCAGCCATGAGTCTGGCCAGCAGGGTCAATCAGGAGCTGGGCAGCGAGGATGGACCCGGAGGCAAGGTGAGCATACTGGGTGGGTTTGTAATGGTGTATACATTTTTGAGAAAATTTTAAAATCTGAGGTCCGGATTCGACTATGTGTGATGTTTTTAGATATTAAAGTTATCTTGTTTTCTCAAATACTCTATTAAATTAACTACTCACAGAACATTTTCAGGGGGTGCCATGCTGGGCTTTTACAAAACAACCCCACAAAATCGTCCCTAGAATTCATAACCTCCTCAGAAAGTCTTTATACAGTGCTCAATGAACATAAGCTCCTCCCACTCCCCGCCCACAGTTTTTTTTTTTCTTTTTTTTTCAACACTGTTTAAAATTGAATCATTCAAATATTTATTCTAATATTCAACAACAAAGTTTTAGTAATATGATCCTAGTACCCCCAGCATGTATTTGACCAACCAACTTCATATCTGAAGTTTGCATCTATAGTTTTAGCACGGGAGCTATGATGCTATTGTAGCTAACAAGTAATGGAAGCTTATGTACACCTATTAGCATGGCGCTAACTGCATGCATAAATCATCAGGCTGGTCTCCATCCACCTGCACATAGTCTCTAATAGACCTGAAGTGGTTTCTGCCGCTGTGTGATAAAATGTTATCTATAAACGTTGTGCCATAGCATAGCTGTCAGCTTGAAGCCGGAGCTGCGTCTGAGCTTTTAGCTGTTTTTCAGCAAGTGAGAGAAAAAGCAGATACGCAGGTAGCACCAAGCTAATCGGTGTACATAAGCCTCTATTGCTACAGTACATTAGCCTTGTACCACTAGTGTAAAACTAAGGAATTAAGCTATCGCTTTAAGGTTAGTGGTTAACAGTATGTGTGGTTGTTTTTCAGGACTCTCTGTGTGGGTATCAGATCAGAATGGAGAATCGCTCCTCTGACTCCACCCGTCTGCTCTACTGCACCACCGGCGTCCTCCTGAGGAAGCTCCAGCAGGACCGCCTCCTCTCCTCCCTCACGCACATCATCGTGGACGAGGTGATTGCACCCCTCTCTGCTTCTAGACTGTTCTCTGATCAGTTCTTGCTGGTAAAGATGATTGTTTTTGCTTGTGTGTGTTCTGTGGAACGGCTTCTGATTCTATCTCAGACAACCACACAGACCATTGGAATTGTTGGGGGGCAGTTTTTAACAGAAATACTTTTAGTTGATGTACAGATATGAAATTTCTGGGCCAGTATATCATAACTGGTAATTTGCACATTTCAGTGGCCTATACCAGTATTAAGCACCAATGTTAATTATTTCATTCGAATGAATGAATGAATGGATGAATGTTTTACCACCTGCAAACTTTATCATTTCAAACCTGCTGCTTGGAATGTTGAACATGCCATTTATGTCAATGGCTCTACTGTCTGTTTGGGTTTCCTTCTTTAGTAGCTTTGGAGCGATGTTTGCAGCTTCCAATAAATGTGTGTCTGTAACTGATCTTAAACATGTTGATTTCTGTGGACTGTATTAGCTGAACGGTCATCTTCAAATTACATTAGTGGCAATTATCGGGGTCCAAGCATCGTGTGCCATTGTGGAGCCAGTAGAGTACAAATGATGAGCACAAAAGTTTTTTGAATGTTGAATTGAATTGTAATAGATTTGGGTCTTAAAAGATGATCTGCTGAAAGCTACCTGGGGGACAGTTCAGCTATTTAATTTCAACCTATGGTGATTTATATATAAAGAAATCCAAACCTGTAAATTGCTGTTACTGTTAATTATTTTAATGGTGGAAATGTACTACATACATACATTTTAAAAAGTCTGATGGCTGTGAATGTAAGGCGTACTGTCTCTAGAGCTTGACACTGATGTATTTTCATATGTAAGCTCCTGTTGTTGTAGTACACTGATTCCTGACTGGAGCATTAGCATAAGTTTTGTTTAGTTCAGTTGTTTACTGTTCACATTTTTCTCTTCCTCAGGTCCATGAGCGCAGCGTCCAGTCTGATTTCCTGTTGATCATCCTGAGGGACGTGGTCCATAAACGCTCGGACCTGCAGCTGATCCTGATGAGCGCCACTGTGGACTGTGAGAAGTTTTCTAGCTACTTTAATCGTTGTCCTGTAGTCAGCATTCCTGGCAGGACCTTTCCTGTGGAGGTGAGAACTGTTAATTGTGTTGTGGGGAAAGGTTCTTTAAATTGGCCATATTGTATGAAACCAAGCTGTTAGAAAGTTAGTTGTTATGTACAATGTGAGGGTTTGTTTTTTTCTCCTGCAAAACAAGACTGTATGCATAACAATAACTTTTCATCACAATTAAATCATAACAACTCATCTCTTCTTCTATTCACAAACATGAATGTGAGAGACTGTACGTTTAGAATTTCATGACTCAGAGACTCATCTAACTGACTCTGTGGCTTTATCAGTGCATACAAGGGCTTAAGTGAGGCTAGTGCAGTGTTGTTTGTATTTGCTGTCTGTATAGGTGTTCCACCTGGAGGATATCGTGGAGGAGACGGGGTATGTGCTGGAAGAAGATTCGGACTACTGTCAGAGGTTTGTGGAGGAAGAGGAGGAGGTTAATGTCTCCATCACACAGAAAGGAGGAAAAACACTACAGCATCAGGTACGAGTCTAAACTACAGTCACTGAAGTCCAGTCCTAACTTTTGTTTGTGTGGTTGCTTTTCTAAAGGGGAATTTATTCCAGTCGTCTAGCGAAACTTCTGTATCATTTTATTGTTTTCTTGTTTTTGTTGTATGGCCATTTTATTTACTGTTCAAACCCACCAGAGAACCTACACGTGTCTTCTGTTTTTTATGTGGAATGTTGATGATGGTAAAATAGTGGAAAAAATTCTCTGGGGACGAATTTGCCTCATAATTTCCTGCATGTACCTCTCCACCATGACTGGGTTTAAAAAAAAAACATATTTTAAGGCAAAACCTTCTCAGAATGATCATAAATCAATGTATCGGACACCAGGCAACGTAACCATGTCGTGTAATATGTTTCTGTGAAGATGCTTTTAGAGGTGGACGTCTGGTTAAAGCCACAACCACTGTGAATAATTTTAACTAGAACATTTCACACCAAACCAGTCTGAATAATAATCATTCATAAACCTTTCCTAGTTACTACTGTTATTTGTTTAATAAAGTGTATTACTAATATTATTATCAATATTACATGGAGCTTACAGAAGTTGTAGTTGATCTGTTTTATTTTAGTTCAATGTGTTTCTCTATGTAGGAAATGATTGTGCGGGATTCTTCTGGCGGATGCAGCTTGGGTCCGGAGCTGGATCACTTCAGCAGCCGTACACGTCACGTGCTGCAGTACATGAACCCCAACAAGATAAACATGGACCTGATCCTGGATCTGCTTGTTTACCTGGGTAGCAATGAGTAACACTACAGACACTGACAACAACTGGAGTAGCAAAGCCCTGTTAGCGCCAGATTAGTTTTGGGTTATTTCTGTCATTTAGATGATTGTCAACATTATAGTCTGACAATTCATAATTCTGAACAGATTTTAATCCAGTATGAATCTACAGTATGCAGTTTTTACAATCTGTCATTTAATAATTCTGGAGAAATTTCAATCCAGTATGAATCTGAAATGTGTGTAG